>CM053573.1:114152054-114308503 GCA_028646485.1 Cryptoprocta ferox
CTCTTCATGTCTTCTGCCCATTTCTTCACTGGATTGTTTGTTTTTCGGGTGTGGAGTTTGGTGAGTACTTTGTAGATTTTGGATACTAGCCCTTTATCCGATATGTCATTTGCAACTATCTTTTCCCACTCTGTCGGTTGCCTATTAGTTTTTTCGATTGTTTCCTTTGCAGTGCAGAAGCTTTTTATCTTGATGAGGTAGGACCCTCTTTCAAGAAAAAATTAATAGTCTTCTTTTCAGGAGATCCAAAGTGCTGTGGTCATTGATACCTAGCCTATTACTGTTGATGTCCATGGCCTTGTACCCTTTTACCGGTGTTACTTCAGATGATATTGACCTCTGTGTCAGACCATTGTTCTAGCAGGTTATTTTTTCCTTATTCAAGTACTTTTTTTTTTTTTTTTCTATCTTAGCTCTAACTGTTCTAGATTAGGACACTTTGTCTTTTACCGTTCTTATAATGATTAAATATCCTCTCTACTCTGGGTCACAGAGTGTATGAGTCACATCCTGAGGATCCCACCCCAGCACACTCCATAATTCAGAATCTCATGGGTTTTTTTTATTGTAGAGTACTATTTAATCATATTTTGTCATGTTATATAAATCAGTTTCACTGACTTTTAAAATGTTTGAGGTGAAAATATATATTTTTAGAGAAAACTCACCAGTTTCACTAATTTTTAAAATATTTGAGGTGAAAATATATATTTTTAGAGAAAACTCACCAAGTGCTTACTTCCAGTATTCTAACATAGGTAATACAGAAATGATGTTAGTTGAATAAATTGTTGTTGATTTATGAAATTTAATCTGTATAAAATATAAAATCTGTTTTATGTGTGTGTGTGTGTTTTTTTTAGGCTGATTATTTGCAACCTAAATTGTTGGGCATTTTGGCCTTTTTTAACATGCAGTTACTGAGCTCCAGTGTTGGCATTGAAGATAAGAAAATGGTAGGTAGTGATAGTTAAGTGGCTAAGTTCCAGAATTCATATAGAGTATATAGGAGATATGACTTTGGCTAGTAGTTACAAACATTCAAAGATAAGAAATAATCAAACATGATATTCTGGAGATTATTGGGAGAGGGGCCAATATGGCAGAACTGGAAGTTTTTTTGTGTCTCTCGTCCCTAAAATGCAGCCAGATCAACACCAAACCATCTTGCACACCTAGAAGACTGATTTGAGGATTAACATAGTAATCTGTACAACCTGAACCACACAACTCAGCAAAAAGAGAAAAAATCTATTTTTATTTTCCATTTTAATTAAAAAGATTTTTCTTTAATTTTTTTACTATATTTTTATTTCTTTATAAATTTTTAAAATTCTGTTTTATTTTCATCATTTCATTTTATTCTATTTTATTGTATTCATTTTTTCAAATTTTCAAATGTTTTCCTTTTTTTCATTCCTTTTTTTTTCTTTTGTCTTTTTTCTTATCTTTCCCTTTTTTTCTTATCTATCAAGCTTCTTTCAACAACCAGACCAAAACACACTAGGATCTAGCATCCTTTATTTGATTTCTTTGTGTTGTTTTTAATTTTTTAATTTTAATTTTTTTTACTTTATTAATTCCTTTTCTTCCTCTAAAATGACAAAACGAAGGAATTCACCCCAAACATGATATTCTGAATACTTATATCCCTTTATAAGCTTTTAGGGCCTCTAAAAAGAGGAATTATATTGCTTATAGTTCTTTTGTTTATAAAGGTCCAAAAACCCAACCCAAACTAGCTTAAAAGAATTTATTGACTCTGTGACTAAAAGTGTAAGTAAGAATAATATAGCTTTGGGCATAACTTAATTTTGGACACAGTATTCTCAGAATTCATCTCAGCTCAAATTCCCCTGGATTGGCTCTTATACATAAATGCCAGGTGATGATCCCACTGGCATCAGGCTCATGTCATCACCTCATTTAGCTCAGTGGGAAAAAAAGAGACCAGCAGTCTCTGATAGCTCAAACAAAAGTTGCATAATTGAGTTCATTGGTCCAAATTAGTGTTTTATGAGTCATGGCCATGTGTTTTTGAAAACCGAAAATTGTTAAGTTACCAAAAGTCAAGGAACTTCAGTATTTGTCAGTTTATTTTTTAATTTTTTTTTTTTGTCAGTTTATGTTTAAATGTGTTTGGTATAGGGCGCCTCCTCGATGGCTCAGTAAGTTGGGCACTCTTGATTTCAGCTTGGGTCATGATCTCGCAGTCTCGAGATCAAGCCCCAGGTCAGGTTCTGTGCTGGGTGTGTAGCCTGCTTGGGATTCTGTCTCTCCCTCTCCTTCTGCCCCTTCCCCACATACATGCTTGCTCTCTCTTTCTCCAAAAAAAAAAAAAAATGCATTTGGCACAATGAAGTTTCGGTATGACTTCTCTAACAATGGTCACTACTGGAAATTTTTGTTCATAGATTGAGAGAATTTTACTATTGATTAAATTGCCCTTTTTATTGCCTTCCATCTCTGCAGTCAGTAAAATTACAGGGAAAAAAATGAGTGGAAGCTTTTATTTCAGTCTATATTCTTCTTCTCTTAATAACCTTAAGGAACCAAGAAAGACATGATACAATATAAACTCTAATTCAGCAGTCAATACTTACTCTTTTGATGTCAACTGGTAAATTTAATTCCCCAGGTAACTCCTTTTCCATTTCCATGGAATCTTTTTTTTAAGTTTTCTTATTTATTTTAGAGAGAGAGCACGTTTGAGTGTGGGTGAGGGGGAGAGAGAGAGAGAGAGAGAGAGAATCCCAGGTAGGCTTTGTGCTGCTAGATGTGGGGCCTAATCCCACGACCCTGGGATCATGATCTGAGCCAAAATCAAGAGTCCCAACAACGCTCAACTAACTGAGCCACCCAGGCAAACCTTGTATGTTTTGGCACATAGTTTAGGTTTACTAGAGAGTTTCTTTACCCTTTCATTAGAACATGAAGCTGTTGATACAAGTCCCAAGTGTGTGTTCCAAATATAGTAAAATGTGTACATTATTTTGGGGACATGTCATCAGTTATTTCTTTATTTTACTAATTTCAGAGTATGTTGAAATTAGTACCATTAGGACAAAAATGCCAGTGCCGCATAGGAATTTGGGATGAATAAGAAGAAAATTAAATAGTAGATATTAATGTTCTCAATAAATTTGAAAATTACTGTTCTAAAGGACCACCAGTACAAAAATAACAAATTACCTTCACAAGAGAAAAAAAAAACCAGAACTCAGCTTGTAGTTTTCAAATTCGTCACTTACATAAGAATGTGGACAAAATGAACTGGCCAACATTTAGACATTGTGTTGCCAGAAATAGGTACTGCTTTGAGATGTGGGTGGATACACTTGTCCTTAGGGCTCATCTACTCCTGTGGACTTGTTTATAGGCTTTAGTTTAAATCTCTACTTACTTCATAGGCTTTGAACAGTTTGATGTCTTTGATGAAGTTGATGGGACCAAAACATGTCAGTTCTGTGAGAGTAAAGATGATGACCACGCTAAGAACTGGCCTGAGATTCAAGGATGATTTTCCTGAATTGTGTTGCAGGTAAATGATTGCCTGAGTTCATTAGAATATTTGCCTTTCCCAGTAGCCCTAACTTGAATTCTTATCTCTTTGAGGGATTCAGAGTGTAAATAATAAAAATGGAAAGAATATTTGTACTGAAAGGGAGTATGTTTACTTCTTTAAAGAATACTAGTATGAAATCTTTCAACATACTGGGAAGTAGAATAGTATAATGAACCCCTCCATACCTATTTCTCAACCTCAGCAATTATCAGCATTAGTAATCTTACTTACTCTGACCACGTCTACCTATTGTTAGTTGGAATGTTTTAAAGAAAACCCCAGTATCAAATCATTATACTTACAAATACTTCAGATGTATCTAATGGGTAAGACATTAAAAAAAATACAACCATTATGAATTATTATGCTTAGCAGAATTAATAGGAATTCCTTAATGTCATCTAAAACTCAGTCCATATTCAGATTTCCCCAAATGTCTCAAAGATTGTTTTCCCAAATGTGTTGGTTTGTTTGAATCAGAATCCAAATAAGGTACACGTGTCACACATGTGGTTGTTTGCCCCTTAAATATCTTTTAAAAATAGATTCACTCCTTAAGACCCTTTCCTACACTTTTTTTAGGTCATTGAGATTTTGGCATGTGGGATTCCTAATTTAACTTAACATAATATCATTTCAGTGTTACTACTAACAGACTACTGAATGCAGTTTAAGCTTTTTGAAGTCCTTTTTTGCTTTATTTGTTTATTTACTTACAATGTATTTTTGGTTTTTTTCAGAGGTCCTTTTGTCCTTAAGACTGTACCTATTGGAGATGGAGAGTCTGCATAATATGTTTTAAAGCCATGTGAAGCAGTTCTCTTCTGTGTACATTTGCCACCCACTTGATATTAAGTTAGGTTCAGTTTCAGTTTGTTTCCAATTTTTAGAAGTTGCTCTTTTCCCTCTTTAAATTCACGTAAAACAAAAACATGGTCTGAAATTCAAATTGTGAATCTAGCTTTAATTTCTGACCATGATAATTATCTATTTTTCTTAATTTTTGTATAATTCTCCCTTTTTAAAAGTATAAACAAATGCACACACACTCACTTATTTTCCTATGAACGCTGCCCCAACAGGGAGCATATTAAAAGCACTATTTTCACCTTGCTTTTTTGACTTAACATATTAGAGAAATGTCTCCGTTTGTATATATAGTACTGATCTTTATTCCATTTTTACAGCTGTCTTGTAATCATATTATTTGTATGTATCATTGTTTGCCGGGCAAATAACTCACTGAAGGGACTTTACTAATAATAAAAATAATGGGACTTTTAACTTTTATTTATCTTTTCACACAGAGCTTGGGATTGCTTTGTTCGTTGCCTGGATCATGCTTATCTTGGTTCCCTTCTCAGTCATGTGATAGTAGCTTTGTTGCCTCTCATACACATCCAGCCTAAAGAAACTGCAGCTATATTTCACTACCTCATAATTGAAAACAGGTATTTATTGTAATAGAAATTAATAGTAAAGATCGCAACTTTTTATAACTGTATATTTTATGTCTCACGATATTAGGATTACTACTGGTAATGTGGAACTGTTCACATTCTTTTTAATTGAGAGTCCATCAAACAAAAATAATTGACATGCTTTAAAAAAAACTGACATGCTTTAAGCCAGTGCATATTGAACGATACTATTTCAGTTGTGACATTGATCCAGTATAGTATTTAAAACATTAGTAGATCAGCAACTCAAAGTTATTTTAATCAATTTTGAAAGAAGTGAGGCTAAATTTACCTTTCTTCTTATGCTTAAAAGGCAGATAGTTGAATATAAAAAAGGTTCACCTACTTTCTATAACTTGCCTTAGTTGAAACTCTTATTTACTTCATTGCATTAGTCTTTTAACTAGCCTCCCTTCCTTTAGGCTTTTATCACATTTCTTCATATTGTTCATATTTAAAAGCTTCTTTTATCAATATTATTCCAGCATAGGGAGACATACTGTGATTCTCCCAGTTACTAATTGATGAATTTCAAATTGATCATCTTGATGTTCAAGGCCTTCCAAAATCTAGTCACATCTTATTTCTTAAAATCTTTTCTCAAGATTTTCCAAAACAGACTATGCTGTAGCTTACCCGGACTACTGTTGAACATATGTTACTCCCTTCCATTTTTGTATTTCACAACCAGCTGCTTTTTAGCTTAGAATTTGTTTCTATGCATTTGAGGTTGTTTCTGTGTTTGCACTTGCTGTTACATATTGTAGTTCCTTTGTTTCTGAAAAGTTAGGGATTAAGTACTACTTATTTACCTGCTTACATACACATGCTACTGTTATTCCCATTAATCATTTCCAGTAACTGTCTAAGCAGGGAAAAAGTACAGAAGAAAAGACTAATGTAGTGACTTTTTTTATTAAAATGCTTTTGATATTTTGAGTATGATAGAACAACATAAACACTGATGTAGATCACTTTTCAAATACTTTCTGGATTATTATGTAGTGTATCTGTGCTTTTTACTATGGAGCAGTTATTTCTCTACCTTTTCATATAAAAAACTCTCCTTCATTTAGTGCTAGTTAGAAAACCTTAAGCTCCTTGAATAAAGAAATTCTTTTCAGCTTCCTTTATTGTTATATCAGTAGTGTCTAGCACATAGTGGCATATAATAGTTACTTAATACGTATTTGTGGCATGAGTGAATGAAGACTAGAATTTCTGGGACTCAGAAAGATTAGAGTATTATATTGGATACAAATTAAAAATTGTAGCCTCAATAAGATTTATATGTTTTTCTCAAATTCTTTATGAGAATTTGTGTTTTAAGGTTGGGTTTGGCTATCTATTGCCGCACTATGAACCACTCTAAAATCTAGTGTCTTAAAACGGCAAGCATTTTTATTTACTCATAATTTTGCAATCTGGACTGGGTTCAGCTGGTTGGTCTTGCCAGTGGTCACTGGTGTGACTGCAATCAGCCAGCAGGTAGACTTGGCTGGGTTTCTGTCTCTTTCCATGTAGTCTTGGAGCCTCTCTTTTTTCATGTAGCCTGTCCATGTTGGTGGCCAGACTTCTTATATGGTGACTAGGACTCTGATGAATACTAAACCAGAAGTTGCAAAACGTTTTTAACACATAGGCCTTAAGTTGGCACAGCGTTTCTTTTGCCATATATTGTTTGTTAAAGCAAGTCACACACTTAGCCCAAATCGTATCCACGTGTATACAAAGAAGTAGAGTTTATTTTGGGCCACCAACGTAACCTACTACAACAGGGTGATTTTCTTAGATTTGATTATTTGCCACTATTAATCACCTAACATGGTTAGAAAGAATATTTTGCACATCATTAATCCACTAGCACTTTTTTAAAAAAGATTTTATTATTTTAAAGTAATCTCTACATACACACTCTTACTGGGGCTTGAACTCCCAACCCCGAGATCAAGAGTCACATGCCCTACTGAATGAGCCAGCCAGGCATCCCCCACTAGCACTTTTAAGTGACCTAAATTGGTTTTAGTTTCAAACTCTGCTTTATTTATTTTTAGTACTTATACTCTTTGCATAATCTTTTTTTATTTTCCAATTAACTATTAGGGATGCTGTGCAAGATTTTCTTCATGAAATATATTTTTTACCTGATCATCCAGAATTAAAAAAGATAAAAGCAGTTCTACAGGAATACAGAAAGGTATTTAATTTTTAATTTATGTCTTAGGGGATCATTGATACAAAATTGTTCCCAATTCCAATACATTGAACAGAGATCCTGTATAATCACATCTAGGGATAATAGAGTCATATTCCAATGGCTATTTTTTATGATTAGATAATCCTATCACAAGCTATGATTTTTTTTTTTTAGAAGGGAATTTCAGTATTTAGGTCAAAGATGTTATTGGATTACATAGAACAGAAAGCAAATAATACAGTATTTGTGCCCTTACTTCCCAGATTAATATGTCCCTACTTAAAGTCCCCAGAGAAGCTGCCATAGCTTCATGCCCTGAAAAGCTGTGGGAGGATTCTAGTTACGTTGTGCTATAAACTATGATATGAAATTGTCAAATCTTACTGATTCCTGAGCTTTAGAAGGGGAATAATCTGTAGTTGTATTGTCTTAATGTCCAATGAAGTCTCTGAAATTATGAAAATATTAATGGTGATTCCAGAGAATTTTAGGGCAGAAAGTGGGATACCTGCTCTTGGGTCAGAATAGCAGAGGTATTTACTACAGACCCCCAGGCTGGTTATGAGGACTTTATTTCCTCTTACTGGGTAACTCATCTTAGTCATAAGAAAGTAAGTAATCAAAGTAAAGGGTGAATTATTCATATAATCTATACAGATTTGGTTCAAGGCTATTATGTAGTCCTTTGTACGTTAAGGGAAACTTGTCTTACCAAGGATTTATTTTAGATTTGTAGATTATTATTTGGTTGGAAAAAAAATTCTCTCCAGGTCTAAAGATTTTGGAATGAAATCCCTTTCCCTAAGAATTATTAAAAATGATATATTCTATATGAAGGATGAGATGGAAATTATTTTTAAAGCTGCTTTTAATTGGGGCATAGTTTACCACATAAATGGTAACTCTAGGGAATCCAGCCCTTCGGAAATGGTTTTTGAAGTCATTAACTGATAAGGTATATATCTCTGTGTTCTTTATATAGGAGACCTCTGAGAGTACTGATCTTCAGACAACTCTTCAACTATCCATGAAAGCAGTTCAACATGAAAACGTAGATGTTCGTATTCATGCTCTTACGAGCTTGAAGGAAACTTTGTATAAAAATCAGGTATACTAAGATAATTAAAAAGCTATAAAAAAGAAAGGTAGGAAGCTCAAAGACAAGACGACAGATTGGCATATTTGCTTGAGATTCAGTAGGTTCAATGAAAGAAGTAAGTTTTATTTTACCGAGATTATCAGATCTTAGAATCATTAATCCATGAGATGTTCTTTGAGGTTGAATACTGGGGATTTGCAGAGTTTTTTGTTGTTGTTTTGAAGGGTCATAATTTGACAGTTATGTTATGGTTACTGCATCTTCCTGAGTGTGTGTGTGTATACAACAGCAGCAGTGCATGTGTCTTCTCATGATTTTCTATAGATATTTGTCATATAAAATCTCAATAATTTTTCCATTTTCCATTTTGACTGCATTAATTCTTAGTTTTAGTGAAACTAATTTTTTCAGTTTACTTTTTTATGAGCCAGTGAACTTTATTCTTTTCTTAGGCAACATACCATAGATTAGCTCTAATCTTGATGACAGTGAGAACTGGTATTTAAAATACTAGATCACTATAAGGCTATAAAATAGACAAAAATTAATTGAGGTACTCATTTGTGCATATCAAGAGCTTATATGATAAGACATGCAAGCCTAACACTCTCATGAGTTAGGGGATTTACAAAACCAGGTTATGTTTGTTTTCATGAAAGGAGGAAGCATTTACTTAGGGCAAATGATATATATGATCATGGGGTGCCTGGGTGGTTCAGTTGGTAGAGCATCCAACTTCAGCTCAGGTCACAATCCCATGGTTTGTGAGTTTGAGCCTCGCGTCAGGCTCTGCGCTGACAGCTCAGAGCCTTTAGCCTGCTTCAGATTCTGTGTCTCCCTCTCTCTCTGCCCCTACCCCAATCGTGCTCTGCTTATCTCTCTCTCTCCCTCTCTCTCTCTCTCTCTTTCAAAAATAAACATTAAAAAAAAGTTAAAAAATATATATGATGGTAACAAATACATGCTTCTGGGTCAGTGAACTTGTATAACTAATCTGGGTAGCAACTAATGTGGAGATGGTCTTACCATAGGTGAGGAGCCTTGAATCTCCTCGAATATAGGTTTTATACTCTCCCAATTGTGAATCTACTTTGCCAATGTTTTGGCCTCATTCTCTGCCTGCACTTACTTCATTGAAACTACTCACTGCTTACCCCTTACCCCAAACCTCTACCTGGGTTTCAGGTAACTTAAAGAGCTTCTAGCTTTTTATTTTAATATAGGGATTTATGAATAGCAAAGGATCTCTCCTCTTGGCCTAGAGGTTTCCTAGTTTATGTTATTTCTAAGCAGATGACATGGTCCTGGTCAAACATAAGGAAATTTTGTATTGATCATCACCTCTTGGATATAAATGGCTAAATCCGAGAACTTAAGGAAATTGCTTGTATTCTTAGGGAAAAGCCACAGCTGCCCAACTTTGGCCACCTGTGTCACAAAAGAAAAATCACATCTAGTAATACCCTCATAAGCCTTCCTTCAGTGTAAAGCCCCAGTGCCAGGAGATTAGCTAGGCAGAGTAAGCAGGTAAGTGTACTTGTAAGAGCCTTGAAGGGCACATGAAGTAGTCTGAATAAGATGTAGTGTCCAGAGATTGTTATTGGGTATTTTTAAGTACAGGTTAATTTAGTTCAGAATCGATATATAGCTGGATAAATTTACTTTAGGTTAGTGAGAAAACTAAAGATAATGGCTTGGAGGAATCAGGGAAGGTAAGACAATAAGGGAAGGGATCCAGAGCTACATGTCTTTGTAGTTGTATCCCCAGTGGCCTAAAATACCTACAAAAAAAAGAGAGAAGGAAATGGGTTTTTTTTTTTTTTTCTAACTATGACAAGAAGATAACATCAGTGTTGAAAGCAATTCACATAATTCTAGAATAGCACTGACCAAAAGAATTTTCTGTGAAGATGGAAATGTTCTGTATCTGCACTGTCCAGTTGTGCACTGGCTGTCCTGAGCACTTAAAATGTATGATAAGGAACTGGATATTTTATTTTATTTTATTTTTCTTAATTTAAATTTAAAGAGCCTCATGTGGATGGTGGCTATCATATTGGACATTGCAGCTCTAGAAGATGGCTGAACCTGTAGCAATACCAGAGCAAGAAACAGGGCTCGAAGTCAAAGAGTCTTTGTAGTAGATGTTGTGAGAGTCCATGAGAGAACAAATGCAAAAGATACTCTTTTAAAAGTTTAGTTCTTAACCAGAGGGAGAGGAAAAGATACTTCAGGAGTATGTTGAAAGGAAGTGTTTTAAATAAATAGCGCTAAAATTGTGGTATAACTGGCTAAACAAACAATTGGGTATAATGTAATGACAAAGGAACCATAAAAGATGGTGTGACAGTTAATAAGATGGCTGCTGTAGCCTTACATACTTGACCATTTTGATGGACTGACCCTGTAAAAGCTTTGTTCTACATTTCTTTCTTTATTTATTTTAATGTTTGTTTATTTTTGAGAGAGAGAGAGAGAGACAGCACGAGCAGTGGAGGGGCAGAGAGAAGGAGACACAGAATCCAAAGCAGGCTCAGGCTCTTAGCCATCAGCACAGAGCCTGATGTGGGGCTTGAACCCATGAACCGTGATCATGACCTGAGCTGAAGTCAGACGCTTAACCAACTGAGCCACCCAGGCACCCCTGCAAAAGCCTTGTTCTAATGTGTAGCCCCCAGAGGGTCATTGACATTAAAAAAATAACAGTTTATGCTCCTTACTTGTAAGGAGGAATCCATTTTTGAGGGATATAAAGGATACCTAAGGTCCATGGATTGCAGGAAATTTTTTCTTTTATGTTAGAAAAATCAGGCTATAGATAAAACTGAGCAACCGTCTAAGATCTTTCTGAACACTAATGCTACTCAGGTTGAAGTGATTTTCTGTGGTTAAATCCCAGAAGGACATCTGTTGGACAGATGATATGCTATTATACTTGAAAAATTGTAGAGAATTATCAATAAAATTAACTCAGACGAAAAAGCTAATTCAGTAAGGTAGGAGGATATAAAATCAACATATAAAAAATAATTTTTATATAATCAATAACCAGGTGGAAGATTTGTTGGAAGACCCAATTTACAACAGTAACAGAAAAAGATAATATGCTTGGTAATAAGCATAACAAGAAATGTATAAACCAGTAAAGAAAAACCCTGAAACATTCCTTTTTTTTTATGTTTTTTATTTATTTTTGAGAGACAGAGAGAGAGACAGCGTGAGCAGGGGAGGGTCAGAGAGAGAGGGAGACACAGAATCTGAAGACAGGCTCCAGGCTCTGAGCTAGCTGTCAGCACAGAGCCCGACGCGGGGCCCGAACCCACAAACCGCGAGATCATGACCTGAGCCAAAGTCGGACGCTTAACCCACCGAGCCACCCAGGCGCCCCGAAACATTCCTAAAAGACACAAAAATGTAGTAGGTTTAAACAAATGGAAGCGATCCCTTATTTATCGGTTAGGTTGACTCAATATTACAAAGATTTCTGTTCTCTCTAGATTAATTCACAAATTTAATGCTATCTCAAAGAAATGCAAACAAGTTGCTTGTTTTTGTTAACTAGAAAAGTTCATACTAGGGGCACCTGGGTGACTCAGTTCATTGAGTCTGACTTCGGCTCAGGTCATGATCTCATGGTTTGTGGGTTCAAGCCCCACGTTGGACTCTATGCTGACAACTCAGTGTGGAGCCTGCTTCAATTTCTCTGTCTCCCTTTCTCTTCTGCCCCTCCCCTGATCATGCTCTCTGTCTCTCAAAAATAAATATTGAAAAAAATTTAGAAAAAGAAGTTCATACCAATGTTCATATGGAAAAATAAACATAAAAATAGCTAAGAAAACTCTGGAGGGAAGAAAGTAACTGAGGGTTTAGTATCCCTACCAGACATTAACATACTCTACAGCCTCTATGGTTAATACAATATGATTCTGGTGTGTGAATAAACACACCAGGGGGAAAGAATAGGAAGTTCAAATATAGACCTTTATGTATATGCACATTTAGGATATAATAAAAATGATATTTCAAATAATTGGAGCAAACAGTTTTCTTTTAACAACTGATTAGGCATTTGGAAAATGATAAAATTGGGTATGTTAAAAAGTGTTTTCAAATAGAGGCATTGAACACTCATATTTAAAACTCTTTTGGAATTCAGTATTTTTGCTGAAAAATAAAAATCAATTTATCTAACCTAAAAGTGAAGTGAAAACATTTTTAAGTACATAGGATATAAGCATATATTTAAATTTTCATTTAGTGTTCCATAACATATATTGCCTTGAACTGCATTTATCTCTGCCAAATAAAGTAACCTTATATTTTCTAGTTTTAACAAGTGAGTAAATGTTCATAATTTCATATATTAGTTCTGCTATTTTTTATTATTCACTCATTTTTAAGGTATTTATGCCTTAATTAACCTATAATGTTATTTAAGTATTGACTATTGAAGACTGTGGAAGAGATAAAATGTATTTTTATATTTCTTTTGAAATGATTAATCTTTTAAATGATTAATTTGGACCATAGTTTTAACATGGAGTTTGAGATGTTCGTGTATGCTTTACTTTTGCTAGAAAAAAGATAGTATAAATGAAGTAGTTCTAAAGTGATTACACAAGTACAGTATGTAAATTTTCACTGGCTTGAAAATAGTCTCTTCTCACTTAAAAGTTTTTCAGCATCCTCAGGAGATTGATGAAAAAAAGATTACTTGAACCAACATACTGCTTTATCATGACCACAGAATGCTTTTCCCATTTTTTTCTCCTTGTCTATTAGTTTCTTATATACTTTTCAGTCTTACTGTTTTAACTAATAGCTGTTCCTTGTTGACTTGAGTATCTGTCCACTCTCCTTAAAAAATTATTCTGAGTTCATCTTCTTCATTGCTTCCTTTCCTTCTGAATATATTTGTTATTATACATATCATATGATATTTTAATTATTTATGTATCTATTTTCCCCTTAGACTGTGAACTCATTGGGATAAATCTGTATCTTATTTATTTTTGCATACTAATATAATAGTAACTGTTTAATAGATTAAGGATTAAAAATTAAAACACTTAATGATTCTAATCCTGGAGAACATGTTGTGAACTATATTATGTGAACTCATCAAAAACTAGCTGAAAATAGTGCAGATACAGGAATTTAATTTTGTTAGTATTTATGTCAGGTATTCACTAATATTTTTAAAAGCTTTCTAGTTAGGAAAATATAATAGTTTGTGAAAGTTATATAAAAATTTTCTTTCTACTTTTAGGAAAAGCTGATAAAATATGCAACAGATAGTGAAACAGTAGAACCTGTTATCTCACAGTTGGTGACGGTACTTTTGAAAGGTTGCCAAGATGCAAACTCTCAAGCTCGGTTGCTCTGTGGGGAATGTTTAGGGGAATTGGGGGCAGTAGATCCAGGTCGACTAGATTTCTCAACAACTGAAAGCCAAGGAAAAGATTTTACATTTGTGGTAAGTGATGGTAATTTGGAATGACGAGAAGAGTTCTCTGTCCTATTCAAGTTTTTATATTTCATTTACAAAGAACTGTTCAGGTTATCCTTAGTGGCAATATGATCTAAACTAGACAATTTAGGTAACTTCTAAATTTATTCCTTAATACTACTGCAGAGATCTAGAGCCAAAAACTATAATAAAGTTGGAGCCCAAACTAGTGTGCTGTATTCTTTTAAAAAAAGCTTCCCAACCTAGGGGCACGTGGTTGATTGAACTGCCCGACGCTTGATTTCAGCTCAGGTCATGATCCCAGGGTTATGGCATCAAGCCCCACATTGGGCTTCATGCTGACTGTGGAGCCTACTTGGGATTTCTCTCTCTGTCTCTCTCTCTCTTCCTCCATCTCTCCCTCTGCCCCTCTACCTTGCTTGCACGCGTACACTCTCTCTGTTTCTCTCAAAAATAAATAAATAAATAAAATGAATAAAATTAAAAAGCTTCCCAACCTAATGATGATAGTCAAAACCCAATTAATTATTTAAATATTAGAGTTTCAACACTATTGCTAAGTGTTTTCATGGGAAACTAATTTCCCAAGGTGTCCTAATAGTGTATAAAAAAGTTGCCATGGTCAAAAGAGTTTGGGAAATCCTCTAAAACAAAATCGAACAGAACATATCCTGCATCACTTAGTGTGCGCACTATCAATCTCCAAGAAGAGGGTATGTTAAAATTATTTCTTTGGTGTCTCAAATGACCAGGCTTCTACAGAATGCAATTGAAGAAATGCTATATATACAATTTTCTGGGATCTTTTTTTTTTCTTATTTGAGAGAGCCCACACAAGGTGGGGAGAGAGGCATTGAGAGAGAGAGAGAGAGAGAGAGCACACAAGGTGGGGAGAGGGACAGAGGGAAGAGAACCTTAAGCGTAGTCTTCACCCTTATGTGAGGCCCACTGTGGGCCTCAATCTCATAACCCTGGGATCATGACCTGAGCCAAAACCAAGAGTCAGGCACTCAACCAACTGAACCACCCAGGTGCCCCTACAGTTTTCTTTTAAGGATTAAAATGCAACGCTTCATCTTGGGGTCATTAGTTCAAGCCCCACGTTGGGGGTAGCTATTCCTTAAAAATAAAATCTTTAACAACAACAACAAAACAAAAAAATGAAAATTGGAGCTTTGCAAAAGTTGAATGATTCTCATGCCCTTTCTAAATAGCCTAAAAAGTTTTAGGTTGGGCTTCTTGGCTACAGATTGTTTTAGCCTTGGTACTGCACTTAGTTTGAACCTTAATGTCCATTCCTTTTCTAAGTTAAATTCACTTAGCTAACTGAGTTAAATTAGCCATGTAAGGCACAGTACATTTTAAAACAATTGATATACCTTATCTTTGATTTTTTTCTTGTTTTTTATTGAGACTGGAGTAGAAGATTCAAGCTTTGCCTATGGATTATTGATGGAACTTACAAGAGCTTACCTTGCATATGCAGATAACAGTCGAGCTCAAGATTCAGCTGCTTATGCCATTCAGGTAAGATTGTGTATAGTCAGTACTAGTTTTACATTACTGAATTCTGGTAAGTTGTAAATGTATACTTGGGAATCTTATTTTTGTAAACTGTTATTTTCATTGTCAAAGTTCTGAATTATCGTAATATAAGTTAATGATAAAATTTCACAGTACAGAAATGTACCCTCTTAATAGATTATTATAGGTACTTTGGAAAATTTTCTATATGTTTATTTAACAAATTGATATGTCTTTTCCACCAAACAAAGAGGTCATATTGCTTATGATGTTCTGTAGCTTGATTTTCTTTTGTGTTCAACAGTCTGTCTCAGGTAATTTTCCATGTCAGTAGATAGTTCTCTGACTCGTTCTTTTCAGTGACTTAAAATTAAATATGGATGTACCATAATTTTGTAAAGAAATTTATTTAACATATTTAGGATGTGTTCAGTGTTTTGCTTTTATGAGAAATGCTTCAGAGAACATATATTTCTGAGCTCTTGAGTAAATATATCAATAATATAAACATCTAGAAGTTAAAATATGTCTCAGAGCAAGCACAGAATTTACATTTGATAAATTTTATCAAAAAAGTTTCACCAGTTTATAAATTCCTTGACAAACCTGCCTTTTATCAATCTTTTACATCATTGTCAATGTGACAGATGAAAAATAGTACCATTCTACTTTAATAGTATTTAATTACGATTGAAGTGCATCGTCCTTTACTTACTGCGTTGTTGGTGAATTTTCTCTAAATGATCTTTGCCCATTTTTCTCTTGGTGTAGAGCTATTTTTTGTTATTTAAGACTTATTTGTGTATAATAGAAGTTAACCCTTTGTTAGTCACACACATCATAAATATTTTTCCAGTTTGATGTTCTTTGCCCTTTTTCATGGTATTTTTTTCAATTCAAAATTTCTTTGTTTTGTTAGATATTCAGTTCTGGAATTCATGGTGAGTGATCTGAGTGTCAGATGTAAATTTGGAAGTATTCATTATAGAGATGGTATCTAAAATTGTGATCCTGGATGTGTTCTTTGAGGGAGTTCAGGTGAAAACATTCTAGTAATTGAGCTCTGGGTGTTGAGAAGTTAGAAGAGGAGGGAACAAGTAAGAAAACTGAGAAGGAGCTGTCAGTAAGGTAGGAGAATGTGGTGTTCCAGAAGACAAGAAATTGTCTATAAAGGAGAGTCGAAGAATGAGATAGTAGCTGGGAAGGAAGGAGGAGTGAAGATGGGAAAAATAACAGTATGTTTATATGTTGCTTGGGAACAATTCAGCAGGGAGGAGAATATGATGATGTAAGGAGAGAATTGATGGAATACTATTTTTAATAGGCAAAGAGTTTTGGAATGTAGTGTGCAAGTGGAAGGGGTAGCCTTAATTAAAAACAAAAGCAATTCATCTGTAGTAAGAGGAGAGAAACTGTATGGGCACTGATGCTGATAATGCCTGGCTGGATAGATAGGTGGGTGGAAGTTGTGGAGGTCTCTTTGGATTGCTTCTATTTTTTTATCAATGAAATGTGAAGCAAAGTCTGCCACTGTAAGAATTGCTGATCTCCTTAAATAAAAGAGGGTTTTTATTAACCAGAGTGACTTTGCCAAACAAGCTGGCTTCAAACGAAATTTTAATAATATTTTAAAGTTAAATGAAAATGAGTTCTGGATATTTCTGTATTTGAATTTTTCATATACTTCCTTATACTAATAGAAATATAAAGTACATATTTTGCTAGACAGTTCTTATACTTTATTAGGACTATCTTTATTATATATAGTCATTTTCAGTGGAATTAGAAAGAGTAATAATAGGTGATAGAAGATATATCCTAACATACTTGTTTTGTTTTGAATATTGATTGAATTTGAATATTCAATTTGAAATTGAAACAATTTTGAATATTGTTTTATTTTCAGGAAAGTAAAATATAACCATTTAGTTTGAGGGCTTGAATAGTAAAGTGGTCTTTCACATTTGTATCTTTTCACAGTTTTTAAGTAAACTCCACCCACAACGTGGGGCTTGAACTTTCAACCCTGAGATTAAGAGTTGCAGGTTCTGCTGCTTGAGCCAGCCAAGCGTCCCTTCTTTTCACAGTTTTAAGCTCAGTATTTTATACCTAGAATTTGAGCTACCTTGAATTTTTAAAACTATTTGGATTTGTAGTGGCTTTCATTAAAATTCAGAAAAGATCAAATTCTAAAAATTATACTTCTGCAAATATAGACATTTCCAGTATTTCCTCCAAATAGCTCTTAATCTTATTTCATGTATGTATTATATATATGGAACAAAAACTGCCTTCGTGTTCAAGTACTACCATAGCTTTGTGACTTTAACTAAGTTACCTAAATGGTTTTAAGCATTAAAATACATGTCCTAAGCAAGTTTACAATTTTTATAATTCTGTATATTTTTAAATTATTTTTGTAACTATTATGTGTAGAATATAAATAAATCTTCACGAAGATTTACAAATGTAAAATATGTATTTGTAGGAGTTACTTTCTATTTATGACTGCAGAGAGATGCAGACCGATGGCCCAGGTCACAAGTTGTGGAGGAGATTTCCTGAGCATGTTCGGGAAATCCTGGAACCTCATCTAAATACTAGGTCTGTACACTCATTAAAACTATTTTTATAAAATTAATGTTATTTTTGATGTAATTTTTTAGCATTAAAAGTATTTTCAGTATGTCTAATATGTATTTTCCACTGTGAATATGCCTATAATCTTGTCAAAAAGTACAGTTTGGTCATTGGTTAAATTCTGTAATTTTGATTATTTAAGATGAATTTGTTGAAGCTAAAAAGGATTGATGTTTTTTATTTTCAGTCAGTAATACTTTGAAAATCTACTTTAAATTGAATATGAGTTTAAGCTCTTGATAGGCATAATTAATATGAAATTTAAAAATTTAAAGCTAGTTTCAAAGTCATTAGTAAACGTGAGTTAGAGATTAGATTTTCACCCATCCAACTTCTCCTCATGAAGATATTTTCTCTCTCTACTTTTTAAAAAAATATAATCTCTTTTTAAATTTTAATAATTTTGTTAAGACTGAATCTATAAAATTATGAATTATTTGTACTTAGAAACTATAATTTGAAGTATACTAGCTCACATGCTTATTAGATATATGACCATGGATAAATTAACTTCTTTGAGCATTGGTACGGTGCCTGGCCTTGTTTGCTAGATACGTCTTTATATTTAGAAAACTTTTTTTTTTTTTTTTAAAGTCAGACACCCATGCAGCAGGGTAAGAGAGGGGCAGTGGGAGAGAGAATCTTAAGTAGGCTCCACGCTCAGCACAGAGCCCAGTGTCGGGGGGCTTGATCCCATGATCCTGGGATGCGCAACTGACTGAGCCACGATAACACCTTTTAAGTTTAGAGCCTTTTATATGTAGAAACAGATGGATGTACCTGGTAAAAACAATGGGGCAATGGAATGGGTAGAGAATATTAATAAGAGAGTTCTTGAAGTGAAGGACCATAAAGACCAAACTGGTTATGAAAGGAGGTAATGAAGGTATTACAAATCAGGAGAGTTTAGAATGGTCAAGGGACAGAAGATCTCAGTGATAGAGAGCCAGTGTGTTAGCATAACTGGGTATATGGGAAATTTAGGAGGAAACTAGGGCTATAGAGAAAGGTATCTAAGTAGTTCATTTTGGAAGTGAAGAAGTTTCTTTGTATTGACAAGGGAGTCCTGATAAAGAAGTAGAGGAGAAAGTCATTGAGAAGTTTTGAGTTTGATTAGATGGTCTACCCAGACAGTGAAGTCACTCAGGATGGTAAGACTTGGGGAAGAAGAAAGAAAACACTGAGAGATGTACTAAAGCTATCAATGAGTTTGATAATCAGTGAGTTTCGTGGACGCCCATAATGAGGAGCAGAGAATGGTATGTCTGGGTGGCTTGAACCTCAAAGGAACAAGTCTTTATTACACAAGAATGGAATTGGAAGGATCTAAAAGGAGCATTGAGGAGTAGGAGGAGACACACTCAAATATTTTGAATACTTGGGGTATGCAGGAATGACCTCCCACCTCATTGTTAACCAGTATATAGGAAAAGTAGTGTCTTTAACCATATTTCAGTAAAAGCAGGGCAGTAGTGGGGTTGTGAGTGAAGGAGTTGAAATAGTTTCTTACATGTTTTATACTAAAGTTCTAAACAGATGGATATATATTTATATACTTTTTAATAAACAAATTTTCAAAATTACAGATATAAGAGTTCTCAGAAGTCAACAGATTGGTCTGGAGTAAAGAAGCCAATTTACTTAAGTAAATTAGGTAATAACTTTGCAGAATGGTCAGCATCTTGGGCAGGTTATCTTATAACAAAGGTAAGAGAACTCTGATCAGAATTAGTTAACTGAACAGAAATTCTAAAGGAAACCAGAACATCTATCTGAATATATAGCACAAAAAGTAGGCATTGAAGTATTTGTGCTGATAATGTTAGAAATTTTTGTAGAAAGCGTTCACTAATAGAAATTTAGTTCACAATTTCCCTATTGTTACTAGTTTCTGAGTAAAACGGTAATTATTTTATCAAGCAAATTACTATGGTTTTTGCAAAATGTCTATTATGTCATCTGTGAAACGATACTGTTTAAAAATGTAAATGCTTTTTGAAGGCTTATTTCATAATAAAAAGATTTTTTATATAATAAAAAGATATATTATCCCTTTGTAGCTTCTTCTAAAAGAGGATACATTATCTGAACTTCCTCCAAAATAAAACTAAACATTTATAAGAAATGAAACTTCATGAAAAAAAACTTCAGAGGTATATTTCTGATGTTTTCCTAATAAGAGATTTTTACATGCCTGACAGTCAAAAAGGTTCTGTGTGTTCCAAGAAATGCTTAAGGCATATTTCTTTTTTAATGTTTTATTTTTATTTTTGAGAGAGAGAGAGAGAGACAGTGTGAGCAGGGGAGGGTCAGAGAGAGGGAGACACAGAATCTGAAGACAGGCTCCAGGCTCTGAGCTAGCTGTCGGCACAGAGCCCGACGCGGGGCTTGAACCCACGAACTGTGAGATCATGACCTGAGCCGAAGTAGGACGTTCAACCAACTGAGCCACCCAGGAGCCCCACTTAAGGCATATTTTTTTAAAAATATTTTTTTAATGTTTTTATTTATTATTGAGACAGAGAGAAACAGAGCATGAGTGGGGAAGGGGCAGACAGAGAGGGAGACACAGAATCCAAAGAAGGCTCCAGACTCTGAGCTGTCAGCACAGAGCCCAATGTGGAGCTCGAACCCATGAACCGTGAGATCATGACCTGAGCCGAAGTCGGACGCTTAGCCGACTGAGCCACCCAGGTGCCCCTAAAAAATATTTTTAAATAATAATTTTATCTGATAATTTCAAGAAAGTTTCTCATGTTTTTATGAACATACTGAAAATATATTATGTGAAATGTAGAATACCATTGAATTAATTACTTCCAGATCTGGAGTCTTTAATTTAGCTTAGTTTGTTTTGTTGTTATTGTCGTTGTTTATATTTGAGAAGGAAAAAAATGTTTATATTTTATAAGAGAATAGTAATGTTGACAAATCTGAGGTTAGATCATACCTATAAAATTTGGCTGTAAACCCATGTAATTTAGTTTTCTGTTTCTTTCATTTTTTTCCTGTAGTTAATTACTGTTTATTACTTATTAAAAATGTGAGTTTTAAACTTAATGTATTGGCCTGGCGTATACATTTTGGTTACTTGTGTGTGTTCAGGAGTTAATATGCTGAATTTAATGTTAATTACATAAAATATACTGTAATTAGGGAAGTTAATCTGTAACAAAACATGATGCATCCAAAAATTAACTGTTGGGCGGGGAAGGCCATTTATTTTGAGGTGGTTGACACTGCTTATAGGGGTCGCAGCAGTTCAGGTACTTAGCTATTTAGAGTGACCAAGGAGTGAAATCCTCCTTGCTTGAGTGTGAGTGCCTCTACATAAGAGAATACCCACTCTGCAATGATAAATTATCTCATGTGTGGTTTTTTGACATTAATCAATAGAATAAAATGTATAAAATTACTGTCCCTAAACCATTTGCGTTTGTTTACAGGTTCGGCATGATCTTGCCAGTAAAATCTTCACCTGCTGTAGCATTATGATGAAACATGATTTCAAAGTGACTATCTATCTTCTTCCACATATTCTAGTGTATGTCTTACTGGGTTGTAATCAAGAAGATCAGCAAGAGGTGAGAGATGCCATTTTATTTGGTGTCTGTTTGTCTAAACATTTGTCTGATGTAATTTACTAGAAAAGCTACATATTAAGAAATGTACATCAGTGTATGGCTATGTATGTACATGTCTGAATGCTTGAAAATCTTTTTAACCTTTTATTTATCAAAGAATTATACAATGCTTAGTGTAGAAAATTAGAAAGTATATATTGTAGCGGTGCCCGGGTGGTTCAGTCAGTTAAGCATCCAACTTTGGCTCAGGTCATGATCTCATGGTTCCTGAGTTTAAGCCCTGCAGTGGGCTCTCTGCTGTCATTGCAGAGCCTGCTTTAGATACTCTGTCTCCCTGTCTTTCTCTCTCGCTCTCTCTGCCCCTCGCCCCACACACACTCTCAAAAATAAACATTAAAAATGTGTATGTATATATATGTATATATATATTAATATGCCCTAGTATACATACAACTTTTTGAAAAAATAGTACATAAGAAATTACTGATAGTGTTTTTCCTAATGAACAGTACTGTGGATTAGGATAGGGGAAAGAGAATATTTTACTTTTTGTTTTATTTTTTTTAATTGTTTTGAAATGTTTACTTATTTTTGAGAGAGGCAGAGCATGAGTGAGGGAAGGAAAGAGAGAGAGGGAAACACAGAATCTGAAGCAGGCTCCAGGCTTTGAGCTGTCAGTCCAGAGCCCCATGCAGAGCTTGGAATCATGAACCCCAAGATCATGTCCTGAGCCGAAGTCAGATGCTTACCTGACTGAGCCACTCAGGCACCCCTACTTTTTGTTTTATGATAGTTTGTAAAGTTTAACTTTTTAACCACATACATAAAACAGTTTTTTAAATGATTATTTTTAATGACATAAATAGCATATTACTATGTTCTTGATGTAAAAATTGAATTATACAAATAAAACTGTACCCTTTGACTACCATTCCTGATCCCATATTTTTAGAAGTCATCACTGATATTAATTTGATGTGTATACTTTTAGACCTTTTTATTTTGGTTCTGTTTTGATTTTCTTTTATGGTATCATTGTAGATACTGTTCTGTAACTTGCTTTTTTTATTTACCAATATATATTTATTGAGCCACCCTTTTTTAAATTAATGCTGTAAAATATATTACTTCCATTTTATAGTTATACCATAGTTTAACTATTGCCATAATAATGATTATTTACAATTTTTTTGCATTATGGTGATTCTTACTTGTGAAAGAGTTTTGTGTATGTGTATTGAGGGTGTAATCCAAAAAAACAGAATTTTGGGGTCATATGGTATGTACATTTAAAATTTTATTAGAGACTTTAAAATTATCAGTACTGACTTATAGTTGCCTTAGAGTGCTTGGTCTTATAAGTTAGATAATAGCAAAATGATAGTATGTAGACCTATTATTAACCATAAAATGAGTTTTTCTTAGGTTTATGCAGAAATTATGGCAGTTCTAAAGCATGATGATCAGCATACCATAAGTACCCAAGACAGTGCATCTGATCTGTGTCAACTCAGTACACAGACTGTGTTCTCCATGCTTGACCATCTCACACAATGGGCCAGACACAAATTTCAGGCACTGAATGCAGAGAAATTTCCACAAAGCAAATCAAACAGAGATAAGGTAGACTCAATAGGTGAGTCATAACTTGTATTTATTTTATTCACTTAATTATTAACCAATTAACTCTTTGTTGTATCTGTTCTATAAGCATTAGCTTTTTAAAGACGTGTGTTTTCTTGCTCACCTTTTTTCACCCTAAGGTAGTCTTTTCACTGAGAAAAAGCAGAGAATTTATAGTCAGAAAACCTCTTTAAATTCTACTCTCACTTCCTTAGGAAAGACACATGCCGAATTTGTCATTGTATAATTCAGAATTAATATTATCTCACTTAGAAGACTGAGGATTAAATGAAATGATGAATATATAAATTGTACAGTGTGAAATAAATGACATGTTAATATTGTTAGTACTTTTTACTGCTAACCCATTTTCTCTGTGTCTTCTCTGTGTATTGGATGTGTTTACTCCGTCTCTACTCAGTGTACTGTGTGTGTATACACATACATACACATACATACACGTATACATACATGTACATATATGTGTAGTAAAGTATTCTTTATCCTTTTTCATTTATGAAATACTCTTTGCAATTTTTTTCACATATTTTAAATTTCAAGAGAGATTTTAATTTCATTTCATGGCCTATTTCTTTTTTTCATTTTCTATTCATTTCATTCATTTTACTTTTTTATTTTTCCTGTCCCTGGTAGTGTTTTGGTATCCAGCGAGCTCTCCAAATTTGCTTAATACACATTATTACATTGTACCCTGCTATACCAAATATGTGCAGTTTTTTCCCCGTGATATCACAGCTCCCACTAAGATGACTAAAAGGGGAATCTCATTAGAGTTAAAAATGATACCTGCCTCTAGGATAGAAGCATTTGGTGAGAAGAATTATATTCATTCTACTTCTGTATACTTCAGCAATTTTAATGGAAATCTCATGTTTTACCTCCTACATTTTGAGGTTAATTGAAAAAATTGACTAATATTCCTTAAAGAGATCTTCACTTACACAGTCCTCAGTTTGTGTTCCTCTCTCTTGTGCATATACCTGTGGAAACCACATACTTCCCTGTTGTTAAGCACAGTAATTTGTTATTTTTCTAAAAGTTTCTGAACTTGCAAACAAATATCTGGAGGATTGTTTTTCTTAGGACTGTGGCTAATTATTAATATATTTTCCATTGAGTTAACAATTACATCTTTGTTCCTGTTTCTGCACATAAAAATGGTTACTGTAAAACTAAGTCTAAACTCTATCACTCTTCCTACTAACATTGTAAGGGAAAAACTAGCTTGTAAGAATAACGTTTGTAATGGTTCAAAAATACAATATCTTTGGGGTCCCTGGGTGGCTCACTCAGTTAAGTGTGCAACTCTTGATTTTGACTCAGGTCATGATCTTGTGATTGTGAGACTGAGCCCCTGCGTAGTGCTGGGTACTAGTCTTAGAGCCTGCTTAAGATTTTCTCTTTCCCTCTCCTCCTCCCCTCTCTCTCTCAAAAACAAAAACAAAAGTACAATATTTTTAACATTTCTCATAATTTGAATGATCTACAAATTTTGATGGAGTCAAGGACTTATTTTAAGTATGATTTCTTTTAAATTTACCATCTTGATTCTTTAAATTTTGAAGAAATTTATAACTTTTAAGTAAGAATTCATAAACTGGACCGTCCTCATTTTGAAATTTCCAATTTATGTTTTTTCTTAGACTCTTGAAAAAATTACCCTAAAAGTATTTGTGATTTTACTTCAAAGGTACTTTTACTTTGAATTTTCATTAAAATAGTTGCTATTGTGTATATGGCAACATAGGAGAAAATAGCCTGTTAACAATTCTAAACTTTAACAAGAAAGCTATTTCTATAATTCTGCTCTTTCCCTACTGTTATACTCTTATCAGTGATTTTATAATTATCAATAATAAATTACTTATCTTTGTATCTTTTGTATCATCTTTATCTTTTTAATATTTAATACTTTTTTTAGGTTTTTGGGTTTTTTTAAGTTTTATTTAAATACCAGTTACTTAACATGCAATGTAATATTAGTTTCAGGTGTACAATACAGTGATCCATATGTGTACTTCCACACATCAGTGCTCATCATGACAATTGCACTCCTTAATCTTTATCACTATTTCACCCATCACTCCCCCACCTCCCCTCTAGTAACCACCAGTTTCTTCTCTATAGTTAGGAGTCTGTTTTGTGGTTTGCCTCTCTTTTTTTTTGCCCCTTGCTCATTTGTTTTGTTTCTTAAATTCCATATATGAAGGAGATCATATGGTATAATACAGATTTACATTTAATCCTCACAACATTGTAAGGAAGGAAGGACAATTCTAATATTTCCCTTATATATATGGAGAAATAGAAGCTCAAATAAGTTAACTGTCCAAGGTAAGGTAAGTAATAATGGTAGGAGTTGGAGCAAGAATCCTTTAGGCAATCATCCTACTGGTATTTACATTCTAAGTATGATACTCTTAATACATTTCTATTAATTTATTTAGTGAATGAAATTGAATTGAAAATAAATAAATTAGAATATAAATTGACACAGTTGTCTTTTTATAATCTAGTGTCTTCTGTGGATTATGAAGACTATCAGAGTGTAACTCGTTTCCTAGACCTCATACCTCAGGATACTCTGGCAGTAGCTTCCTTTCGCTCCAAAGCCTACACACGAGCTGTAATGCACTTTGAATCATTTATTACAGAAAAGAAACAAAATATTCAAGAGCATCTTGGATTTTTACAGGTTTGAAATTAATACAGTAAACTTAATGTTGTTTAATATTGCTGGTCTTCTATGTTTATATCGTTCATTTTATTGAACATTTTATTGAGTGTTTTAGATTCTGTGCTAGGTACTAGATATTTATAAGCACTTTAGAAGCTTACCGATTAGTGGGGAGAGATAAACATCACTTTGGTGTAATGCCTGAAGTAAAGTGATATAGATATGCCCTGAGGAAAGGCACTTATGTGTGGGGTGGGACGGGGTAGGAGATGGGAGTATGTAAGCAAGGAATTAGTACAGGCTTCTTGGAGACCATGTCTAAGGTGGGTCTTAAAGAATGATATGTAAAAGGAGGAGGCAAGATATTTCAAACAGAGGCATCCATATGGAGTTGGGAAAAGTGTGGAGTTGGGAAAGAATGTGGTGTATGCTAAAAAGTGTCAGTTTGGGAATGGCAGACGAAAGATAAAACATAGAGGACCTTTTAAATTATACCAGGTTCTTAGGGGAAGAATTGTATTTTGGCTAAATGACCATGGCAGTCATGGAGGGAGGGTTTGAAAGAGCCATGATGGAAGGGAAGCAGTCCACTGTTATTCTCGTGAGAAATGTGGGCCTGAATTTGGGGGTGAGCGGGAAGGAGGATTACAACAGGAATCAGGCATAACAGCGCTAGTGAAATAATGGTTTAGGTGATAAAATTTTGATTGTGGAGGGAAGAAAAAAAAGGCAGGTGGGGCTAATACAGTGGGATTAAGTAAGAGGCCAAAATGAGGAGTGACTGGGTGGCTCAGTATGTTGAGCATCAACTCTGGATTTCGGCTCAGGTCATGAGCCCAAGGTAGCGGGATCCAGCCCCATGTCCGCACTGAACATGGAGCCTGCTTGGGATTCTTTACATCTCTCCTCTGCTCATGCTCTCTCTCTCTCCCTGTAAAAAAAAAAAAAAAAAAAAAAAAGTCATAATCGGTAGACTTTTTTCAAGTTGAAAAGCAAAAGGTAGTGAGAAACTGAAAAATTAGTAGCTTATAGTCTTTTTTTTTAAAGTTATTTATTCATTTAAGTAATCTCCACACCCAACATGGGGCTTGAACTCAAAACACTAAGATCGAGAGTCACATGGTCCTTGGCAATGAGAAAGAATGAAATCTCGCCATTCGTAGCAAAGTGGTTGGACCTCGAGGGTGTAATGCTAAGTGAAATAAGTCAGGCAGAGAAGGACAGATACCATATGTTTTCACTGATAGGTCCAACAGGAGAAACTTCACAGAGGACCATGGGGAGGGGAAGGGGGGGAAAAGAATTAGGGAGAGGGAGGGAGGCAAATCATGAGAGACTCTTGAATACTGAAAACAAACTGAGGGCTGAAGTGGGTGGGGGAAAGGGGAAGGAGGCTGATGGACATGGAGGAGGGCACTTGTGGGGAAGAGCACTGGGTGTTATATGGAAACCAACTTAACAATAAACTATTAAAAAAAAAAAGAGTCACATGGTCCTCCAGCTAAGCCAACCAGGTGCCCCAGTAGTTTGTAGTATTTGGATGAATATTAGCCTCCTCTTGTCAGTTTTTTTCCTTTTCCTTTTCTCTCTCTCTCTCTCTCTCTCCTGTTATTCCTAAGGAAGGATCCCTTTCTGTCAAAATCCAGTCGTTCTATTTGTGTTCTTGACTTCAGTCCTTCAGATAGTCTGCTTTCTCTAAGATCAATAATTTATCTTCCTCAACCTGAGTATATAGACATACTCACGTATCTTCTATCTTCATTTTTTTCTCACATGCCTGCAAATGAGTGGGGGAGGGGAGGGGACAGAGAGAGAGAGAATCTTAAAGCAGGCTTCACACCCAGCTCTAGACAAAGCTTGATCTCACAACCATGAGCCAAAATCGAGAGTCAGACAATTAACTGACTAAGCCACCCAGGTGCCCCATCTTAATTTTTAATAATTCCCTTGGTCTTACATTCTCCTTCAGATACTTCCCATCTCTCTGTTTCCCTACATAGCCAGTTTTAAAAGAACTATTTATCTTCCCTATATTCACTTTACTTTCTATTCATTTTTTGACCATTCCAACATGACTTCTTTCTCTATTCCACTGGTACTACTCTTACTAAGAAAATCAGTGGCCTCCATGTTGCCAAATCCAATAAATGAGCTTACTTGTTATCATTTTCTTAATTTCACAGAATCATTTGATCACTCCTTTTTCCTTAAGACTTTTGCTTTTATTTCATGGCTTCTGGGATATCACATTGCCCATCTTCCTTCCTTTAAACTACTCTGGTTTCTCTTCTCAGTTTCATTTGCTACGTCTTTGTCTATTAAGATAGTAGTACTCCAGTCTCCTACCCTGACCTTGTTCTCTTCTCTCTTTCTATTCATTTCCTAGAGCATGCCATCTTTTCCCCTGCCTTTAAAGAACATCTTTGTGCTGAGTGCTCTCAAATTTTTGTCTTCAACCTGAATATCTCCTTTGAACTCAGATTTGAGGCATCTCACTATTGATATATTAAAGTACTTGTTTAAAAACTTTATAAATTTTAAAATGCAGTGAAACACTTATAAACTGTATTCAATAGAATTTATCATAATTTGTATTTGAAGAGAGTTTAGAACCTTAAAGTTCTTTGTAACTCTCATCAATAGCAATTACTAATGTAGATTTATGTTTAAGTGGAACAAGAGTGTTAAGATAATAGAATGTCTGGAAATAAGTTTATAATTTTACTGTGAAGCCTACCTTGAAGCAAATACTGTTGCTTTGAGAAAAATTCTCATGTGCTCTATTCACATAAACTGGTGGTTTTATAATTTTAGTTCTAGTTGTGTTTTTTTCTCTTATTTGATTGTTTTGTGATGGTTGAACAAAGAAATTGTACGCTGCTATGCATGAACCAGATGGAGTGGCTGGAGTAAGCGCAATTCGCAAGGCGGAACCATCCCTGAAAGAACAGATCCTTGAACACGAAAGCATTGGCTTACTGAGGGATGCCACTGCTTGTTATGACAGGGCTATTCAGCTAGAACCGGACCAGGTAAGATGATAAATGAAATACAACATAATGGAAAGAGCCCTGAACTAGGAACTCTGGAAACCTTTGTTTCAATACTGTCTCTACTAGTGTCTGGAAAATATTTAATCACCTCTGTGCTTTGAGCTTTCTGATTGATGAAATTAGAGATGTGCTTGAGGATTTCAAGAATCTCTTCCCATGCCAAATTTCTTAGAAATCCCCCAAATGAATGATGTTTGAGGAGTGTATTTATATTAATGTGTGCTTATTTACTCTAAAATTTATATAATTTTAGTTTGCAATTTAAAGTATCAATTTGATATGCATTAACTTTTTAATAACAGTAGTGATTCTCTATAGCCTAGGAAACATTTTCAGATTTTACATGCCCCCTACCATCCTCTATGAATCTCTAAAATACTTAGAAATACTAAGCTGTAATTAAAATGGGGGTGTGTTAACATATCTCATGTTTACTGGGACAGGAAAGGAATTTAGAATTCTTGATTTATAATCTTGGCTTAGATTCTCTCTAATCATATGTTATTGCTTTTTGTTGTATTTTACATGTTCATTTTCTCAGAAGCTCAGGCAGTATCCTTATTTTTCATAATCTTTTTTTCAATTTTAAAAAATATTGCATACTCCAATATAACTTTTTAGTTACTAAAACCCTAAATCTATATTAATGTTATTGTGAGCTTTGAGTTTTAATTTTTGTGTGAGAAATAGTATGGCAAATAATCTTTAAACAAAATATTAAAGAGTACTCGTTACATTTATATTTGATTTGTACCAAAAATTAAGCCAAATCTGGAAAAAAACAATAAATTCAGTTGAGAGTCTTTTAGGTTGTCTGTGTATTTTTTTAATACTCACGTATTAAACATTGTTGGGGGTTTTGCCATTAGACCATGCAAATCAATTGCTGACTAAGAAGGGTAAGTTCAGTGAGGCAAATAGTACTTTTTATTGAATATCAGTTAAATAGTTTTTGTTTTCCAAGATATATTTGAAGTGACTATTGATATTTTAAATATTTTTAAATTTCTAGATTATTCATTATCATGGTGTAGTGAAGTCCATGTTAGGTCTTGGACAGCTATCTACTGTAATTACTCAGGTGAATGGAGTGCATGCTAACAGGTAATGTTTTTTTATTTTTTTTAAAGTAGGGGGGAGAGGCAGAGAGAGGTACAAAGATAATCCCAAGCAGGTTTCACGCTGTCAGCATAGAGCCTGATGTGGGGCTTGAACCCACAAACTGTGAAATCATGACCTGAGCCGAAATCCAGAGTCGGATATTTAACCGACTGTGTCACCGTCCATAGGGTGGCAAAAATATTGTCCCACAGGTAGTATTTTTTTAAAGAATGATTTTCTTTCAGGATACCTCGGTGGCTCAGTCAGTTAAGCTTCCGACTTCGGCTCAGGACATGATCTCGTGGTTTGTGGGTTTGGGCCCCAAGTTGGGCTCTCTGCTGTCAGTGCAGAATCCACTTTGGATCCTCGGTCACCCTTTCTCTCTGCCCTTCCCTTGCATGCGTGGGCACGCTCATTCTCCCTCTTTCAAAAATAAACTTAAGAAAAAAAAGAACAGGGCGCCTGGGTGGCTCAGTCAGTTAAGCATCCGACTTCAGCCTAGTCATGATCTCACCATACCCAAGTTTGAGCCCCGCATTGGGCTTTGTGCTGACAGCTCAGAGCCTAGAGCCTGTTTCATATTCTGTGTCTCCCTTCCTCTCTCTGCCCCTCCCCAGATCGCACTCTATCTCTATCTCTCAAAAATAAATAAACATTAAAAAATTAAAAAGAAAAAAAGAATGATTTTCTTTTGTTATTGTATCAGAATGAGAAAGTTTTAATCAGTGAACTGGGTTGACATAACTTTTAGGAAAGAAATGAAATCTTTTTTTTATGTTTTCATGGTGTTGGAGATAGGCAACAAAAACTTTTTTTTCTACTTTGTCATAAGCTGATTTAGCACTTAAAAGCTTACCTTTTTGTTTGTACCAAATGCCTTTATTTATTTATTTATTTATTTATTTATTTTAAAATTTAAATCCAACTAGTTAATATATAGTGTAATAATGGTTTCAGGAGTAGAATTTAGTGATTCATCACTTACATATAACACCCAGTACTCATCGCAACAAGTGTCCTCCTTAATGCCCCTCGCCCATTTAGCCCATCCCCCACCCAACACCTCTCCAGCAACCCTCAGTTTTTTCTCTGTATTTAAGAGTCTTTTATGGTTTTTCTTGCTGTTTCTTTCCTTCCCTTATGTTCATTTGTTTTGTGTCTTAAATTCCACATACGAGTGAAATCATGATATTTGTCTTTCTCTAATTTCACTTAGCATTATACACTCTAGTTCCATTTACGTTGTGGCAAATGGCAGGATTTCATTCTTTTTGACTGCCGAGTAATATTCCATTTGTGTGTGTGTGTGTGTGTGTGTGTGTGTGTGTGTGTGTGTGTACACCACATCTTCTTTATCCATTCAGCGGTAGATGGACATTTGGGCTGTTTCCATACTTTGGCTCTTGTGATAGTGCTGCTGTAAACATTGGGGTGCATGTGCCCCTTCGAATCAACACTTCTGTATCCTTTGGATAAATACCTAGTAGTGCAATTTCTGGGTCAGAGGGTAATTCTATTTTTAATTTTTTGAGAACCCCCCCATACTGTTTTCCAGAGCGGCTGCATCACTTTGCATTCCTACTGGCAGTGCAAAAGAGTTCCTCTTTCTCCGCATCCTCTCCCACATCTGTTGTTGCCAGAGTTGTTAACTTTAGCCATTCTGACAGGTGTGAGGTGGTGTCTCATTGTGGTTTTGACTTGTATTTTCCCTGATGATGAGTGGTGTTGAGCATTTTTTTCATTTGTCTTAGCAGCTTATCTTCTGTCCCAACAGTCGTCCTTGAATTATATTTGCTTTAAGACAGAAACCTTGCAGAGCTCGCCTGCTATTGGTGAGGCTCATACGAACACATCCAAAAAGTATCTAAGCTCTGTCAACATTATTAGCATCATTAATTTTCTGTGTTGGGGAAGAGGAAACTTTGTGACTGATTTACAGAATACCACTCTAGACTGTGTGGGTTGATATTTTCCTAGAGGATTGATAAAAATGAAAGCTGCCTTCCTTTCCTAATGAAAGTGGGTTTGTTATAGCAAATCAATTGATGCAAAAAAAGTAGTATGTATCTGTGACAGATTAAGACTGCATAGTTCTTCTGGTCTGGGGAGTAACTCTGGAGTAACTGTGGGGAGTACTCTGGGGACCAACTGTGGAGGTTTGTTCTGCTCTTGAAGCTGCCTTGCTCTGAGAGCTAAAAGACTTATTTCTTGATAAATTTGCCAGATGCCAACTGACTATTTTGGGCAGTGAGATCTGATCAAAAGGGTTGGTATCTTAGTTAATCACAGAGCACACAGGCCACTGATTTTAGTTAGGACTCTCAAAAGCAGCTCTTCTAAGCATAGTTTCTGTAAATCCCCAACTGTAATTTGCAAAGACTGAAAGTCTATAATGTTTGGGAGCAGAGAAGCTCACTGTTAATCAGATGTTTTCACAGTAATGGAATTTATGAAACAAGGGAAGAAACTTCGCAGAAGCAGAGAAAGAATGATTACATGTTTTAGATGTTTCTCCAAATTAGTTGAAAGACTTTATAAGTAAAGTAATTTGGGAAGGTTTGTCATGGCTCAAGCCTAAGTGTCAGGTTTCGTTATTACACATGCTGCTGAACAGTTAGAACCCTCTTCTCTTTGGATCTGGGATATATAGAGCCTTCTGATCTATCATATAGTGAACAAACTAAGAGTTGATGGAGGGAGGTAGTGAGGGATGGGCTAGATGTGTGATGGGTATTAAGGAGGGCACTTGTTATAATGAGCACTGGGTGGTATATGTAATTGATGAATCACTGAATTCTACTCCTGAAACTAATATTGCACTGTATGTTAACTAACTAGAATTTATTTATTTTAATGTTTGTTTTTTTATTTATTTTTAATATAATTTATTGTCAAATTGGCTTCCTTACAACACCCAGTGCTCATCCCAACAAGTGCCCTCCGCAATGTCCATCATCCACTTTCCCCTCTCCCCCAACCCCCCAAAAAACAGCCCCCTCAGTTTGTTTTCTATATTTAAGAGTCTCTTATTGTTTGCCTCCCTCCCTCTCTGTTTGCAACTTTTTTCCCCTTCCCCTCCCCTGTGGTCTTCTGTTAAGTTTCTCAAGATCCACATATGAGTGAAAACATGGTATCTGTCTTTCTCCGCCTGACTTATTTCACTTAGCATAATACCCTCCAGTTCCATCCACGTTGCTGCAAATGGCCAGATTATATTCTTTCTCATTGCCAGGTAGTATCCCATTGTATATATAAACCACATCTTCTTGATCCATTCATCAGTTGATGGACTCTTAGGCCCTTTTTTTCATAATTTGGCTGTTGATAGTGCTGCTGTAAACATTGTGGTACATGTGCCCCTGTGCACCAGCACTCCTGTATCCCTTGGGTAAATGCCTAACAGTGCTATTGCTGGGTATAGGGGAGTTCTATTTTTAATTTTTTGAGGAAACTACATACTGTTTTCCAGAGCGGCCATACCAGTTTACATTCCCACCAATAGTGCGAAAGGGGTCCAGTATCTCTGCACCCTCGCCACCATCTATAGTCTCCTGATTTGTTCATTTTAGCCACTCTGACCGGCGTGAGGTGGTATCTCGGTGTGGCTTTGATTTGTATTTTCCTGATGATGAGTGTCGTTGAGCATCATTCCATGTGTCTGTCGGCCATCTGGATGTCCTTTTTGGAAAAATGTCTGTTCATGTCTTCTGCCCATTTCTTCACTGTGTTATTTGTTTTTCGGGTGTGTAATTTGGTGAGTTCTTTATAGATTTTGGATACTAGCCCTTTATCCAATGTGTCATTTGCAAATATCTTTTCCCATTCTGGAGGTTTGCCTTTTAGTTTTGTTGATTATTTCCTTTGCAGTGCAGAAACTTTTCATCTTGATGAGGTCCCAATAGTTTATTTTGGTTCTTGATTCCCTTGCCTTTGGGGATGTTTCGCGTAGGAAATTGCTGCGGTTGAGGTCATAGAGGTTGTTTCCTGCTTTCTCCTCTAGGGTTTTGATGGTTTCCTGTCCCACATTCAAGTCTTTCATCCATTTTGAGTTGTATGTAATTGATGAATGACTGAATTCTACTCCTGAAACCAATATTGCACTGTATGTTAACTAACTAGAATTTATTTATTTATTTATTTATTTATTTTAATGTTTATTTATTTTTGAGAGACAGAGACAGATCTTGAGCAGGGGAAGGACGGGGAGAGAGATACAGAATCCTAAGCAGACAGTAGGCTCTGAGCTGTCAGCACAGAACCTGACACAGGGCTTGAACCCAGGAAACTGGGTAAGTCGGATGCTTACCCATCTGAGCCACCCAGGCACCCCAACTACTAGATTTTAAATAAAAATTTGGAAAAAAAAAAGATTACTCTATCATATTGGAGCAAATGGTCATTGAGAGGATGTGTTTTCTTTGGGGAGAATATTTGCATTTTTTTAAGTTTGTTTATTTTGAGAGAGAGAATGTGTAATCAGGGGAGGAGAAGAGAGAGAGAATCCCAAGCAGACTCCACACTGCCAGCGCAGAGCCCAACACAGGGCTCAGACCCATGAACCTGAGTAGAGATAAAGAGTCAGATGCTCAACTGACTGAGCCACCCAGGCTCCTCAAGAATATTTGCATTTAAACAAATCTTTCTCAAAAGTTATTGAATGTACTTGATAATTACTGTTTTTAATGGGGGTAAATTCTCACAGCCTGATCCTTATTGCCTTTTGGTTTTGGTATAATGCTTGGTATGACACATCCCCTCTAGATAGATCTAATTCTACTCAGATTTTTATTTTTAAATTTTGATATTTTGGCATCTGGTGATAAGCTTCTAAAGTTATTCACAACTGGACTTTTTGAAAACTACATTTCTTTTTTTTCTAATTTTATTTTTAAGTACCCTCTACGCCCACTATGGTGTTCAAACTCACGACCCTGAGGTCGGGAGTCACATACTCTATTGACTGAGCCAGCCAGGTGCCCCAAATTCCCATTTCTATTGTATTTCTTTTAGCCTTGTTCTAAATTGTTTTTGGTGGAGTTTGTATTTAGAAATTAGAGGATATTCAATATTTATCCTTCTATTTTAGTTTTTTTTAATAAAAAAATTTACTCATTTTTTTACATTTTTTAAATGTGTTTTTACAACAGAAAGAGCAAGGAGGGCTTTTTACAACATTGATCCTAACCTCTCTGATTCTGTTACCTTATTTATAATATGAGGATATGTGTGCTTTTCTGTGTTAGATAATTGGAGAAATGTGCTCAACACAGGTCATGGGTTTGAGCCCTATATCAGGCTCCGTGCTGATAGCTCAGGGCCTGGAGCCTGCTTTGGATTTTGTGTCTCCCTCTCTCTCTGCCCCTCATGCACTAACACTCTGTCTCTCTTTGTCTCTCAAAAATAAATAAGAATTATTAAAGAGAAAATATTGGGAGAGTCTAGCTTCTATTATAAACATGATAAAAAATAGGACTATCCATCTTAGTGTCACATTAAGTAGAATGGTTAGAAAAAATAATTACTCATATCATACTTGGTTTACAAATACAGATTTTTTAAAAATGTTCTTTATTTTGATAGATGGGTGGGGGAATGAAATCCCAGGCAGGCTCCACGCTGTCAGCACGGTCTGATGCAAGGCTCGAACTCACGAACCATGAGATCATGATCTGAGCTGAAATCACAAGTCAGATGCTTAACTGACCAAGCCACCCAGACTTCCCTACAAATCCAAATTTTAAAGTAACTCAAAATAGTTTAAGGATAGATATATATTTTAAGTAGCTTATTTTATATCCTTTGTTATGCCATTGACACGTTATTTGTAACTTTCTTAAGCTCTTATTATTGAGTGTCCTTATGCACCCCAAGCTACTCGTGACCTACTACCCACCTGCTCCTCTACTTTTGCCTTAAAGTTAAACTTAATTCAAAATCCCAAGTTCTTAGAATTGCTTACCTCTGAATGTATATATGTTCAGTTGACTCTTTCCTCCTGCCCTTTGTTCAAGTTAAGTACACAGCTAATCTTACAACTGCACTTTGTAATTATCCAGGGATTAATTCTGTTCTAATATATGGTACAATTTAATTTGTTGTTGAATGGCATTTTTAAATTGCCCTTTTAGAAGTAATTATTGAAGGGTGCCTGGGTGGCCCAGTCAGTTTAAGCATCCAACTCTTGATTTTGGCCCAGGTCGTGATCTTGCAGTTTGTGAGTTTGAGCCCCACAGCAGGCTCCACTCTGTCAGTGCAGAGCCTGCTTGAGATTCTCTCTCTCTCTCTCTCTCTCTCTCTCTCTCTTTCTCTCCCCCTCCCTCCCTCCTGTCTCCCTACACTCTCTTTCTCTCTCAAAATAAATAAATATACTTAAAAAAAGAATAAGAAGTAACTATTGAAAAAATGTTTTTTGGGGAATGGACACATTAAAAATTGGGGGATTGTTTTGGATAGAGATAATCATTTTGTATCTAAGTACAAAATACAACACAATACAAATACAATAAATAAAGCAATAAATAAGTACAATAAATAGAGTATCTAAAACAATGAAAAAATATCTAAATGCCACTTTAAATAAAGTTTAGCTGATACTGGCTTCTTTTAATAGGTCTGAATGGACAGATGAATTAAACACATACAGAGTGGAAGCAGCTTGGAAATTGTCACAGTGGGATTTGGTGGAAAACTATTTGGCAGCAGGTAAAATTACTTCTTAAAATATAAGCAATTTTAATATGCTATAAATATTCAGACATAAGTAGCTAAGTACCATCTATAATTAATCTTTCAGCTTGTTTTATAATTGCCTTGTTGTTCAAAGTAGAATGAAACCATCTGTTCAGTATTTCTGCTGACCATTTTACCGCATGAAGTAAACCTTGTTTGGGGCCCCATGGCATTCCTTGACTCTACATTTATTTTTCAGATGGGAAATCTACAACATGGAGTGTCAGACTGGGACAGCTATTACTATCAGCCAAAAAAAGAGATATCACAGCTTTTTATGACACACTGAAACTAGTAAGAGCAGAACAAATTGTACCTCTTTCAGCTGCAAGCTTTGAAAGAGGCTCTTATCAACGAGGATATGAATATATTGTGAGGTATTTGTGGGGAAAGGTCCATTTTTATATCCCTGGTCTATACGTGTCTTTTGACAGACTTGGAATGTTTTGATTAGTGAATAACTTATCAAAACTAACTAAATCAAAACTGACTAAATAACATTAGTAAATATGTTTGGTATCATGTGTATCTATAAGCAATGGCTTGTTTACTCCTTTATCTTACAATCACCCTATAGTTTTTTTTCATTTTGGTTGATTTTGTTTGGTTTGTTTGTTCGTTTTTTAAAGTAATCTCTGTGCCCATCAGAGATGAATTCATGGCCCTGAGATCAAGAGTCACATGCTTTACCACCTGAGCCAGCCAGGCACCCCGCACCCTATAATTTTTTTTAAAAATGTTCTAATGTATATTGTTTTCAATTGAAAAGGCAATTATGAGATTTCTAAAATTAAGAAAAATATATTTGTCCTGTTGTAATGTCATATAGTCTAGACATTTACTGTGCCTGGCACTTTGGTGCTCAGTACTTGTTAGTTTCTTCTCCTTCTCACATAGAAATGCAGTTGATATTTCCTTCCCCAAAAATGTGGGTATTACACTACTAGGAAAGAAAATTAACTTTCAGAGATAAGGAAGAAAATGATGGAAGACATTTCAGGTTTGTTAGTTCACCTGAGAAAAATAATAGATGTTATAATTTAAAAGATAAGTAAGAATATTTTTTTTTGTTAGAAGAATTTACTATAATTTGTATCAGCCCCTTCGGTAACAGTTGTATGAAACCATAGATTGGACCACTGAGGTTAATTCTATTCTGTAGCTACTCAACTGCATCCTTGAACACTGAGTCATGAGCATTGTGTATTATATATGGAAAAAAGCTTCTGTGAATGTTTCATGAGTGTTACCATCATTCTTAGAAAAAAATAAAATTTCATTCACTTCATAGTTTTTTACTGTCATCTACTATGTCAGGCATATGCAAATATTTATGTTGATTTATAATGGATCTGTATTTTCTTTTATCTTCATATAGGTAATAAAAGTTTGATTTTCATACACTTGAATTTAGTTTTACATACCCTTCTCCAATTTAATCGGAATTTGGGGACCATAGCAAAGCACTAAACATTGAAATCAACATAATTGGTGTTTTATACCTAATTTACAAAAATAAAAATGTTACTGTTTATATGCCAAGAATATATAAGGTTAAAGTTCTTCCAAAGAAAACTGTACATTTTATATTCTTCATGGCTAATTTAAGTACATGCTTTGTGTATGAGATTAATAGGGTGAATATGATAACATTTTAATATAGGCTCTGTCTGTCTTCAGATTGCACATGTTGTGTGAATTGGAGCATAGCATCAAACCACTTTTTCATCAGTCACGAGGTGACAACTCTCAAGAAGATTCTTTAAACTGGGTAGCTCGACTAGAAATGACCCAGAATTCCTACAGAGCCAAGGAGCCCATCCTAGCTCTCCGGAGAGCTTTATTAAGCCTCAACAAAAGGTTTTTGAAACTTTTTTTTCATGTCAGTTATCATGAATTTAGTATTATACTTGCATATCCTTTGGGAGTATTTCTTTTTCTTGATTTTCTCTCTGAATCTATGTGTTTCTATTATCAATTGTGAAGGCAACACTATAATATTGTTGAAATGAACCTAGAACTTAAGAATTACTTTTGTATACACTGTATCTTTTTTCTAATGTTAAAAACATGTCTGGCAGAGGCACAGATATATAAGTCAGTATTAAAGTTTTCATAGACTTGTAATTGACAAAAATTGACCACTCTAAGAAAATTAAAATTAGTTTTTTAACAAATCTAATGTCTTTGATTTCTTTGAAATAGTATATTAAGAAGGTTCCATGGTAAGGAGATATGTTTAAATTGTTGAATATACTTAAAAATGCTCTTTCCCCCTGTTTTTGTCATACTTATTTAGACCAGATTACAATGAAATGGTTGGAGAATGCTGGCTACAGAGTGCCAGAGTAGCTAGGAAGGCTGGTCACCACCAAACAGCATACAATGCTCTCCTAAATGCTGGAGAATCAAGACTTGCTGAACTATATGTGGAAAGGGCAAAGTGGCTATGGTCCAAGGTATGGCCAAGGGAACATCATCGTATATATATATGCTGTTGTAGATTGTGTATGTCCTACCAATGCCTGACTAAGAGATGATCCTTAATCCCAATTCAGAATCTTTTTCTGTCTTCTTTATCATTCTACCATAATCTAGAAAAAAACTATTTCTTCTTTCCTGAAGTCTCCAATGGCTTTCCATTCAAGATGAAAGTACAACTCTTTCTGTTTTCATCTACCCTCCTTTTTTTCCTTGAGGGAAGCAGCCAATTTTTTACTTTGTTTTTACCTCCTATATGTATATAGGCAGAGTACGTGCAGTAGTCATTCAAAAAATATTTGTTAAATGAAAACAACACTGTTCCCTACTTACATCCTTGACAGATAATTAGTTCTAGGTAGACTTGCCAGTGTCACTCTTAAGATTAATTTCCAATCTAGTCTATCAGGAAGGGCTTACCATAAGAACAAAAGTGCCCAGCAATCCCCAGATTAAAGTAATAGTAATGAGAAACAAACTCTTTGAGTATCTGAACTACTTGCAAAGGTAATGCCACAGATTTAAATGGCTATTACTTACATATTTCCTTATGCTTGCAATCAGTCTAGAATTAGTAGTAAGTATAGCATGTTCCAAAAATTGACATTTAGCACATATAGCTGGTGCTATCTGTGATTGTGGAGGCAAAAGTAATGATTCAGCCTGTATTTGTCAGTACCTGGTCATTTTCTGAGCTAGTGCTAGTCTGTATTGTAATACCTTAAATTCACTATGTTCAAAATGCGATTCATCTTACTAGTCAATAACTGCTTCTCCTATATTCTCTATTTTTCTAAATAGACTCTATTGAATCCTCTCATCTAAAACAGAAGTCTGGGCATCATCTTGAACTTCTTCCTCTCCCTCATTTTCCACGTTCAATTGAAGAATAAATCTACCTTAGAAGTATCTTTTGAATTTTTTTTAAAGTAGACTTTCTGCAGACATGGGGCTTGAACTTATGACCCCAAGATCAAGAGTTGGATGCCCTACCAACTGAGCCAGCCAGGCGCCCCATCTTTGGATTTATTTAAAATGTTTGTTTATTTTTGACAGAGAGAGAGGCGGGAAGAGAGAGAGAGAGAGAGTGTGTGTGTGTGTGTGTGTGTGAGTAGGGGAGGGGCAGAGAGAGAGGGTGACAGAGGATCTGAAGCAGGTTCTGTGCCGACAGCAGAGAGCCCAGTGTGGGGCTCAAACTCACCGTGAGATCATGACCTGAGCTGAAGTCAGATGCTGAACTGACTGAGCCACTCAGGCACCCCATTGTTTGATATTTTGATACACACTTCCAGTTATAAAATAAAAAAGTCATGGTATAATGTACAGCATGGTGGTGACTAAAGGCAATAATACCATTTTGGATATTTGAAAGTTAAAAAAGAAACATCTTTTGAATCCTCTCCTTCTTATTTATCTCTGCTGCTTTCATGCATGCCTTTTAGCATTTATAGTCTCTTATAATATTAATAGCCTTTTTTTGAGTTTCCCTATTCCTCTGTGCCCATTACTGCAGTCTGTGATCTTTCTAACATGCACATTGAATCATGTAGCTCCTCTGATAAATCTTCTGAAGTATTTTTCACGCATTTATGATGAAGTCTGACCCCTAGAAAGTACGCAAGGCTTTTTCTGATCAACTTCCAGTCTCCCTCTTCAGCTTCACTTGTCACTATATCATAGACCCTTTAGGCTTCAAGTAAAACCAGATTACTTACCTTTTCCAAGTAAAATTTTTAGTCCTTCTACCAAGAATGTCCTTCATTGTATTCATTTCCAGAAAATTGCTATTTATTCTTTAAGACCCAATTCAAATTATCTTCATTTTGTAACCTTTCCTGGCTGCTGCTCTCCTCCATTTTTCTATACCTTTATGTAGATTTAGAAGCATCCCTTCTCTGTCCTTAATTATACCCCTATATATTCCTCTGTTAATAGAACTTCACGTCATATTGCTATTTTACATAGTCTATTTCCTTATTTGACTATGAACTTTTTTAGGCCAGAGATTTTGATTCATTCACATTTATCCCTAGTCATCTACATATGTGTTCAGTTTCTTGTCCTTCGACCGTAAGAATGAATTAGTGAATTAATGAATGAATTTGAGTTCTACATGAATTGAAGCAATGCTTCCTTTTTAGGATTTTACTTTCATAGGAGGGAAATGAGACATGAACATGAAATTAAAAAGATTTATACATAAAACATAATTAATGGACTTTAAATGCTAACTTATTTGTTTTTCAGAAAACAGAAATATGTTTCTAAATTAAAAGGCTTGTCATTGCCTTTTTCCTTTTAGGGTGATGTTCACCAGGCACTAATTGTTCTTCAAAAGGGTGTTGAATTATGTTTTCCTGAAAATAAAACCCCAACTGAGAGTAAGAACATGTTAATCCATGGTCGAGCTATGCTACTAGTGGGCCGATTCATGGAAGAAACAGCTAACTTTGAAAGCAATGCAGTTATGAAAAAATATAAGGCAAGTATATATATAATGCAGTTTCATTAAGAGCTCAATCTTTTTTTGTTTTTGCAAATTGATAAAATGATTTTAAAGTCCATATGGAAGAACACATATATAAAAATACCCAGGAAACTTTTTGATTTTTTAGTGTATAGATAGCATAAGAAGAATTATCAAGCAAATACACTCAAGAAACCATGACCCAGATCCAGAAGCAGAATATTATTAGCACTGTATGACCCACCCTTTCACCCTCCTAAAGGGTATCCTGAAATTTTTTGAACACAATATATACCTTCCTTACTAAGTATTAAGCTTTACATGGATGGTGTTGTGAGAGAGATACTTCCCAATAACCCATGAATCAAAGAAGATATTTTAGTGGGAATTTAAAAGTTATCTATAATGATGTAATAGTGGTAATAAACTAAATGATAATAAAAATACGACCTGTCAAAACCTGTAGGATTGGGGGCACCTGGCTGGCATAGTCGGAAGAGCGTGTGATTTGTTTTTTTAAGTTTATTTATTTATTGCGAGAGTGAGAGATGGGAGAGTGCAAGCAGGGTAGGGGCAGAGAGAGAATCCCAAGCATTTTCTAATCCTGAAATTTTCTAAACCTGAAAATTTTTGTATGTTTCCTTTATTCCCTTTAATGACTAGGTGGGGGAAGGACACAGGCAGCCTCGTGCCTGTGGCTGGTTGGGCACATGAATCCAGCATTTGTTCCACACATGTAGTGATGTCATTCTCTCCTCTATCCACAGGCAGGTTGCCATCTAAAAATTTTCAACAAGTGATTCAGGGTAGACTCAAGATTTAAGGTTCCTGGTTCAGACTAAGTTCTCAAACTTGCTTGAATGAAGAGTGGAACTTCATTTAAAAATTTTTCTTTGTAGTCAGCCATCCTATATATTTTCCATCACATTTCAAATAATATTTTAAAATAAATACACAAGGCAGGGAAAAGGAAAGGACATGATACAGGGGACAAAATAGGAGTGGCCAGAAAGGTCGGAAAAAACTTGGAAGATAGTGGCTTCACAGAAGTCAAGGGAAGAAAATATTTCCAAGAGGAAATGGGAAGGACAACAGAAAAAGATGCTGAAGAGAGTTCAAATGAGACCAGAATTGGAAAGGATCTTTTAGATTTAAGGATCTGCTTTAGTGGAATACTGAAGACCGAAACCATGAAGAAATAAGTTTGAGGAGTGAATGTGAGGTGAATGCTTAGAAACCAGATCATGAAGGAGTTGAGAGGGAGGGCAATAATTTATGAGAGATCTTGGAGAAGAATAAGATGTGATTTTTTTAAATCATATTTTTATGCTTTTAAAGCCTATCCTCCTCAGGGCTTTGATATTCTCCTTTCACTGAGATTTTTTAAATAATAAAAACATATATATGCACACATTCATAAAACATTTTAATCCATCTGAAAATTATTTTGATGTATCATATAAAGTGACAATGTAAATGGAGTTTTCTTTCCCTAAATAGCTAATTATTCCAACAGTATTTCATGTTGGCCAGTGGACAACCCACCAGAAGCAACCAGCCATCCTGAGAAAATCTTTCTAAGGAAATAGCTATTCTTGGGGCACCTGGGTGGTTCAGTTGGTTAAGCGGCCAACTTTGGCTCAGGTCATATCTCACAGTGTGTGGGTGTGAGCCCTTCATCGGACTCTGTGCTGACAGCTTAGAGCCTGGAGCCTGCTTCCGATTCTGTCTCCCTCTCTCTCTGCCCCTCCCCCCCTCCTGCTTTTTGTCTCTCTCTCTCAAGATTAAATAAATATTTAAAAAATAGCTATTTTTATCCAAATCAAAATCACACTACCTTTGACTTTGCTCTGCCTCCATGTGGGTCTCATACTTTTGATCCCTAATCATCTATTCATACTTTATTTCCCAGCATAGTATGGGGGTTTCTTAGGTGTGTATCTGGTATTCTCTTTTGCAGGATGTGACCTTGTTCCTGCCAGAGTGGGAAGATGGGCATTTTTACCTTGCCAAGTACTATGACAAATTGATGCCCATGGTCACAGACAACAAAATGGAAAAGCAGGGTGATCTCATTCGGTATATAGTTCTTCATTTTGGCAGGTAAGTGTGAAAACTGTTTGTGTGCTGATTAAACATGTCAGAGTGCCTCTTTTATCATAGATCTTAATGTGTTCAGGATGCTTTCTGCTTTGCCACTGATTCGGTCTTTAACCTTAGATTAGATATAAGTTTTTTCTTTATATCATTCTTTCTTCCTTTTAAATTAAACTTTACTAATGGAAAAAGTAATGTGTATATATATATATTTTTTTAATTCAGCAGTACCAATATTATACAATGAAAATTAAGTGTCCTTCCCATTCCAGACCCTCACCTTTTGAGTCCCCCTCCCTAGAATTCCAGAAGACTCTTAATGTAATATATTTAGTGGTTATAATTAATTCCCAATGGAATGTCTCCTTCCTGCGCATTCTGCTAAGAAATACGTATGCAAATGGTTTTGACATTAGACTTGTAGAAAGAGCTCATCTCTTAGACTAGATAACAGGTGAAATATAACATGATTTTATATATATATATATCAGTGTATTATAATACAATAATGTAATGTGTCATGCCTACTGTTTATATTTTCACATATTATTTCCTAAGAAGCAATAATGACATTCCAATCATTTTTCTTATCATAAGCATGTAATCTTGCTTTACTTTCAAGTGTAACTTATTTCAGAGCAATAAATCTATTTAAAGTTGCCTATTATTAGATTCTTTGACTTCTGAAGTTCAGTATTTTCAGAAATTAAAGCAATGTTTGTTCATGATTGGTATTAGGATTGCAGGATTTGTCCACGCCTTCTCAAAATGCAATACAAGTTTTATAAAATTCAAACCTAATTTTGTTTGTCAATAATTATCAATAGCTTTTTATTGAAGCAGAATTCCTGGCCTATTAGCATTTTGAAATGGAAGCATAGGTAGAGGACAATTATTAAATGCATTTTTATTTTCTAAAAATAAGTAATAGCTTTCATTTGCTCTTTAGTCTTAGCGTACATATATCATGTGTGTTGGTATACAGAATTTATTTAATGTATTTGTTCTGAAACAGAAAGATACCTGGAATCCTCAATGTGCATAAAACTGTTAGGTATAGCTTGACATTTTTTAAAGAACAATTTGAGAAAGGCTAATTTAGAACATATTGTATTCATAGTATGTAAAAGAAAACATTTGGATGCTTAAAGGAGTAAACTTAGCTATTTAGACTTTCTTATCTTCTGTGTGATCAAATTACTTTTATTGTTAACTAAGCATCAGTGTTTGCTCTCAAGGAGCTATAGTCCAATTAAACAGAGAAACCTGAAGCATATAAAATATTTAAATAATGGAACATAATAGAATGTGTGATCAGATATCAAAATAAATGGCATAAATATAAAAATGTCTTTCTATTAGCAAGACACAAAAGTAAAACAAACAAGTCCAGAAGTCGTGGACTTTGGGCAAACCTGAAGTCAAAACTCAGGCTACTGGCTTCATGATTTCAAAAGTGTATCTCTTTGCACTCCATTGCTACAGAATCTGGTAGGCTTCAGGAAGAACATAGAATTTGAAGGATAATTAAATTCAAGAACATGACATACTAACTTTTTACAGATTTAGCAAGGAAACAGGGTTGAGTGGTTATTTGGAAGATGGTGAGGAAATTGTACTTAAACAGAAGGTGTATTCTGGTGAATAGTGTGAGATTGGTAAGTTATAAAGAAACAAGATTGTGAATATATAAATTCCAAGTAGAGTCATTCATGTAGTCTTAAACTATAGGTATTTTATTTTTTTAAACGGGGAGAGCATGATGAAGCTAGAATTTCAGGAGTATTAGTCTGAAATTTATTGAAGAGAAGAAATGTGGAATTGGGGAGACCAAGTTTTTTCTAATTTCCCAGAGATGGAATGATTGGGTCTGACATAGGCTTATTATGGCCATGGAATGCAAATGAAAACACAAATCTGAAGGATAATTTGAAAAGAAGTACAGACAGGCTTTGACTAGGTCTTTACTTGTATTATTTTTGACATAGGCAAAGTAGAGCTTATTGAAGAATATAGTAAGAAAAAGACATAAGGGAATCAAAGGTAACCTCTACTAAGAAGAAATACTGATAGCATAATTTTTGTCAGAAGGCTATGTAAAATTTAAGTGGTAGTTTGTCTTTACATTTTAATCCATATAATGTAAAAAAAAAGAGCACTGTGTTAATAACATTTTTTCTAATTAATTGCAGATCTCTACAATATGGGAATCAATTCATTTATCAGTCAATGCCACGAATGTTATCACTATGGCTTGATTTTGGTGCTAAGGCATACGAATGGGAAAAAGGTATAATTTTTTTATGTAAAAATTTTAAGGGATAAGAAGAATTTTAACTTTGATATAAAGTCACACTTGGCTTGGCAATCTAACTTACAAAAAGCTAGAAATAAATTTGATAATTAAGATTGCATATAAGTGTGAGCAAGAAACTAAATGTTAAAAAAAGGGGAAACACTAAATGCATGGGCTAAAAGTTGTTGCAGTTCGAGGCCTGCAAATGAGAATCTGTTCATTCCTTCAAGAACCCAACACATATTGAGAGAAACTAGTTTAAACCAAATAATTTACCCTAAAAATTATAATGGACTGTGGCTTGTTCTGTTTTTCTAGTGAAAATTAATAGCCCTTGAGTCAATGACCCTGAATATTTTAACTGTTTTTTCTTCACTGTTTTTTTTAACTTTGATTTGTTTTTTTCCAGCTGGCCGTTCTGATCGTGTACAAATGAGAAATGATTTAGCTAAAATAAACAAGGTTATTACAGAGCACACAAATCAGTTAGCACCATATCAGTTTTTGACTGCTTTTTCACAGTTGATCTCCCGAATTTGTCATTCTCATGATGAAGTTTTTGTTGTCTTGATGGAAATTATAGCCAAAGTGTTTCTGGCCTATCCTCAACAAGCAATGTGGATGATGACTGCTGTGTCAAAGGTAATGTAGTAATCAAGACAATGTCATTTTCCATTTTATATGGCATTGATTATTTAATGTTAATATGAAGATGCAAGTTCCATTGTTTCTTTCTTAGATTAGTAGCAAAACATTAATTTTAAATACTTGAAAAAAGAGAAAGGATTATATATCATTTTAAAATTCAGAAATATTAACCATCTCAAATGAAAGGACTAGTAAGGTCAAAGAATTCAGCATCTTTTTCTCTTTGAAGTCTAGTAAACAGTGCATGGTATAAAAATGATAACCTACTTTTTTCAAAGTGTTTTATCTAAAGTACCTAAACTTTTAATAATAGAAAAGCTTTATTGCATTATTAATGGGCATTTATAAGGTGGTAAATATATTTAATTATAGATATTTTAGAGAATGTGGAAAATACACAGATATAAAAAAGAAAACTAAAATTCACTAATTCTACCATTAATATTCTTCTCTATTTTTGTATGTATATCTTCTATGCATATTTTAATGCTAAATTTGGATTATATAGATGTAGAAATTTGATATTTTCACCTGATTGTTACCATAAGCATGTTCCTGTGAATTAAGTATTCTTTGAAGACACAATTTTAATAATTATATAAAATTCTGTAGTAATTTATTTTCTATAATTTATTTAACTGTTGGTTTTCCATTGTTTTGCTCTTGTAGTACATCTAGATACATCTGTATTTATTCTCATTTCTGATTATTCCACCAGGATAAATTCTAAGAATGGAATTCATAGGATAACATTCATATTCATAACATTCATTGAAAGTATTGCCAAATTGATTACCAGGAAATTTGAATAGTATAAATTCTCATCATTATCATGAATACTTAAGTTGATTTGTGTCAATCAGAATTTTTTTATATTTTTAAATATTGTATAAAACTATATTTAATTTTTTTATGACAGTCTTCTTATCCCATGCGTGTGAACAGATGCAAGGAAATCCTAAATAAAGCTATGCATATGAAAAAATCCTTAGAAAAGTTTGTTGGAGATGCAACTCGCCTAACAGATAAGCTTCTAGAATTGTGCAATAAACCGGTATGATCATAAATCTTAACTACTTATAGACCAGTACTGGATAATTTATACAAAACTTCTGTATGATTTTAGCTGGTTTTCTTTCATTTGATTAGTTAAAATTCTAACATAAATGAGTATACACATACATCAAAATTCATCAAATTGTATACTTACCTTAATAAAGCTGTTTTTAAATTTTCTAACCTGTCCCTCAAATATACTCAAAAATTTCTAAAAGCTCTTTTTAATGTAGATTATTCAGAGAGTAAATTATCCATATCTATTAGAAATAACTTAAGTAGAGGGATATAAAATAAGCTATAAAAATATAAATATATAAAATATTCATAATTATCTCTGATTTTGTGTCATATCTTTAAACTTTCAAAGCTTATATATTAATCTACAGATATGAGAGAAAAGAAGATTGGAGTTTTGGTTTTCATTTCATTTCATTCTCTCAGTACACATTTATTTCATTGCCTGTGAGGGGACAGGCACTATGCTCAGTGAAACAAAGATAAATAAGACCTATTCTCCTGTCTTGAGGTGCTGATAGTATCATAGGGAAGAAAGGAGATGGTTATCTAGTTAAATAACTACTTTTTTCAGTATATTTCTGTCTAATGAACATGCTTACAGGAGTAACCCATTCTTTTACCCAAGGCATTGGAGGGGAAATACCCTAAAGAATATCTATAAAGGGTAAAAGTAGGGAGTGAGGATAGTTATAAGGAGGGAGAAGGAGACTCTTTATAGGTAAATAGCTAGATTTCACTTTACAAATATTCAGTCTTTTAGCTCTTTATAGATGAGAAAATATAGACTATTCTGTGTTTCACCTTCCCTTCATCAATAAACACTTTGAAAGAATAATCTGTTTTTGCTATCTGCATTAGTCTTATTTGACCTCCGATGTACGTGGCATTATCAAAGACAATGTTATGATAAAGGACAACATTTACTGTACAGTGGCACTTTTCTAAATGCTTTACACGTATAAGTTTTCAGTTCTTTATCTGAAATTTTTGTAGCCAGCTACATTTAGGAATTTAGAATTTTTCAGATTTTTAAAGGTAATGCAGTGTGTATACTTAATATTGAGTATCCCTACTGAAAGTATTCTGTTAGAATAGCTCATAATCAGTTACATAACTTTCAGCAGTGAAACATACTAATCTTTGCTCTAAGTGAGAAGTTCAGGTATCATTTTGCTGCCAAATGAGATTTAGTACCGAATAAAAGGTTTGATTTAAACAACTCTTTGGATTTTGTAATGTCTGATAATAAACTGTACGCCTCTGTTATCTCCTTTATTATCTCCTTTAGTCATTAAACAGTCCTGTGGTATAGGTACTATTACTGATGCTGTAAAAGAATACAGGGAGGGTAAAATGAGTTGTATAAAAACCTCTTAGAAAACCACTGACTGCTTAACCATTGTATTTAAAATATTGTAGAAGTGAAATTTTGTTTTGATTGAAATTAAGCATTGTACAATTCAAGGTAAACACAGAGTAATTGAAATGTACTGGTTTTTTTCCCCTCAGGTGGATGGAAGTAGTTCTACATTAAGCATGAGCACTCATTTTAAAATGCTTAAAAAGCTGGTAGAAGAACCAACATTTAGTGAAATCCTCATTCCTTTACAGTCAGTCATGATACCTACTCTTCCATCAATTCTGGGTGCTCATGCCAACCATGAGCCATTTCCTGGGCATTGGGCGTATATTGCAAGCTTTGATGATACGGTAAGTTTCAATGTTATATAACTAACTACAGTTTTAAAAGTTAGTTAAGTTAGAAATGTCAAACTAAGTTTAAAGGTGTTTTTCTCAGAGACTAAGTAAATTATATTTACAAAGAAAAAATGATTTGTAATTAGAAAAGTAAAACTTTATACCAGCAGGACAAAATTTAATGTTAAAGATGTTCCCAAGATCTGTGACCCACAAAAATATCCATATGGAGGAGACTGGTACTTTTCTAATGTATATTATGTTGAACAAGAGCCATGCATCTTAAATAGCATAATAGGGGAGATGGTTCCTTCACAATTTTTAGCTTTTTATGTCCTCCATTGAACACATTTTCTCTTCTGAACTTTTCTAGTACATATTGCTAACATTACATGTCTGTTTCTAATCACTTGCTACCTTTGCATTGTCAGCTTTTCAACCATATACATTTTATCTTCCCCTGTGTATTACAAGATATACACACACAATATATAAGCTTATTCTCCTTTTAATCACCTATAACCCTTAGGACAGTGTCTTTAAAAAAAAAGATTGAGTATTTTGATTTTTTAGATGCTCATATTATTTTAGTATGAGTATAATTTTTATTTTTCACAATTTGCTTTTTCCATGCTTTCTTTTGTCCTAAAAATGGAGAAGAGAAGGAGAACAAAACACAGTTTTTGTTTATACTTTGGAAGGACACAAGATTCCGCTAAGAAAAGCTTGATTTTTTTTGAAGTATAATATGTGACTGTAAATGTTACTATTTTATTTTTTATATTAACGTTCATTTATTTTTGAGAGAGTGAGAGAGAGCAGGCGCACTGGTTGGGGAGGAGCAGAGAGAGAGGGAGACACAGAATCCAAAGCAGGATCCAGGCTCTTAGCTATCAGCACAGAGCCCTGTGCAGGGCTTGAACCCACGAACCATGAGATCATGACTTGAGCTATCCAGGCGCCTCAGTATGTGACTGAGCTTAAACAACTGAGCTATCCAGGTGCCTCAGTATGTGACTATTTTTAAGAAATGGTACTAGAGGACTTCTAAGTAAATACTTTTTTTTAATGTTTATTTAATTTTCAAAGAGAAAGTGGGTGAGAGGCAGAGAGAGGGCAGGGACAGAGGATCTGAAGGGGGGTCTGTGCTAACAGTTGAGAGCCCGACATGGGGCTCGCACTTATGAACCATGAGATCATAACCTGAGCCGATTTCAGATGCTCAACTGACTGAGCCATCCAGGCACCCCCTAAGTAAATACTTCTGAAAGCTATGTTTTTTCCAGCAAGTCTATGGATCAAAACATTTGTTTAATTGCTTCATAGCCAGATACTAAACCACATAATGAAATCATTCTTACTTATGATAGGGTTTTGTTTTTAACTTAAGAATAATACTCAGCTTATTGACTCATCTTACTAGGTAGACTTGATTTTGGAAAGAGTTTCTTTTTTCAAAAATCAAGTTACATTAAATCGATAATCATTTCTTGCCATTAAAGACATTTAGGAGGCGCCTGGGTGGCTTGGTTTAGCATCCGACTTCCACTCAGGTCATGATCTCACTGCTCATGAGTTTGAACCCCGCATTGGCCTCTGTGCTGACAGCTTGGAGCCTGGACCCTGCTTCAGATTCTGTGTCTCCCTCTCTCTCTCTACCCCTCCCCTGCTTGTGTTTGCTTTCTCTCTCTCAAAAATAAGTAAACATTAAAAATGAAATTTAAAAACAGTACCTACAGCTCTTAAGACAGGCTCTGAAAAATGTTTCAGAAATCATTTAAACATTGTGACTGTTCTGAAGAGAAAACCTAAATTTGAATGTGTAAGTACTTATATTGCTGATAAAGTAATCCTTTTACTTTATAGCCATTCCTAAGGGGTGAAAATGGGTCTGTATTCATAGATCATAGGTGTTTATGATCAAAGACATCTTTAAAGAGGCACATGGATGGCTCAGTTGGTTAAGTGTCTGACTTCAACTCAGGTCATGATCTTGCATTTCATGAGTTCAAGCCCTGTGTCTGGCTCTGTGTGGACATCTTAGAGCCTGGAGCCTACTTCAGATTCTGTGTCTCCCTCTCTCTCTCTGCCCCTTCCCTGCTGGTGCATGTGCTCTCTCTCAAAAATAAATAAACATTAAAAAATCATTAAAATAATAATCTTACTACACAATATAGGTTATCACATTCCTTTTGTTAGGTAACACAATTTTTATATATAAAAGTTTAAATGGGGGCACCAGGGTGGCTCTGTTGGTTAAGCAGCAGACTCTTGATTTCAGCTCAGGTCACGATCTCACGGTCCTGAGATTGAGCCCTGCATCAGCCTCGCTCTCGCGCCCGCTCTCGCTCACTCTCTCGCTCACTCTCTCTCTCTCTCTTTCTCTCTTTTTCTATAGCTCCCTCTCTTCCTCTGCCCCTCTCCCCTACTCACATATACTCTCTCAAAAAAATAAAAAATGTAAACAAAGAATCTTGACCTTAACTTATATATAATTCATCATCTTTTAGGTAGAAATTCTTGCATCCCTTCAGAAACCAAAGAAGATCTCTTTAAAAGGATCAGATGGAAAGTTCTACATCATGATGTGTAAGCCAAAAGATGACCTGAGAAAGGATTGTAGACTGATGGAATTTAATTCTTTAATTAATAAGGTTTGGAGATAGTTTGCTTTAATTTTAGAATTACAATAATTACTGTCAATGTGATATGAGCTTTTCAGTATGCAAATAGATCATTCTAAAAAGAGAATAAAATGTACTACCTTTTTTGTTTTCACTTAATTTTTTTATTGGGGTAAAATTTACCGTTTTTACCATTTTTAACTATTCAGTTCAGTGACATTAAGTCCATACACATTGTTGTGCAACCATCCCCACCATCCCTTTCCAGAACTTTCGCCATCTTTTCCATATTGAAACTCTCTAGCCAATAAACAATAAGTCCTTACTCCCCTTCTTCCCCAGCCTCTGGTAACCACCATTATACTTTCTATCTCTATAAATTTGACTACTCTAGGTACTTTGTAGAAGTGGAATCATATAGTTTTTGGCCTTTTTTTTTTATGGCTTTTTCACTTCATATTGTCTTCAGGGTTCACTCATGTTACAACATGTCAGATTTTTTTTCCCTTTTAAGGCTGAATAATACACCATTGTATGTGTATATTGCATTTTGTTTATTCATTCATCTATCAATGGACACTTAGAATGTTTCTACCTTTTGCTATTGTGAATAATGCTGCCATGAACATAGGTATATAAATAGCTCTTTGAATCCCTGCTTTCAGTCTTGCGAGTTTGTACCCAGAAGTGGAATTGCTGGTTTCATGTAACTTAAAAAAAATAAGATTACTTTTATCATATTGAGAAAAATGTGTAAGACATGTTAATGAAGGAAAATATTTTCTATTGAGTGCTTTTTTTTTTTCTTAATGTTTATTATATTTTTGAGAGAGAGAGCATGAGTATGGGAGGGGCAGAGAGAGAGGGAGACACAGAATCTGAAGCAGGCTCCAGGCTCCAAGCTTTCAGACAGAGCCTGACATAGGGCTTGAACTCATGAACAGCTAGATCATGACCTGAGTTCGGGTTGGACAATTAATCGACTAAGCCACCCAGTCACCCCTACCAAACATTGTAAATTAAAAAAAAAAATCCTTCACTTCATACTGCCTTTGAAATGGGCTTTTATTGTGATACAAGTTTTTTAATTCCTTTTGGCTATACTAAGCACAAACCATAATTATTCTTTGTTAAAAATGAACTTACCTGTTGCTATCTTTTCTATGTTAAAATTTGGTAACTTCTGCTAATACAAGAGGTACCACTGAAATTTGAGGAAAGGTGTAGAAGAGGAGAGACAAAAAGCTTACTAAAAAATAATTAAATTTCATCTTTCTATAGTATAGTTTAATTTTTACCAATGGAAAAAACAGATGCTCTGCATTTGTAAATACCTGGCCACAGAATAATTCAGAATACCCTAAGACCATACGTTTATAATAAACCTTTAATAAGATTTCTCATATCATCTCTGAGATAGAAATCAAGAACTTACCAAACTGAAAAAAAAATACTAATGATCACCTTTAAGCAGTGTGCTGATCAAAACAGAACCTAACATTTTATCTAGGACTAAAACACAAATAATATTTGATAGGGCCTTTTGCAGATAATTTAAACATTAAATAGAGGGGCACTTGGGTGGCTCAGTCAGTTAAGCATCTGGACTCTGTGTCTCCCTCTCTCTTTGTCCCCACCCCACTCAAGCTATGTCTCTCTCTCAAAAATAAATAAACATTAAAAAAAATTTTTAAATGTTTGTAAGTTGGTAAGTTACTTCACTGACTATTAAACCATTAGTATGTTCATCCAAAGCTCCCTTGAAAGGGTTTTTCTGGTTAGGAGTATCCAAGTGGCTGGCTTTAGTTTATAAATGTATCTTAATCAGTTTTGTTACTGATTAATTTATTTTGTTACTGTTCTCCTCATTGCCATGGTCAAATACAATAGCCTGATTGTCAGAAACTATAGTCTGTGTTTATCTAGGAGACCACAAACTGATACTTACATGTAAATTCTAATGCTGTGCTGTTTGGCTGACTTTTATGTAGCCTACTTATTCCTAGCACTTAAAATATGTTTTTGGTTAGTGGTTGTGCTTTTGAATTGGACAGATTGCAATTATAGTTGTGTGCTTAGTTTGTTTATGTCATATAATTCCAGAATTAAACAAAATACTGTTTATCCTTACCTAGATTAATTCAGGTTTAATAAGATGAGATATAAAAAGCTTTCTTCTACTAGAAGATAGTTTTTCAAATGAAGCTGTAATAGTAAGCTGCAAGAATAAAAATAAAAATTTTGTAAAATGTATAAAAATAAAAATTTTAAGGATATCATAAAACTCATACTTTTTTGTTTATACATTTTTGATAATCAAAATTAAATAGCAGTCTTTGTGCCTAAGGACTTAATGTTTCAGTAGTCTCTATAAAGCAATAAAAAGTAAAAGAACATTTTGTCATTTTTAAATATACAACTTTAATACTTTGAACACAGTATTCTCACGTTACAGTGAATAATTAAAAAGACGGACTTGCACAAGGCATTTTTAATGATTTTGAAAAAGGCTTTGGATACTATCCCAGTAGCTCCTTTCCTACCATTCTGAAGAATTTTATTCATCTATACCACAGAGTAAACTTTCACTGACATTCTTTTACTATGAAATGAGCAATTTTTAGATATATTTGACATGACATGTAGAAATTCTTAATTTTTAAGTTTATGTGTTTTTTTTAATAGTGCTTGAGAAAAGATGCAGAATCTCGCAGAAGAGAACTTCATATCCGAACATACGCAGTTATTCCCCTGAATGATGAATGTGGGATTATTGAATGGGTTAACAACACTGCTGGCTTGAGACCTATTCTGACCAAACTATATAAGGAAAAAGGTACTAACATTAATTCTTAAAGTATAAATATATAATGAGTATAAAATCTGCTAACATGTATAATTGTTATTAACATATGTCACTGTGCCTTTTTTTTTTATAAGCCATAGTAGAATTTCTAGGTCAAATGATATACAGAAGTATTTAGGTGTTTTTCTTCATACCTTGCTTCTCTATCTTTATCCCAAAAGAATTTGATGTAGCTTATAAAAATGTACATGAAAATTTGTTTTTCACAGAGATACTGGTTAGCAGTTCTGAAACTACTTTATGTGTATACTCACCTGCCGGAGTCCAGCTCCAGCAGGTCCAGGGTTCCTTGAAGGATGGATGGTGTCGGCGAAAGGGAGTGAGAGAGCCTCGAGTTTCTTTCTGATCACCAGGCAGGCATCTCTGCACTGACCGGAGAGTTAGCTTTATTTATGGAAAAAATGTATGGGGTACAAAACAGAAGTGGCAGTTGTCTTAGACAGTGATTTCTGATGACAAATTCTTTGGTATGTAAAAATTTCCCAGAACACAGATTTGTAGAAGACTCATGCATAATCTTTTTCAATAGCAATTGATGTAGGTGACTTAGATGCTTATCATATGGGGAAGGAAGGTATCTTTAGCATTCAAATACAAGGCAATGTTTTTAGCATAGTAAAGGCAAAAGTTAGTTCTTTGTGAGCAGGAGTCAATAGCCGGTTTTCTTGAGGGGAAGAAAAACAGGTTTCTTAGGAAATGTAATATTTGCTCCCATACACACAAAAGAAGAAATTCCTATAATAAGTTCCTTCACAAGGTACAGTTAGCATATTTTAGGATAAGGGGACGAGTCACTCCTGATACTAGTCAACAGGGTGCCTTGGGGGTTGGTGCTCAAGAAAAAATAATTGAGTGAAGCGTAGACATCGTTCCCATCTGCCAGCGGGAGGTCTTGCAAACCCACCTTACCTCACAAGGACTTTTTCTAAAATTAGTTCAGAAAAATGTCTTCCAACACTCACCTTTAGCAAATAAATAAATATATATTGTGGATAGTGAGAGCTAGTTTTTTCACTGTTAGAGAAATAAAAGGAAAATTGAATAAAGCCGAAAGTATTAGACTGGAATTAGAGGCTCCAACTGGCCAAGCCTCAGATAATTTGAGCAAGAAAATAAATAATGATAGTATAGATTATAACTCATGGAATAAAATAAATTGAGTCCACACTGATGTAAATAAATACTTCAATAAATTAAGTAGGGAAGTAGGAACAGTTCTTCATTACAATAGGTAATAGATCTTCCTTGCAATTAATAAGTGTAGAGGAAATGGTGGAAATAGAAAATCACCAATTAGCAAGTACCACAGTAACAATTATTGCGGGCAGCGATTATCAATGGATGCTGAAATTAATGGACAAAAGGTATTTGTAGGGTCTCAAAGTATCTCCCCAAAATCTACTTCTTAATTACAAAAGGAAAAAAAAATAACTTTACAGTGAAGAAACTAAAATATAACTGGTTAGAACTCTTTAAAAATGTCAAGGCAATGAAATACAAAGACAGAAAATACCCACATTTGAGGACATTGAGGAGACATGACAGCTGAATGTAATAAGGGATCCTGATTGGATCCTGGCCCAGACAAAGGACAGTAGTGGGACATTTGGTGAAATTTGATAAGGTCTGAAGGTTAGTTAATAATATTGTAACAGTATTGATTTCCTTATTTAGGTAATTGTACTATTGTTATAAATGATATGAACATTAAGAAGAGCAGAATAAAGAATATATGGGAACTCTTTGTATCATTTATGCAAGTTTTTGTAAGTCTAGAAATATTTCAAAATAAATGTTTTTAAAATGCATGTGATGCAATACTTTAAAAATAAATAGATGAAGTTATCAGAATAAAGTAGAAAATAAGTTATTTCCCTAGGGCCATTGTAACAAAGTGCTACAAACAACAGAAATGTATTCTCTCACAATTTGGGAGGCTATGAACCCAAAATCTGGGCGTCAGTAGGGCCATCTCCCTGAAAGCTCTAGCAGAGAAACTCTTCCATGCCTTCTGTCAGCTTCTGCTGTCTCCAGCAATATTTAATGTTACTTTGCTTGTAGATGCATCACTTTACTCTCTATTCTCCGTCATCATACAATGTTGGCCTTAAGTCTATATGTCTGTTTTCTCTTCTTATACAATATTTTATATACCAGTCATATTGTATTAAAGGCCCACCCTAAAGACTTCATCTTAACTTTATTATATGGGCAACAACCCTATTTTCAGTTAAGGTCACATACACAGGTACCAGGGGTTAGGACTTAAACACATTTTTTTAGAGTATAATTTAATCCATAACAATAAGTAATATTTATAAATTACTGTATCATTATGCTAAATATATTATATACCTTGTTTTTTATTGTTAAGTGATTATCCCCATTTTATGTACAGTGCAGAGGTTAAGTAACTTCCCCAGGTTCACAAAGCTGATAAGTTGCAGAGCTGAAACTCAAACACTGGACTCTTATTCCAAGGAACTTCATATTGACTATATTATTGGAAGGATGAAATATTGTAGAAGTTGTATTATTGCTATTGGATTTTTTAAAATATTTTTTAAAACTTTTTAAAAATGCCATGAACACATGGGAACTATGTAACATTTGAGGCTAAAAACCTCAAATCTCAAACTTGTCCTTAAAACTTTTGGCTCTGCTTTGGGTATAAAAAGCACCAAACTGGGGTGCCTGAGTGGCTCAGTCAGTTGAGCATCCAACTCTTGATTTCAGCTCCAATCATGATCCCAGGGTTGTGGGATCGAGCCCCATGTCAGGCTTTGTGCTGAGCATGGAGCCTGATTGATATTCTCTCTCTCTCTCTCTCTCTCTCTCTCTCTCTCTCTTTCTCTCTCTCTCTTCCCCTGTCTCTCTCCCTCCTCCCCTGTCTCTTTCTCTCTCTTTCTCTCTCTCCCCACGTCTTTTTCCCTCTCACTCTCTCTCTCCCCTTCTCCCTCTGCCTCTATCCCCCATTCGAACTTTCCCTCTCTCTTTAAAAAAAAAAAAAGTATCCAAACCAAGGTGAGGCTGAAAGGCACTTTATAGACTGGAGTCATATCACCCATCCAGCTCAAGAATCAGGTATACTATGAATCGTATAGGCTAGCCTTCACACAGAAGTGCCATTGTAGGTTTTTTAATAATGATTCAGTGTGGACCTATATACTACATGCTGATTAACAGATCACTACAATTTTAGTGAGGGCTAAGGCATTTTTACAATTCCAGGGGTAATTCACATTGGATTTATTCTGAGTGATATCTTCTGGAATTAGTTGATTACACAACATTAGTTTTAGTTGACATTAATTTTCATTAAGAGGCTTCACTTTGGATAATTATAAGGGAACGTACATAATGTGTATTATTATTTTATGATAATATCAGAAGGTAAGTTTATGAAAATTTTTCTATTCTTTTAAATAACAATTTGAATAAAAATGGATGTTTTCTGTCCAATAAAAAAATATTGCCCGTTATTTGGCTTGTGCGATTAATGAAAACCACTCTACTTTGCAGGAGTTTATATGACAGGAAAAGAACTTCGCCAGTGTATGCTACCAAAAGCCGCAGCTTTGTCTGAAAAACTCAAAGTATTCCGAGAATTTCTCCTACCCAGGCATCCTCCTGTTTTTCATGAGTGGTTTCTGAGGACATTCCCTGATCCTACATCATGGTGAGTTAAATAGAAAATAATACATTGTTATGGTTAGATGTTTTAAAAAATATTTTAGGGGTGCCTGTCTGGCTCAGTCAGTAGAGCATGTGATTCTTGATCTCGAGGTTGTTGAGTTTGAGCACCACATTGGGGCTAGAGATTACTTAAAAAAACTTTTTTTATTTTAAATTTAAAATTAAATCTAAATTAAGTCAGGTGGCATAAGGATATGTGATAGGCATTGTGTTTTCTTTAGGTACAGTAGCAGGTCAGCATACTGTCGTTCCACCGCAGTTATGTCAATGGTTGGTTATATCCTGGGGCTTGGAGACCGTCATGGTGAAAACATCCTCTTTGATTCTTTGACTGGTGAATGTGTGCATGTGGATTTCAACTGTCTCTTCAATAAGGTAAGCCATATGACTTATTCTAGTTAATTGTATGTTTTCTCCCAATTGCCTTTCCTCAACAACTGTTCTTTCTCGGGGCACCTGGATGGCTCAGTCTGACTTCAGCTCGGGTCATGATCTCGCAGTTCATGGGTTCAAGCCCCGCAATGGGCTCTGTGCTGACAGCTCAGAGCCTGGAGCCTGCTTCAGATTCTGTGTCTCCCTCCCTCTCTGCCCCTCCCCCACTCATGCTCTGTCTCACGCTCTCTCTCTCAAAAATAAATCAATGTAAAAAATTTAAAAAAATTTTTTTAAAACTGTTCTTTCTAGATATACCCCTTGATAGCAGTTACCATCACAGTTGAGTCACACTGAGAGTTTTTTGACTGATTTCGATCAGTGGATCCCAGAGTCCTGAGTAAAGCAACTTAGGATGAAGAGAACTCAGAAGAGTGATATAGTAAAAGTAGCACTGAACTTGAAATCCAAAGGTTCAGGTTCTGATTCAGTTAGTTCTTAGTTATGTGACCATGGGCAGATCAGTTCATTTTACTGAGACTCAGTTTTAAAGAGACATAATAGTTTAATGTGATGGTTTCCAAACCTGGCAGCATATCAGAATCATCCAAGAATTTAAACAAAATATACAGATCTCTGGCGGACAGCTTAGGAAATTCTTTAGGTCCAGTGGGGCCTGAGAATAAATTAAGCTAGTTGGACTGAGGTCCTTCAGGCCCCCTCCAGTTTTCCAATGTTATGATCCTGGAAAGCAGACTGGTAGATTAACCCCCTATTTTCTTTATCCCTATACTATATGGATTGCCATCTGCTGTCACAGGAACCAAGACAGGTTACAGATACAAATGAGATCAAATTAAAAGATAAATTACTGGTATTTGTTAAATCATAAGGAATTTAGAGAAAGTGAGTCAGTAAGTTTGGGGATGGAAAGGCCCTATGAAAGGCAGGTTGAGAATGGTAGAAAATAAATGAACTGGACTTCATTATATTGTATGTTGCATACCCTATCTGAGCAATATGAGCATCTAACATTTGGTTGTTTTCCCTCCTTGCTTTAAAAAAAAAAAAAAAGAAAGAAAGAAAAATATGAAAATATTTGTTTTCATTTTACGTTACTCAAGAAGGACATTTAAGGAAGTTGATATGAGATAAATGTTGAATACATAAAAGTTTCTCTAAGGTAATATTCACTATAGTAATTCAGTGATAGATGAATCCATCCATCCTCTAGATCAAAGGTAGAGTTATAGGCTCCTTCATGATATAGGCCTTTAACGTGGCTGCACATATTTTTATATTTACATATTATAAAAATATAAATATTTTGAAAAAGTCAAGACTTGAAGTTCTAATTTTTTTGGCATAAAGATTTTAAAACTCTAATATTACTTTTTAATGAAATGCATTGTTTTAAGGGAGAAACCTTTGAAGTTCCAGAAATTGTTCCATTTCGACTGACTCATAATATGGTTAATGGAATGGGTCCTATGGGAACCGAGGGTCTTTTTCGAAGAGCTTGTGAAGTTACAATGAGGCTGATGCGAGATCAAAGAGAGCCTTTAATGAGGTAATTATGTAAACAATTTAACAGTAATCTTGAGTGTAATTATTGGTTCCTAAATAGGTTGTTTTAATAATAGAAGCCACTTTGCATTGGTTGAAGTAAATTTTTTTAAATAATAGCTTTATTAAGATATAACTTACAGTTCATTGCAGCATTATTTATAATAGCCAAGACCTGGAAGCAACCTTAGTGTCCATTGATGGATGAATGGGTAAAAAAAAGTCTGTATAGATATACAATGGAATATTATTCAGCCATAAAAAGAAGGAAATCTTGCCATTTGTGACAATATAGATAGACCTTGAGGGCATTTATGCTAAGTGAAAATAAGACAGAGAACTATGTGAGATCTCTTATTGTGGAGTCTTAAAAAAATAGAACTACCTTATGATCCATGAGTTACACTACTGGGTATTTACCAAAAGAATACAAGAACACTAATCCAAAGGGATACATATACCTTGATGTTTATAGCAGCATTATTTCTAATAGCCAAGATATGGAAGCAGCCCAAGTGTCCATTGATTGATGAATGGATAAAGAAGATACGGTACTGTTTTCAACATAGTACTGGAAGTCCTAGCCTCAGCAATCAGACAACAAAAAGAAATAAAAGGCATATAAATTGCAAAGAAATCACTTTCACTCTTCACAGGTGACATGATATTCTATATAGAAAACCCAAAAGACTCCACCAAAAAACCTGCTAGAACTGATATATGAATTCAGCAAAGTTGCAGGTTATAAAATCAACGTACAGAAATAAGATACATTTCTATATACCAATAATGAAGCAGCAGAAAGAGAAATCAAAGAATCAATCCCATTTATAATTATAGAGTTAAAAGATCTGTACACTGAAAACTATAGAAAACTTATGAAAGAAATTGAAAAAGACACAAGGAAATGGAAAAACATTCCATGCTCATGGATTGGAAGAATAAATATTGTTAAAATGTCTATACTACCCAAAGCAATCTACACATTTAATGCAATCCCTATCAAAATACCAACAGTATTTTTCACAGAACTAAAACACAGTCCTAACATTTGTGTGGAACTAGAGAAGACCCCGAATAGGCAAAGCAATCTTGAAAAAGGAAATCAAAGCTGGAGGCATAATTCCAGACTTCAAGCTATATTATACAAAGTTGTAGTCATCAAGACAGTATGGCACTGACACAAAAACAGACACACAAATGAATGGAACAGAATAGAGAACCCAGAAATGGACCCACAGCTATATGGTCAACTAATCTTTGACAAAGCAGGAAAGAATATCCAACGGAATAAAGACAGTCTCTTCAGCAAATGGTGCTACGAGAACTGGACAGTGACATTTAGAAGAATGAAACCGGACCACTTTCTTACACCATACATAAAAATAAATTCAAAATGGATGAAAGACATAAATGTGAGACAGGAAAACATCAAAATCATAGAGGAGAAAACAGGCAGCAACCTCTTTGACCTTGGCCGCAGCAACTTCTCACTAGATGTGTCTCCAGAGGCAAGGGAAATGAAAGCAAAAATGAACTATTGTGACCTCATAAAGATAAAGAGCTTCTGCACAGTGAAGGAAACAATCAACAGAACTAAAGACAACTGACAGAATGGGAGAAGATATTTGCAAATCACATACCGGATAAAAGGTTAGTATCCAAAATATATAAGGATTTTATCTTTATAGTTTTTGTTATCAAACTCAACACCCAAAAAAACTATCCAGTGAAGAAATGGGCAGAAGACATGAATAGACACTTTTCCAAAGAAGATTTCCAGATGGCCAACAGACACATGAAAAGATGCTGCTCAACATCGCTCATCATCAGGGAAATACAAATCAAAACCGCACTAAGATATCACCTCATACCTTTAGAATGGCTAAAATTAACAACTCAGGAAACAACAGATGTTGGCGAGGATGCAGAGAAAGGAGAACCCTCTTACACTGCTGGTGAGAAGGCAAACTGATGCAGCCACTCTGGAAAACTGTATGAGGTTCCTCAAAAAATTAAAAATAGAACTACCCTATGACCCAGCAACTGCACCAATAGGTATTTTTCCAAAGGATACAAAAATGCTGACTCGAAGGGGCACATGCACCTCAATGTTTATGGCAGTGATACCAATAATAGCCAAAGTATAGAAAGAGCCCATATGTCCACCAACTGGTAAATGGATAAAGAAGATGTGGTATATACAGTGGAATATTACTCAGCGATCAGAAAGAATGAAATCTTGCCATTTGCAACAACATGGATGGATCTAGAATGTATTATGCTCAGCCAAGTAAATCAGCCAGAGAAAGCCAGATATCATATGATATCACTCATGTGTAATTTAAGAAATATAAACATAGGGGAAGGGAAGGAGATATAAGATAAAAATAGAGGCAAACTATAAGAGACGCTTAAATGCAGAGAACAAACTGAAGGTTGCTGGAGGGGAGGTGGGTGATAGGGGGATGGGCTAAGTGGGGGATGGGGATTAAGGAGGGCACTTGTTGGGATGAGCACTGGGTGTTATATGTAAGTGATGAATCACTGGGTTCTACTCCTGAAATCAGTACTACACTGTATGTTAACTAACTTGAATTTAAACAAATAAATTTAAAAAAAAAAGACTTGGTATGTATGTATACACACACACACATATAATGGAATATTCTTCAATTATAAAAAAGGAAGAAATTTTGCCATTTGCAGTGACATGAATGGAGCTAAAGAGTATAATACTAAATGAAATAAGTCAGAGAAAGACAAATACCATATGATTTCACTCATATGTGGAATTTAAGAAATAAGCAAAGATGAAAAAATAGACAAGCAAGATACGCTCTTATTGTAGAGAACAGTCTGATGGTTACCAAGGTGGGGTGGAGGGATGGGTTAAATAGGTGATGGGAATTAAGGATTACACTTGTCATGATGTGCACAGGGTGATATATGGAACTATTGAATTACTTTATTGTACATCTGAAACTAATGTAACACTATATGTTAACTGGAATTAAAATTAAAACTTAAGTAAAAAAAGAAAAACAAAAACCGAGCTCATAGACAGAAAATAGATTGGTGGTGACCAGAGGTTGGGGTTGGAGGGTCGGCAGAATGGATGCAGGTGGTCAAAAGGTACAAACTTTCAGTTATGAATTAAATTAAGTCATGGAAATATTATGTACAACATGGTGACTATAGTTAATAATACTGTGTTGTATATTTGAATGTTGCTTAGAGAGTAAATATTAAAAGTTCTTACCACAAGGGGGTGCCTGATGGCTCAGTTGGAAGAAAATGCGACTCTTGATCCCAGGCTCATGAGTTCAAGCCCCATGTCGGGTGTAGAGATTAGTTAAGTAAATAAATAACTTAAATAAGTAAACAAATGTTCTCATCACAAGAAAAAACATTTGTAACTATGTATGTTGATGAATATTAGCTAGATTTCTTGTGTTGATCATTCTGCGTTATGAACAAATATCAAGTAGTGTATACCTAAAACTAATGTTGTATGTCCATTGTATCTCACTGTTTTAAAAGATGTAATTTACATGCCATAAAATTCACCCTTTCAAAGCGTACTCTACAATGGTCCTTAGCATATTCCCAAGATTGTGCCACCATCACTGCTATCTAATTATAACACATTTTTATCACCCCCAAAAGAAATTAGCAGTTACTCTCCATCCCTACTCCCCTGTCATTGTCTAGCAACCACTAATCTATTTTCTGTCTCAATGGATTTGCCTATTTTGAACATTTCATATATAAATGGAATCCTATAACTTGTGGTATTTTATGTCTGTCTTCTTTCACTTAACATGGTGTTTTCAGGGTTTATCCATGTTGTAGCCTATATTAGTAATTCATTATTTATTATTGCCAAATCATATTCTATTGTATATCACATTTTGTTTATCCATTAATCAACTAATGGACATTTGGATTGTTTACACCCTTTCGCTTTTGTGAAAAGTGTGGCTGTGAACATCTGTACACAAGTTTTATGTGGATATACGTTTTCAGTTTTCTTGGGTATAGTATAGAATTGCTGGGTCACATGTTAACTCTAAGTTTAACATTTTGAGGTAATACTTTAGAATCCCCCTAGCAATGTATTGAGGGTTCCAACTTCTCCACATTCTTACCAACGTGTGTTGTTTATCTCTCTTTTTTACTTTACCCATCCTAGTAGGTGGTATTAAGCGGTATCTCATTATGGTTTTAACTTGCATTTCCCTAATGACCAGTGATGTTGAACATCTCGTCATACACTTATTGGTCAGTTGTATATCATCTTTAGACAAATAACCTATTCAAATCCTTCTCCATTTTTTAATTGGATTATTTGTCTTTTTATTATTGAATTTTAAGGCTTTTTTACATGTTTTTACTAGATCCTTAACAGATACGTAATTTGCAGATATTTTCTCCCATATGTGGATTGTCTTTTTTACTTTCTTGATGATGTCCTTTTAGCATTTAAGTTTTTAGTTTTGATGAAGTCCAGTTTATATATTTTTATTGTTGATTTTACTTTTGGTGTCATTCAAGAAACTATTGCATAATCCAAATCATGAACGGTTACACTTGTGTTTTCTTCTAAGTGTTTTGTAGTTTTAGCTCTTATATTTAGGTCTTTGATCAGTTTCAGTTATTTTGTGTTTATAGTGTGAGGTCAGGGTCCATATTTATTCTTTTGAGTGTGTATATTCAGTTTTCCTCACACTATTTTTTGAATATATTATTCTCCATTTAATTGTCTTGGCATTTCTGTGAAAAATCAGTCGATCATATATGCAAGACTTTATTTCTGCACTCTCAATTGTGTTCTATTGATCTCTATGTCTAACCATATGACTACAACACATTGTCTTGATTACTGTAGCTTTGTAGTAAATTTTGAAATTTAGAATTGTGAGTGCTCCAGCTTTCTCTTCTTCTTCAAGATTGTTTGACTATTACGGATTCTTTGCATTTCCCTAGAAATTTTAAGATCATTTTGTGAGCTTCTGCAAAAAACCAACCTGGATTTTGATAGGAATGGCATTGAATCCGTTAATTAGTTTGCAGAGTAGTATCATTTCAAAAATGTTGACTCTTCTGAACCATGAACATGGGATATCTTTTCATTTATTTAATTCTTCTGTAATTTCTTTTGAAAGTGTTTTATACTTTTTAGTTTTCAAGTCTTGTATTTTTTAAATGCTTCTAAGTTTTTTAAATACTATGCTAAATGGAATTTATTTGTTTCACTTTTGTATTCATTATTAGTGTTAGATATTTGTATATTTATCTCTATCTTGCAAACTTTGCTGAGCTCATTTATTAGTTCTAATAGTTATTTTGTAGGTACCTTAAGATTTTTCTGTCTATAACAGCACATTGTCTGCAGGTAAGAATAGTTTTACTTTTTCCTTTCCAATCTCATGCCTTTTTTCCATGCCTAATTTGCCCTAGCAAAATGAATGTCAGATAGACAAGGTGAGTCTACATCTTTGTCTTGTTCCTGATTTTAGTGGTATAGAAGTCAGTCTTTCACTATTAAATATGATGTTAGCTGCAGTAAGTAGTTTTTAAAAATGACTTTTAAAGCTCATGTATCCACCTTCTTTCTTTAAAGCTCTCTACCAGACATTTTGGTAGAACATACTGGTTAGTTAGACATAGGCCAAGGCAAATTCTCTGAAAGAGGAAGTATAGCATCTTGTGAAACACTAAGAGCCCCTATTCCAGTCTGGGGAAGTCAGGAAATAATTTCTGGAGGAAGTAGTGGAAACCTTAAAGATAAATGGAATTGACCATGCAAATGGGAAGAGGGTATTCTGAGTGATAAAAATATCAAGGCAAGTGAAGGCATGGACTGCCTAAGAAACGTAATTTTGTTTTCTAGAGGGTAGACTTCGAGTAGATGGTGCTATGATGATGGTGCCTAGATGAGCAAGGCTAGATTACGAAAAGTCCACATGGGGCTGGTTTACACATTTAAACTTTTAAGAAGAAATTTTAAAAAGAAGAGAAAATGAAATCAGGTTTCGCACTGTAGAAAAATTACAGTTGCAGTTTGAGCTAGAGGCTGGAAAACCAGAGGACTGTTAGAGTAACTCAGAGAAATATGATGGTGCATTGGATGAGGTAGTGACAATAGAAATGAAGATAAGTAGAGAGGTTCTAAAGGGGTTTAGGAGGTAGAATTGAGTGTTAAGAGGAAGAGGAGGCAAGGATGATTCCTAGATTTTTGTTTAGAGCAAATGTGTGAATGAGGTTCTTTACTGATTTGGGGAATAAAGGTCAAATAGTTTGAGAAAGGGTAATGAGGTTTGTTTTGGAAATACTGCCTATAAGAAATCTGAGTGGGTTTTTCCATAGGTAGTTGTATATGAAGTTCACAGCATGCATTTTTTTTTATTTTTTTACCATTTTTATTTATTTTTGAGAGACAGAGCATGAATGGGGGAGGGGCACACAGAGAGGGAGACACAGAGTCCGAAGCAGGCTCCAGACTCTGAGCTGTCAGCGCAGAGCCTGACGGGGGTTCGAACCCATGAACCGTGAGACCATGACCTGAGCCGAAGTCAGACACTTAACCGACTGAGCCACTCAGGCGCCCCCACAGCATGCATTTATAAATGGCACACAGAACTCACCTTACTCTACTCTCTAAGAATACCTCAGATCCTTCTCTATCTTCCCTCTCTCTCCTTTCAACCCCTCACCCCAAAACAGTAAGTTCACGGATCTGACTGATGCCGTAGTAATGAGTATTGTAAGAGTATTACCATTAGCTTCTCATCCTTCACTTATTTTTCACCTAGGTGCTGACTTTAGAGAGACTTCTTTCTACAAAAATAACATCATATTATCACATTTGTTTACATTTTAGTGTCTTAAAAACTTTTCTACATGATCCTCTGGTGGAATGGAGTAAACCAGTGAAAGGGCATTCCAAAGCACCACTGAATGAAACTGGGGAAGTTGTCAATGAAAAGGTCAGTAGAAGGTGTAGCTTGATATGAACTGACATTCTGTGTCTCTATAAGTGAGAACTGATTCTAAATACTGTCAGTGACTGACCATGGAATACTCTGAGATCTAGTTCTTGGATATGAAAGTGCCAATAAGTTTTCTTTATTGTCATTACTAATGTTAACATTATCATTTGTGTAATAGAGTTCAACACACACTTAAGTATAGACAATTCACAATTATGAGATATAGTGGGAAAAACTTGAAATACAGATTACCTGAATTTACAGAGCTTAACCCTGATCCCAGGGTTGTGAATTCAAGGCCCACCTTGGGTATAGGTATTACTTTAAAAAGAAATAACATCATAACCAACTATCTAACATTGCAAGCCTCAAAATCAGTATCTCAAGTTGTAGTATTTGTCATTTCTTTTTTGTCTTTATTTGATCTTACAAAAAGGGTAATGATCCATAAAACAACATAAACATTTGTTAAGTAACAGAAAAGTAGTAATTTCAAGTGATCAACATCTAAGTCTTATTGGGTTTTTAGCACTTATGATCCTTAATTTCTTTTATAGGCCAAGACCCATGTTCTTGACATCGAGCAGCGACTGCAAGGTGTAATCAAGACCCGAAATAGAGTGACAGGGCTTCCGTTATCTATTGAAGGACATGTGCATTACCTTATACAAGAAGCTACTGATGAAAACTTACTATGCCAGATGTACCTTGGTTGGACTCCATATATGTGAAATGAAATTACTTCAAAGAATGTTAATAATCTAAAATTAATGTGTTTGGTATTAATCTGTGATTATATCTATTCAGTTCCAAAGTACAACATAAGTTTCTTTATGTTCTCAGAGCAACTGGTATTAACTACCTTATTGTTAATAATATTTAAAATAATATATGTTGTTATTAAGAAATAAACTGCTTTCTTTTTTAAACAAATTTTTAATGTTTATTTTTGAAAGAGCATGAGCAGGATAGGGCAGGGAGAGAGAAAACTGCTTTCTTAATGTATGTTGTTCATTATAACTGGAGAAATGTAACATCTTAGGTTTTTATGCTCTAAAAAAATGTATTTAAACAAGCCAGCCTAATTTCATTTTACAACTCTGATTTTCTTTTAAGTACTATCTAGCATAAGGATTCATTTGAGGGGCGCCTGGCTGGCATGTGATCCTTGATCTCAGGGTTGTGAGTTCGAGCCCCACCTTAGATGTGGAGATTACATAGAAAAATAAATAAATAAATAAAACTTAAAAAGTTTTTTTTAAAAAGGATTCATTTGAACAAAAAAAATTTATTGAATAAATACTATGGACAAAGCATTCTGCTAGATTTATGTACCAAGCTACCTCCCCTGCCTCTAGGAACTGACAGTCCACTCTAGTGAAACATATAAACATAAAGCACACATCAAGTTCACTTAATAAGACTCTTTTTTTGTATGGTTGAAAATGTAATAGGAAAAACATAAATCAAGGAGTATCACTATGAAAACTAAATAATGTACTTTTAAAGACGCTGCCATACTGAGAGTTTACCAGAGTACAGAGTCTAATGGAAGACACTTAAAATTTCGTTAAGATTTTAAAATTAAACATATTTTAATGTTAATTTTCTGTAAATTTTCTTGCCGGAGATTTAAAATAATTCTCAATACTTAAAAAGTAATGAGGTTATTACATTCAAATGGAAAATTCATTATAACAGAATTTTACTTAAGTTCGCTTGATAGAATTATGTTTCTCTGTACAGTTTAGAGTGTGATGGGGGAAAAACACGATAAACCAGGAGACATGAATGTGAAAGTAAGTATATAATTACCTATGGGGGGCTGGCTGGGAGTGGAGGGGAGTTAGGAAATTTTTTCAAATAAATCGGGAAAACGTTTTTAAAACTCTGTCATAGAGTTATATTCCTCAAAGGAAAAAACCTGCCCCTAGCCAGACAAAACTAAACCAATTCCTCAGAGAAATACCCATACACACCCAGCCCCCTTGCCAAACAAAACAAACTAAACCAAATCACCACATCTTTACAAATCTGTGTTGAAAAATACGGAGATTGGTAATCCCAGGGCACAGAAGCAATCAGACCAGAAATCAGTGTTCCAAAAATCTTCCAGCAGGCTCGTGAGGTTTTCATACCACTTCCACGTCCATTTATAACGCACGGCCCCAACAGCTTCCATCCAGAAGTAAGTTTCAGGCACCAAATCGGCGCGGTGCTCTTAAACGCAAACCACCAGCGCTCTCGGCTGCGGCCCGGCTTAGAGCCCCGCCCCCGGGATGCGGCCTCGAATCGGCCGCTCTAGGCCCGGCGAGCGCTCTCTATGGTCGGGCGGGCCGTGTGTTGTCATCGGCGGAGCGACGGCCGGAGGCTGCGGCGTAGGCCCCGGCGGGGCGTTTGGTTTCGGTTTGGCCCTGACTGGAATTAGTGTTGGCGGTCGAAATGGGAGTCCCCAAGTTTTACCGATGGATCTCGGAGCGGTATCCCTGCCTCAGTGAAGTGGTGAAAGAGCATCAGGTGGGTGAGCGAGGGGGCAGCGGCTCAGAAGGCCGAGAACCCGGGGCCCCGCGGCCCTCTCCACCCTGGGACTGGGCTCCCCAGCCTCATCCTGCTCGTCGTCTGCCGGATGAGCAGCGAAGAGAAGGTTTGAGGCTATCCTGATGCTCTGAATGGGGCGAAGACGTAGGTTTCGTTTCCGTGGGCAGAGCCACTGGGATCGCGGCAGTTCTGACACTGACAGCTTTGCTGCCGGGCAGGGCCTTCCGCGCTTCCGAAATTAAGTCCTGGGGAGGAACGCTGTAGTGAAATCTTTCCTGCTCAGGGAGCTGCGTCTTCCCTTACAGAAGCAGCAAAGCCGAGCAGGTGTCCTGAGTACCTCCCAACACCCCCTCCTCCCCGAAAGCAACACACCCACGTACAAACAATAATAACTGCCTTCGCGGTTGAGTCACCTTGTTTACTTTCCTTTATCAGGACCTGCATCCCACCCCACCCCCAACGCCTAGACTCTTTGACTTGGCTGATGGTTCATATTTATGATACCTTTTGTTACTCTTTTTTGATCATCCCAAAGGCAGCACGAATCCCGAGTTCCAAAAGAAACAAAAATACACTTGAACCAGCAGAGGCAGTTATTTGGAGGCTTCACTGTGCGAGTGTGCCTGTGTGTGCGTGCGCATGAGAGAGAGAGAGAGAGAGAGAGAGAAATAGGATTTCTAGAGCACTGATAGTAATAGTGGTGTCTGGTTTATAATCCGGTATGTAATAATATCCCAGTGCGACGTTTTTGTGTAGATTGCAAAAATGTTTATATGTTGGAACTGTGGAACGAAATAGCAAGCTGTTATCTATTAGGTAAAGTAGACTTTGGGTGATGTGTTCGTGTTTGTCACATTTAATGATTTGGGTAGAGCCCTTGTCCATTTTATATTTTACAGGGAAAAAAAGTTGATATTTGTATAGCTAATTTAATCCGTAGTGATAGATAACGTTGTATTAATTGTGGGGGGAAATAATCCAGCCCAAACCATCATGCTGTTTATTAAATTATGGTTTAATGTTTTAAAAAGTATTATAAGCATGAAGATAGGCTTAAACTTCCAGAAGGGATTTTTTGTTGTTGGATTTCAGTTAGTTTTGGTATATGAAGAAAAGCTTAACAAAGAATTCCAAAAACAATAGTTTATCTTTCATTTATTTGAAACATGGATGGAGTCAGATTTAGGGAGACATTTCTTTCCAGAGAAGAGGGTTAAAAAGGGTTACTAAGTACATTGCTGAAATGGAGACAACCAAGTTTGGCTTTTCCCTGGTCATTCATTCAACAAATAGTTGAGAGCCTGCCATGCATCAGTCACTTTATCTCAAAAGTGAAAAAATGTGATTGCTATTCGGATTGGCTTGATAACATAATTTGTTCAATAATATTTTTACTCTGTACTCTTTGGTACAGAATTTGGTTTGATGACACTGTCTGGGATTCTTAACCATCCTGAGAATTTTTTTTTTTAACTGAAGAACAAAAAAATAATCTCTTAAAGACAATTTTATGCTAGATTTAAAACGGTTTAAAACCTGGCTTATCAAAGTGGTGTCTTTCAAAAATGTTTGATTTGTATAGTTAACAACAACAACAACAAAAGAGCAAATGTTGTAAAAAGTTACCAGCTACTCTCTTAAGCAATATATAAAGTGGTAAGCCTAAGTAAGTCACAGTGATTCAAAAGCTAGTCCTGAGAAGAAGGGGTTGGGAGGAGGAATAGGTTGTGGGAAGATGGTGGTGGTCATGATAACAGCATAGTTTTTGGTCTCTCTGAATCCTCACATAATAGCAAATCAAGTAGATAGTAAAGTTTGAAATCTATGGAACATTTATGACAAAACCACGTAACATTGTATCCCTATGAACCCAAATACAAGTATGTGGGGACAAAATACCAATAGCTTCTAGACCCAGTTGGTGTTGGCCTCCCTTCAAGAGGAAGAAGGAAGCAATGGGGCAACAGCTGATGGACGTGAGAACAGGAGAACTACAGAATATTCACTAAAAGACTATGTAGGCCAATTAAATAGGAGTATTTGTAACTAAGCGGTTTTAAAGGATAGGAATATTTGGCCTCCTGTGAACTCTCATAACTGACTTGCCAAGACATCATTCTGAGGCAAATATAGTAAAGGATAAAACAGATATGCTCCCTATATAAGAGCAGACACTTTAAAATGGAAATGTCAGCTTCTGTTCCCTTCTACGCAATTGGTAGCAAAATGCATAGAGAAGATTGGCTTTAAAATTGCAGGCTCGAGCATAACAGTGTTCATGCACAGACACTACCAAACTGTGCACTTAAAAATTTTGGGACACCTGGGTGGCTCAGTCAGTTAGGTGTCCACCCCTTGATTTTGGTTCAGGTCCTGATCTCATGGTTTCTGAGTTCAAGCCCCACTTTGGGCTCTGTACTGACAGTGCAGAGCCTGCTTGCGAGTCTCTCTTTCCCTCTCTCTCTTCCTCTCTCCCTCTCTCTCTCTCTCTCTGCCCCTCACCCACTTGCATTCTCTCTCAAAATAAATAAACTTTTAAAAACATGGTTAAGATGGCAAATTTTATGTTATGTATGTTTTACCACAATTTTAAAAATTGAAGGCACTAGATTATGCATTATGAACAGGAACAAGGAGGCCAAAATTGTTGAGAGAGTGGAGGTATACATATTAAAGTGCCATAGTACATGAACAGATACACAGTATGGCTGTAGTATTAAAATTCCATTGGAGGGTAGTGATTAGGAAAAAATCAGTATAAAGAACGACCTGGAAGAGGAGCAATAATGAAAGAAAGATTAAGAAATACTGCTCTAGTGCAATTCAGTTTGGTTTAAAATTTAGCTCCAACACTTTACTGACTATGGGTGAGTGACTCAGTCTTGTGACTCAGTTTTCTCAAATACAAAATGGAGAAAATAGGCTAGGATTGTTATGATTACATAAGTAAATGCACATACAGTTGACTCTTGAAAATGGGGAGATTGAGAGCACCAACCCCCTCCAAACCCCCACACAGTTGAAAATCCAAGTATACCTTGGATTGACTAGAAGCCTTACTGATAACATAAACAGTCAACACATATTTTATATGTTAAATGTGTTATATACTGTATTCTTATAATAAAGTAAGTTAGAGAAAAAATGTTAAGAAAATCATAAGGAAAATACATTTACAGTACTGTGCTATATTTATTGGAAAAAAAATCCACATATAAGTGGACCCATGAAATTCAAATCCATGTTGTTCAAGGGTTAACTGTAAAGCATTTAAATATGGCTAGTACATGGCAAATGCTTAACAGGTCTTAGCTATTATAAGAGCGCTGTAGTGGATTGTAATCATAAAGAGAACTGCATATGTTCCAAGAGTTTATCATCTTGGTTGTATGACTTTTGTAAGGGTTAAGTTTTCATCATATATCATCACACAACTTCATCTATATCATTAAAACTTCATCTCTACTTTTGTGGTACAGACTAGATCTTAAGTAAATCTATTGAGTGAATGAATTTATTAACCTTAGAATATTATATAACATATAAAGAATACATAGTATATAAAGACATTGCATATTAAAATATACATAGTATATTTAATACATTTTAAAACACGCATATTAAAAAATGAAGCAACAAAATCTTGGGGTTGTTTAAGATAAATAGGATTAAAGAACTGAGAAAAAAGAATTGCTAACAGCTCTTTTGAACAGCCAGTCAAATATATCTTGTCTTTATGAAAAAGGCATTTTACAGCAGGACTAAATAGGATACAAAGTTATACTAACAAAAAGAAACTACTGTTTTGAGAAAATTAGATACTTAACCACAATTTAAAACAGTGTGAATGCATATTCAGAGTGAGTGTTGGGGTGCCTGGGTGGCTTATTCACTTCTGTTCAAGTCATTGATGCCAGGGTCATAGGATCAAGCCCTGTGTCGGGCTCCTAGCCAAACATAGAACCTGCTTAAGATTCTCTCTCTCCTCCTCTTCCCCTCTCCCCAACTCACACTTTCTTTCAGTCTCTCTCTAAAATAAAATTTTAAAAAAGTGAGTGTTATACATGTGCTGTCACATTCAGTAAAGGCAGAGCTTCATTTTTTTATTATTAAATATTTTTTATTTGCTACTGTGTGTCAGGCAGTTTGCCAAGAGTTCTAAACATGACCAAATGTTAAGTGTAATGTCTGTCCTTTTCTGCTAGCAGGACATTACATTAAGCATTCAACAAGAATGTATAGAGCATGTAAATATATGTGCCTGGCATTCTTATATGCCTTGGGAACTCAAAACTAAGATATGACATAGAGAAAGAATCATCATTTCCTCTTGGGTAAGTAAGGGAAAGCTTCCAGACAAAGATACTTGAGCTCAATTGGGGCTCCTGGTGGCTCAGTCAGTTAAGCATCCAACTTCATCTCAGGTTGTGATTTCACAGTTATGGATTTGAGCCCCTCGTCAGGCTCTGTGCTGACAGCTCGGAGCCTGGAGCCTGCTTCAGATTCTGTGTCTCCCTCTTTCTCTACCCCTTCCCTGCTCATGCTCTCTCTCTGTCTCTCAAACATAAGTAAATGTTAAAAAAAATTTTTTTTAAAGAGCTGGATGTTGAAAGTTGAGTCAGCATCTACAAGAGCAGCGGAAGAAAGAGCAAAAGGAAAGAAAAGTGTTTCAGGAAGTAGAAGCAGCATCTGTGATGTCATAGGGGTTTGCAACAGCCCCGCACATTTAGGGCTTTCTAAGTAATGTACTGTATGTAGTTAGCTGTAGAATATATGTGGAAACAGTAAAGAATATGGAATTGGTGGGAGCGAGAACAGCCAAAGCATACAGAACCTTTTGTGGCATTAAAGGTTTATAGTATCATGTGGATTTAAGTAAGGAAGCAACATGATCAGATTATGTTTTGGAAAAATGGCCAAGCTGTGATAAGAGAAAAAACAAACAGTCCAGCTGGAAAACTGAGGGCTTGAACTAAGGCAGGCAATCTGGGGATGGAGAAAATGATGAGATTGCCCAAGACAACGGGAATGGTTAAGAGGGTCAGATGATAGGAACATTTCAGAAGTTAAATTTAAAAAACAAAACTTAAGTGACTAATTAGATACAAGGTTGAGGAGAGGTGAAAGTATAAGAAAACCTCAAAACTTCTGATTTACAGATTTAACAACTCAGTATTTTGTCTCCCCCCCCCCAAGTTTTATTTAAATTCCTGTTAGTTAACATACCATGCAGTATTAGTTTCAGGTGTAGAATTTAGTGATTCATTACTTCCATACAACACCTGGTGCTCATCACAAGTGCACTCCTTAATCCCCATCACCTTTTTCACCCATCCCCCCCACCTCCCCTCTGGTAACCCTCAGTTTGTTCTCTGTAGTTAAGAGACTGTTTCTTGGTTTGCCTCCCCCCCATTATATATTTGTGAAGGAGCAAGATTCTATCGCATGTTTTCATTTTCTTCACTGAATTAACCAATGATTACTCAATCATGTATTTTTCTTACTAATCTGAAACCTAAGAGAATTTTTAAAATTTCTTTTCTAAAAGGACAATTACAGGGTTTTTTTTTTTTTTGCAGATTATAAAGGTTGTGCTCGTTATGTAAAGATTAATATAACACAGAAAGATGTAAAAGCTGTTATATCATCCAAAGGAAAATAAAAAAACAACTGAAGGGCATGTAGGTGGCTCAGTCAGTTGAGCGTCTGACTCTTGATTTCAGCTCGGATCATAGTCCTGGGGTTGTGGGATAGAGCCCCACATCGAGCTGAGCATGGAGCTTTCTTGGGATTCTCTCTTTCTCCCTCTCCCTCTCCCTCTCTTCCCTGTCCCTCTTTCCCACTATTGCTCGCTCGCGCGCTCTCTCTCTCTCTCTCTCTTTCTAAAATTAGAAATTAATGGGGCACCTGGGTGGCTCGGTGGGTTGAGCGTCTGACTTCGGCTCAGGTCATGATCTCACGGTTTGCGGGGTCAAGCCCCGCCTTGGGCTCTGTGCTGACGGCTCAGAGCCTGGAGCCTGCTTCAGATTCTGTGTCTCCCTCTCTCTCCGACCCTCCCCTGCTCACTCTCAATCTCTCTCTCAAAAATAAATAAAACATTAAAAAATCTTTTTTTCTCTCTATTTCTCTCTGCCCTCCCTCCCGCTCACTCTCTGTCTCTCTCAAAATAAAATAAAGACATAAAAAATTTTCTTAAAAATTAAAAAAATCCTGAAATTCCATCATCCAGGATTAACTATCAGTAACATCTTGTTTCCATATACTCCTAACCTTTATATGCAGACACACATGTAGATAAATATTTTCTATAAATGGGATAATAATATACCTGCTGTTTTATAACCTACTTTTATCATTTGACCATCTGAATTATGCACATTAAATGTCAAATATGAATCTGTATCATAATTTGTAATTGCAGTGTAGTAGTCCACGATGATGTACCATCATGATGATGTTGGGCCATCATGAATTTTCTGTTATTAGGTGTTTTAATTTCATTTTTTATCTTTTCCGCACAGTACTGCCATTGATATTCTTATGCTTACATCTTTGTGCATATTTTTTTTTTATTTCTCAGAATAAATTTCCAATAGTAGAAATCCTGGGTCAAAGATGTATGTACTTCAAATTTTGATACGTACTTTCATATTAGTTATACCAATTTATATTCCCATCTAGACTACTGGATGTAAATGCCATTTCTCCCTCTCTTTTCTAGCTCTGTGATTTTCCTCTTCTGTAAAATGGGGAATCTAAATATTTCTATTTTATCATAATTTAGTGAGACAATGAATATAAATATTTGGCCTAATGTTTCGCACCTAATAATAAGTGCTTAATAAATGCCAGGTATTACTTTTAATAACTTAACGAAATATCCATTTCCCCAAAATCTTGCCAGTAACTGGGTAACATCATTCTTTCTAATCTTTGGTAACATGATCAGAAAAATGACATATATTTTTTAATGTTTATTTATTTTTGAGAGAGATAAAGAGCAGGGGAGGAGCAGAGAGAGACAGAGACACAGAATCTGAAGCAGGCTCCAGGCTCTAGCTAGGCTCTGAGCTGTCAGCACAGAGCCCGGCACAGGGCTGGACCCACAGACTACGAGATCATGACCTGAGCTGAAGTCTGATACTCAACCAACTGAGCCACCCAGGCGCCCCAGAAAAATATGTTATTTTAATTTGAAATTTTGAGATGTTGAACATCTTTGCATATGTTTATCAGACTTTAGTGTCTCTTCTTTTTTGAATTGCTGTGCATTTTCCATGCTTTTAAAATGTGCTCTTTTTCTTACATTTGAGGATTTTTTTGTATATTGGGAATGTGGACTTTATCCCGATTTATAAGCATTTCCCTGCATTTTGTCATTTTCAATTGATCTTGTTAATGGCACTTTTTTTTAACCCTATAGAGGTAAAAATACATTTTTAGATTGCCAACTTCACCATTTGGTTAATGATTTCTGGCTTTCCCCACCCTAAAGTTACCAAAATATTTGTATATAATTTTTTTTACTTATATTTCTCACATTATAATTTTTAATCCTTCTGGAATTTATTCTCTTATAAGATGAAATACAGTTGTGTTTTATTTCCAAATGATTAATTAGGTGCCCCAACCCTTTCTTTAACTGGCTTAAAATGCCTCTTATATAGTACATTTCTGTATACACTTGGACTACTTCTCAACTATTTGGTTCAATCAAACCTTTAAATAATTCTTAATATATAAAGCAGATTTACTTCATTACTTTTTAATGTTTATTTATTTTTGAGAGAGAGATAGACAGACAGACAGATAGACAGAGTGCGAGGAGAGGCAGAGAGAGGGAGACACAGAATCTAAAGCAGGCTCCAGGCCACAGAGCCTGATGTGGGGCTCGATCCCTCGAACCGTGAGATCATGACTTGAGCCATAGTCGGACACTTAACCAACTGAGGCATCCAGGCACCCCTCCTTCATTACTTTTTAATATTCTTCTTTGCATGTTTATTCTCCTAGGGATAGTGGAATCACTTTGTAAAGTACCCCCACCCCCTCAAAACTATCACCTTGAGATTTTGATCGAGGTTTTCGTATTTCTTGAAGCAAACAGTAAATCTTGAATGTACTTTTAAAACTTCATGATCATGGGGCGCCTGGGTGGCTCAGTAAGCATCCAACTTTGACTCATGTTGTGATCATGCAGTTCATGGGTTTGAGCCCTGCGTCAGGCTCTGTGCTGACAGCTTCAGATTCATTTCCTCTCTCTCTCTCTTTCTCTCTTTCTCTGTCTCTGCTTCTGCCCTGCTTATGCTCTGTCTCTCTCTCTCTCTTTCAAAAATAAACAAAACATAAAAAAATTTTTAAAACGTCATGATCACAGTTGTCATTTCATTTGAGCCTGTTACTCAACAAGGGCATTTACAATTTTTTTAATGTGGTGCCTCGTACATAAAATACTTTAATTAGTATGTAAGGCAGACTACTCTGAAATTCTTTAATTACATTAAATATTCTAACTATTAACTTGTGCCCGTTTCATTTCCTTATTAGTGTGTATTTGTTTCAGTAGGGTTCCCCTTACTTGCTTACAAACATTTAAATAAAGGAAAACTAAATGAGAGCCAGAGCCATGAAAGTCTTTTTATAAAAAGTGACACCTGTTAGCCAGAGTTTAGAAAATTTTTAATCCACATATCAAAAACAAATTGGTTTTCAAAGTTTCCTGTATTTCTTGGCATAATCTAAGCTTTGTAAAATAATATGATCAAATCAGTGACTCTGTTTCAGTGAAACCAAATATATATATATATATTTGGTTTAAATAAGGCCTTTAAATAATTTGTAAAACCTTTTAATGACCATGCACAAAGGGCCTTTTAAATGGGCATTATTTTACCCATTTATAGAGGAAATTGAGGCTTTGAGAAGTTGATGGCAAACTAGTAGTTAGAGTACCAAATACCATGTGGTATTTTCCCATGTTATCTTATTTTAAATAGGTAGATCATTTCCTGACAGAAAATTTGATCAAGCTTTTGGTGTACTATATAGCCGTATAATCTCTCCATCTTACCAATTTCTCCTATTCATTTTTTTCTTTACTTTCTTTATTCAACTGTGATTGTTTTCTTAGTTTTTATATAGTAAGAATGCCCCTATATCCTGCTTTTTATTGGGTGCTTTTCCCAGTTGCTTAGATACCCATAGTTGATTATAGTAATGATTTCCATCATTTTTATTTGCTTTTTAGATTCCTGAATTTGACAACTTGTACCTGGACATGAATGGAATCATACATCAATGTTCCCATCCTAATGATGATGATGTTCACTTCAGAATTTCAGACGATAAAATCTTCACTGATATTTTTCACTACTTGGAGGTGTTGTTTCGCATCATTAAACCTAGAAAAGTGTTCTTTATGGCTGTTGATGGTGTGGCTCCTCGAGCAAAGATGAACCAGCAGCGTGGGAGGCGTTTTAGGTAAAACATTTGTGATTTATTTGAGAATACTATTTAGATTAATAAAATGTATTTGTTAAAGATAATTGACTTAATGCAATGCATCTTCTGTTCATGTTTCTTTTCTGCCTACATTCCCCCAAAAATGGAAATAACTGATTATGTCACATTTTATCAATCAAGTAAACAAATTAGTAATTGAAGTGTTATTCTCAAAACTATGTTGGGCTATGTAAAGTTACTGTTGTTCTCTGTCACAAATTTTTAAACTTCTCCTTGATAATAGTGGTACAATTGACACTTGTACAATGCAGTGGTAAGGGGCACCAATCCCCACAAAGTCAGAAATGTGCATATCACTTGACTCCCCCAGAACTTAACTACTAATAGTCTACTGTTGACTGGAAGCCTTAGCAATAACAAACAATAAATACATATTTTGCATGTTATATGTATTAATATACCATATTCTTAAAATAAAATAAGCTTAGAGAAAAGAAAATGTTATTAAGAAAGTCATAAGGAAGAGAAAATAGATTTACAGTATGGTACTGTATTTATTGAAAAAAAATCAATGGGAGCACCTGGGTGGCTCAGTCGGTTAGGCATCTGACTTCGGCTCAGGTCATGATCTAACAAGCCCCACATCAGGCTCTCTGCTGTTAGCATGAAGCCTGCCTCAGATCCTCTGTCTCACTCTTTCTTCCCCTCCCTACCTTGCTCATGTGCACTTTCTCTCTCTCTCCCTCTCTCTCTCTCTCTCTCTCTCTCTCAAAAATAAACATTAAAAAAAATCTGTGTACAAGCGGACCCACACATTCAAACCGTGTTGTCCAAGGGTCAACTGTAGTAGAGAAGGCTCTGCTAATAGTCTGCCCTGAACTAGAGAACAACAGGGTGAAATGAGAGATTGTTCTAATGGAAACATCATTGACAATTTAATTCAACAAACATTCGTTAAATGCCCAGACTGTGGGCTAGATGCTGACTCTGAGCGTTGGTCCAAGTTGGATAGAAAGGCAAGTGAGACTAGAACGTGATTGATGGAGTATGAGAGGAGAGCTGAGTTAGGACATTTGAGGTATCATCAGCCCCAGTTGTGTGAGTTGGATAGTAGGAAAAGTAAAAATGAGAAGAGGTACATAAAGTCAAAATCCTGGGCATGTGGAATAGTTTTTAAAAACAATGAGATCATTTGCGTCTTCACTTATAAGTAGGATAAGAGGGTTGTTAGAATTGATGGAAAGAAACCCTGAGTCTAGTGTGTTTGACAAGTTGTTAGCATAATGAATTCTTTCATCACAACAGCAGGTAAAGGAGTGGAAAGAGCACCTGTAAATCAAATATGGAAATCATCAAGGAAGGTGAGAGTATACCTTGGAGAAGGTTAGCAATGAGAATGGGAAAAGGATAGAAAAAAATACTGATTTAAATATCAAAAGAGAAAAGATATTGAAGATACCAGAACTACTGTGAAATCTTTTTTTTAATGTTTACTTATTTATTCTGAGAGAGAGAGGGGGCAGCATGGTGCATGTGGGGTGAGGGAGGGGCAGAGAGAAAGGAAGAGAGAATCTCAAGCAGGCTTCATGCTGACAGCACAAACTGTGAGATCCTGACTCAAGCCAAAATTAAGAGTCTAGACGCTTAACTCAATGAGCCACCAAGGCACCCCCTGTGAAATCTTTTTTTTTTTAAGTTGATTTACTTATTTTGAGAGAGAGAGAGAGGCAGAGAATCCCAAGCAGGCTCTGCTGTCAATGCAGAGCCCAACATAGGCCTCAAACCCACAAACCATGAGATCACAACCCGAGCCAAAATCAAGAGTCGGACCAACTGAACCACCCAGGTGCCCCATCTGTGAAATCTGTAAAGACAAGGACCATCTCTTAGTAAATTTAGATTCTCAAGTACCACCCTAGATTTACTTAATTTGAATCTCTAAAAATTAGGCCCTGGAAACTGTTTTTACCAGGCTCCCCTGGTATTTGTTAAACTAGTTTGGGGGAGCTACTAGACTAGAAAATCTAGTGTTGAGAAAGGATTATATAAGTCCACTGTTATCAGTCATTGTTCAGCTGCAGAAATAGAAACCTGGCTATTTTAAGCAGAAGGGGTATAATACAAAGAATTAAGTGCTTATAAAAATCATTGTTAGGGCCAAAAGGATGGGAATTTAGGTGAGCCTTCAAGAGTGACTTCAGAACAGCACTATAGAACTGACCCACCAGTGGCACTATTACTACAACATTCAGGAAGGTGAGGAGTTCAGAGGCCCCCACCAGAACAGGTGGTTCCAGGAATTTATTCCTTTATCTGTGATCCAGGGATTAAGAAGGTACTACCTGAACTATTGGCTCCAAAACTACATCACTTTAGTTGTAATTCAGCAGTCAAGAAGCCACCACTATATCTGTTAGCTCCAGAGCCCCAGTGTACCTGGTAGATCTACCCTGCACCTTGCTTCTCAGCACATACAGAACTACTGAATATTGAGAACTCTTCTACTATTGATAAAATACACATACCCCATAAACCCAGTGCCTCAACAATCATACAGACTTCACCACACAACACTTCCACCCTTCTTAATCTTTTATGGAGGTGTCTGACTGACAGAATCTAAGTTATATCCGCTCACCTAGCTGCAAGGAAGCCTGAGAATTTAATTTTTTAGCTTCTAACCTCTCCCAGTATCAGAAGACAAACTAGGAGAATGAAATGGATGTTGAGGGCCAATCCACCGTAGCCATCGAAAGCATTTACTAAATATTGTGCTGACATTGAGTGCTCCATGTTTCCCGGAAATCCTCCAGTCATCTTTCTCTCATTTTCCATAGAGACTATTTTCTCCATTCATGATCTTTAATTACATATAATCTTTCTGCATCTCTTACTCATTTTAAAATCTGCTGCTGTCTGGCTTTCATCCCTACCACTAAAACTCCCTTACAAGATTACGAATAGACTCTGTATAGATAAATCTGAAGAAGAATTCTCTCGATATTACTTCATTTATCTCCCGTTTTTAACAATGTTAACCATTCTTTCTTTCTTGAACTTCCTTTCCTTGACCTTTATGTAACCACACTTTCTGCACATTCTTGGTCTCCCTGTTATCTTCACTTCCTCTGCCTTGTTCTTAAATAGTGATTTTTCTTAAGGTTCTGTCCTTGGTCCTGAGTGATCCTATCAATGGTTTTAATTACCGTGTCTATACTGATGACTCCCAAATTTATCTTCCTGGTGGATGTCTCTCTCCAGAACTCCTATATATCCAAGTGCCTCCTAAATATCTCCTTTTAGATACCACAGATACATTTCAGGCTTAACCTGTTCAGAGCTGAACTCTACTTCAAAACTGCCTTCCGTTTCCTATTTCAGTGAATGAATGGTAACACCATGCAAAGAGCTGGTCAACCAGAACACCCCGAGAGCAGTTTGGACTTCTTCGTCCTCATTCTCCAGACCTAACTCCTGTTTATCCAGCCTCTTATATTTGTCATATATATTTACTTCTTTTCATCTTTACTACTACTATCTCAGCCTAGGCTACCATAATCTTCCACCTAGATTGCTTCAGTAGTCTTTCCTTGTCCCTGTCCTACTCATTCTCCGTAATGCAGCCACATTAAACATTATGGCTGTTAAGTTCTCTGTCTCCCAACTAGAGTGTACACTCTGTGAAAACAGGTATCCTTGCTGTTATATACCCAGAACTTGTCACGTAGTAACATTGAATAATTATTTGTTCAGTCAAAGGAAGGAAGGAGAGAAAAGAGCAAAGAATGGCTTCTATTGGAGAAATTACAAATAAGTTGGTATCTTCAGAGTTTTTGTTATCTTGAGGGGGTTAGTAAGAGAGAGAAGTTACATATGAAGAAGAGTTTGTTTATCACAGAAAGACAGTTCTGCAGGGCACAGTAGACAGAGGTAGTAGCAGGTACATAAAGCATAACTTCCTAACATAAATGCCACATGGTATACCGTGGGCCGCAGGTTACAGGAAAAGCAGAACAGGGATCGGAATGCTATTTTCAAACCTAGGTTCGTCTGACTCCAAAACTCAGGTTTCTTTCTAGTGAATCCTGTTGCCTCAAAAATGAGACAGTTTTGGCAAGTCATGATGTGATTAATGTTTTTAGACTTTGATTTTAAATAACTCTTTATGAGGAAACCCAAATGGCACCCAATTGCAGTTACAACTTTACAATTATTTGTATGTAATATTCTTAGAGATCATTTAATAAAGTACTTCCTGTTTGATATTATTATTCAATGTAGAATGTATATGTAATGCATACTTAATGCTCTACTTTTGAGCTTATTTGTATACTTATGAGTTATGTTAAGAAAAGAATTATTTGATAAGTATTTGTATTGTTCTGGGTCAGTTTCAAAAGAATTACTTTGGGACACCAGATTGGCTCAGTTGCTTAAGCGTCTAACTTCAACTCAGGTCATGATCTCATGGCTTGTGAGTTCGAGCCCTACGTAGGGCTCTATGCTAACAGCTCAGAACCTGGTGCCCTCCAGATTCTGTGTCCCTCTCTCATTCTGCTCCTCCCCCACTCATGCTCACTTGCTCTCTCTTTCATGAATAAATAAACATTTAAAAAATTTTTTAAATAATTTGTAAGTATTTGTCATTTTCTGTGTCAATTTTATACTGTTGTAATGTTCTCCTTCTATAGTTATCTGAAAAAACTCAATTCTTTTTTTTTTTAATGTTTATTTATTTTTGGGAGACAGAGAGACAGAGTGCAAGCAGGGGAGGAGCAGAGAGAGAGGGAGACACAGAATCTGAAGCAGGCTCCAGACTCTGAGCTGTCAGCACAGAGCCTGATGCGGGGCTCAAACTCACAAAGTGTGGGATCATGACCTGGACTGAAGTCGGACGCTTAACCAACTGAGCCACCCAGGCACCCCCTCAATTCTTTAAGTAAATTAAAAAAAACAATTCTGAAGCTCATCTTTATCAATTATACTCATTTCAAAACTTGTGTTATGTTTTGAACCTCAAACTGGTTAATTAATATTTTAGTTACAAAAGTGTCTAAATAACAGTTTATGTAAAGATCTGTACTTTTCCCCAAAAACGTTAAGTTATTTTTTCCCTTAACATTTAAGGTCAGCAAAAGAGGCAGAAGACAAAATAAAGAAGGCATTAGAAAAAGGAGAAACTCTTCCTACAGAGGCCAGATTTGATTCCAACTGTATAACACCAGGTAAATTCAGTGAGAGAAAAATTCTAAGAGATTTAAATGTTTTTTCAGATGCATTTTTTTTCCTAGTCTCTATTTTGTCCTTAAGATTCCATTTGCAGTTTTCCCAGTTGTGTCTCCTCATGAGATATCTTGATCACCTTGATATTAAGTGCTCCTCTGAAGACCCAGAGGATTTACAGATGTTGATAAAAAGCAACTGTGGACAGGACTCTTCCAGATGAACATTCCTTCCAAACCTAGAAGGATCTTACAAGATCCATCCTACTCCCACCATTTGTTTGTATGAAAACTGACCCAGTGAGTTGAGTCACATTCATGGAGCTGGTTTGTTGTGTTCAGGATAAGAAACCCATTCTCCTACACCAGAGCACTTCCTATCGTATTTCTTAAAGGCAGTCAAAAATTCTGTGACTTTAAGAATAAATGAAATTATCAGTATTTAAATTTAATTTAACTTGATATGCAACAACGTAGTCTGTACTTACTAGAGCTTTGTCTATCTAACACATTATATTCTTTTACTTTGAAAAAAATCTTAAAATCTGATTTTCTCATGACTTCTTTACTAACTATGGTAATTTTGTCTTTCATTTAAGTGTTCTTATCATACATTGCTTGATTTAATAACCAGTTTTATCCTGATGTGGTTTAAAACTGTGTTGCCTTTGACTGTTGACACTTTGGACTTTTTCTGAAACATAATCACTGTAAATTCAGTTTCCAGAATAATAATTTTCCAGGTAAACAGTAATAATAATAATAATAATAATAATAATAATAATAGTTGTAGTTGTTGTTGATAGCAATCTAATTAAAGCTACAGGCCTTAAAAAACATTTAGAAGCCAGCAGAGGAAATAGAAGATTGAGGTTCATTAGAAAGTTGAAACTCTGCCGTTGTGTGAAGATACTGAAGCATAGTTCTGAGACAGTAGTAACATTTCTTGACTTACCTACATGAAATTAACTTCATTTCAGGGTGAGCAGTGAAATGAGAAGCAGTTGTAATATTTTCTAGGGGAAAAGGTACAAAATTACTTGCTTTTAAAGATAAGCATGAGGGCTTTTCCTTTGGAGGAATACCTAGGTATTTTCTGGATACTCAGATCTAATTTCATGTTGTCTGTGGGAACTCACTCTTTTTTATGTCTCTCTTAGGTTAAACTTTTTATTTTTATTTTTTTCAGATTAAACTTTTTAAAACTTTTTATTTATAGGGACTGAATTCATGGCCAGGTTACATGAACATCTGAAGTATTTTGTAAATATGAAAATTTCTACAGATAAGTCGTGGCAAGGAGTTACCATCTACTTCTCAGGCCATGAGGTTATTATCTTTTTTTATTTAAAGATATTTTAAAATTTAATATTCTAACGCATAGCATATTACCACATTTTTCTTTAACACATATTTAGACTCCCGGAGAAGGAGAACATAAAATCATGGAATTTATCAGATCTGAGAAAGCAAAGCCAGATCATGATCCAAACACCAGACATTGTCTTTATGGTTTAGATGCTGACTTGGTAGGTATATCATTTATTTTTATTATAATCTTATGCTATTGTAGTTAAATATCTAAGAGACTTCTATAAGAAGTTTTCTGACTGTAGAAACAAATATTGGAGACATAATAATGATTGTACTTCTGCCATTAGCAAAGTTCAAAACAATTAGAAAATGAACTCTTTTGGGGCACCTGGATGGCTCAGTCAGTTAAGCCTCCAACTCCTGGTTTTGGCTTAGGTCATGATCCCACAGTTCAAGTGTTCAAGTCCCGCATCAGGCCCCACACTGACAGTGCAGACCTGCTTAGGATTCTCTCTCCCTCTCTCTATCTCTCCGCCACTCGTATGCGTGCTCTCTCTCAAAATACATAAGTAAATTTAAAAAAAAGAAAACTCTTTTGCCATAATTTATGATCAGCAGGTCTCTATAGTTAGTGTTCACATTTGGCTGATCCTAGTGCTATGAGTACCCTGCCGTGATCAGGGTGGAGGGGGCTTTTTAACCTCATGCTTGATACATAACTTTTAAGAATATCTGATCTGATAACTCCATGACCCAAATCACTGTACTATACTTTTTTTGTTTAAACTTATTATGGAAATTTTCAAACATTAAGTAGAGAAGATAATATAATGAAACTTCTTATAACCTTTATCCACCTTAAATAATTTTCAACCTAAAATAAATACTCTACCTTAAATATTAAATAATTTTCCTTTTCTTATCCCTAGCCATCTATCTCCTTTCTCTTGAAGTATATCCCAGGCATTGTATCATTTCTCTAAAGGAGAAGGCGTTGTATCATTTCTCTAAAGGGGAAGGGTTTAAAATACATAACCATAATGCCATTATCCTACATAAAACAAAAATTAACAATCACTGTTTAATATACAAATAACCATTTAGTATTCACATTTTTCTGATTGCTTCAGAAATGTTTAATCTTGTTTTGTATGAATCAGGATTGAAATAAACAATATATGTTGCATTGGTTGATGTGTCTCACTAGACTATTTGAATGACTTACTTTGAACATTAGAATACTATATGAGAAGGGCTCCTGGGTGACTCATTTGGTTCAGCATTCCACTCTTGATTTTGACTCAGGTCGTGATCTCAGGGTTGTGAGATTGAACCCGCACTGGGCTCAGTGCTTGCACAGAGTCTGCTTAAGATTCTCTCTCTCCCTGACTCTGTCCCTACCCACATTGTGCACGTGCTCTCTTTCTCTAAAATAGAAAAGGAAAGGAAAGAATACTATATGAGAAAATTAAATGGAAATGACCTTTCCTAGTGTTTTTTTTTTTTTTAATTTTCACATAGTAGAGGTATTCTGGCCTCCAGAGGGGTCTTACATTCCTCTATCATGAAAAAGCTGCAGCCTCTAATTTCTTACCCATTTCCCCCATGGCAGATGGAAAGGTGTGAAAACCTAGAGAAGGTTTTGGGGATTTGGGGGAGGTGGGCAGAGTGGCAGTTACAATGGTGATGTCAGTCTAAAGTAAACATTTTTTCTTAGAGAAGAACATTCATTTTACCCCATTCATAACTTATGAGTGGACCAAATTTTGATATTTATATAATGTGCTGTTTTTATTAAATAAGCATCTTTTTCCTACATAGAAATGTTTTTTATTTAATTGCTTTTATGAACCTGATATTATAAAAAACTGAGAGAACAGAAGCTTTTTTAATCATTTTTCAACAGATTATGCTTGGATTAACAAGTCATGAGGCACATTTCTCTCTTTTAAGAGAAGAGGTTCGGTTTGGTGGCAAAAAGACGCAAAGGTAAATCATACTGCATATATGTTAGAAGAAAGAAGAGCAATTAAGTTAAGAATAGTGAGCATTTAACGAATAAATGATCTGTAAAGATTTTCTCCCATTCGTTTTTATTCTGCTGATAGTGTCATTCGATGCACAAAATTTTTAATTGTGATAATGTCCATTCTATTTTTTTCTTTTGTTGCTTGTACTTTTAGCGTAATACCAAGAAATTGCGAAATCTAATGTCATAAAGTATTTTCCCATTTTAAGAGTTTTGTAGTTTTAGCCCTTACATAGGGCTTTGATCCATGTCGTTAATTATTATATTTCGTATAAGGTAAGGGTCGACTTCATTCTTTTGCATGTGGATATCAAGTTTTCCCAAAATCATTTGTTGAAAAGACTGTCTTTTCCCCATTGAGTGGTCTTGGCACCGTGGTCAAAAATCACTTGACCAAATATGCAAGGGTTTCTTCCTGGGCTCTGTATTCTATTCAGTTGACCTCTATTTGTCTTTATGCCATTACCACCAAATTTTGACTACTGAAGTTTTGTAGTAAGTTTTGAAATCAGAAAGGGTGAGACTTCCAACTTTGCTCACCTTTTTCAGGATTATTTTGACTGTTTGGGGTCTCATGAGATTAATAATTTTTAGGATGGATTTTTTTGTGTAAAAAACGTCATTGGGATTTTTGTTGTGTGAAAAATGTGATTGGGATGGCATTGAATCTGTACATCCTTTTGGGTACTATTTATGGTTTGATAGTAAGTCTTCCAATTCATCAATGCAGAATGTTTTCCAATTATTGTGTCTTCCTTAATTTCTTTTGGCAGCGTTTTTTGGTGTTAGTTTGTAAGTCTTTTGCTGTTTTTTAAATTTGTTTTTCCTTTTATTAAAACATTTTTTTGATGTAGTCACCATTCTGTATATCACATCTCCAGGACTTATTTATTTTATAATGGGAAGTTTTCACCTTTTGGCCATGTTCACCGATTTTGCCCAGCCCTCACTCCTCCACCTCTGGGAACCATCTGTCTTCTATATCTATGATTTCATTTTTTTGCCTCTGTTTTTCTTTTTTTCTTTTGCCTCCTTGGTCAAGTTTATTCCTGTTTTTTACTCTTCTGAGTGGTATTCTAAATAGAACTGTTTCTTAATTTATTTTCTGGATTGTTTGTTGCTGGTATGTAGAAACACAGCTGATTTTTATGTGTTGATCTTGTATCCTTTAATTTTTGTGGATTCTGTGGGATTTTCTATATATGCAATCATGGCATCCATAAATAGAGATAGTTTTACTTCTTTTTCAGTTTGTATTGCCTCTTATTTCTTTGCTTGCCTAATTGCCCTGGCTAGGACTTCCTGTATAGTGTTGAAGAGCTATAGTGAAAATGGGCATCCTTGTCTTTTTCCTGATCTTAGGAGGAAAGCTTTCAGTCTTCTACCATTGAATATGATATTCGATGTGTGTTTTTCATAAATTCCTTTTTTCATGCTTAGGAAGTTCCCTTCTATTCTTACTTGGCTAAGTACTTTTATCATGGAATGGTATTGAATTTGACAAATAATTTCTTTGCTAGTTAATTGTATGTTGTTTTTTCGTTTGTTTATTAATGTGATCTATTACATCGATATATTTTCTTACATTGAGCCATCCTTGCATTCCTGGGATAGATCCATTTGCTCATGATACATAATCCTTTTAAAACGCTATTGTCAGTGTAGGGACCCCTAGTTGGCTTGGTCTGTTAAACATCAGACTTCAGCTTAGGTCATGATCTCCCAGTTCGTGGGTTCAAGCCCCACGTCAGTCTCTGTGCTGATGTCAGCTCAGAGCCTGGAGCCTGCTTCGACTTCTGTGTCTCCCTCCCTTTCTCACCCTCCCCTGCTCGTACTCTGTCTCTCTGTCTCTCAAACAAAAAAGACATTAAAACATTTTTAAAATGCTATTGTCAGTTTATATTCTTACTTCTGGTTAAGCTTGAAGTACTGGCCAATAGCTAGGAATATAAGCCCCTGTACCAAGCCCAGAAAGATAAGAAGAGAGAAGTGACAGAGCCTCATCATTGAAGCCTTAGTCTGTACTGCACTAGGCAGAAAAGTATATATACTCACTCATATGTATGCTTTCTGCTCGTGGCCAGCCTTAAATGGGCCAGATCCTACTAGTGTCTTAAATCAGTATTCTATTAATTAGGCTTTCTTAATTCTGAGAATCTTTCCACAGAAAGCGTCATGAAGACCAATTATTTTGAACTTTTTGTTACATCTGTTGTAATTATACTTTTATCTTTTATCTTTATCTTTAGCTACTCTGTAGCCTTCATATAAATTACATGCCTGGATTATAAGAATTAATTATCTTCTAATGATAAATTTTATTTTAAGCTTGACTGCATTTTTAAACTTGAACCTTAAAGACATAACTAACTCTTTGTTGATCATCTAATTACAGGGTATGCGCACCAGAAGAAACCACATTTCACCTCCTACACTTGTCTTTAATGAGAGAATATATTGACTATGAGTTTTCAGTATTGAAAGTAAGTATTAATATAGCTGTGGTACAAAGAAAATGTGTAAGCAGAAATTTCCATACAAGTTGACTTTTTCTTCATTTTGCTATAGGACAAGATCACATTTAAATATGATATTGAAAGGATAATAGATGATTGGATTTTGATGGGATTTCTTGTTGGCAATGATTTTATCCCTCATCTACCTCATTTACATATTAGTCATGATGCACTGCCTCTTCTTTATGGAACATATATTACCATCCTGCCAGAACTTGGTGGTAAGAAAAGTTTAATATTTTTTTTGAGGCTACTTTAATTTAGCACTCAGCTAACCCTAAAAATGTCACTCAGTTTATTAGATTATTGCATGCACAGCTAAAGTAGGAAAAAAATTGGGGGTTTCTTTTGGTGTGAGGCACTAAGCTCTGAGGTTGTAATTTTCAGTGGTTCACAAGCAAAGAAAATGACAAGAGTTAAGCAGCTTCAATTATTGATATCTAACTAATCTCTGCCTTTGTTATTTAAGAAAGCCAGTAGAAGACATACAATGAGGGAAAGAGGGGCACCGGAGTGGCGCAGTCACTTAACTGTCCAACTTCAGCTCAGGTCATGATCGCACAGCTCATGAGTTCGAGTCCTGCGTCAGGCTCTGTGCTGACAGCTTAGAGCCTAGAGCCTACTTCAGATGCTGGGTCTCCCTCTCTCTCTCTGCCCCTTCCCCACTTGTGCTCTGTCTATCTCTCTCAAAAATAAACATTAAAAATATTTAAATGAGGGAAACATTTTTCAATTAAAATGAGAAATTGATAGTGGAGAATGCTGAATAAAATGCAGAACAGAATAGCAGGGCATTAGTTCTTCTCAACTAACGTATCAAGTGAATAATCTGGATAGATTCTAGAACATATTTAATTTACCAAATGTTGGAAATGTAGGAGGATTATTATGTGAACCTGAAATTTATTTTGCTTTAATTCTTACGTATTTTATAGTAACACACAGCTCATAGAAACTAGCACCAGTTATATTGCCCAACACTTTTGAGTGTTTTTCTTGATTAATAGAATGTCAACATTCAACATTTTGTAAAAAGAATTTTGTAGAATTGTTTCGAAAAAATAATGTCAGCTTTTAGTACAAATTTAGTTTTTGTCTCGTTTAGGTTATATTAATGAAAATGGGTATCTCAACTTACCTCGATTTGAGAAATACCTTGTGAAACTATCAGACGTAAGTAACCAGATATTATTTTCCTGTCCCAGGGTAGCTATAAATGGTCAGAAACCAATTACCTAATACTTAAAGAAAAAGTTTTGGTACTTCTACTCCAATTGATCATTCTGTATAATTTCACCTAAATTATTTTTATTTTTATTGGCTTTTTTATTTTAATTTTCTTAATAGTAGATGGGGTCCCCATGTGCATAAAAAAGTAACATTCTTTGATTTCCTATGCCCCATAAGTAGCAACTGTTAAAAGTTTCATTTGTATTCTTTCAGACATACTTTAGTTATTTTTAAATGAATTTAAATATTTTTGTATAGTTTGATCGGGAACACTTCAGTGAAGTTTTTGTGGACCTAAAGTGGTTTGAAAGCAAAGTTGGTAACAAGTACCTCAATGAAGCAGCAGGTGTCGCAGCAGAAGAAGCCAAGAACTATAAGGAAAAGAAAAAATCAAAGGTATCTATTTTTTTAGGTGTCCTCTTAACGTTTTTAGCTGTTAAAGTAAAACTGATATTCCATGTTCCTCACTTTTCTTCTTATGTTTGGAGTTGTCTCATTTCATTTCTTATTTTCTTTAATGTTTATTTTATTTTTGAGAGAGAAGGAGAGAGCGAGCATGAGCAGGGGAGGGGCAGAGAGAGAGGGAGACACAGATTCTGAAGCAGGCTCCCGGCTCTGAGCTGTCAGCACAGAGCCCAACACAGGGCTCGAACCCACGAACCGTGAGATCATGACCAGAGCCAAAGTCAGACTCTTAACCGACTGAGCCACCCAGGCGCCCCTAAAAATAAACTTCTTATTTTCACCCTTGAAGAAGAACATTGTTTCTTTGCTCATCCATTCTATTAGTAAGTGTAGCAAAACTTCTAAATATTAGGTACCCAGAAAATTAGTTATCTTTTGTAAAATGTGGGTATTTGTATAACATTTAATATTAAAATGTTAACTAGATCAGTGATTTTTCTATAGAAATAATTTATATATAAAATATAACCATAGGCTAGGTTAGGAGAAATTATAACACAATATCTAATAAATGTTAGGTGCTCAATAAATGAATAATTGAATCATTTAGAATATGCTAATACCTTACAAAACATCACTAATAAACTCTAAAGAATGTCTTATATGTATTAGCTTGGAAAATAAACCTCTTCTGAAGTTTTCTGAACTTTGGAAGTTTTTGGGTTCTGATAAAATTGAGGAGTTTCCTATACTCTCCTTTTTGTACTGGTTCTATTTAGGTTCAAGTTTAGTAACTCTTGATCCAGAAAGAGCAGTTACCCTGATTTTCTCTAGTGTAGTCCTAATTGGTTAGCTTTCCTTTTTGGAACTTAGGAGCAGTTAGTTTGCATTCTACTATGTTATTTCCCTTAAAAAAAACAGGCTCAGCAACTTTTTGGGAACCTGTACTCAAAAAATTACACTTCAATAATCCCTGGCTCTACCCATCTTGGCTTCTTCCTTAAGCTTCCCAAGTCTTCAGGCATATGTAGTTAACGTTAGAGACACTGGCAAAATGAGAGGAACTAGAAGAAAAACCCAAGCCCAAGAAGTTAGCAGAGGCCCTAGTTTGAATAAACAAAAGGAAATGGGGATAAGGGAATAGGTAGAACTAATGAGTAGTTCTGGCACTGGCAGTAGATAGGCAATCAGAAAATAAAGGAGAGAAAAGTTGAGATCATAAGGGAGGAAAAACAGATGGGCAGGATGTGATGAGTTGAGAGAACTATAGAAAAGCAAATGAGTTGCATGAGAAAAAAAATTTAGAAGTGGAGAATAGTTAACAGAGTCATATAAAAATGATGGAATCCAGAGGGCGCCTGGGTGGCTCAGTTGGTTAAGCATCCTGACTTTGGCTCATGTCATGATCTCACTGTTTGTGAGTTCCAGTCCCATATTGGGCTCTGTGCTAATAGCTCAGAGCCTGCTTCACATTCTGTGCCTCCCTCTTTGCTCCTACCCCGCTTGTGCTCTGTCTCTCAAAAAAATAAATAAATAAATAAATAAACATTAAAAAAAAAAAAAAAGAAAAAAAGAATGACGGTATCCGGGGATACAGAAAGTAGGTACTATCTCTAATGATTGGAATCAATTATAAATGAATAGATTATGTTAACATAATAGATGAGAATTTTCTATTACATATTTTTGAGAGGCCTGAATGTTAAGTTCTACATAGTAAGGATTTAAAGACAAGTAATATAAAACAAAAAACATTACACAGTATTTGAGGATTTTCATTTATTTATTTATTTTGAGAGAGAGCACATTCACATGTAAATATGCACCAGCGGAGGAGGGGCAGAGAGAGAGAGAGAGAGAGAGAGAGAATCTTAAGCAGGCTCCACACCGTGGAGCCCAAAGCATGGGTTGATCTTACAAAGGTGAGATGATGACCCGAGCTGAAATCAAGAGTTGGACACTTAGCCAACTGAGCCACCTAGGCACCTTGAGGATTATTTTTTAAATGAACTTTTGCAGTGTATAACTAAAGCGTCATTCAGTTTAGTATTTTTAAAGTCTTCCTATTAAATGTCTTACTTTGAAATATACCTTGCCATTAATTTTATATTCATTTATAATTTTTGTAGGGCCAGGAAAACTCCTCCATATGTTGGGCTGCTTTAGACAAAAATGGAGAAGAAGTGGTAACTTCTAAGGGTGAGCACAACCTCTGTATTCAATATATGTTATTTTTTTGACAGAATAGTTATTATATCTTTCCTTAGTACTAATTCAATAACATTGGATAGAACAGATTTCTGTGATAGTATATAAGCATCTGCTTTGATATGTATTTATCAAAGCATTAGGTGGAAAAACAAAATATTCGTAATTGTCAGCCACTATCTTTCTGGCCTTTTTTCCAGATAATTTAGAAGATGAGACTGAAGATGATGACCTATTTGAAACTGAGTTTAGACAATATAAAAGAACATATTACATGACGAAGATGGGAGTTGATGTAGTATCTGAGTACGTTTTTGCCAATGTTTTTACTTTAAAATAGAAAAAAATCAGATTTTGCATTTCTTCAGGAAAGCAGCATAATTTTGATAGTTCATGTAGTGGGAGAAGAGAATTCTTTGGTTATGTAAATTATTGTAGTGTCTGTGTTTCAACTACCTGTGATAAAAATTGCCAAGTAGAAAATGGTTAGTTTTGTTTTTGCTTTTCATTTTCCAAATGCACATCACACTTACCTCAAAGACTAACTCACTTGGTCCCAGGCTAATACCTACTCTAAAAGTTCCTTAAGAACTTGACCTCTAGAATGGTGGCTTTCACACTTTTAAACTGCAGCCCACAATATGAACTACATATGTTCGTGTTTTATTTAATTAACAAAATCTTATTAAGGGCTTACCAAGTCCCAGGTGCTATTCTAAGCATTTTTAAAATATGGACTTATTTAATTCTCACAATTCTTTAAGATAAGTAAATTATTACTATTTTACAATAGAAGAAATTAAGGAATTGAGAGGCTTCTCTTTTTTTTTTTAAGTGGATTCATTTGTTTTTTAGAGAGTTTATTTTTAAGTAATCTCTGCACCCAGTATGGGCTCGAACTTACAACCTGAAGATCAAGAGTCAAATATTCTACTGACTGAGTCAGCCAGACACCCCAGGGAATCGAGAGGCTTAAAATGACTTGTCTGAGGTAACACAGTCAATGAGTGGCAGAGCCAGGATATGAACACAGGCAGTCTGGCTCCAGATTTAATATTCACTCTCCCATTTTTTTCTAAAATGTTTGTTTGTTTGTTTATTTTTATTAATCTCTATACCCAACATGGAGCTCAAACTGACAACCCTGAGATCAAGAGTCACATGCTCTTCTGACTGAGTAGCCAGGCACCCCCAGAGTTTATACTCTTGACTGCTAGATGAGGTTGGTTCTCTATAAGTGAAATAAGAGCTTCATGAAATGCCATGTATCCTTTTTCATGCTCACATATTATACTTAGATATTTTCTCTACTATTATTTTTTAATATAATCCAAGTACTAAATACTAGATATTTTCTAGAGTCTGCCCCGAGATAGACCCAAACTTTCAGATGTTGCTTTATGTACTCTCAGACTGTCTTCTAGTCTAGACATAGACTTTCTGGTCTATATTCATACTATCCTCCAGTAACTAGAAGTAGAGGAATTCTAGTACAAGTCACCAAATCATTTGAAGCTTTGTCCAGTACTATTAGCATGTAAGACTTTTGAGGCTTGAGAAATAAAATATTTAAAATAGTTATTCTTCTAATCCTTTATTTAGCCCTTATATTTCCTTGATTACAGTTATATAGTGCTATAATACCTGCTGTTGACACTAAATGCTCAATTTGATAGTTAACAAATCTGTTTTATTTCCGTTTTCTTTTCTATATTAAACTATAGAGTTATGAAAATGTGATACCATTTATTTGCCTAGCAAATAAGCAAATCTTTTAAAATTGTTATATTTGATGTTTGTCCAGGAGTGATGGTAGTGTTCTTCCTTAATTACTGATGGGAATACAAATTGGTAAAATTATTTGGAAAGTACATATCCAAAAAGTTTTAAAATATTTATCCCTTTGACTCAACAATTCTAATTATTAATCTATTTAAAAATATAAACTTAAACACAGAAGATCCTTATACACAGGGTGTTTATTACAAAGTTTTTTATAATAGTACAGAATTAGAAGTGATCTACATTTCATCATAATCATGTCCATCTCCTCTTTGTCACAATCACCATCTTGCCATAACAGTCTCCAGAATCTGTAGAACTGCTAAACTGGTACTTGTAAAAAGTTCATACTAATTTAGAAAGATACTTATATTAGTAAATACAACTTTCAAAAGCAGGACACAAAATCAATATATACAGTATACTCTCATTACTATTAAAAAAAAAAAAAAACTGGGCACAGAAAAAAGACTGAAAAGAAATATACCAAATGTAATAGTAATTACTGTTAGGTGATAAAAATGCTTTTCTTCATTAATAATGAGAAGATTTTCATTTTCAAAAGTGTACCTCCCAGAAATACTGAGAGCTGGAATTTTTGATTGCGTCTCTACCAGAATTTTGGTAACAGACACTTAATAGGTTTATGGCTACTTTTTGGCTTTAGCCCAAGCCTCGTGTGTGTGTGTGTGTGTGTGTGTGTGTGTGTGTGTGTGTGTCTGTGTGTGTGTGTCTGTGTGTGTGTATCTGGTCTGTGTATAGATGTATTTTACCTTAAATGATGGTCTTTGAGAAAGAAACGATTAGAGGGAATTTTGTTCAGTGGATATAGTAGCATTTTTCAACTTGTGTTCTAGCTGCTGTAACCAAATTCACTCCTGGGATTCATCCTCCCTGATAGTTTCCCATCCCTGTCTCCCATCACACCCTGTTTAGGAGTGGTAGTGCCACTTTTTAGAAGGCATCATTGGCCATATCCTCAAACTTTAAATCACAGATATAGTACATTGACTGAATAAATATGCACAGTAGGTTTAAGTCTTCTAATAGTCACTTTAGGAAGACTATATGGCAGAACTTTAATCTGGTAGGATGAATTTGTTTTAAATAACATTTTGGAATTTTTCTGATTACAGTTTTTAACTTACTGATTATATAAAACATATGTGAGGCAGAGTGAATCAGCAGATACCATGCTCTAAAGATAAATGACCTGTCTTCAAAAATCAATGTTATAATGAAAATATTAATTTCTATTTTTAGTGACTTCCTGGCTGATCAAGCTGCATGTTATGTTCAGGCAATACAGTGGATTTTGCACTATTACTATCATGGAGTTCAGTCCTGGAGCTGGTGAGGGAATAAAACAAAAATAAAGTTTTGATTTTTCTTTTTTAATGAGTCACTCTACTATAATCTCATTTGGGGTTCTCTTTTCTTTTTATTTCTACTTATTGTGGCATTTTTTTAAAAGGCATATATGGCCAAGTTTAAATGAAATATAAGTAATCTTTTCTTAAATGAAAATACTTTTTAAAGACCTTTGTGTAACAAAGATACTTCCATCCCTAGCAGATGACCAATAATGAAAGCTCTTTAAATCTAGGGATTTAAAATGCTCTCTCATGATGAATCGACTGTGACAGAGTCTTGGTAATTATTGGGTCTGAGTGATGGTTATAAAGGGTTGTTTATTATATTCTTTGCTAATTCATTGTATGTTTGAAAAACTTGTTCTGTTGAGTGATTATTAAAGAATGGATTATTTCAATGTTAGACTGGGAAGGGTAAAAAAAGAAAGATGAAAGGAATGATTTGCTTTTCCAGGAAATAGTAATAATCATGCTTCTTCTTCCAGCAAGTTCCATCTATATTTCCAAACCATCCACCAAAATAGAAAAATAACAACCCCAGGGAAAAGTAGAGACTTTTAGGTGATGAGATAGTTTGTTTTGTTTTGATAGCATGTTTGCTAGGCTTTGTTTTAAAGCACCACACAGCAAAACAAACCAATGCACATTATGTGTGTTAATTACGATTTCACTTAGTAACCTTTTAAAAAAATCTTTGCAATAACTAACTTAATTCTCAGGGCCTCTCTGAAGAGCATTCTAATTATGAAAATCCTTGGTTTGCCATTTTTTAATAGGGTGAGTGTAAGCTATTTCTATTATTTATCAGACATTAAGGCCAGGCACTTGAAAAGCATGTTCTCATATAATCCACACCACTCTATAAAGTATTGTTGTCTGTTTTACAGATGAGGTTCAGTTATCTTTATTACTTTAGAAGGTAATCTTTTTTTTTAATATTTTATTTTATTTTTGAGGGATAGAGATAACACAAGCAGGGGAGGTGCAGAGAGAGAGGGAGACACAATCTGAAACAGGCTCCAGGCTCTGAGCTGTCAGCACAGAGCCTGACGCAGGGCTTGAACTCACAAACTGAGAGATCATGACCTGAGCGGAAGTTGGACGCTTAACCAACTGAGCCACCCAGGCACCCCTACAAAGTAATCTTTTTAAAGCATATACCCAAGTCTAAGCCTGTCTGATTCCAAAGTCTATACATTTTCCATTCTCAATGCCATTCTGCCTCCTAAATTTTCTCATCCTTTTAAATTATATCATAGTTGTGGAATATAAAAATGTTTATTTTTTTACCATACTTAGTCAAACATTAAGAACATTGTAATTTTTTAAAAATTGTATGTTCAAGGCTTTGTAAAAATAATTATACCTATAGTTAAAAATAGCATGTATGATTGATAAATGGCTTATTCCTATCACAAACGTAATAATATATATACCAATTCAAAGATAAAAGTTGTTAGGGCTAACTAGTAACAGCCACATGAGCTCAGACTCCCTGTTCTCTCTATGCTCTTGAGAGAGGCTCCATCTAATATGTGCTATGACTAAAATGAAAGTCTTCTGACTACCTCATTACTTCATTCCAAGAATTATTTACACTCAATATCTTGGAAGCTAAAAGAACACTTATTATATATATTTATTTATATATATAGTATATACTATATGTATATCACGTATTACATGATACATTCCAACTTTGGAAATGTAAAATTATACTCTGAAAATTAAAGAAGTAAAACATTTGTTGCCGCCACATGATCTAAATTTTCTAACACTGCTGATTTCTTAAATCAAGTGATAGAATTATGGGTGATAATTTTTTTCCTTTAGAGTTATCGCTGTGTTGTTAAATAAGGAAAAGTATATATTTAATATATTGACCTGTTTCATAAAACTGCCAATTGTTTAAAACTCAGTTTTGTTTTATAGGTATTATCCCTACCATTATGCACCTTTCCTATCTGATATCCGCAACATTAGTACACTCAAAATCCATTTTGAACTAGGAAAACCTTTTAAGCCATTTGAACAGCTTCTTGCTGTACTTCCGGCAGCTAGCAAAAATTTACTTCCTGCATGCTACCAGGTGAGTTTAAATGTTTTTGTGTCCCTTTTGATACTTAGGAGCTCCTTATCAAAACCTAGAAAAGTAATACCCAAACTTCTTTAATAGCTAAATACATTGATTTACAGTTTCAAATACATGATTTCTTACACAAATGTTTTGAAAAGTAAACCCTTAATTTAAAGCTAGCTTAAAACAAAATTAGCTTTGTTTTAAAAATGCATACAAACTTCATAAACCATTCAGAGCATGGCTTCTTTATTTTCAGCACCTTTAAGCACATTTTCAGTTTGTCTGTGAGCTGATGAACATAAACTATGACAAGCAAAATCTGAAGCCATTTACTTCATCCAAACAATTATGGATTCATTCCTGTTCTTTTACCCTTTACCTATTAGAATAGGGATGGTTCTACTGAGTCATTTATTTCAACAGCAGTATTATCTCAGTTTATATTTAGGTTTTAAGCATTTTATCAAATTGTGGAATGAAAGGCTTTTCTCTGGTAAATGTAGGTTACTTAACGGGAGGAAGATATTTCAGGAGTGATTGGGTCACCAAAATTACACTAAGCCTATGATTCTGACGGCAGACTTCTTTTAGTTCTTTTAGAATATCAATCTTTTATTCTAATTTTGTGGTCTGGTTCCAAGAATTAGAGTACACACACATAGACACACATGCACACAAGAAGTGGAGTGTGTACACAAATACACACACACACACACACACACACACACACACACCTTTTGTTATTTGACCATCAGGGTCCATTCTTAATCTTTCTAAAACATAATCTGTTCTTCATCCAGGCCTCTGGGCTCCCTTTCCTCTTTTTTCCCTACCTTCCCTACCTTCAGATACATTAAGGATTGATATTCAGCTACTCTTGACCAGTTTAATCATGCAGGTGTTTTACAGCCACATCTGTTGATTGTTCTGCACCCATGCCATACTGGTTATTAAATATTTTGAGTATTACTCTGAGAAATATGCTGCTTTATTTCTTTAAAAAATGTTATACCATAATCTTTCATATTCATTTCCTAGAAATGAATCCTAGAAGGCATCCTTATGCTTCTTTCATCTACCTCTGTTATAAAATCTCTAATAAAAACATCTTTTTATTGGACTTTTTATCTTTGCTACTAGTGGTGAAGAGATTCTTGGGTTTTAGGATTTTTTTTTATTATCTTAGATACAGTTCTTATATTACTTAACAAAATCAATTGATTAGGACACAAAAGTAAACTGTTTAAGGTTTAAAATGGAGTACTGTTGGAAGCCTGTGAAATGAAGTCTGAAAACAGAATTTAAGTGAGCCTTGTAAAGTGATAAGACAATAAAAAATAGAAATGGTAAAGTTGAAATTCAGAGTAAATATGGTTTTACTATATAACTAGGTCTTTGGAATGCCAAAGTGATGAACAGCAGTGAAATTAGAAGTCTCATAGTTGAAAATCAAAATATAGCAAGTATATTGCAATATTTCTAAAATGTAAAAATTTTGTTTTGCTTTGCTTAGGAATTTTGAACTGTAACATGAGCAAATATTGTAAATATATTAACAAAACGTTTTATTGATATTCTTTTATTTCTATTATTTTATCTTTCCATAGCACTTGATGACTAGTGAAGACTCACCAATTATAGAATATTATCCACCTGATTTTAAAACTGACCTAAATGGGAAACAACAGGAATGGGAAGCGGTGGTCCTAATCCCTTTTATTGATGAGGTCAGTGCATAAAATAGTTATATATAACATAAATATTCCTTTTCTTTCCCCCCTTCCAAGTTTTTGTTTAAATTCCAGGTAGTTAACATATAACATACAGTGTAAAATTAATTTCAGGTGCATAATTTCATGATTCATCACTTACATACAATACCTGGTACACATCGAATAAGGTGTCCTCCTTAATCCCCATCACCTATTTAACTCCTCTCGACGCTGCCTCCCTCACCCACCCAGCCCACCTCCCCTCCAGTAACCATCAGTTTGTTCTCTGTAGTTAAGACTCTTTTTCTTGGTTTGCCTCTTTTTTATTCTTCCTTTGTTCATTTGTTTTGTTTCTTAAATTCTACATATGAGTGAAGTCATATAGTATTTGTCTTTCTCCTACTTATTTTGCTTAGTATAATACTCTCTAGCTCCATCCATGTCATTACCAAAAAAAAAAAAAAGGAAAGGAAAAAGTTTTACAATAAATTATCTAAGCTTTCTACCACAAAAAGCTAAAAAAATGAGAAATTAAACCCAGACTAAACAGAATGAAGGAAACAATAAAGATAGGAACAGAAATCAATGGAAAATAAGCAAACAATAGAGAAAAATCAGTAGAACCAAAAGCTGGTTCTTTAAAAAGATTAATAAAATTTATAAAATCCTAGCTAGACTGATCAAGATGTGGTTGTGGCGGGGAGGGACAAGAGAGAGAGAAAAAGAGATCAGATGAATTGCCAATATTAGGAATAGAAGAGGAGATACCCTGTCTATATTACATATATTAAAAGGACAGTTAAAAAAATATTGTGAACAATATTATGTGAACACATTCAATAACCTTGATGAAATTGACATTTTTCTTTGAAGACACAATTTAGCAAAACTAACAAAAAAAATTAAATCTGAATAGTCCTGTATCTTTTAAAGACATTTAATTCATAATTTAAAACCTTCCCACAGAGAAAATTCTCAGCTCAGATGTGTTTATTTGTGAATTCTAGCAAACATTAAAGGAAGAAATAATATCACTTTTACACAAACTTTGGCAAAACAGAAGAGGGAACGTCACTCTTCAATGTATTTTAAATAAGGCACTGTATTTTTATGCCATCTTTTTTTTTTTTTTTTTTTTTTTTTTAAGTAAGCTCTACACCCAACATCGAGCTCAAACTCATGACCCAAGATCAGGTGTCACATACTCTACTGACTGAGCCAGCCAGGTGGCCCTTTCAACATACTTGATTAGACCAGTATAACCCAGATGCCCAAACTAGACAGTCTGGTATAGTTTACCCTTGGGCAAAAATTCACATCCTTTCCAAATATGAAACACACTGACCTCTCCCAAAATTCTCATCTCATTACACATTAGACTCAAAGTCTAGAATTTCATCTTTAAATTTATTTTATAATCTTTTACAGATTTTGCTACTTCTTTCCTCTTGATACCGCTTTTTCTGTAACTGCTTTGAAAATGGCATAGACAGTTATTGTACTAAAAGTCTAGGAAGCCACTCTGGATAATAATTCAGTAGTTTCTTGTAAAGTTAAACATACATTTACTATTCAACCCAGCAGTCACACTCCTGGATATTTATCCTAGAAAATGAAAACTATATTCACACAAAAACCTGTGCACAAATATCCAGAGCAACTTATTTATAATAACCAAACTGGGAGAAATTAAAATCCCCTTTAATGAGTTAGTAGATAAATAAAAGGTAGTATATCCATGTAGTAGAATATTACTCAGCAATATAAAGAGCTATTGATATAAACAACTTGGGTGAAAACAATTCACTTGGGTGAAAAAAGTCAAAATCAGATGTTATGTATTATATGGTTCCATTTATATAATATTCTTTTTTTCCTATGGAGATAGAAGTTTACTGAATACACCACAAGGGAGCCACCCAGGCAGTACAGCACAAGAGAGACTCTTTGCCTATAATCTTGAAATTATAAAATTATTGTGATGTAAAACATGCAGCGGTTGCTAGGGGTTATGATTGGAGATAGGGTGTGATTATAAATCTATAGATCTATAGATATGATAAAAATTTCATAGCACTGTACACATAAGAAATTCACATACAAAAAAAAAAAACAGTGAAATCTGAGTAAGTCTTTAGTTAAAAGTGTTGTACTAATGTCATTATCCTGGTTTTGATAATGTACTTGAGGCTATGTGTATGAGGTTATCATTGAGAAAAGCTGGATGAAAGGTTCATGGGAACACTCTGTACTAATTTTGCAACTTGTGAATCTACATCTTTTTTGCCACTATACATGTTGCTGTGATAAAAGTACCTGTGTATTTACATATTTTGTTTGTTTATTTGTTTGTCTATGCAATCTTATGTGCTGGAGACTTTTTTTTTTTTTTAAGATAGATTCCCTAAAACAGGATACCTTGGTTAATGGGAATGTATATTTTTATTTTTTTGAATATTCTTTTTCAAAAAGACCAGTCTAATTCACCCAATATTTAGTCCCTACTTCTCTACCTCTCCAGACTTGGATATTATTGCTTTAGTTAATTTTTGGCCAATCTTTTGACGATGGCTGCCATTTTATTATTATTCAAATTTGCTTTTCTCTGAACCCTAATTTGAATATATTTTTATTTGTGTGCTTGCCCTTTGCATTTTCCCTTCTGTAAATTGCCTGTTTTTATCCTTTCTCTCATTTTCCTTTCTTGATTTTTATCAATTCTTTGTATGTTAGGAATATTCTTTTCCAACATGGCATTTGTGTCTTGATTTGCTGATGAATCATCTGTCACATACATTATGTATTTAAAAATGTCTTGAGACTCTTGGGTGGTGGGGCACCTGAGTGTCTCAGTCAGTAGAGGATCCAGCTTCGGCTCAGGTCATGATCTCTCAGTTTGTGAGTTCGAGCCCCGCGTCAGGTTCTGTACTGACAGCTCAGAGCCTGGAGCCTGCTTCAGATTCTGTGTCTCCCTCTCTCTCTGCTCCTACCCCGCTCACTATCTGTCTCTGTCTCAAAAATAAATAAACATTAGAAAAAAAGGAAAAAAAAGAGGCTCTTGGGTGGCTCAGTCGGTTGAGTGTCCAACTTCAACTTAGGTCATGATCTCGTGGTTCATGAGTTTAGCCTCATGTAGGCTCTCTCCTGTCACCTCAGAGCCCACTTGGATCCTCAGTCCCCCTCTCTCTCTGCCCCTCACCCACTCATATGCGGGCACGTTCTCTCTCTCCCTCTCTTTCTCTCTCTCTCTCAAAAACAAACATTTAAAAAATTATTTTTTTAATTAAAACAAATGTCTTTTCCCTGTTAGGTTTTCTCCAATCTTACTTATTGAATAAGAGTTTATCACCTCAAATTACTGATACTCTCCCAGATTTTCTTCTAATACTTTTATTGTCTTATTACTCTAATACATATTGTATATGGTAGGAAGTTGTGAGTGTATGTGCTTTTTCTTCCATCTGGATAGGTAGTTATGACAACCCCATTATTTTATTTTATTTTATTTTATTTTATTTTATTTTATTTTATTTTATTTTTTGGGAGAGTTAAGATTTTTGTTTTTCAAGAACACAAATAATGAATCTGTGTAATGCAGGAAAAGATCTATTCTGTATGTTGAGATTACAGAATTTTTATACTTTTAACCCGTCTTCAATCTTTAAATTTAGAAGCGATTGTTGGAAGCCATGGAAACATGTAACCACTCCCTCAAAAAGGAAGAGAGGAAAAGAAACCAACATAGTGAATGCCTAATGTGCTGGTATGATAGAAACACAGAGTTCACCTACCCCTCACCATGGCCAGAAAAGTTCCCTGCCATAGAACGTTGTTGCACAAGGTAATGTTATTTGGTAATTTTTCAACAACAGCAAGGAGCTCCCCCTGGGGCCTGGGGGAAGCTTTTGAATATCTATTTGGAGAATTAACAAATAATTTATGATAGTTGTAGTTAGTTGATAATGAGTTACACCCAAATTGCCAAAGATCATACCATGGTCAGATTCTGCTTCTCTCTTTCTGTCTTCTGTTAAACTTGAGGTTTTTTAGTTTTTTTTGTTTTTTGTTTTAATTTTTCCTCCCTAGTATTTATCTGTATCCCCCCTCAAGAGGAGATATGAATTTTTGTTTCCACTGTCAGTGTCTACTTTGATGTGTTATGACTTTGCCTCTTATATTCCCAACCACCCAACTGGAAAGAAGAGAAAAATAATAAAAGCATTTCTGTATTTTCTTGCCTGAAACTCATTTTTTCTTTTTCTTCCTCATTTAAAATGTCTATCTTTTTCTTCTCTCCTTTTCCCTGCAAATAATTTACCCAGATGGCAGCTAAAGTGACTATCTCCCAGCTGTGCTTTCCCCTTTTTTTTTTTTTTTTTTTTTGGGAACATAACCTTAAGATTTTATCATCTTCATAATGTAACATAATATGAAGCCTAGAACTGGATCGGTTTGGCCCTTTTTCTTCTTATCTCCTTCCAGTTCAAAATGCTTGCATCTCTTAGGGGCACTTTTAGTTGGTTAAGAATCTGATTCTTGACTTAAGCTCAGGTCATGATCTCATGGTTTGTGGATTTAAGCCCCATGTTGGGCACTTCACTGACAGCATGGAACCTGCTTAGGATTCTCTCTCTCTCCATTTTTGTCTTCCCCTTCCCTGTTGGCACACACATTCTGTCCTTCGCCGCCCCCCTCCCCATGCCCTGCCTTGCTTAAAATAAATAAACTTAAAAAAAATGCTTGTATCTCTTCATATTCAGCAGTGTCTTAGATTTGCAATTGAGCTCACCACATTCAAGCCTCAGCACAATCTTCTTTGTAGTTTTAACCTTTTTCTGGAAAATAAGCTTAGTTTGCCCACTATAGCCACTCTACTTTCTGTCATAACACCACTTTCCATGGGCATAAAGAGAATCTTTGCCTTTCTTGTACTGTGTCATTTTGTGGAGTTGGTGCTTGCCACACTTCTTGCAGAAAGCCCAGCAGGTTTTAGGAACGTTCACCATGGTTGCAAGAGCACTGTTGGCATGGAAAGAACTTTTCCCTTTTGTTAAAGCAAAGAGAAAGATGAAATAGACATGATGAAATGTTTCTAATCCATCTGGGTTTTAGAACATGGAGGATATGGAGATTTGTAATGTGCTTAATATGTCCCTTTACTTCTAAATTAAATACATATATATGTTTTAAGTTAATGGGGAAAACTTCCATTCAGTAATCTATAGGCATATTTAGGTCTGGATCAATAGTAACAAAGAATCTGCGTTGTTCTGCTCTGTCTTTTCTTTGTCTTAATAGGCAAATTGTCATTCTCTTGGTTAAAAGTAAGAATGTTGCAAAATATTCAAGGGAATACTGAAAAACTGTGATTGCTTGTAATTTGTTTAATGTTAAATGCCTTGATTTATTTTCTAGGTATAAAATAATATCATTAGATGCTTGGCGTATAGACATAAGCAAGAACAAAATAACCAGGGTTGACCAGAAGGCATTATATTTCTGTGGATTTCCTACTCTGAAACACATCAAACACAAAGTCAGTGACTGTTTAGTTCAGAATTTTTTCACCTTATTGAATGTAAAGTGATTATGGAGAAAGAATTAAAATTAAATTTTCTGAATTCTTTTAAAGTTTTTTTTGAAGAAAAATGGGGTTCAAGTATTCCAACAAAGTAGTCGTGGAGAAAACATGATGTTAGAAATCTTAGTGAATGCAGAATCAGATGAACTTGTAAGTATTTTCTTTATCGTATATTTATTAGGTGCTTATTATGCATAAAACTGTTCCAGTTTCAGTGTGTTTAACAAAGAGGTATAACATGGAGTGACTCCAACAAAAGTTCATAGTAAATAAGGATAAAGAAACCTTTACACAGTTGAAAGGACGTGTATAATTGCGAGCTAATGAGCAAAAAATGTTCCACAAATTTTGATAAGGAGATAAGCTGTGTGAGCTAAGTACAGGCTTATAGATGAGACTAGGCTTGAGCTGGGTGCTAAGGATTGTCATAGAGAGAAGAAAAGGAGGGGAAGGGTATTCCATTTGAAAGGAGTAACATAAGCTGGAAATTGTGGTCAAAAATAAATGTGTGATACATTATCATATTCTTTTTTACCTTCTTTTTAGCCATTTTTTAGAATAAATGTGATATATTCGAGGAGAAGGACTAGGTAACCCTGACTGAAACAGAGGACTTATGTTGGGAAATAGTAGAAGATAAGGTTGAAAAAACAGATTGAAGCCACATTATGGTGGACCTTGAATACCAGGCTAAAAGGAGTTTGGACTTTTTTCCCCATAACTGTTATCTTGAAATCATATTTTCGTAAAGATTAATTTGGTGGCAATATAATACACTAAACTGCACAAAAGAGAAATGGAAGAAAACAGAAAAGGCTGTAAGTTCAGAGGTTGTGGTTATAGAAGCATTAGGTGATAAGGACAAAAACTGTGGAAGTAGTAATAGATCTGGATGAATAAGACTAATTGACAGATTTCGCCATTTGTTCATATAACATAGGGAATGAAAAGAGGAAGAAAATACTAAATATGACTGAGATTTCCAGCCTAATTAACTAGAAAATAATTGCTGTTTACTAAAATAAAGAAGTTTAAGTGGGAAGTCTCTGGTTTGAGGGGATTAATGATAAATAATGATGAAATTTTAAGGCGATGCTAAGACATTTAACTGGAGTGGCCCTGCCAGTCTTCCTCATAAGTGTTCTATAAGAGATTTAAGCCCTAATGCCCTAAGTCATCCATTTGAATGTAGTAGATTAACTTATCTTCTGTACATTTAGAGTGGGACTAGTTGTGTACCATCCTTGGGAGAATTGAGAAAATAGTCAAATTATTTTTTGTGTTCTGTGGTTCAGGTGAAAAAAACCTCAGTTGAGAAAGGCTGCAATTTAATACCTGGAACTGTAGCTTGGAGAGAGATAAAGATATAAAGCCATCAGGAAGGAGGTGATGGCTGAGGCCTTGGGGCTCATTTTCCTGAAGAAAATGGACTCTGAGGGTTCAAGATCTGAGCATGAAGAAACACCCATAGTTATAAAGGGTAGGAAAGGGACCAGTGAGAATGACAATAGCGTTCAGAGAGTTGAGAGAGAATGATTTCCAAGTTAAGTAATATCACAGAAATATGGAGTAGATACTACATATGGTGCAAGAAGAATAAAAACTAAAACAAGGTCTGTGAATTTGTCCTTCGGGCATCATTATTGGCCTTTGAGGATTTCATTCCAGTAGATTTCATTCCTAACTCCTAAGGACTAGTCCAGGGACTAGGTAGGTGGAAAGTAGAGGTAGCAGGTATTAGGCCCTCAGTTAAGAAGATTATCACTGAAAACAGGTCTAAAAACATAACGGTAGCTTAACAAACTAAATCCGTACAAAAGAAGAGAGGTAGAGCTAAAGGAGAAAGGAGGTCTTAAAGACACTGTAGAGGGAAGGGATGTTTATGATAAGAAGACCCCATGTGAGGTATTAAGGGATCTCATTTTGGGCTTAAGTGTGAAAGGATTAACCTAAGAAATGACAACTTTTCCCTCAAAAACTAAAGGGGAGAGGTGGGAGAATGAAAGTAGAAATAGATGTATAGAGGGGAAAAGGATAGTTATGGGATCCTAATGTTAATGTTGAAACTTGTTTATTTATCAGAAGGGTCATTCTTTTGTTTTACATGTTCACATTAAGAAATGTCTGAATGTAATTAAAAGTTACTGTAAAAGTCTAAAAATAGTCATCTCTAATTGTTAAAGAAACATTTGCTAATAATAATTAAGCATAATAAACAGAAAAGAACTGAATGAAAATTTGTATTTAAACTTCATTTTCTACCAAAAAGTAGTTTAATAATAATAATAATAATAATAGTGTTTCCTTTTAAAGCTGGAATTTTACCTAACATATTACTTCATACAGAATATTTATGTAGTGTTTTATAGTTTACAAAAGCTTTTGTGTAGATTATTTTATCACCAAATAAACATTGTGAGGTAGATATTATTTCTTAGTCTCAAAAAGAAAACGGTCTCAGTAGTGTTTAAATGATTTGCCTAAGATTCTATAGCTGGAAAGAGGTAGAACCCAAATTTGAACCAATGATTCCTAATTTTAAGTCTAGCGTTCTTACTTCATTATACCAACTACAAACTGAAACGAAGTCAGATTTCTTAGATTCTGTTATCTACTTATATGTTATAAAACAATGAATAATAGCCCTTTTCTGCTATTCTTTTCACTTTTCTTATTTTCCATGAGAAAATCATAGAATTATACATGATATTATTATCATGAGAATAATAGAATAATAGAATTTTACAACTAGATAGAATTTTGTAAAACATCTATTCCAACTCATTTCTCTTACAAATTAAGAAACTTAAATGGAGATTAGAAAAGGGACCATTAGCAGACCTAAGAACCTAGGTTTCTTGCTAAACATTATTTCTAGTAATGTTGGCCATTATTATGGACAGTGATACATTATAGGTCAGTGCTCTTCTGTTTAATTTCACTGAAACCTTTTTTCTCACCAAGTAATTTCATTCAGGATTAAAATTAAAATTTACTGGTAACTGCCATTGCTGTTGAGAAAATGAGGAGACGAGCTTCCTGGTGTCATAGTGTTTGTACTGCAGAAAAGTACTTTAAGTTGGTCTTAGTGCCCCTCTAATAAGAAGAGATTGGCAGAGCGGGATATAAACTTGGTCACCTTTAATAGATTCATACTAAAATAAAGGGTAAAGAAAGGCAGATGGGTAAAAACAATTGAAAAATATATTTTAAAGGAAAGGAAAAAAAAAACTAAAACTCTAAACAGAAATCCTGGAAATGTACTAGAAAGAAAAAGAGTAGTTAGCAATAAAGGTACAACTTAGAGGAGACAAATTAAGAGAACTAACTGAATTCAAGTAGGTTGAAAAGTTGAAAAGAGCAGGTACTGTAGGGAATAAATGGCTTTAAGTGAGTAAACGGTATTTGATATCTGTTTTAATTATTAAGGTGAGTCTTTATTGATTCTAAAGATAGTTATAAATGCAAGCCAGTTTTTAATTATTAAATTTGCCTTTGTAAAAATTTTCTCCTGGACCTGACACATAAGTGAACGTTTCTGCTTTTACTTTAAGAGTATAGAAAATATAGCTTCATCAGTGCTTGGAAAGTCTGTCTTTGTTAATTGGCCTCATCTTGAAGAAGCTAGAGTTGTTGGTGTATCAGATGGAGAAACTAAGTAAGTAAAATTTGATGTATACTTTATAGATTTATATTTGTTTTGTTTACTTGATGGCTTTATTGATCCTTTTTAAAACTGATATAACTATTGTAAAAGTATTTACACTCTAGTGAAATTAAAGTCTTCTAATCACATCACTTGATTTTAATCATAATACATCCCTGAGATATTTTAGATGCATTTATTATTTTTTCTCTTTTGCTTTTTCTTTTAATAACTTTAGAGTTCTACATCCTAATTTTTGCTAGCAGTTATTATATTTTTCAGTAAACATATTTCTCTGACAGGAATGAATAGCATATATAATCTTCCCTTTACTATGCCCCTCCCAGGTTTTATTTAAATAATACACTAATTTTTTAAAATCCAGATCTTCTATTTAAGGAATAATTTCTTATTTTACTCAAGTTCACAATCATTTTATCAGTGATTATTTAGTTATTCTTTATCATCGTTTATCTTTATTTCATGTAAATTTGATCGCTGTTATTTTTCATACATCTAGAACTTTCGAACGTAATTTTTTTTCAGAGAAGATGTAACATTTTCCGAGTTACAACATATCCAAAAGATCGTTTCTGTTTTCCTCACACTTAGGTTTAGAATTGTGGAGACCCAATCCTTTTCTCCTTAGTTCTCTGCAAACATACTTCAGTTGTGTTCTGTCATATAATTTTGTTGATGAGAGGTCAATGCCAGTGTGAATTTTTTTCCTCTGTGGATATTTGCTTTTATTGAGGATTCAAGAAATCTTGAGGATTCTTTTAATCATCAGAATTCAGTTCCCCTGCCTTTCTGATGGAGTCCAGTTTATCAGTCTTTTCTTTTACCAATCATGGTTTTAGTCTAAGAACTCCTTACCTCGCCCTAGATCCCAGAGATTTTCTCCTGTATTTTCTTCAAGAAGTCTTATAATTTTACCTCATCCTTTTATGTTTAAATCTATGATCCACTGTGAATTAAGTTTTGTATTTGATATAAGGTTTAGATCAAAGTTCATATATTTGTCTATGAATAAATGTTCTTATTTTTCTTCTTTCATAAAGATGGAAGTGTTTGCAAACATTTATATGGAACATATGGAAAGTGCCATATACTTTTTATTTTCCTTCCCAGATTTTATTTCAGTTCAAGTTAGTTAACTTGTAGTGTAGTATTGGTTGCAGGAGTAGAATTTAATGATTCATCACTAAATCATTACATATAACACCCAGTGCTCATCCCAACAAGTACCTCCTTAATGCTCATCACCCATTTAGCCATCCCCTCACCCACCACCCCTCCAGCAGTTCTCAGTTTGTTCTCTATAGTTAATAGTCTCTTATGGTTTGCCTCCCTCTGTTTTTTCATCTTATTTTACTTTTCCTTCCCTTCCCCTACAAAAGGTTTATTTGAACAAATTATAGCTGAGAACTTCCCTAACCTGGGAAAGGAAACAGGCATTCAGGTCCAAGAAGCACAGAGAACTCCCCTCAAAATCAACAAAAACAGGTCATATCATAGTGAAACTTGGAAAATATAAAGAGAATTCTGAAAGCAGCTAGGACAAAAGGTCCTTAACCTACAAGGGTAGATACATAAGGTTAGCAGCAGACCTGTCCACAGAAATATGAATGAATATTCAGTTGCTCCAGCACCATTTGTTGAAAAGATGGCCTTCCTCCATTAGATTGCCTTTACACCTTTGTCAAAAATCAGTTGAGCACATTTGTGTGGGTCTACTTCTGAGTTTTCCATTTTGTTCCATTTATCTGTATGTCTGTTTTTATGCCAGTACCACACTATCTTGTTACTATAGCTGTATAGTAAGTCTTAACCTTGGCTATAAATCTAACAAATTATACATAGGATCTGTATGCTGAAAAAAGCAAAAACCACTGATGAAAGAAATCAAAGATTGAAATAAATGGAGATCCATTTGGATTTGAAGACACAACATAGTAAAGATACCAAATCTCCCCAAATTAATTTGTAGGTTTAAAGCAATTCCTATCAAAATCTCTCCCAGATTTTTATAGATAGAGAACAGTATATTCTAAAATTTGTATGGAAAAGCAAAGAACAAAAACAGCTAAAATAACTGTGAAAAATAAAAATGACACAGAAGGGAGACACCTGGGTGGCTCAGTTGCTTAAGTGTCCAACTCTTGATTTTGGCTCAGATCATGATCTCACAGTTTGTGGATTTGAGCCCTGAGTTGGACTCTGTGCTGACAGCTCAGAGCCTTATTGGGATTCTCTCTCCCTCTCTCTCTCAAAATAAATAAATAAACATTTTTTAAAATATAAGGCAGAAGGAATCACTCTACTTAAGTTATTTTGGAGCAACTGTAAATGATAATTATGTTTTAAATTTCACTTTCCCCAGATAATATCTAGAAATATGACTGATTTCTGTATATTGATTTTATATCCTAGGACCAGACTAAACTAATTCCCTTGACTGTTTTCTTGAAGAGTCCAGGTCAATTATTTTGTAGAATTCTGAATTTACTTCTTTGTCTCCTCATAGTGTCATTTAAGTTGGTCTTCCATCCCATATATTTCCTGTCAACTGGTAGTTAAATATAGTGGCTTGATCAGAATCAAGCTTTTTATTAAAAATACTTTATTAAATTTGAGAGTATTTTTTAATTCTATAAATATTTATATTTTATTAGGTATTTAGGTTTTTTAAATTTTTAATGTTTATTTTTGAGACAGACAGAATTTGAGTGGGGAAGGGGTGGAGAGAGAGGGAGACACAAAATCCAAACCAGGCTCTAGGCTCTGAGCTGTCCGCACAGAGCACGACACAGGGCTCAAACTCACGAACTGCGAGATCATGACCTGAGCCAAAGTCAGACACTCAACCAACTGAGCCACCCAGTTGCCCCTGTATTTAGTTTTTTTAAAGAGAAAGAATAATAATTCTTATATTTTGGTTGACAATTTTTACAAGTTCATGTCCTGAAATTTATATTACAGTTAAAAAAAAAAGGAGGCTTAGTTTTTTCCTATTATAATCATATAGAAACTTTTTCATTTTGAAGACTCATACTGCTAGAACACTATATTAAACCACAAAATTGGGAGTAATACAATTTTAATTTTATTTTAATTTTTAAGATTTTACTTGGAAGAACCTCCAGGAACACAGAAGCTTTATTTAGGAAGAACTGTCCCACCATCTAAAGTGGCCCATCTTGGAGACAAAGAACAATCTAACTGGACAAAAGAAGTACAAGGAATTTCAGAATAGTGAGTGTCATAAAATGTATTTAATGTCGTAAAGTAGAATGTGATTTAATGCACTTGTCCTCCAACTTATTTTCTGCTTAACATAGTAATTATTCTGAATACTGACTACATTTTCATTTTATGTTCTGAAGAAAATAATGAATTCTAGTTTAAAATAATACCTGGTTAGCAGCAGTTATAGCCTTGCCCAACTTGTCACAAAAATACTTCATAATGTACAAAAATGGAAAAGACAGAATCACATAATATTAGGAATAATAGTTAAGATTGCCTGAATTTGAGAGTTATTTTTACTTATCATAAGGTCATTGAATTTCTTGGCCACATGTAGTAATGAAAATAGGAAGGAAAGTTTTCCTTTGTTCCTCACCCTTACTCCCTGCTCACTCTCCTACCCTTCCTATACCTAAGTCCCATATGCCCCTGAATTTAGAAATGCAAGGTCTACACCAACCAAATAACTAAGAAGCTGGCTTTCCTCCATGATCCTACCATAACAGTACTTCCCTTTCTTCATCCAAGTACTAAAATTCTCTAAACCAAAACAATAATAGAGACTGGCAGTGGCACATGGACTGGTGTTATAAATGCATATCCATCACCCTTTCTGTTAAAACTATTATAGCATCCATTGATAAATGGGAAATTTGAGGAGATGCCTCTTAATACAATTTTGGAGCTAATAACAGGCCATAATATTCTTATTCAAAGATGCATAAACAGGGAAAATGTAAAAAGATTATAAAAAACCATCCCAGTGTCAAAGAAGGAGATAGCTCTCAGAAGGTAGAGTATATTTTTGCCTTCTAACAGTAATTAGATACTCCTGTCTTGGTTCATACTATACTGAATTTTGTTTTACAGTGCATAAATCACAATAATAAATTTATTTGTGTAATTACTGTAGTGACTTTTTCCCTAGATATTATGCTCTGTAAGGGTAGGAATCAAGGGTGTTTTTTTATCACTATTCTCATTCCTTGGCTAATGCAGTAGGCAGTCAATAAATGTTAGTTTGAATGAATAGAGATTGTTTTCTTCAACTCCTTTGATTGAAAAGAAAGTCTTTCAGAATACTATGAGTTTAGACATTTGTTTATGTATTCAACAATTATTTACTGACACCTGCTAGGTATAGTAGTTTAGTTAGCATTGCATATACCATAGTGAATAAAATCACAGCCCCTATACTCATGAAACTTATGGCTGGTTAGATGAGAGATAGACATTAATGTCTTATGTAAATTTTTGATCAAATTGCAATTATGATACTTGCTTTGAAGGAGTAGTGCTCTGAGACTACATAATAGAGGAGTTTGACTAAGGTAAGGAGGCATTTACCTTAGAGAAAACTTTCCTAAGGAAATTATTGATTAAACTGGTGTATGAATGTGGGGTAGGAGTTACACAAAGAATGAAAAGGGAGTAGGTTTCAAGATGAGGTAATAGTACATACAAAGTCCCTGTGGCAGAAAAAGTAGCATATATGTAACATTAATGATAATGGCCAGTGTGGCTGGAGTGTTGGAATCAAGAAGGAACCCTAAACGAGGAAGATGAGGCAACAAAGTAAAAAGAACAAGGCAATCTAACAGGTAGGAAAACAGCCAGGAAAGTGTTATATCATGCAAATCAAAGAAAAAAGAGTGTTTCAAGAATAAAGGAGTAAGCCATGTCAGATGTTATAAAGAAGATTAAGTAAGACCCATCCTTTTTTGGTAGGGGGACACCTAGGTGGCTCAGTTGGTTAAGCATCCAACTTCAGCCCAGGCCATGATCTAATGGTTCATGAGTTCAAGCCCCGCTTCCGGCTCTCTGCTGTCAGCACAGAGCCTGCTTTGGATCCTCTGTCTCTCTCTCTCTCTCTGCCCCTCCTCCACTTGTTCTCTCTCTCTAAAAAATAAACAAATAAACTTTAAAAAAATCTTTTTTAAAAAAAGCTTTTTATAAATTTTTTTAATGTTTTATTTATTTTTGAGAGAGAGAGAGAGAGAGAGACAGTGTGAGCAGGGGAGGGGCAGAGAGAGAGGGAGATACAGAATATGAAGCAGGCTCCAGGCTCTGAGCTGTCATCACAGAGCCCGAAGCGGGTCTCCAACCCACAAACCGTGAGATCATGACCTGAGCCGAAGTCGGATGCTTAACCGACTGAGCCACCCAGGCGCCCCAAAAAGAGCTTTTTTTAAAAATTTTAAATTCAAATTAGTTAATATACAGCGTAGTCTTGGCTTCAGGAGTAGAACCCGGTGATTCATCTCTTACATGTGACACCCACTGCTCATCCTGAAAAGTGCCCTGCTTAATGAAGTAAAAGCTATTTTGGGTGAGCAATGGGGCTGCAAGCCAGACTAGTATGGGTAAGGAATGATTGACAGTAACAGAAATGGAGATGTAATAGGAATAAACACATTCAAAAACTTTGTGAAGTAAACCAAAAGCTCTTGACCCCTTGTCCTACCTATTCTTTCCTATATGGATGGACTTAATCTTCTATGATGGCAGCAAAGAGCAGAAAGAACAATCAAGGGAACAGACTACTGAAGTTGATGGCAGTTGTATGCTGATTCACACAAGAGAAACATTTTTCATGCCTGACAGTTCTTTTATTAACCAAGTAGGGTATACAGGCTATGTGGATTCATAAGCACTTAGGATTATTTATTCTGGTCACTATTTTCTTAGACTGCTTTTCTTTACTACCATATTCCTCCCTCATATCACTGTACATTTTGTCCCCTCCTCCCAAACATCCCAAAGTCTTCCATAATCTGTCTTCTAAGTTGAAATTCATAAGGCCACTCATTCTCTGCCCTTGAGGGTTTACTTCACTTACTTGTGATTTTGCACACTATATCAGCATGAAAATCTCATGGCTCTAATGATTAGGAGTAATGCTTGTACAGACCATCCTTAGCATTAAGACTTATACAGCAAGAATGTAGAACCTATCACTTATTTCACATATAGCTCCATATATCCAAGACATGTTCTCCTAAATTCAGTACATCCTTTTTTTTGTGTGAACATAACACATGAAATATTTCCATGATTACCAAAATATATGATTTTATTTTCAGAAACCTTCTAAAATAAGAAACCTAAGTGCATATGACATGACTGAAACATTTCTGTATTTTTGTGTAACACATATCCTTTCTAATGAAGACTACCATTAAGACATATCTCAGGAAGGATATAGAATTGAGTAGATTTGGTTTTTGGTTGATTCAGAGAGATATGATCATGTGTAAAAATAAATGAGAAGAGAGGTGCAATTTTCAAAAGAAAGAAAATATATTTGAAGATGGAAAAAGATAGGTTCTTAAAAAGGATAAAAGATAGCTCCTCTGTTTTAACAGTGTGGTATACAACTATAGGTTGGTTTGTGTTTGGCATGGGAACAGATGAGAGCTCTCATTCGATGCCTGCTATTTTCTTTGCAAAGTAAATGTTGAATTTAGCTATTGAGGGCGGAGATGGGAAAAAGGAGGTTGGTCTTAAATTTGAGTAAAGTAGAAGAGGTTTGAAAATAGTCCTTGTGGAAAATGGAAGAGTATCAGTTGATCAGAAAAACATGGTCAAATTATAAGGCAATATTGAGGGCCCATTTCAAAGTTCAGTGTCATGAATTTATAATGTAACAATCTGCCCTGTCTTTTGGTAGTAGAGCTCAGATAATCAGTTACAGACCTAGAAAAACAAGCACTGATTTTTGCTAGATGGATACAGTGAAAAGCCAAAGAGGCAAGGAAGTTTAGGATGTTAGTAGGAATGTTACTGAAATAGTGGACAGTGGAATCTAAGTGGGATAGAAAGAGAAGAAAGTAGATCAATAGTTTGAAAGTAGAAGGATCAGTGGATTGGAGATCTCAAATTAAGTTAATCATAAAGTAGTTGAACAAGCAAGTTGGATGGAGAAGTTTTTAGACAATAAAATATTGGGATTAATGATTTTAGAGGTGAAACCATTATGGGTGATGCCATGACTCAAGTCACAGCCATGGGAGTAGATGGCTGAACTGGAATGGAAGAGAAATTTATTGGAAATAAGGAAATTGTGAAACAGAGTATCTGTGGTCTTGGGTAGATTATTATGTATACATTGAAGGTACTCTGGATAATGGTAGACATAAGGGTAGAATGGAAGAGTAGGGTAGTATCTATGAAGGATGTCACAGTGGGTTGTAAGGAGAATACCAATCCCCTCTCCTAGCCCATACACAGTATGAAAACAAAAGTTGCTACTACTTGAGAGGGCTATGCAGGGAACTGATGATACCTTCAGTTAAAGAGGTGGATATTGATGATATAATGGAGTGAAAAGGATTAGGAATTGGAGAAGGACAGAAGGAAGAAAAGAACAAGGACATTCTTTATGGGATGCTATGGAGAAGATGATGTACTTGGAAGATTTGGAGAAGAGTTGCAAAACCTTGTACCTCAAACAAGCAAGAGATGAATCAACCAAAAAAATGTGGTGTTACCAAAGGATTGGTGATAAACAATTATTAATAAGTTATTAAAATATAGAACTAATTTTTAAGTACTAACTTTCATCTTACATAAGAGAAAGTTAAAAGATAGTTTTGTTGGGGCACCTGGGTGGCTCAGTTGGTTAAGCCTCCAACTTCTGCTCAAGTCATGATCTCATGGTTCGTGAGCTCAAGCCCCGCTTTGGGTGAGTCCAAGCCCTGCTTCAAGCTCTGCACTGACTCTGTGGAGCCTGTGTGGAATTCTGTCTCTCCCTCTCTCTCTGCCCCTTGCTCACTCGTGCCCTCTCTCTAAAAAAAAAAAAAAAAAAAAAAAGTTTTATTTATAACTTAGAACAGATATATTAAGTATTTTAAAAAATTTAATGCCCCACATCACTTACCTTAACCCTCAGGACCTGAACTAGAGAGACTAGCCCCAAAACATTAGGCTTTGAAAAACAATGGGGCTGTGTCCAGGAGAAATATAGGGCTGTAGGAAATGGAGATTCTCCTCTTTTTTAATTTATTTTTTATTTTTTTAGTGTTTATTTTTGAAGGGGAGAGAGAGAGACAGAGAGAATATGAGCAGGGAAGGGGCAGACACAGAATCTGAAGCAGGCTCCAGGCATCCAGAATCTGATGCAGGGCTCAAACCCACAAGCTGAAGCCGGCCTCTTAACCTACTAAGCTACCAGCTGCCCCTGAGATTCTCCTCTTAAAGAGCTTATACACAGACTCACTTGCCCTAGGACCCAGGTAGGGTAAAAGCAGCAGTTTGAAAATCTAGACCATATGGGAAGGAAATTCATTTGCTAACAACCTTAAGGTAACTGTTGGAGGGACAGAGGCCTGTTGGGATTCTCTCCAAGGACTGAAGCATTGATAGGTGCCATTTTTACATTCTTCCTCTTACCCTGCTAGTACCAAACTTAGCAGGTTCCATTTTTGTATCTCCCTCTGTAGTAACACTAACACTAATACAATGTTGTATGTCAATTACACTTAAATTAAAAAACAAAAAGGGGCGCCTGGGTGGCTCAGTCAATTAAGCATCCGACTTTGGCTCAGGTCATGATCTCATGGTTCATGGGATCAAGCCCCACATGGGGCTCTGCACTGATAGCATGGAGCCTCCTTGGGATTCTCTCTCTCTCCCTTCCCCTCCCCTGTTCATGTGTATGAATGCACTCTGTCAAAATAAATAAACTTTTAAAAAAAAGTTTTTTTTAAGTAATTGTATTGAGGAGCCTGGGTGGCTTAGTCAGTTAAGTGCTGACTTCGGCTCAGGTCATGATCTTGTGGTTCATGAGTTCAAGCCCCACATCAGACTCTGTGCTGACAACTCGGAGCCTGGAGCCTGCTTCAGATTCTGTGTCTCCCTCTCTCTCTCTCTGCCCCTTCCTCACTCATGCTCTGTCCCTCCCCCTGACCCACCATCTCTCTAAAATACAATAAACATTTAAAATTTTTAAAAAAAATAATGTGATTGTATCAATTCACTCTCTTCCAGCAATTTATAAGAATTTCTTTTATCTCTACCCTCACCAATACTTATTAGTGTCTCTTCCATTGTAGCCATTCTAATATAGTGATATTTCCTTTTGGTTTAATTTGCATTTCCCTGATGGCTGTTTCATATTTGTCAGCCATTTGAATATGCTTTTTCGTGCAGTGCCTGTTCAGATTTTTTTTAATGTTTATTTTATTTTTCAGAGAGAGAGCAAGAGAGAAAACACAAGTTGGGGAGGGACAGAGAGAGAGTGGGGGGGACAGAGGATCTGAAGCAGACTCTGTGCTGACAGCAGATAGCCCAGTGCGGGGCTCAAACTCACAAATTGTGAGATCATGACCTGAGCCAAAGTTGGACCCTTAACCAAATGAGCCACCCAGGTGCTACCTGTTCATATATTTTGCCCTTTTTCTGACTGAGTTGATTACCCTTCTCATATTTGAAATATTTGTTATAGATTTGTGGTATTATTCTCAATTTCAGGGAAGCCTTAAATGATTCACTGTTAAATATGATGGTTGCTGTAGAGGTTTTTAAATCAATATTCTTTATCAGATAAAGGAAAATTCCTTCTGTTACTAGTTAGTTGAGATTTTATATCAGTTGGTTCTGATTTGGTCTTTTTTTTTCCTGCATTTGTCAAAATGATCATATGATTTTTTAAATTTTAGTCTAGTGAGTTACGTTGATTGAATTTATTTTTTTAATTTTTTAATGTTTATTTTTTTAGGTTTTTGATATTTAATGTTTATTTTTGACAGAGTGTGAGCCTTGGAGGGACAGAGAGAGAGAGAGGCACAGAATCTAAAGTAGGCTCCAGGCTCTGAGCTGTCAGCACAGAGCCTGAAATGGGGCTCGAACACATGAACCCGTGAAATCATGACCTGAGCCGAAGTCGGATGCTTAACCAACTGAGCTACCCAGGCGCCCCTACTTTAATTGAATTTAAAATACAAATATACCCCTGAATTCCTGGAGTAAATCCCCTTAGACTCTGATATATTATCCTTTTTATATGTAACTGGATTCGATTTGTTACATTATGTTTAGGATTTTTGCATCTACTTTCATGAGAGAGATTGGTGGATAATTTTCCTTTCTTGTGATAGCCATGCCATATTGGTAGCAAGATTACTGGCTAAATAACTTTTGAGTGAAGTAGTAGGAAAAAAATCCCACTGAATTTTTAGAAAATGGTAGCAGAATGCTACATTTCAAAAATTTGTTGGACTTTTTTAAGATGGCGTGGCTTATTTCAGACCAACCCTACCATTGAAAACACCACCATGAAGTATAGCTGCTATGAGGAAAACATATATACAATAATGTTATTCAACTATATACTATATATATTTATAGTATATATCATATATATATATAAAACCACAAACGTAAAATTTAAATTATGATACAGTGAGCTCGGTATATGGCCTGAATAGTAACATAGGCATACTAAATATTGAATCAGTGAGCTAAAAGATAAAGCTGAGGGATTCCTTCAACATGCGGTACAAAAGCATGACGAGATGAAAAAACATATAGTCAGAATGTCTACCTTTTTTCTTTTTTTTCTTCTTTTTAAAATATTTTTCTGAAAGGAGTTCTAGAAAGAGAAAATGGAAAGGAGATAGGAAAATATCCTTGGATGAAGAATGATTGTATTGTTAGATCAGAGGTCAGCAAATTTTTTCTGTAAAGGCCAGAGAGTAAATATTTTAGGCTTTGTAGACCTTATAGTGTTTGTCCAAACTACTCAACTATACTGTTGTAACACAAAAGCTATCATAACAGTAAATAAATAGATGACTATGTTTCAGTAAAATTTTATTTACAAGAACTGGAGGCAGTCTGAATTTCCGCTCATGACTATAGTTTGCCGACCTCGACTTTAGATTGAAAAAGTCCACTGAATGCCCCTGTCAACCTCCTTCTGTCTTTCTAGATTCACCTATCCTGGATGATTTGCATAAATGGAACATAATATAATATGTGGCCTTTTGTGTCTAACTTCTTAATACTTAGCATAGTTTTTTAAGTTCATACACATTGTACCATGTATTAGTACTTCTTTCTTTTTATGGCCAGATATTTTATTTCATGGATATACCACCTTTCAATAGTCCTCTGTTGGAGGACATATGGATTCTTGCTACCTTTTTGCTATAGTGAGTAATGCTGCTGCTGTGCATTCATTTATAAATACTTATTTGAGTACCTTTCCAGTCCTTTGTGTATTTACCTAGAAGTGGAATTGCTAGACTTTCTGAAGAACTGTCAAACTGTTTTTCACAGTGGCTGTACCATTTTACATTCCCACCAGCAATCTACAAGTGTTCCAGTTTCTTCATATCGTTTCCAACACTTGCTGTTTTCACTTTTTTTTCTTTCCCCTCCTGGTGGTTATGAAATACAAGAATTTCTTACGTGTCTTAAATGAGTTCTGATTTAATCACACAGATATTGGGAGAGGTATCCATAGAGTAAAAAAACAAATGCAAAAAATCTTAAGTTAGGTTAAGTACTCAGAACTGCTAGCATATTTATTTAAAGTTTTTTTAAGCATTTCATTATGAGTCGGTAGTTGTATTATCATCCTAGAATATATACACACTCATTCATATCTCCATTTCTTTTTTATTCTTCCTTTTAGCTACCTAAGAAGAAAAGGAATAATAATAAATGAAACATCTGCAGTTGTATATGTTCAGTTACTCACAGGTCGTAAATTCCAAATAAATCAAAATGGTGAAGTTCGTCTCGAGAAACAGTGGTCAAAACAAGTTCTTCCTTTTGTATATCAAACTATTGTCAAGGTAAGTCTCCATGAGTTCTCAGTTGTATCTTAAGGTACATTATTTCACACTGTATAAAGAAAAGACTATTTTCTTTATAAATAAAAGACTAATGCAGCAGTGTATAATAGATACTATTCTTTTTTACTTTTTAAATTTTATTTTAAACCAGTTAGTTAACATATAGTGTAATAATGATTTCAAGAGTAGAATTTAGTGATTCATCACTTATATGTAACACCCAATGCTCATCCCAATAAGGGCCCTTCTTAATGCCCATCACCCATTTAGCCCATCCCCCCAACCCTAAACCCCTCCAGAAACCCTCATTTTATTCTCTGCATTTGAGTCTATTATTGTTTGCCTCCCTCTCTCTTTTTATCTTATTTTTCCTTCCCTTCCCCTGTGTTCATCTGTTTTGTCTCTTAAATTCCACATATGAGTGAAATCATATATTTGTCTTTCTCTTATTTCTGACTGACTTGTTAGCATAATATCCTCTAGTTCCGTCCACATTGTTGCAAATGGCAAGATTTCATTCTTTTTGATCACTGAGTAATACTCCATTGTATACATATACCACATCTTTATCCATTCATCAGTTGATAAACATTTGGGCTCTTTCCATAATTTGGCTATTGTTGATAGTGCTGCTATAAACATTGGGGTGCATGTGCCCCTTTGAATCAGCATTTTTGTGTCCTTTGGATAAATACCTAATAGTGCAATTGCTAGGTCATATGGTAGTTGTGTGTTTAATTTTTTGAGGAACCTCCATGCTGGAAAACATTATGGAGATTATTATTTAATATAATGTGAAAAAACTGTACTTTTTTATTTAAGGTATAATTGACATATAACATTATATTGGTTTCAGGCGTACAAAAGGAATGAATATTTGTATACACTGCCAAATGATCACCAGTATAAGTTTCATTACCATCTATCATTATAAAGTTTTTGTTATAAAGTTACAAAAAATTTTTTCTGATGAGAACTTTTAAGATGTACTATTTTAGCAACTTTCAAGTTATGCAGTGCCTTATTATTGACTATATATAAACGCCTTTACCCATTTTACCCATCCCCCTATAACCCCTTCCCTCTGGCAACCACCAGTCTGTTCTCTGTGTTCTGTTAGTTGTGTTGTGTTTATTTTGTTTTTTAGATTCCATATTAAGTGAAGTCATATGGTATTTGTCTTTGTCTTCTTTCACTTAACATGATACCCTCATGGTCCATCCATGTTGTTGCAAATGGCAGGATTTTCATTCTTTTTTATGGCTGAGTAGTATTCCTGTGTTGGGGGGGTATGTATTTGTAGAGAAAAACCACATATATACATGGGGGTGAGGTGGCCCTGCCAGCTTTAGCAAGGCTGTAGGCACACCTCCCAGCCCTTCTGTTCCCAGAAAAAGTCCCAACAGGCCCCTGCCCCTCTTGCAGACACTTCAAGATTAGCAAATGAAACATTTCCCTATATGGTCTAGGTGCTTTCAAATTGCCATTTTGCCCCTGCGTCTCAGGGCAAGTGGATCTGCACACAAGCCTTTTAAGAGCAGAATCTCAGTTCCCTATAGCCCTTTGGGTCTCCTGTACATAAGCCCCATTGGTTGCAAGCCAGACATTTTGGGGGCCTATCTCTATAGTGTAGTTCCCAAGAATTGGGGTGCCAGATATGGCACCTCCTCAGGAAGAAGCTCCATATTTGTGAGATCACTCCTGATTGTGGGTCTCCACATGGGGCCTGGGGTTTTTAGCAACAGTATGTCTCTGCCTCTCCTATCCTTATTGATGTGTACCTTTTATCTTTTGTTGTGGAAGAGCTGGGCTAGTTTTCAGGTCTTTTTCAGAAGGAACTAATTGTTCCATATGTAGCTGAAGATTTGCTATGTCCATGAGAGCAGATGAGTTCAGGATCTTCCTATGCTGCCATCTTGAACCGCCTCAAAAACTATAGTCTCTATAGGATTATGTTCACTCACTGTGTGTATGATTAGGGAGCTTGTCTTATTTATTTGTGTTTTTTTTTAAACTTCATCTCTAATAAAAAAAATCCCAGCATTAGCTTAACACAGTTTTAAATTTAGAAAAATTTTATTCTCCAAAAAGTATTTGCTTTAAATAAATTAACGGGGGGAAAAAGGCATTTGCTTTTGTGTTTGTAATCTTGGTGTGATAAGAAGACAAAAAAAAATTTTTTTAAGTTTTATTTATTTTGAGAGAGAGAGAATGGGGAAGGAGCAAACAGAAAGGGAGAGAGAATTAGAACAGTCTCTGCCTTGTCAGCGCAAAGGCTGAAGTAGGACTTAAACTCATGACCCCATGAGATCATGACCTGAGCCGAAATTAAGACTCAGACGCTTAACTGACTGAGCCACCAAGGTGCCCTGAGACAAAAATTTTTTAAAACATGTATTGATACTGTAATTTTGGAAAACAGTATCTTAATCAAGATTTTACCCCCTTTCTGTGCCTTCGTTTCCTCAGGTATAAAGTAAGCTAAATAATCTGTGCTACAGAGTGTTGTCTTGAAAATGAAATGAACTAATAAATGTGTGAAATACCTTGAAGAATGGCGTATAAAGTCAATACATTTTAGCTACTAGTATTGTTACGTAGAAAATCTTTATAATCCACATTTGCAGACAGCATAGTCCTAACTCCATAGGAAGAAAAACTTCCTATGTTTGATGTGCAATCCGTAGAAACTTTGACTCTAATAATTTACTTTTACATTTCATTCTACATAGGACATCCGAGCTTTTGACTCCCGTTACTCCAGTATCAAAACATTGGATGACTTGTTTCCTCCTAGAAGTATGGTCTTTATGCTGGGAACCCCCTATTATGGCTGCACTGGAGAAGTTAGTTCCTGTTACTGTTACTCATTATTACATTTCTTTCTAGTTCAAATTAATACAATTATTTAACTCTCTTCATTTAGGTATAAAATAAAATGTAATACTGAAGGGGGAAAAACAATTCATTTGTCTAACTTAGGAACACAGTGTTTGGCTTTATATCTTTAGTCTTAAGCAGGTTGGGTTCAGGAGGCAGGGAAAAAAGAATTCAAATCCTAATCTCTTACAAATCAGGTTTATTCATTGTGGTGGTATGCATAAAGCAATTCTGAAATTATTGTAGGTGTATTATTGGGTTGATGAACTTGTAAATGTGTTGATGTTTGAGGAGCTCCAGTTCTCACATGGAAAAAGATATATGCAAATATTAAATGGAAGAATACAAGAAAGAACCTTTGGGGGCAGATTAGACTTGGAGGTATTAATGTGAACTCATGATTTTTAAAGTATATATATGTGGGTATGTGTATGTATATAGGCACATGTATATGGATATATATGTATATTTCTATGTGTATGAATGCATACATATATTTTCTAGCTCTGTTTGCTCAAAAGGATAAGAAGCAAAGACACCCTGGTAACAGTAAACACACATAATCTCCAGGTTATGAGCTCTAATAACTTAACCCATCAAAAGCTTTTCAGAGAAATGGCCCATTACAGGGCTAGGGCAAGGTAGGTACAAGATGAACCTGGAATGACTTGTTAGGCCAGAAAGGAAGGAAGTGCTCAAATGACTGTTGAGAGCATATCACATAAACACAAGAACCAGGTTCAGGGAGCTCCTCCTGGCCAAATCTGGGACAGTTTGAGAACCAAAATAATAGGTTGGGAAAATAGGAATTAATGATTCCACAAAATAATAAATAGGGAATAGAAGGGCTCTTGCTTATAGTATCATGTCAAGAGTAAACGTGGAGAGAGTGCTAGAGTTGGAAAACTGTCATTTTATAAGCATTATGATAAAGATTAAATGTGGCAACAATCATCATTGGACACTAAATCTAGGGGGAATTTTTTATCTGAGTAGAATATTTTCTAAGGCCATGAAAATTTTTCATGAAACTATTTTCATGGTCTTAGAAAATATCTTCCTATAGACAGTTAATTAGTTGTAAGAGGAAGAGAAAAAAACTGTAATTGGACAGTGAAGAAACTGAACAGTATCTTTGGTATGATCAAAGTTAATATCACAGTGAGGGACAGATGAACATCATGTACCTCAATATGTGATACCCTTAGAAGGACACATCACCCATACACTATTCTGGCTGAGAATATATAAGCCTAACCTAATCACACAGAAGCATCAGACAAATCCAGATGAGGAACTTTTGTTATTAAAGCCAGGATGGAGAAGGAAGAATTACCCTATTCTTCAAAGTGTCAATGTTATAAAAGACAAAGGCTTTGGATATAGTCCTGATTAAAGGATGCTAAAGAGATATGACAACTAAATGCAATATCTGATTCTAGCCTGGATTCTGTGGTAGAGGGAGAAAAGGGTTTTCTTTATTAAAAAGGACATTTTTAGGTCGACTGTGACAGAATTAGAATATGGACAGTAGATTAAAGTATTGTATCAATACAAATGAATGTACTTAGTAACTGTACTATAGTTATATAATAATATATCCTTCTTAGTGGTAAGGGACATCATATATAATATACCTTCAAAAAGTTCAGAAAAATAATTACGTGTATGTAACTGCATACAGAGCACAAATGTTAAAGCAGAGTAAAATGTTAACATTAGGTGCATCTAGGTAATTAACAGGTGAATCTAGGTAAGTGTTTTACAGGTGATCTGTGACCTGTTTTTATTTTTGCAACTTTTTGGTAGTTTAAAGTTATTTGCAAATAAAAAGTTAATGTAAAGAAAAAAAAGACGAACAGCTATTAAAGCAAGGTACAATGACTCAAATTTACAACATAATCACACTCATTTACAAATTCTAAGAGAATCTCCAATAGCCAACTTTACTGTTTTACTGTATTTCAGAAATAATAAATACTTCAAATAAGTAGAAAAATAAGTAAATCAAATATAATGAAAGAGACTAAAACATACTGTGATTTTTTTTTTTTCCCCTCCAAGGTTCAGGATTCAGGGGATGTGATTACAGAAGGTAGGATTCGTGTGGTTTTCAGCATTCCATGTGAACCCAATCTTGACGCTTTAATACAGAACCAGCATGTGAGTACTGTAGTCCATATTGTTTAATTTACAATTGATGAACTTTAAAAGTGTTATAGGCATATATTTTACCACCTCCTTTGAATGTATTATAAATATTTTATTTAATACTGATTAATTTCTCTCACAGTTGCATCTAGGATTATTTAAAAATAAGTGTGGAATCTATGCTCAAACTTCATGCAAATCTTTGCGGGGGAAAATCACTGAAATCCCATTATTGATCTATACCAGTTTTTATGGGTTATTGTGTTCAAGCAATGTAAGGGGCACGTTTTTTAGCATACCCTCTGGGAATAGACCTAGACTTTTTTTTTAACTTTTCATAATTAATCAAAGCCTACATTTTTAGTTACAAGTGACAAATGACCTTACTGCAGTCACTAGAGAAAATTGGGGAACTGCATTTAAATTCACAGCACTTATTTCAGGACCGTTTTCTCCAAAGAGATGCACTGGCCTCCTTTTATTTTTCCCTATTACAATGGGAGGAGGATCCTGATATCTGTCATGTATCCTTATTGATTCACTGGATAATTAACTTGACTGAAATTAATTCATAATCAGTCAGCTATTGCTAATTACACTTTTATTTTTCTCTAATAGTAAATTCTAAAGCTTTATATCCTATAAAATGAATTCAAGGCATTGGGAATCAGCATACACTTGAGAAAACATTGTGGAAGGCAAACAAGTCTATCATCCGGTCTCTTTTGGGGAAAGAATTCAGAAAGCATTGTCAGGAAACCAGGAGAGTGTCCCATTTGATAAAGATGCTGGAGGTCTCTGTTCTGGGACTTAGTGGAAGAACATCAATTTTCCTTTATCCCTAGCTTTTTCTAGATATGTATGAGCCCGGCCACTTCTAGTATACAGTGTTGCTAGGCATACCTTCTCTTCTGTGGTCTCTTTCTCTTTATATACTTTTTAAACTTTTACTCAAGCCTTCTTCTTTCTCTACTCCGATGTTCTCTCCTTTTTTTTAATGTTTGTTTATTTAGAGAGAGAGAGAGAGAGCATGAGCAGGGAAGGGGCAGAGAATCCCAAGCAGGCTCCACACTGTCAGTGCAGAGTCCAACATGAGGCTCAAACCCACGAACTGTGAGATCATAACCTGAGCCGAACCAAGAGTTGGATGCTTAACCAACTGAGCCCCCCAGACCTCCCTTTGCTTTTTAGTTTTCATTTTCTAGAATATTTGTGATGATCTTCATCAATTTTAACTGTACCATAACTGAATATTTCTCAAAAGGAGTACTATTGGTATTTTTGATGGGACAACTATGTGTAAAATAGGACTGTCCTGTATATGACAGCACAGTTGACATTTTTGCCCCTTAGACACTAAGTGCTAGTAGCCTGTGCCAGTTACTATAACTGAATGCCCCTATACATTTCCAAATGCTTATTAGAAAAATAAGTGATACTACCTGTGATAGAGAACTACTACCCTAACTCTTCCTATCTATTTTAGAAAGCATACTTGATTTGTCTATATTATTTCTAAACCTAATAATGCTCTTGATGGAAAAACTATATTGTGTTCTTTACCAGCATATTAACATATTTTAATAATAAATTTATATTATTCATACAACTAAAAAATTTATCCATTTGGGGGTTATTGTAGACATCTAAAATATGAATAGAATTCATATGAATATACAATATGAAATCTGTATAAAATTTATGTTATTATTTTGTACATTATATTAGGATTATATGGCAGCTTACCCTAGTTGGTACTGGTAGTTTGCTTCCTGGTTAAAAATTATATGATCTAATACTTTTTTTTAATTTGATAATCTTTATAGTTTCTTTCATTAAGTACATGTTAAGGTTACATTTCATTGACTGTATTAGCTATAAATCTATACATACTTCTTGTTTTCATATGATAGTAAGTATTAGGGGAAGTGAATATTACTTATGTCTATATATGAAGGATATTTTAAATTTTGCTCAGTAGCAACTATTTTGATGACATGCTCATGTTTTACTTCAATGTAATAATCATCAAGGCTTTATGTCCCAGGTACTTTACTAGGCCCTACTTGGTTGGAATATGAAAGTTAATGTTTAAGAAGTAGTTCCTGCCTGCAGAATTTGCAATAGAGTCTATTTACAGTAGAGTTTATTTCTTGAGACAGTTTCACAAATTGTATATTTCCTCCCCCTTTCATTCATCCTTGGGAATTCTGTCCTTTAAGGAGAGAGAGGAGCAGAAAAATTCTGCCTACAGATCCTTTCAAAAAAAAAAAGGGAAATGGATCACTTACTTTTGAGAATCCTTATATTGCCACATTCCAATGGTTAGTGATGTCTTGATTATCTCCAGATTTTAAAGGTAAAGAAATAACATTTGATGCTTTGTGTTTCCATAATTGACCTTTTTGTTTTTATATTTAAAGAAATATTCTATAAAGTACAACCCAGGATATGTGTTGGCCAGTCGTCTTGGAGTGAGTGGATACCTTGTTTCAAGGTTTACAGGAAGTATTTTTATTGGAAGAGGATCTAGGAGAAAGTAAGTTTATGTTAGAGAAATTTACTTAAAGTGGCAGAAAAAACTAAATGATAAAGATAAACTCGTTATTTTAGTATTTATTTGCTTTTATTGCTCTGAATTTTCTTTAAAAATTATGCATAAATTCCTCTGATGGTGATATTTCATCTAAATGGCACATGTTTTAGGTGTTTGGAAAGACAGTTCTTATTTTTAGCAGCTAACAAATTGAACCTTGAAAAAAGGTATCAGAAGGTGTGTGTGAATCTCAATAATATATTTCCCTGCATTTTCTTATTTCATTCTCTTCTCTAATTACATAATCTATTTATATGCTTTGTTAACTTGGGTTTTGAAGCCTTTCCTCTAGTTTTTCAATTACTGCTACTTTGGAAATAACCATGAAAACTATAGAAGAACAATCAAAACTAAGTTTTTCTAAGAATTGAAAGCAAAACTTTGTATTCTTTGAACAAAATTTTAAAATTCTTGTGTGTGTGTGTGTGTGTGTGTGTGTGTGTGTGTGTGTGTGGTTTAAATTCAGCCCTCATGGAGACCATAAAGCAAATGTGGGTTTGAATCTCAAATTCAACAAAAAAAATGAGGAGGTACCTGGATATACTAAGAAAGTTGGAAGTGAATGGATGTATTCATCTGCAGCAGAACAACTTCTTGCAGAGTACTTAGAGAGGTAAGTGCCTAATAAGATCTTATTAGGCTTCCCAAAATGTGGGAATGTAATAACTATTTTGCTTTTCCTGATAAGAATTTTAAACTAAAAATATTTCCTTTAGTAAGATAGGACATATGTTACATGTAAACCTAATATTGTATCATGGAGCACCATAGCTATTAGCTAAAAAATACTGTATATTATTTAAAATGAAAAAGAATGATGAGAATTGGCCTCCTTTTATTTATTTTTATTTTTCTATTTTTAAAGATTATTTTAAGTATTCTCTATACCCAACGTGGGGCTGAAACCTACAACAAGATCAAGAGTTGTACACTCCACCAACTGAGCCAACAAGGCACCCATTGGCTTCCCGTTCATTAAAATTTTCCTTAATTTGCTATCATAAATTATTCACTACTTTGCATGTCTGTGTTAGTAATAAGAAGATTGGTATGGGTAAATAAAACAGCTCTTCACACAGTGGATTTTCCTGAGTCTTAAAACTCCAGCTGGATAATAGATTACTATCCTAAAATTATAGAATTATATGCTGAAAGGGTCTAAGAAATCAATAAATCTCAGCTCCTCGTTATAAAAATGACAAAACTGTATACCAAGTTTAATTGAATTACTCAGTCACAAAGATTTAGAGGAAATACCTTTACTTCTGATTCCCAATTGAATGTTCTTTCCATTGTTCCACCAGTTTCTAACCTTATATTTAAGGATCTTCATATTAGTTTACTAGGGCTGACATAACAAAGTGCCACAAACTGGGTGTCCTAAAACAACAGAAATTTATTGTCTCACAGTTCTGAAGACCAGAAGTCCAAAATCAAGGTGTTTGATAGGGCCATGCTTCATCTGAAGATGCTAGGAAAAGAACCGTTCAATGCCTCTCTGCTAGCTTCTTGTAACCTCACACATTTGGTCTTAACTTGTAGATGCATTATTCCAGTCCTCCATCTTCACATGTGTTCTCCCTGTATGTCTTCACATCATCTTTCCCCTGTGCGTGTCTGTCTCTGTGACCAAATTCCCCTTTTCGTAAAGACACGGTCATATTGGATTAGAGCCCACCTTAAAGACCTCGTTTTTATTCTATAACATCTCTAAAAACCCTATTTTCAAACAAAGTCACATTCTGAAGGTAATAGGAGTGGTACTTGAATCTAGCTTGTGTGTGGGAGGGAACACAATCCAATCTCAGATTACTATATGAAAATTTAATTATTTCTTCTGTTCACTTCTGTATTTCTTTAAAATGTTGTATTTACCCTACTTTTTCATGATTTTCAACTTAACATACACATTGATTTCCTACCATGAAGGATGAAGCTTTGGCTCTCTTTTACTACCTCCCCTCTCTATTTGCTCACCTCCCTACACACATGTATATTTATTTCCCCTTTCATTATAGTTTAATAAATCAATATTTATGATTTACTTGATTAAGGTGATGTAAATGGTCACAGCTGGACCTTGTAGAGTATTATGGTTGCATTTCCTTGTACACATTTTTTATTTCCATGTCTTGTTTAATCATTTGCTTATTGTCTGTGTTCTTATAACTAATTCAGCCCTAAACTCTGTGTCATAGCTGGAAAACTTCATATGGTCATACAGATCAGGAGATCTCTCGGTTCCATTTTCTTTTTGTAGACTTCCTCCTAAAACCTTCTGTCTTCCTGCCTCAATGTAAACTAATTGCTTTCTAGGGCCATCACACAGTTCTTGTTCTAGAGTTTCTCTTTACTGCCATCCTAGGAATTTCCCTCATGATTCTTCTATGTAGGATTCTTTTATTTCCTGGCTTTCATATCTTTTTTTCTGGTTTATGTCTCCATTTTGATGGAGCACTTACTCCAATAGTTTCCTGAGAAAGCTTGCATGTCTGAAAATGTCTATATTCTTCCCTGAGCAGACTTGATTAATAACTGGCCTGTGTGTAGAATCCTAGATGGGAGATTATTTTCCCTCAGAATTTGAAAAGCACTGCCCTATTCGCTTCTTGTTTCCTTTGCTGGTAAGAAGTCCTGTGCCATTCTGATTCTAAATCTATGTGTGTGATCTATTTTCAGTTTCTGAAATCTTTTAAGAATCTTCCCTTTACCAGTGCTGTTTTAATAATGTGATGATGTGTTGGGGCGCCTGAGTGGCTTAGTCAGTTGAGCAACTGACCCTTGATTTCAGCTTAAGTCATGATCTCACAGTTCATGAATTTGAACCCTGCGTCAGGCTCTGCACTGACAGTGTGGAGCATCCTTGGGATTCTGTCTCCCTCTCTCTCTGTCCCTCCCCTACTTGTTCATGTGTGTGTGCACACACACACTCTCTCTCTCTCTCTCTCTCTCTAATATGAAAAAAAATTTTAATGTGTGCCTTGGTATGTATCTTCTTTCTTTGTTTTCACTGTTCAGTTCTTTTAGTCTTGAAACTGATGCCCTTCTAAGAAATTCTGAGAAAATTTCTTATATTTATTTGATAATTGCCTCCTTTCCATTTTTTCTGTTCTTTCTGAGACTTCTGTTAGATGATTGATCTCTGGATTAATCCTCTTAATTCTCTTATCTCTTCTCACCTGTTTTTTTTATTGCTATACTCTGTTCCACTCTGTGGGAGTTTTCTTCAACTTTATCTTATATCATTTTTTATTTGTTTGATTTGGTTTTTGTTTTTTGGTTTTTGTTTTAATTTTTTTAATGTTTATTTATTTTTGAGAGAGAGAGGGAGAGAGAGCATGAGCAGGGGAGGGGCAGAGAGAGAGGGAGACACAGAATCTGAAGCAGGCTCCCAGGCTCTGAGCTGTCAGCACAGAGCCCAACGCGGGGCTTAAACTCACAAACTGCGAGATCATGACCTGAGCTAAAGTCGGACCCTTAACCAACTGAGCCACCCAGGCGCCCCTGATTGATTTGTTTTTAATTTCTAAAAGTTCATCCTTATTCTTGGACATTCCTTTTTTATAGTATCTTATTCTTATAATGAACAAAATGTTTTATTTCTCTGAAGATCATAGTTTTAGTTTTGCTTCTATTCTCTATATTTTGTTTTCTCCAAATCACTTTTTTTTTTCATGTTTCATTTGATTGCTCCTTTCAGGTTAAAGGTTTTTTTTGTTTTGTTTGTTTTTTGTTTTTATTTGTCCAGTGGTTCTTTGGTGTCTAATCGTATTTAAGAATGAGGCACCAAAAAGGTGATTGCAAATGTAATGTGCTTTGATGGGCCTTCTCAGGTGGGACGTTGCTATTTCTGCAGTGGACCTCCAAATATCACTACCTATATGTGTATCTTTTCTCTAAGGCTGGCTAGTTTTCCTAGAGAAGTATCCTCTAGCCTTTTCCTTGGAGAACAGATGTGAAGAACAAAACTGACTTCCAGTGTTTTGGAAATTAACCAGGGAAAAGGGATCTTATTATGTAGTCGATACTGTGATATACTCTCCAAACCTTCCTTTAGGACTAAAGAACATATTTCTTTGGCAGCTGGAATGCTGCTGTCTGACAGCTCTCAGCTGTGAGCTTTTTTCAGGAATTGCCTTGCAGAAGAGAACTGCCTCATCTTAAGTTACGTCTCCTTCCCACAACACCCACAGATCTAATACCTGATCTACAAGGAGATGTAAAGACCCAGCCAACCTGATTGCCCCAGTTCAGGACAAGTCTAAAGGGCCATCCTAGTTCGAGATCTCTGTAGGACTGACCAAGGAGTTTTTTAACGATGGATCACAGCCCAACTTTTCCCTGTGCTCCGTGCTGCTTCATTCCTTTTTTCCTTCCCTTCTACATGTGTTGATTCCACAAGAGCTCTCTGATAAACTTTGTGCATGCTTAGTTCCAATCTCAAGGTCTGCTTCTTAAAGAAGTTACACTCCCTAGCCTGCTTCCTAGCAACACATTGTGTAGTAGTTACACTTCTGTTAATGCCCTCTCAACTCCTCATGCCCCACCCACCCATCCATCTCCCTGTGCCTTATATATCTAAAGTTAGAGCATCCCCTGTTCAGCCTCTCTGAAAGATAAACTACAGACAGGTCTTATCCTGGGGTGAAGGTGAGTAATCACATAATCATCTAACTGCTTATTATACAAAATATTTACCTAAAAGCCTACTAAACTTCACCCCGCCCATACTACACCATTACAATGTACCTAGAGCCCATAATTTCTGAGCTTTTACAGACTTGCACAGTTTAAATCATCTTGCTTTTTGACTTCCCACACTGGTGGGTTAGGATACACTTTTTCCTTTGTTTCAGACCACTTAATTATTAACCCATCCAGTTTCCAGTTTCTAAAATTTTGTTAACAATTCATATATGCCATCAGACTCTCTACTTCCCTTTTTCATGCCTTTTTGGGTCTGTGTCCTTTTTTATACTTTACTCTTCTTGTAGTACATAGGGAAGCAAGTAAAAATTAAGCACATGTATTCAATCTGGTATGTGTATTTAAAACTCCTAAACTATTCAGGAAGCAATGACATTTTGAGGAATATCAGAAGAAACATTTAATGTATTTTAATTTTCTTATTGTGGGATGCTTCAGCTTTATTATGAAAATTAGAAAATAATCCTATGGATTTTTTTGGTCCATTTATCACCTGTCATTATGATTTAAGAGCAATTAGAGTTGGTAATTGAAGTTTATAAGTAAAGTTTATTAAAGTTTATGAATTGAATCATTTCTCCTTCAGCTACTGAGAGTTTTTTGAGGGCCTATGAATATTTTCAAATTATTTAGTCTCTATCCCTTATTAATACTCTGCGTAATAATCAGTCCTCAGTATATTTTATATATCCCCTTAGGATCCAAAATCATTTGATAGGATGTTTATGTGAAGTTAGCTGTATATATATTCTAAGTAGTATTTTTCTTTGTTTGGCTAGAGCTCCAGAACTATTTAGTTATATAGCCAAAAACAGCCAAGAGGATGTGTTCTATGAAGATGATATTTGGCCTGGAGAAAATGAGAATGGGTAAGCAAAATTTGCCTCATAGTTCAACTTAGTGGTTCCAGTGAAATGTACAGTAGCTAGTTTATCAAGAATTTTATTACTTTTGTGGGAAGGATTTTATATTTATAGGTATATTTTTGTTTGTTTTAAGATCTTCATATATTTTTAATCTCATATCAGTAAAGTACTTTTAAAATAATTTTTTGATTATTTTATTTTATTTCACTTTAAGTTGTATTTATTTAAGTAGTCTCTACACCCAACATGGAGTTCGAACTCACGACCCTGAGATCAAGAGTTGCATGCTCTCCTGACTGAGCCAGGCAGATGCCCCAAATTTTGTGGGTTTTTTTAATTACTGAGAAGTAATATGTCCATATTTATATTAGACTTATAGTCCCAATTAAGTTTAGTGATCATTATTTATATATTTGATGTCTTTTATAATTCACAGCCTTCAGAAAATTTATATTAGGCCCTTTGCATAAACCCTCAGGAAGTTTTAATCAATGTGAAAAATTATTGTTTTTAATGTAGTGCTGAGAAAGTTCAAGAAATTATTACTTGGCTAAAGGGACATCCTGTCAGTACTTTGTCTCGTTCGTCTTGTGATTTACAAATTCTGGATGCAGCTATTGTTGAGAAAATTGAGGAAGAAGTCGAAAAGTGCAAGGTACTGATTTTCAATAACCAAGATGATTGATGAAACTTGAAGTTAAACAGACTGTATATCATTCTACAAATAATTAATTCATTCGTGTTTGAGCCAAATAAAATACGAACTCAGTGATTGTAATTTATGTCTGATTATACTCCTTTTTTTAATTTTTGATTTTATTTTCCACACATTTGGCTTTTTATTAAAATGATGTTGTTGTGCTAACACAATACTCGAAAAGCAGAGTGAGTTTAGAAATGGGCTCTGAAACCATCTCCCCCCATTCCTCTTTCAATACTTATAACCTGAGCCAAGATACTTAAACTTCCCATGCCTCTATTACCTCACTGGTAAAATGAGAATAAAATAGTACCTACTTCATAGGGTCATCAAAAGGATTAACTAAGTTAGGACATGTAAACTTCTAGTATTGCCTATTTTTAATGCCTAATGATGCTTGGCTATTATTATTTGAATACTCTTATCACATACTCAAGAGTTGTGAAGACTGTCTAGAAGGTTACTACTGGATGACTTTTTTTCTCTTTAGGAAAAAAATATAAGGCTTAAAGAGTGTTTTTGTTTTTTGTTTTTTTGAAAATTCATTGATACTTGGATATCTAAGGATTTAAACCTTCATTTCTTTTTTTTTAACCTGCATTTTTTTAAATTGTCTTTCAATCTAAGGTAAAATATACAGCACTGTTTTGAAATGAGTTTTCTACTTAATAAAAGTTAATTACTCCAAGCCCCCAAATTTTATTTGAATCCATTTGGATGCAGAACTTTCTAAAATGTTTTACACATTTTTCCCTTACTTTACAAACAAAAGATGTATATACAAATTTATAGTCTATTGTTTGGTTGCAACACTTTTTAAAAATGTATGCATATAGATTAAGACAAGAATTTTTTGGGGGATCTGGGTGGCTCAGTCGGTTAAGTGTCTGACTTCAGCTCCGGTCATGATCTCACAGTTTGTGAGTTTGAGCCCCACATCAGGCTCTGTGCTAACAGCTCAGAGCCTGGAGCCTGCTTCAAATTCTTTGTCTCCTCCTCTCTCTGCCCCTCCCATGTTCATGCTCTGTCTCTCAATAATAAATAAACATTAAAAAAAAAAAGAGAGGAATTTTTTTTAAACCAGTTAATGTATCAAGGAGGTGCTGTTATGAGTGACTGTTTTTTCTTTTTAGTGTTGTAATGTTATTAGGGTAATAGAGAAAAGCAGAAAAAAACTAAAAAACAAATGCAACATTCTGAACATAATTAAACTTTTCTTTATAGTGTAGGGTCTTCATTAAAATTAGCAGTAGTTTTCATATTGGGCAGTGGTTCCCAAACTCAGCTAATTATCAAAATTACTGAAGGATATTTTTAACAAACATATTCTGGATTCCACCCCTAAATCAACACTTTTCATATTTTAATGTGCAAATAAATCACTGGAGGATTTGTTAAAACACAGATTCTGTTGAACTAGCTCTATGATGAGACTTGAGATTCTGCATTTCTAACAAGTTCCCAAGTGATCACATTTTGAGTAGCCAGACCCCAGAACTTTTTAGTTAGTAGCTGTGGGTTGGATCCTATTGTGAAAATTCCTCAGTTTATTAATTTGCCTGATGAATCAGGTTTGATTGCCATGTCCGCTAATCAGTGCTATAATGTAATAATGCTTAGAGGTATGTCAGAGCATATGGATTTTTTTTTCATATGCAATACTCCAGGCACAGGTTTGGGGTATGCTTTTTCAAATTACTTTAAATGTCTTTTATTTTGGGGACGCCTGGGTGGCTCAGTCCATTAAGCACCTGACTTCAGCTCAGGTCATAATCTCACAGTTCGTGAGTTCAAGCACCATATCAGGGTCTGCACTGACAGTGTGGAGCCTGCTTGGGATTCTCTCTCTTCCTCTCTCTCTGCCCCCGTCCCCTGCTCATGCTCTCTCTCTCAAAGTAAATAATAAAAAAAAAAAAAAACTTAAAAATAAATAAATTTATTTTTTTTTTCTCCTTTTGCTGTGGTCAGTGGGCATAACTTGTACTCTATTAGTCCTAGTATGCTATGGGCTGGAAGCATAAACATCTTGCCTGTACTGCCTTCACTATTCATTCCATTTAAAATTGTGATCTCTCTCCACACTGATGATCCCCTTTACCTGCTTTATTTTCTCTATGCTTTTTACCATCAAAGATACTATATATTTTCCTTAGTTTCTTCTTGTATGTCTCCCTAAGTAGAATAAAGGAACAGGTCACAGTTTTATCCTTAGCACCTAGATTAATACACGGCATGTAACTGGAACTAAGTACTAAGATTCACTTGAAAGAATAAACCAAATATCTTTGTAATAAAAGATAATAGGCTCTGTTTAAAGTCTTGAGCATTTTATAATATATAAATACATGAACTCTGTAGTGTATAGTCTTTAGCTTGGCTGTTTTATGCCTTTTGTGCTTATTTCCGTAAACTATGTTCTAAAGATAGGGGCTGCCATATAAGTAAACTGCTGCCATTTTAATGGCTTAATAGATGAGAATTCATTTAAAAAATATTTAATGTGAATGGTAGTTATGGATTACAGTGGATACAAATTATGGTAGAACAGGTAATAGTATTTCTATCTTACAGTAAAAGGAAGCTGGTGCTTAAGTTGAGTGTGAGTTCACAAAATTAACAAGGAGTAAAGATGGGACAAAACTCTTCTTCAGGCATTTGTTATATGATCAAAAAATTCAAACATCAAAGCCAATTTCATAATAGATTCCAAAAGCAATAACTTGTTAAATGAATGCCACCTTAATTTTCATAAGTAGCCATTAAACCCACAGTAATGTCATAGATCAGTACTTTATACCTTTTTCCCTTTAATATAAATCTTCACTGACCATCAGATATAATTCTTTTTAGAGTAAAAAAGCATTTGAGTAGGATAACATTCACATAAAGTTCCAACCAGATTAATCTTTTGTGTAAGAAGTAAGGTTAATTTTATGGGAAGTGTAGTAACTGGGAGAGAATATAGGAGTTCTTATGTTGTGCTTACTAATGTTCTCTTTTTAAACTCAGTATGATTATACATAGATAAGCTCATACTAGAAAAATTCTCAGGCTGTATACTTAAAACTTTGCATTTTTCTGTGTCTTACACTTCAACGAAAGTTTAATTAAAAAAAAATTTTAATGTTTCTAATGCTTATTTATTTTTGAGAGAGAGAGAGAGAGAGACAGAATGTGAGTGGGGGAGGGGCAGAAGGAGAGGGAGACACAGAATCCGAAGCAGGCTCCAGGCTCTGAGCTGTCAGCACAGAGCCCGACGCAGGGCTCGAACCCACGAGCCATGAGATCATGACCTGAGCTGAAGTCGGACACTCAACCTACTGAGCCACCCAGGCGCCCCAATTAAAAATATTTTTAAGTACAAATTTATTATTCCTCCTTGCTGCATCTCAAGAACTTCAGATATTCTTTAAGTTACTCATTTGGCTTTTTAAAGATAGGCATGTCCAAAAGAATAATAATGATGTTTTATTTTTAATATGAAGTCAAATAACAATTTTATAATTTTATATGTTTTTAAATATTTAAACATTTTTTTTCTTCAGCAAAGAAAGAATAATAAGAAGGTACGAGTGACAGTGAAGCCCCATTTGCTGTACAGAGTAAGTTTCCTATCAAAGAATTCAAAGTTGTTTTTACTTTGAAAGTGTAGAAAGAACACAATGGTTTTGTTATAGTAATAGAAAAACTATTTCAAATTAGAGTTAATAATAATTAAAGCTTTCTTCTCTTCAGCCTTTAGAACAGCAACATGGAGTCATTCCTGATCGAGATGCAGAATTTCGTCTCTTTGACCGTGTGGTAAATGTGAGAGAGAACTTTTCAGTTCCAGTTGGCCTTCGGGGCACCATCATAGGAATTAAAGGGGGTAATATCTCAGTACTTGGTGTGTCTTCAACTGCATCTGTATTGTAAAGGAAAAAAAAAACAATTCAGTGTCTTATATCTAAGCAGAGAGCAACAATGTACATATAGTTAACTGTACTGCACACTTAAAAATGATTAAGATGGTAAATTTTATGTCATGTATTTTTTATTAAAAAAAGAAAAAAAGAATATGAGAAAATGGAGGGAAAAGAGAAGCAGCAGCTAAGGATCTAAATGATGCCTCAGAGGGATGCCTGGCATGAGCTGCTTTGCACTATAGATTCCCAAAAATGTGAAACTAGCATGAAGCAGCATATCGGGTGCCAAGGGGTCAGGGTGTTGGCAGGACTGTCCTTTCTTGTCTCAGGCACTCAACCTTTGTCTGATTGTTTGGGTGATGAAACAGCAATCCCCCTGCTGCTATCCGCTTAACCCCCTGCACCAGCTATTCAAATACTGAGTTTATTGGATTGTATTCTAGTCAAGTTGTCTTGGGACTCTGATAATGTAGAAGTTTCCTTTCTTCTGATAACTCCTATCAGTAATAGTGACTGCTTGGGATTTTGTCTTGAGAAGGATTTCAAAACTATATCTGTGCTGAGTGGGAAAGAGCTCTGTCATTGATCAACCATGTCTGCCATGAACATGGAATAAAAGGAGGAATATTTGTCATTACTGTCCTCAGCTGAGACCTCATCTCCATAGTCATCTTCACTAAAGGGAGTGAACAATCCTCTTATCTTTTATAATCTTAATAATCTTTTGAGGAAATGTCCCCTCCCTCAGGTGGGGAATGGGAACCTAGAAGGTGAGCTTTAAACCTTCAGAAGAGAAACTCCTGCTTCTTACTGAGCCTCACTTTCTTGAGTTGAGATTTCAAGTAAAAGTTTCAGGTTAAAAGGAACAGCTGGATGTTGGAGACTGGATGAGCTCTGCAGACTTGGTTTTAGCTGGGCAGTGAAGGACTAGGGATGGAGGACAGACGTCCCTCCACTCCTACCACAGGCTAGGATATTATCAGATATTATGTTAGGGTTTTCCAGAGAAACAGAACCAATAAAGTGGAAAAGGGTAGGGGAAGGGTGTAGTGAAGAAAAGAAATGGAGAGGAAGAGACAGAGGTGAGGGAAAGAAGCGGGGGAAGAGAGAGGGAGGGTTAGTTAATTCTCAAGTAATGTGATAGACTCTATTATTAATTTGGGGTTAGAATTCAAAACGTTATCATAGCTTATTATTTCACGTCACTTGGCATTTTGAATAAATTTAATCTTGCCAAATATATCTCATCAGCCTCTCTGCCAAATGTATTCTTCTCTGTCCCTATCTAAATTTATTGTACTGTCTTTCTCATATGTCTTTCTCATATCTTGGTTATGACATCCATAATCTACCAAGTCATCTCAGACAGAACCTTGGAGTCATCTTTGGCATCTCCATCCTTTTACCTACACAGGTCACAGACTCCTATCTAATAATATTTCTGTTCTCTACATTCTGTTCCCTTTATTAAATAAACTACCATGTTTTCAGATTTTCATCATTTTTTGTCTTATTGCAAGACCTTGAAAACTGCAAACTTCAAAATTACCTCTTTTATTAACTCATTATGAATAATTTCTTTTTTTGTTTATGAATATAATTTGTCAAATTGGCTTACATATAACACCCAGTGCTCATCCCAACAAGTGCTGTCCTTAATGCCCATCATCCACTTTCCCCTCTCCCCCAAGCCCCCCATTCACCCTCAGTTTGTTCTCTGTATTTAAGAGTCTCTTTTGTTTGCTTTTCTCCCTCTCTGTAAGTATTTTTCCCCCTTCCCTTCCCCCATGGTCTTCTGTTAAGTTTCTCAAGATCCACATATGAGTGAAAACATATGATATCTATCCTTCTCTGACTGACTTATTTCACTCAGCATACTACCTTCCAGTTCCATCCACATTGCTGAAAACGGCATGATTTCATTCTCTATCATTGCCAAGTAGTATTCCATTGTATATATAAACCACATCTTCTTTATCCATTCATCAGTTGATGGACATTTAGGCTCTTTCCATGATTTGGCTATTCTTGAAAGTGCTGCTATAAACATTGGAGTACACGTGCCCCTATGCATCAGCGCTCCTGTATCCCTTGGGTAAATTCCTAGTAATGCTATTGCTGGGTCATAGGGTAATTCTATTTTTAATTTTTTGATGAACCTCCACACTGTTTTCCAGAGCAGCCATACCAGTTTACATTCCCACCAACAGTGCAAGAGGGGTCCAGTTTCTCTACACCCTCGCCACCATCTATAGTCTCCTGATTTGTTCATTTTGGCTACTCTGACCGGCGTGAGGTGGTATCTCGGTGTGGCTTTGAGTTGTATTTTCCTGATGATGAGTGATGTTGAACATCATTCCATGTGTCTGTTGGCCATCTGGATGTCCTCTTTGGAAAAGTGTCCTTTCATGTCTTCTGCCTATTTCTTCACTGGATTATTTGTTTTCTGGGTGTGGAGTTTGGTGAGTTCTTTATAGATTTTGGATACTAGCCCTTTATCCAATATATCATTTGAAACTATATTTTCCCATTCTCGCAGTTGCCCTTTAGTTTTGTTGATTGTTTCCTTTGCAGTGCAAAAACTTTTTATCTTGGTGAGGTCCCAATAGTTCATTTTTGCTTTTAATTTCCTTGCCTTTGGAGATGTGTCCAGTAAGAAATTGCTGCACCTGAGGTCAAAGAGGTTGTTTCCTGCTTTCTCCTCTAGGGTTTTGATGGTTTCCTGTCTCACATTCAGGTCTTTCATCCCTTTTGAGTTTATTTTTGTGTATGGTGTAAGAAAGTGGTCTAGTTTCATTCTTCTGCATGTTGCTGTCCAGTTCTCCCAGCACCATCTGTTAAAGAGACTGTCTTTTTTCCATTGGATACTCTTTCCTGCTTTGTCAAAGATTAATTGGCCACACATTTGTGCATCCCATTCTGGGTTCTCTATTCTATTCCATTGGTCTATGTGTCTGTTTTTGTGCCAATACCATACTGTCTTGATGATTACAGCCTTGTAGTAGAGGCTAAAGTCTGGGATTGTGATGTCTCCCGCTTTGGTTTTCTTCTTCAATATTCTTTGGCTATTTGGGGGTCTTCTATAGTTCCATACAAACTTTAGGATTGTTTGTTCAAGCTTTGAGAAGAATGCAGATGCAATTTTGATTGGGATTGCCCTGAATGTGTAAATTGCTTTGGGCAGTATTGACATTTTAGCAATATTTATTCTTCTGATCCATGAGCATGGAATGTTTTTCCATTTCTTTGTGTCTTCTTCAATTTCCTCCATAAAGTTTCTATAGTTTTCAGCATACAGGTCTTTCACATCTTTGGTTAGGTTTATTCCTAGGTATTTTATGGCTCTTGGTGCAATTGCAAATGAGATCAGGTTCTTGATTTCTCTCTCTGTTGCTTCATTATTGGTGTATAAAAATGCAACCAATTTCTGTACACTGATTTTGTACCCTGCAACTTTGCTGAATTCATGTATCAGTTCTAGCAGCCTTTTGGTGGAGTCTTTCTGGTTTTCCATGTAGAGTATCATGACGTCTGCAAAAAATGAAAGTTTGACTTCTTCTTTGCCAGTTTTGATGTCTTTTATTTCATTTTGTTGTCTGATTGCTGATGCTAGGCCTTCCAGCACTATGTTAAACAACAGTGGTGAGAATGGACATCCCTATCATGTTCCTCATCTCAGGGAGAAAGCTCTCAGTTTTTCCCCATTGAGGAGGATATTAGCTGTGGGCTTTTCATAAATGGCTTTTATGATGTTTTATGATGTTCCTTGTATCCCAACTTTCTTGAGGGTTTTTAAGAAAAGATGCTGTATTTTGTCAAATGCTTTTTCTGCATCTATTGACAGGATCATATGGTTCTTATCCTTCTTTGATTAATGTGATATATCACATTGATTTGTGCATATTGAACCAGCCCTGCAGCCCAGGAATGAATCCCACTCGATCATGGTGAATAATTCTTTTTATACACTGTTGAATTTGATTTGCTAGTATCTTGTTGAAAATTTTTGCATCCCTGTTCATCAGGGATGTTGGCCTGTAGTCTCCTTTTTTGTGGAGTCTCTGTCTGGTTTAGGAATCAAGGTAATTCTGGCTTCATAGAATGAGTCCAAAAGTTTTACTTCCATTTCTATTTTTTGGAACAGCTTGAGAAGGATAAGTATTAACTCTGCTTTAAATGTCTGGTAGAATTCCTCAGGCAAGCCATCTGGTCCAGAACTCATTTGTCGGGATATTTTTGATAACTAATTCAATTTCTTTACTAGTTATAGGTCTGTTCAAATATTTTATTTCTTCCCGTTTGCATTTTGACAGTGTGTGGGTGTCTAGGAACTTTTCCATTTCTTCCAGGATGTCCTGTTTGTTGGCATATATTTTTTCATAGTATTTTCTGATAATTGCTTGTATTTCTGAGGGATTGGTTATGATAAATCCATTTTCATTCGTGATTTTATCTATTTGAGTCCTCTTTTCTTTTTGAGAAGTCTGGTTAGGGGGTTATCAATTTTGTTTATTTTTTCAAAAAACCAACTCTTAGTTTCATTGGTATGTTCTGTTTTTTTGGATTCTATCTTTATTTATTTCTGCTCTGATCTTTATTATTTCTCTTCTTCTGCTGGATTTGGGGTTTCTTTGTTGTTCTGCTTCTAGTTCCTTTGGGTGTGCTGTTAGATTTTGTACTTGGGATTGTTCTTGTTTCTTGAGATAGGCCTGGATTGCAATGTATTTTCCTCTTAAGACTACCTTTGCTGCATCCCAAAGGGTTTGGATTGTTGTGTTTTCATTTTCATTTGTTTCCATATATTTTTAAATTTTTTCTTTAATTGCCTGGTTGACCCATTTGTTCTTTAGGATGTTCTTTAATCTCCATGCATTTGGAGGTTTTCCAGACTTTTTCCTGTGGTTGATTTCAAGTTTCATAGCATTGTGATCTGAAAGTGCACATGGTATGATCTCAATTCTTTTGTAGTTATTGAGGGCTCTTTTGTGACCCAGTATGTGCTCTGTCTTGGAGAATGATCCATGCGCACTAGAGAAGAATGTATATTCTGCTGCTTTAGGATGAAAAGTTCTAAATATATCTGTCAGGTCCATCTGGTCCAGTGTATCATTCAGGGCCATTGTTTCCTTATTGATTTTCTGTCTAGATGATGTGTCCATTGCTGTAAGTGGAGTGTTAAAGTTCCCTTCAATTACCACATACTTATCAATAAGATTGTTTATGTTTATGTTTAATTGTTTTATATATTTGGGTGCTCCAGAATTTGGTGCATAAACATTTATAATTGTTATCTCTTCCCAATGGATAGACTCCTTAATTATTATATAATGCCCTTCTTCATCTCTTGTTACAGTCTTTAGTTTAAAAACTAGTTTGTCTGATACTAGTATGGCTATTCCAGCTTTCTTTTGACTTCCAGTAGCATGATAGATGGTTCTCCATCCCCTCACTTTCAATCAAAGGTGTCCTCAGGTCTAAAATGGGTCTCTTGTAGACAGCAAATAGATGGGTCTTGTTTTTTTTTTTGTTTGTTTGTTTGTTTTTTATTCATTCTGATACCCTATGTCTTTTGATTGGAGCATTTAGTCCATTTGTATTCAGTGTTGTTATTGAAAGATACGGGTTTTAGAGTCATTGTGTCATCTGCAGGTTTCATGCTTGTAGTGATATCTCTGGTCCTTTGTCGTCTTTGCAATGCTTACAGAGTCCCCGTTAGGATCTCTTGTATGGCTGGTTTAGTGGTGATGAATTCCTTCGGTTTTTATTTGTCTGGGAAAATCTTTATCTCTCCTTCTATTCTGAATGACAGACTTTGCCGAATAAAGGATTCTTGGCTGCGTATTTTTCCTATTCATCACATTGAAAATTTCCTGCCACTCCTTTCTGGCCTGCCAAGTTTCAGTAGATAGGTCTGCTACTACCCTTGTGTGTCTACCCTTGTAGGGTAAGGCCCATTTATCCCTAGCTGCTTTCAGAATTCTCTCTTTATCTTTGTATTTTGCCAGTTTCACTATGATCTGTTGTGCAGAAGATCAATTCAAGTTAACATCTGAAGGAAGTTCTCTGTGCCTCCTGGATTTCAATGTCTGTTTCCTTCCCCAGATTGGAGAAGTTCTCAGCTATGATTTGTTCAAACACCTTTGGCCCCTTTCTGTCTCCCTTCTTCTTCTGTAGCTCCTATGATACAGATATTGTTCCATTTCATTGAATCACCTAGTTCTATAATTCTCTCTTCGTGATCCAGAATTTTTTAATCTCTCTTTTTCAAAAGAAAAGCTTCACCTATTCCCCCCTCTGCCTCTTCAATTCTTGCTGTCACCACCTCTAGTTTATTTTGCACCTCATTTACAGCATTTTATAATTCATCATGACTACTTTTCAGTTCCTTGATCTCTACCCCAATAGATTCTCTGCGTCTTTTATGCTTTTTTTCAAGTCCAGCGATTAATCTTTTGACTACATTCTAAATTCTTGTTCAGTTATATTGTTTATATCTGTTTTGAGCAATTCTTTAGCTGTCATTTCTTCCTGGAATTTCTTTTGAGGAGAATTCTCCCATTCGTCATTTTCACTAGTTTTCTGTCCCTTATGTATTTTAAAAGCTTGTTATGTACCCTGCACCTGCAAGCACTACTATATTAAAGAAGAGTCATACACTGTCCAGGGCCTGGCCCTTTAGGAAGTATTTTTTGGAGTGTTACTTGCTCTCTGTTGTTGCGACTTTGGTTACTTTATCTCCCTACTCATAGTGATGTTTTCAACCCTCCACTGGGTGTGCTTTGTTTTGTTTGTTGAAGTAGCCCTGGAAAGGAAAACAAACAAACAGAAAACAAACAGAAAATAAAAACACACAAATACACACACACCAAAAAAATAAATAAATAAACCCAAAAATAAAAAACCAGAAACACCAGCTACAAGTAAACAACGGGGTGGAGGCGGTGCTGTTGGAAGAGTCCTTATCCCATACAAAGAGAGAAATAATGGGCAGGGAAAAAAGAAAAAATAACAGTTGACCAGACAGAGGAACTATATGGCTTAATCCAGAGAGAGAGAAAAGAAAATAAAGAAGACGATGTGGAACTTGTATCAAGAGAATGGATTAAATATGCCTGCTTAAACAAACAAACAACCAGACTAACCGGACTAGATGAGGGAAGAGATAAGAAGGAGAAAAGGAAGGAAGAATATGTCTCTATAATAAGAATTGTCCGAGAATTAAACCAGGCAGTGCAACAGCACTGGTCTGGAGGAGGGGCTGTCTGGTTTGTCATTGTCAATCCCGCTCCAGTAAATATGCAGTTACCAGGTGTGGAGGGGCGTGGTTTGGTGCAGGCGGGTCCTGCCTCCACTGTGGGCTCCGCTATCCCATCCCTGAGGCCCCACCTTGGTGATGGGGAGAAAAATAGCGACACCCCAGTCTCTCCTCCACAGACCAGGTGTCCCAAAACCTCTGTTCAAAGCATCCTGATTGTGCTGCGGGCACAAACGAGGTGGTTTGTCCCACTCCATCAACTCCCGTGCCCTGGCACTTGGCTCGGATTCAAACTCCCGTTCTGTGCGCCCTGGTACTGGGGGAGTGCCACTCTGTGGCTGGCGGCCACAGGCCGGCTTTGTCCTGTCCCACATCACTCCAGAGAGAGAATTGCTTTCTCCTACTGCTGACTTCACCCCTGACCTAGCCACCAAGCCCGGGGCTGGCTCCTCTCCTCCCCGAGTGTGCAGTCCAGGGCAGCCTCCCCAGACCAAAGAAAGGCCCTCAGCTAAAAGACTGGATCTTTCTCCACCCTGGTCAGTAGATTTTCTCCTGTCCAGATACAGTCCTATGCTTCCTCAGCCTCTCTTTTCCTTTTGTCTCTCTGCAGAAGGGGATCCCTCCCCTCCATTCGTTTTATCTCTCCCAGTTCACATTCATGAGCCTGTGGCCCATCAGGTGGGTCCCTGGAAGCGACTGAACTCGGAGAGTCTGGGAAGCAAAGAGACAAAGTCCTTTAGCTTCAACATTGCTTTGTTTGAGAGAGGAGGGAACTTTGGATCCCCCTATTTCTCTGCCATGTTGGCCCCTCCCCTTATTATGAATAATTTCAAACATAGACAAAAGCAGAGAGAAAAACATAATCTCCCCAAAGCATCAAATTTAAAATATTATTAGTTTACTTTAAATTAATACCCGTAAGATAATCTGTGAGTTTATTTTTCATGTAGTGTATTCCCCTGCACTATTTTTTGATAATTGTAATTAATGTTTCTCACAGTTCAAAAACTTATATGCTGATTTTTCATTACATGATTTTTAAATCTCTTTTTTTTTAACAGCTAATAGAGAAGCTGATGTACTATTTGAAGTACTATTTGATGAAGAATTTCCTGGAGGCTTAACAATAAGGTTTGTATTTCCTGATGATAATTATACTTTGTAAATATGTTTTTGTGGCCAGTGACTTTACTATACTTGTTTATTTGTCCACATTTTGAATTCCTCTTATATGCAAGACATCATACTTGCTACCAGAGAAGGCAACAGTGAGTAAGATAGACATGCTTTCTACTTTCATAGAGCTTTCATTTTAGTGGGGGAGATAATTGTGTAACTGATTATAATATTAATTATTTAATTAAAATGTGAGAAGTGCTGGGAAGGAAAAGTTCAGGTTTTTATAAGAGTATGACTTGTCCTGAGAATTCTAGAAAGGCTTTCTTGACAAGTGATATTTAAGATGGGATTTAAAGAATGAATAATACTTAACTGGAGGAAGAGGGAAGAAGAATGACAAATGATCAGGAAGAGGAAATAACACATGCAACAAAGGACCTATTCAGTCATTCAAATAAAAAATAATGCAAGTGTGTCTGAACTTCAGCAGGATTAGAGTGAGAGAGAAAAGCAAGAACCACACTGTAGGAACTTTTAAGCCAACTTTGAGGACATGTTAAGATTTTGGTATCTTGGTCTTCATCCTTAAAGTAATGTGAAGTTATCAATATCAGAGCTGTGACATGATCAGATTTGTATTTTAGTGGAATTGTGGATGCTTAAGCCAGACTGGGGTGGTTTGAGGAGGCAGGAAATTGAGCTGACCCTTGAGAAGTTTAACCATGAAGGATAGAAAAGATAACTAGAGGTTAGCAGGTTTAAAGGAAGAGGACTGGATTTTTTTTGTTTAAATTAATATGCATGAGCTTTATTTATTTTGAGGCAGCACTGATAGAAAAATATATGGGAAAAAGGATTATGATAGAATGAAAGGCATATGGAATGTGTTCTCTCACTTAACCTTTGTGTTACCTTGAGTAGGTAGTTAAAAGCATTCTGACCCTCAATTCCTTCATGTATAATGAAGATACACAATACTTCACTAGATTATGGTGAAGATTAAATGAAGTCCTTTCCAGTTTCCTGTCTCCCTTCTAGAAACTAGCTGGAAAACTGAACTGAATTTAGCCTAGTTTCTTTTTCTCCTCTATTTTGACTAATTAGTGACTAATTAAATAAAAAATTATTACTCTTGTTTAGCCTCTTGTTTTTAAGTAGGCTCCACGCCCAGCATGGAGCCCAGTGCAGGGCTTGAACTCACGACCCTGAGATCTGAGCTGAGATCAAGAGTTGGACACTTAACCAACTGAGCCACCCAGGAGCCCCTTGTTTAGTCTCTTTGCATAAAATCACAATTGTCAGTCCTTTTCCAAGTAACCCTCAGAATGCTATTATTGTCGTTTTGCAACTCAAATGTGCCTGTTTCCGAAAGACTTTACTGTCTGCAAACTTCAAATGCAGCAGCAGAGTCTGGATCTCATATCTGATTTTATTTTTCATGAAAATGTTTGATCACCAATAACCTTAGCCCAATAACTTTGAAGATACATTTTTAAGATAATTAACTTTTTGCTCTTTTTTTTCACTCCTAGGTAGAGGCACTGGATTACTTTACTAATAGAGAGCTATATAAAAGATTACTTGTATATTCATTTCTACAATCAGAATCTTTAAGTATAGTTCTCATGAACATATTTTCTACAAATCATATGAAGACTTGTCATAAAAGAATTCTACTTCTCCATCATCTCATAATATAAGAAGATTATATTCTTAGGAAAAGTGGGTAATAGAGTTAAAACTTCGACAAGACTTATTTTAATATCTAATATTTTTGTCAAGGCTAGGCAGGAAGGAAATCACACATACTTGCCTGTTAAGCCTTCCTGGATCCATAACTTTAAGATGGGAAGGTGAGGATAAAAAAGGCCTAGACTCAGCAATTGATCAGGACACAAATGTGATCAAAGTTAACATTTGCCCTATTGTGTAGGGAGAGCTGCACTGAGACCGGTGCCACATTTGGGTAGCTCCTGGTCTTTCATAAACCAAACTACAACCCAGTTTTTAAAAGAAGCTTCACATTTAATTCATGAATTTTTAGTTATACTCAGATATTTTGTTGCCAGCCTTCTGAGAGCAAACTAACACATACACACATCCCTTGCACACAAGTACACTTGTAGAAGAGCTGTTTCCCCCACTTGGTAGCACTGATAGTCTATTCAGAAACTTTTCAGAAATGTATCATCTTATAAATTAAGATCTTTCTATGATTTCAGGTTCCTCTACTGAATTTAAAAGCAATGTTTATGAATTCAGATAATGGATTGACTGTCCACCCAAAAATAATTTGATTTGTCTGCTCCCTAACACATTTAGTATTATTTCCCCCTGAAAAAACTGTTTATTTTAGGTGTTCACCTGGTAGAGGTTATCGACTGCCAACAAGTGCCTTGGTGAATCTTTCTCATGGGAGTCGCTCTGAAACTGGAAATCAGAAGTTGACAGCCATTGTGAAACCACAACCAGCTGTGAATCACTATAGCTCAAATTCATCAATTTCATCTGGGCATTTGGGAGGCCTGAACCATTCTCCCCAATCACTTTTTGTTCCTACTCAAGTAAGGCTCTTCGTCTTTTGTTTCTTTCTGTCCCCTTACAAGTCCCAGACAGACTTTGTAAGTGGAAATATAATTTGACTTCATTTTTTAAAACGTTTTGGTTCAAATCAGTTTCAGATTTGTTTTAAGTTAATAGACTAGTAAAGAGTGCTACTGATGGCATTCTACTCTGTTATAAAATCAGTTACGTTAAAGAAGAAACACATTTTTCAAATATGAGCTTTGATGATGTCTGTTTTGTTTTCATATATTTACTTTTGAAACTAACATTTCCATTTTTTTCTTATATAACTCAAATGTTGTATTATACCTGCTGTGAAATAACATGAATTTGAAAGGTTAACAGGGAGAGAAGTATATTTATCAAAAGCCATTTTCTTTCAAGTTTCTACTATGCAACTCATGGGTGATTTCCTTTATTTTATCTTTCTGGAGACAAAAGTTGATTTTTGAGAGACACTTAACCATATTCCATGTCCCCAAATCTTTATCACATTTTTTAAAAATCTTAACCTCATTTGAATCCAAGTAATATGTGTTCATTATAGACTAATTAGAAAACACAGATAAGGAGATAATAGCAAAGGAAACAGAAGCAAAAATCCTCTCAAATTTCATAGGTAACCACTATTAAATTTTGGTACATATTTTTGTGCTTAATCTGCACAAAAATCAGTTACCCATAAGTAATAGCTGATTTTTTAATCTATTAGATTATTTGTATGTAAGAGGAAGATTTTAAGAATAAAATCATTAGGTGTTAGTTTGAATGAGGTAATACATCAGTACATTGGAAGACAAAAAAAATCTATTGGTAGGGATATTGATTTAGTATAATCCATAGCATTTGTCATGCTTTATTTTTTTTTTTTTACATTTTATTTATTTTGAGAGACAGAGCGTGAGTAGGGGAGGGTCAGAGAGAGAGGGTGACACAGAATCTGAAGACAGGCTCCAGGCTCTGCACTAGTTGTCAGCACAGAGCCCGACGCAGGGCTCGAACCCACAAACTGTGAGATCATGATGTCAGCCGAAGTCAGATGCTCAACCAACTGAGCCACCTAGGCGCCCCGCATTTGTCATGTTTTAAATACTTTTCAACTGGGGCACCTGGGTGGCTGAGTCGGTTAAGTGTTCAACTTTGGCTCCGTTCATGATCTAACGGTTTGTGAGTTCAAGCTGTGCTGACAGCTCAGAGCCTGATGCCTGCTTAGGATTCTGTGTCTCCCTTTCTCTATCTGCCCCTCCCCACTTGTGCTCTGTCTCTCGCAAAAATAAGGAAATAAACATTTTACTTTTCAATAAAACCATTCAAAACCAATTACATATGATGAAGACCGTTTTCACTCCAATAGAATAATTTTATGATTACTGAGCTCCAGAAAAAAAGAACTGAGATTTCAGATAATGGAAGTTAAGATCCTGTCTACTGCTAATTAATTTTAATGAATTAATTTTATTTTTAATATGAATCTTAATTTTTCTGTGTTTCAGTTCCTTAAGAAATTTTTTGTATTTTGCCAGGTACCTACTAAAGATGATGATGAATTTTGCAACATTTGGCAGTCCTTACAGGGATCTGGAAAGGTTCAACACTTTCAGCCAACTCTACATGAGAAGGTTAGTGTACCTTGTTTGATGGACGTTTAATTTTCAAAAAACATCAACAGGGTGTCTGGGTGGCTCAGTCAGTGAAGTGACCAACTCTTGATTTCAACTCAAGTCATCATCTCATGGTTCATGGGATCGAGCTCCACATGGCACTCAGCGCTGACAGCACAGAACCTGCTTAGGATTCTCTCTCTCTCTCTCTCTCTCTCTCTCTCAAAATAAACTTGAAAAACAGCAACAACAAAATTTACATTTCTCTTTTGGGTATGCAATGACTAGTTTTCTCCTGAAATCTCATAAAATAGAAATAATGCTTCTAATCACAAATATTCAGAATTCTCTTCAGCCATATATCAAAGTTTTTGGACTCATAAATGGGAATATAGATAATTTTTCTTTTAAATCAGTTTTGGATTTTATTTTAGTTGTTTGCGAAATCATAATAATTGTATTTTAAATTCAGCACAGACCTTGAGACACCTGGGTGGCTCAGTCAGTTAAGCATCCAACTTCAGCACAGGTCATGATCTCATGGTTCATGGGTTCAAGCCCCGCATCAGGCTCTGTGCTGACAGCTCAGATCCTGGAGCCACATTCGGATTCTGTGTCTCCTTCTCTGCCTCTCCCCGCTCATGTTCTATCTCTCTCAAAAATAAATAAACATTAAAAAATTTTTTTTAATAAATTCAGCAGAGGCCTTAGTGGCACTTATTAACATTCATTTTCACTTGAATGTATAGCCATATTCTGGCACTTGGCTGTCTTAAATATGAATAAGGAAATTCGTATTCATTGATAGAGATTAAGAAGAGAAAAGAAATTCTGCTAAAATAAAGTAGACTCAGACCAAAAAAAGGGGAAAAGATAAGGAATACATTCCTACAACACTTTTGGCCAAGTTATTGACCTATCTTCTAAGCCTAGGTCAAGAGGGAATTTTCTCTCAAGTTGATAAACCAGTAGCCTACACCATGAAGGTCTCTTTTATTCTAATGTCCTCCGGTAATGGTGGCATTATCAGAGTTTATCACAGTAGAGAGGAGAAAATAGCAAGGGAAATGATGGTAAAATAAACATAAAAAGTGAGAGTGACAAAATACACAGGTTTCCTCTGCCAATAGCTATTATAAATTTTCCTAATCATCCATGAATCCTCTATACCTAAATATAATCTATATGCAGATTTTCAAACACTCTTTTCCTCTCTAATTTATTTGATTCTGCTAACCACTCATTCTTTAGAAGTGCTTCATTATTATTCATTCATTTCATTGATTCATTCGACATGTATTTATTGATTGCCTATCGTGTCCGTTCTATACAATGAGATATAGCTGTAAACAAAAGAAAAATTCTGATCCTCAAACAATCAGTATCCTTGGGAGGAGAGGACAGTAAATAAATAAGTAAATTATACGGTATATTAGATAGACATATTTCAGGAAAAGTTCAAGGAAGGAGGATAGAAAATGTTGGCAGGAGAGGTAGAGGCAAGGTTTTGTAGTTTTAAATAGAATTATCAAGTAACATTTGAGTAAAGATTGGAATGAAACAAGGAGTAGGGTATGTGGATATCTGAGGGGAGAGTATTCCAGACACATTCAAAGGCCCTGTTGGGAAGACAATTCCAGGTGTACTCAAGGATGAGAAAAAAGACCATTATGGTTCCCAGTCAATAGGGTGACTTGCAGGAACTGTAATTAGAGAGGTGACACATCAGTATAATGCAAGACCCTCTGGGTCTTTAATAAGGACATTGGTTTTTACTCAGTGAGATAAGGCATCATTGAAGGGTTTTGAGCAACAGAATGACATCCGATTTATATTTTAATGGGATCATTCTTTCTGTTCTCTTGAGAATAGATGTAGAAGAGTCAGAGTAGAAACAGATTAGTTAGGAGACGACTAGAGTCATCAAGGTACAGTTGATAGTGATTTGGACCAAGGTAGTAGGGGCCTGTGAGGAGTAGTCAAATTCTAGGCATATATGGAAGGGATTGCCATCTTATGACAAATTGGATATGGGGTTAAAAGAGGAAGAAAATGTATTAAAGAGTGTAACTCTTAAGGTCTTAGTAACTAAAAGGATAGAGGGGCTGTTACCTAAGATGGATAAGATTGCATGTCAAGTAGGTTTATGGAGGAAGATCTAGGGATCACTTTTGGTCATAGTAAATTTGAGGTCTATATTAAACATCTAAGTGGAGTTAGAAATTAAGTGGAGTTAATTAATTAAGATTAAACATCTTAATCAGAGTTAGAAATTTGAGTGGAGATGAAGTGTTGGACATTGACTCTGATAGTTATGGAGGATGTCCAAGCTGGAGAGAGAAATTTGGCATGTATTTGTATATCTATATATTTATATATATTTATCTATATCCAAGGAAGTGGATGTAGATAGAGAAGAGTTCTACAACTTAGCCTTCGAGAATTCCATCCTTAAAGAGTCAGAGAGATTAGGTGAACCTGACAAAGAAGACTGAGAAGGAATGGCCAATGAGTTAGGAAGAAAACCAGTAAGTTGTGGGGTTCTAGATGCCAAGTGAAGAATGTAGGTCAAGTAGAATAATCAACTGTGTCAAACGCTGGTGATGGATCAATTAAAATGAAAACTGAGAATTGACCGTAGAGTTTTGGCATCTGAGATCATTGAGAATTTTGGCAAGAGCAGTCTCAAGTAGAGTGGTAGGGGTGAAATATCAAGAAGAATGGGTTTAAGAGAGAAGGGGAGAAGAAAAATTGGAGGCAGCAAATATAAACAATGTCTTCAAGGAGTTACACTCTAAAAAGAAACATTACCCTGAATCCCCTCTTGCCTTTCACCATGTGTTCAACTTCTTTATTAACCTCTATTTGTCCAGCCATTCACTGGGCACTGCTCCCTACAACTGAACAACAGTTTTTTTTTTCTTCCCCCTTTTGCCTTATTGTTTGGTGACATTAGCTCTTACCTCACTGCTAATTACCACTCAGTCTATGTGATCCATAGCTCTCAGTCAAGATCTAAGCCAGTGTTTCCAACTTTCTAGAAGACAGGTATAGATGGATGCCCCACCATCATCTCAACCTCACGGATGTTTTAGAATTGACCTCACCTAAAGTTTCTTCTCTTATCCTTATTTCTTTTTTTTTTTTTTTTAAACTTTATAGTTTATTGTCAGGTTGGTTTCCATATAACACCCAGTGCTCTTCCCCACAAGTGACCTCCACCAAGACCATCACCCCGCTTTACCTTTTCCCCTTCCCCTTCCCCCCTCAGTTTGTTTTCAGGAATCAAGAGTCTCTCGTGTTTTTTTCTCCCTCCCTCTCCCTAACTCT
>CM053573.1:114308603-114416375 GCA_028646485.1 Cryptoprocta ferox
TCTTATCCTTATTTCTAACACTACCATTTCCCCAGGCATATAATCTGATGAGCATGGAGTAAAAATTTTTTCCTTTTTTCCTCTTTTTTTTTTTTTCCGTGAGACTCCAACAAATCTTTTTATTTCCTGTCAGTTCCCACAACTGGACCTTAGATTGTTATCCTAAGCCTAGGTTAACCTCCCATCTGTGCTTCCTGCTTCTTATCTCTTTCCTTTTTAGCCCTTCTTACATAGTACTGTATGATGCATCTTTCCTAATGATCTTTCCTGATGATCCTTTCACAAAACTGTGTGAACGCAGTGGCCATAATGGGGCAAAATATCTAATGAGTAAGAGCTCCTGGGTTTGAACTCAGTTTATTCCCTGAGACACTGTGGTGTGATAAATCTGGTACAAGGACTCAAAATCAAGAAATCAGATTTGATGACTCAAATTCAGCAACTCTAACTTCCTTGATCCCCTGTGGCCTTGTGTGTAAAATTAAGGCACTCAACTTAGATGACCTCTTTTCCAGCCCTAAAACAATATTATTCAAATATTCTAGAATGTATAGAGCTCCCTTTTCAGTACTAGTGGAATTCATCCTCAACTGAAACTACTAACTAGACCTTCTATAATCTAATTCTACCTAATTCTTATATAAAGTATATACAAATATTTGACAAAATGGAAGTAAGATTGGTCTCTTTACTTCCTTTTCCCACAAGTAGATAATTCCCACTTCAAGTTACATGTTCTTATTGTTCCTTCCACGTTCCTCTCTCACGACCAAAATTCCCCTAGATCTCAACTAGTCATGTTACCACCTATTTTCCTTGAGATGGAACTCAACACTTGATATTATATTTCCTCAGAATTGTCCACACACTGCTCTTGTTATTGGGTGGTATTTCATTATTTATACCAGCTAAACACTCTCATGTATTTCCAAGAAATATGAGATGCCATGTGTATCACTTACATTCATGAAGCATTAATAAGCAGCCTGGTTTTCATATAATGACCAAATTCTAGACAGCTCAACATGATTTTTAAAAAAGTATTCAGAGCGCCTGGGTGGTTCAGTCAGTTAAGCATCTGACTCTTGATCTCAGCTCAGGTCGTGACCTCAGTGTTGTGAGTTCAAGCCCCGCATTGGGCCCACGCTGTAGGCATGAAGCCTACTTTAAAGAAAATTTTTAGGGGCGCCTGGGTGGCTCAGTTGGTTAAGCAGCCCACTTCAGCTCAGATCATGATCTCATAGTTCGTGGGTTAGAGCCCCACGTCAGGCTCTGTGCTGACAGTTCAGAGCCTGGAGCCTGCTTCTGATTCTGTGTCTCCCTCTCTATCTGACCCTCCCCACTCACAGTCTGTGTGTCTCTCTCTCAAAAATAAATAAACATTAAAAAAAAAAAAACTATGGTCTTTAAGTAATAATGATGTATCCAATTTAGGTTCGTTAGTTGTAACAAATGTACCACTCTGGTGGGGGATGTTGACAATGGGGAATGCTATACATGTGTGGAGACCAAAGGTATATGAAATGTCTCTGTACCTTTCTCTCAACTTTGTTTTGTACCTAAAACTGCTGTAAAAAAAATCTTTAAGAATATAATAAATAAAAATAAAACTTTAAGTGTCTTTAAAAAATATTTAGGCCTTTATTGGAAATATATGAGTAACAAAGAACTTTATGTAAATATCAAATAGAACAACCAAAAAAACTATACCCAAAACTAGAATATTTTCTAATTAAACTTATGGCATACTTTTTCTCCAAAATGGTACTGTGAACATGGGTTTTAGAGTTAGAGCTCAAATATCAGCTCTCCTGTTATTGAGTTCTACAATTTCTGTATCACTTTGAGCCTCACTTTGAACCTTACTTTAAGGAAAAGTAGTTATAATACTAAGAGTTTGTTTAAATCATTTATAAGAATTTTAACTTTCAGGTTGCAGTTCTACCTCAAGAAATAAGTCAAGTAACTCAACATCATAAATCTGGTTTTACTGACAACACTGTTAAATGTCAGCAAAGAAAACATGAGCCTCACAAAAAATGTAAGTTTAAAGTTCAAAATATACTTATGATTCTAACTGCTTTTTTTTATTAATAACAGTTTTATTGAGTTATAATTCACATACTATAAAATTCAGTTTTTTGAAGTATTTGATTTTTTTGGTGTTTTCACAAAGTTGTACAATCTATGCCACTATCTAAATTTAGGACATTTTTATCACCCCAAAAAGAAACACCATACCTTTTTGCAGTCATTCCTCTAGCTCCTGGCAACCATCAATTTACTTTCTACCTCTGTGGATTGACCTGTCTGGACATTTCATATAATGGAATCATAAAATTTGTGACTTTTTGTGACTGACTTCTTTCACTTGGCATAATGAACATAAGGTTCATCTGTGTTGTAGTGTATATAAATACTTCATTCCTTTCTTTTTTTAATTTTTTAATTCCTTTTATGGCTGAATAGTATTCCATTGTGTGCATACTACATTTTGTTTATCCATTCATCCATTGATGGACAGTTGGGTTGCTTCCACTTTGAAGCTAAAATGAATAATGCTGCTATGAATATCGTACAAGTTTTTACATGAACATATGTTTGCAATTCTCTTGGATATATAATCAATTGAGTTGAATTACTGAGTCATATGTTAACTCTATGTTTAACTTTTTGTGGAACTACCAAAATGTTTTCCAAAGTGGCTGTACCATTTACCTTCCCACCACCAATATATGAGAGTCCAGTTTCTCTGCATCCTCCATAATACTTGTTATTGTTCATCTTTTTTTATTTTAGCCATCCTGATAGGTATAAAGTGAAGTCTCTTTGTGGTATTCATTTGTGATTTATTAATGACTAATAAAATTGAGCATCTTTTCATGTCCCTATTGGTGGTTTGTATATTTTCTTTGGAGAATTGTCTACCAAATCCTTTGCTCATTTTATTTTTATTTATTTATTTATTTATTTATTTTGAGAGAGAATGTGAGCAAGCAAGCTGGGGAGGGAGAGAAAGAATTCCACACAGGCTCCATGTAGAGCCACAGGCTCATTGTAGAGCCTGACACGGGGCTCTCAATCCCACGACTGTTAGATCATGACCTACTGAAATCAAGAATTGGATGCTCAACTGACTGAGCCACCCAGGCACCCCACCTTTGCTAATTTTTTTTTTAATTTTTTTATAGTTTATTTATTTTTGAGGCGGAGAGAGAAAAAGACCGAGCAGGGGAGGGGTAGAGAGAGAGAGCGAGACATAGAATCTGAAACAGGCTCCAGGCTCTGAGCCGTCAGCACAGAACCCAGTGTGGGGCTCACACCCATGAACCATGAGATCATGACCTGAGCCAAATTTGGATGCTTAACCGACTGAGCCACCCAGGCGCCCCCCTTTGCTGATTTTTAACTGAGTTACTTTTCTTTCCATCCTTGAGTTGTGTGAGTCCTTTATCAAATCTTATGTATACTAAATGCTTATTCAGATATTTGATTTGCAGATATGTGCTGTCATTCTGTGGGTTGTCTTTCTAACTTTATAGTGTCCTTGACACAGAAGTTTGTAGTTTTGATCAATTCTAATTTATCTATATTTTCTTCTTTTTCTTGGTTGCTTGTGCTTTAGGTGTCATATCTAGGAAACCACTGTATAATCTAAGGTCACAAAGATTTACACTCATCTTTTCTCCTAAGAGATTTGTAGTTTTAGCTCTTATTTTAGGTCTTTTTTCCCATTTTGAATGTCTGTGTATGGTATGAGGTAGGGGTCCATATTCATTCTTTTGCATGTGGATATCCAGTTGTCTCAGTACCATTTGCTGAAAGACTGTTCTTTTCCCATTGAATTCTTTTGGCACCCATTGAATTTTCTTGGCACCCTTGTTAAAAATCGATTGATTATAGATGAATGGGTTTATTTCTGGCCTGTTAATTCTATTCCACGGATGTATTTACTATCTTTATGCAAAGAACACCCTTTTCTTGTCTTGATCTATGTAAGCTTTCAGTCTTTCAGCTTAAGTGTAATGTTAGCTCTGGGGTTTTGGTAAATGGCCTTTATTAGTTGAGGAAGTTCCCTCCTATTCCTAGGTTGTTGATTTCTACCACCACTACCACCCCTTGGAGCGATATTAGGTTTTTCTATTTCTGTGCTTAATTAATATATATTCCATTCATTGTTTTCTCTATGTTGAACCAACCTTGCATTCTTGGGCTAAATCCCACTAGGTCACGGTGTATAATCTTTTTTTATATGCTACAAGATTTGATTTGCTACTACTTTGTTAAGGATTTTGGCATCTGTATTCATAAGAGATATTTGTCATTTTCTTTTCTTGTGATATCTTTGATTTTTATATGATGATAATACCTTACAGAATGTGAGGAGTAACATTTTGGAAGAGCTCAGCTTCATTCTTATCCCTCTGGTGGCAGTCAGGCTATTGGTTTCCACCAAAAAACACTGGCTATTATTTTTCAAGCCTACATAGAGTTGTAGAGTGGGGATTGAGACTAGGGCAAATTAAAAAGCCACTAAGCTCACTGTTCTGAGAATCAGTCTTTTTTCTTGAATAAATACTCCCCAGATTGCTACAAGCCTCTGATTAATATCCATAGCTCTGAAAAGTTGGATTCTGGTAATTTATGCCCATTTTCTTGTTGCTTTTATGGAAAAGAATTTTTAGAAGTCCTTACTCTGACATTTTTGCTCATGTCTTCCTCACTACTTTTTGAGATAAATTTTATTTAGCATAACCTAGTTACTTTTCTGTGTATAAACATTTGCTTATTAAATTACTCTAACCTATATTACAATATTTTACTAAAAATATGTATAAGGCACCTGGGTGGCTCTGTTGGGTAACCATCAGACTTTGGCTCAGATCATGATCTCACAGTTTGTGAGTTCGAGCCCTGCATCAGGTGACCTCAAGCCCTGTTTTGGGTGAGCTTGAGCCTCGGTTCAGGTGAGTCCTGCTTCTCTCTCTCTCCCTTTCTCTGTCTCCCTCTTTGCCCCTTGTGGGATTGTCTCTCTCTCCCTCACTCACTTGTGCCTTCTCTTTCTAAAAAACAGTAAATAAATAAAAATAAAATCTTAATAAATAAAAATACGTATATTGTTATAGTATTCTCCTAACATAATTTATATTTTTTTATTTTTTTCATTCCTCTAGTAGTGTTTACTGTGTTCCAGGCACAGTAAGGAATGTAGATGCAGAGCTAAGAATCTTCATCTCGCAGTTACTTTTTCTCTTCTCTTGATCAGAATATTCCCAAATTGCTGCAAATTGTTCTTTATGTTCAAAATATGACTCAGTTGTTATTCATTCATTTATTTATTCAGCTGCTGTAAATTGAACTATTATGTGCAAGGTACTGTTTTAGGTGCAAGGGATATATGAGTGAACAAGACAGACAAGTTTTTCAGCATAATGGACATTACATTCTAAGGCGGAGACTGAATGTAGGCAAAAAAGCCTATTCAGCAAATTCCATAATCTGTAGTAATGATAAGTGCTGTGATGAAAAATAAAGCAGACTAAAAGTAAAGGTAGGGATGGTATTTTAAATAGAATGGTCAAGGGTTGCTTCTCTGAGGACATAAGTTTTGAGCAGAAACCCAAATGAAAGGGAGTGAAATGGGATGAGCTATGCAAAATGTTTGAAGAGCTTTCCAGCAGAGGAAATATCAAGTACAGACCCCTGTCTAATTTATTATATTTAATATATGTATGTATTTTATGTGTATATCTCTTACATGTATTACAAGAATGGTCTTTTTAAATATTTTTCTAAAAAGCTGTTTTCAAAAAATTTGTGTGGTTTTATAACTTTGGTTCAGTTTGACAACCACTAATCTATTTTTTTGCACTAGTATCTATTTGTTATTTTTGTTTCATTTACATTTTTAAGTTAAATATAGATTGATTTCCCTATAAATCTGATAAATATAGCTTAAAGGTTTTATATTTAATTGAAATGCATTGTGATTTTTCTTCAAATTATTATTTACATGAATGCATGTAACTACATTATTTAGAATTCCAGTTAGTTTTGTTGTGTGTGTCTCAACAAAGGCTTAATGTCAATACATGTTAACTTGCTTTTTCTTTTCCTCCTTTTTGCAAGATTACTTCCTTCCCTTCTTTTCCTTACCTCTCCCTTTCCTCTTCTCCCCTCCCATCTTAATTTCCCCTCTTCTGTTCCCTGTCTTCCAGTCTTTGTTCATTTCTTACCACCTCTCTTCATCTCCCCTTCACCTCCTTCCCCTCCCTTCTCCCACCTTCTTTTCTTACCCTCTTTTTCCTCCTTTGTCCCTTCCTCCTTCTTTTCCTCTTTTTTCCTTTACTTCTTCCTCTTCTAGTTTATCCTTTTCATTTTTCCTACCACTCTCCCAGTTTTCCCTTAATAGGAATACTAAAATAGCTTCCTAGTTTTTCTCCTACTCTTCTGTCTATTCAGTATGCCACTGCCATATTTTAATCTTCCTAAGGCACAATTCTAGTCTATTAAGAGTTTCATACATATATTCCTTGCTTTCTGCTTCCATTTCATTTCTCCTGTTATTTCCTTTGTCTGAAATGTTTAGCCTCCCTTTGCAAACCTACATGCTTCAAGGCTCATTTACATGTCACCTTTCCTTTTCCCTTGTTGTTATCTGTGAGTATATCTTCTCCCGCTCGTCTAAATTAAAAGTTTTTCAAGATCAGGGCCTTTGTCTTCTTGGAATTCTGTGAATTTTCAACACAGTGTCTTGCTGTGGTAAATATTTGGTAATTTAACCAGTTTGCAGCAGTACTTCTCACTTACCAAAATTCCTGTTTTCTTGTCTCTAGTTAAAGAAGAGTGTAAGAGTCCTAAAACTGAGAGTCGGTCACAAAAATTGTCAAATAAGCAGGTAAGCTTTCTTAAACTTCTAGTAGCCAGCTTTATATTACAGGGGTAACTGTGTGGCATCTCAATTTCGCCACCCAAATCCATAAGTTTTGTGACAAGAAAGTTGCTGACAGTCACTTAGATGGGAAGTTACACAGCTAGAGTCAGGATTTGGAACTAGAGATATTTATACACACACACACACACACACACACACATACGTATAAATCCATAAACAGATACATATTTCATAGTTGGGTGGCTTTGAGCAACTCACTACACCTCTTACAGTAAGCCTCAGTTACTCAATTTCTTCATCTTTTTCTTTTTTTTTTAATTTTTTTAATGTTTATTTATTTTTGAGAGAGAGAAAGAGACAGAGCGTGAGCATGGGAGGGGCAGAGAAAGAGGGAGACACAGAATCTGAAGCAGGCTCTAGGCTCTGAGCTATCAGCACAGAGCCTGACACAGGGCTCTAACTCATGAACCGTGAGATCATGACCTGAGCCAAAGTCGGAGCTTAACCGACTGAGCCACGCAGGTGCCCCATTCTTCATCTTTTTCTTAGAGAGGGAGAGAGAGAGAGTACACACAGAAGAGAAAGGGAGAGGAAGAGAAAAAGAATTTTAAGCAGGCTCCATGCTTAGAGCTGACCCCAACGTGGGGTTCAGTGCCACAACCCTAGAATCACAACCTAAGCCAAAATCAAGAGTCAGTCGCTGAACCAACTAAGCCATCCAAGTGCCCCCTTGATTTCTTCATCTTTAAAATGGAGACAGGGTTGCCTGCATGGTTCAGTCAGTTAAGCATCCAGCTCTTGATCTCAGCTCAGGTCTTAATCTCAGGGTCGTGAGTTGGAACCCCACGTTGGGCTTGGCACTGGGCTTGGAGCCTACTTTTATAAAATAAATAAATAAATAAATAATAAATTAAATGGAGATAAAAATAGATCACTTGTCTCACTTGATACATTTAGTCTATATATACATACATACAAACATACTTACATACATGAATGTGTGTATGTGTGTATAAAATATGTGGAAGTATGTGTATATATTCAATGATTCATTTAGGATCAACATAGCAAGGTTAATGGTAATTGTGTGGAGTAATTTGGTGTGGGAGGGAGCTGAGATTATTTATGTTTGCCTTTATATAGCCTCTGCTGATTGATAAGGAAAATATATACATTTTATAATCAAAGAATAACAAATTTTTACTCTAAAAACATTCAACACGTATACTCATGGTATATGTACTTTCTATATGGAATATATACTTTCTATATACGTATTTTTTTTTAAGTTTTTAAAAATTCGATCTCTTATAAGTTAGTCATATATCAAATAAGACATCTTAGCAGAATATTTGGCACATAACAGGTTTTCAGCAAATGGAACCCATTAATATTTAGATACCAGTAATGGTTGACTTTTAAGGCCCTCTTTTTCTGAAGTTTTTATGCTATAACTTCCTTTCTTCTACAGAAGGGATTTATAAACTTTGTTATGGGTTCTTTCTCAGAATAATGTTTTAATGCTAAAATACTTAAGATTTGTAAGAAAATTAATTGTATTGAAATATAACTAGAATCACCACTGTTGCTTGATTGAAGGAATATTCATAATTGAAGGAAATGCTAAATCTCATTTAGAAGTTAATGAAAATTTAAGTTTTTTCCTCATCGAAGTTTACAAGCCCCATTTTAAAGATAGAAAAGAAAATGGCACATAAAAAGTTTGCACTAATTTATTTATAACACAAATAGCTATTTTCACAAAAAGCTCATTCTTACTCTTTTATAGACATTTGGAGGGGCTGCCAAATGTAATATTAAGCTATTGAAGAGAAATGAAAGTGCAGAAGTCTCAGAAAACCGGAAGGTTGTGACTAGTTACCCAAGTGCTATTGATAAGGTAAAAGACCATTTATTCAATTTCTGTTCCAAAACTTGAGCAGCTGGGAACATGAGTGGATGAAGATTAAATGATTGTTTTTGTACCTAAAATTCTTAGCTTTTTCTGTGTCCTCATATTTTCATCTTCATGCACAAAATATTTATTCTTTTAGCCTACCCCTGGAATTGAGAACTTTTTAGCATCCTTGAATATCTCCAAAGAAAATGAAGCACAGTCATCTCATCATGAAGAGCCTCCAAGTGAAGAACTTTTGTCACCACAATCATTTGCTATGGTTTGTGTTTTGTAGGAGCTTTTGTACTATAGTAATTTTACAGTGTGGCCCATGTGTACATACCCCATGCAACTGTTACAACACTTTTATGTCCTTTCGACTGGTGTGTTACATCATTATTGTCATCTTGTAGGGAAAAGCAGGCTGCCCTGGGCAATTTAGTTATCTGTATGTTTGATTTTTTTAGACCATAGCTCCCTTACTTTTCAAACATTGCTACCAGGCAATTTCGTCAAGTTAAGCAGAAGAAGTATTGTTTCTGTGGCAGGAAATGTGGGTATTTTTTTTTTCAACTCTAGACTGTTGATTTTGTTCATTCCCTATCTGAAATGTAGTTCTCATCTTTAACAATAGAGCTCACTAAAAGAAGGGTTAATAAGCTCTGTAACTCTAACGTTAACTTTTCTCCACCTACCCCCACCATCTCCATACCAATTATTTTCAAAAACAGAAAGGAACTCGGATGCTTAAAGAAATACTAAAAATTGATGGCTCTGATGCTGTGGACCATAAGAATGAAATGAAACAGTTTGGTAGTGAAGTCACTGTTTCCTCTAATAGAAGAGATGAATATGGACCTTCCTCACAGCCTCAACAAAATAAGAAATTAAGTATGTGAACTAAGTACTATTACTAATAACCGATAGCATTTCAGATGTTCAGTCATTTGGGTTGTCTTATCTTGTGCTTTTGAAGATAAAACTACTTGTAGTTTTAAAAGACTATAATGAAGAGTAACAAAAATGTAATTTTTATACTGTGTCATTAAATAATGATATAACTATCTAACTAATAGCTCTCTAGTCCCTAAATGTCTTCTTGTGATTACTTAAATTGTACTTTTGCAGTTACTCATTGTGTAGTGTCCATACCTAGACAATTTTTCACATTCACATTTTTTTAGGAAAGCTTTTTTTCCCTCAGTAATTTAAAAATAGTTTTGTAACCTAAATACATTATTTAACTTTACTGAGATTTTAAGGGGCTTTTTTTATATTTATAAAATGAGAATAACATTGCAAATGACTCTTGTGATAATTATATGATACATACAAAGCATTTAGCACTGTGTCTGGCATATTATAGGTACCAATGATTGATACAGCATTATGTTATAATAGCTCGGCCAATAGAAGAAGCTACAGAATCAATTAAAAATAATTAATGGAGGTACAGTACCACTGTAAAGTGGGTACTTACCTTAAAATTATGAAGCCAATAGCATACCATGTGGCACATATATAACCAGATTGTTTTTTTAAGTTTATTTATTTTGAGAGAGAGACTGACTGAGCACAGGAGGGGCAGAAAGAGAATCCCAAACAGGCTCCACACTGTCAGCACCGAGCCCTGATGCGGGTTTCAAAGCCAGGAACCATGAGATCATGACCTGAACCAAAACCAAGAGTCAGACGCTTTACCAGCTTAGCCACTCAGGCTCCCCATAGCCAGATAAGTGAGGACAGAAATTTTTCAGAGGTAAAAAAACAAACAAAAATAAAAAACAGTTTGAAATAAGCAGAATTGACTTCATTAAGATCAAAATCTGAAACAGAATCAAAGCATACCTTCATTTATTTTATATTCCAGTGAATAATAGGGTAAATAATTAATTTAAAATTCCAGTAACTATTAGGAAACTATCATGGTGACAGACATGCTCTTGGAATAGAACAAAATAAAAAATTAAAACAAAACTGGAAAAAGATGGTCTCGCTATCAAAAATCAAGTAACTTTTATTTCAGAATAGTGAAGAATCTATCTCTTAAGAGTCAAGAGCTCAGAATCCAGCCCAAGTAACAGAGTTTGCAAGTTGCATGGCTTTGGGCTAGCAACTTAACCTTTTTTAAAAAATCTATATCAGTGAGAGGTTTAGGTTCAATCTTCACTGGGGTATGCTCTTGTTCTATTAGTTTGTTGATCATACAGAATGTGAACTCTTAGAATGTTTTAATGATCTTCTATAAAAGCATTTGAAAGCGTTACTTTTAGAAAAACTTTTAAGCAGCTTCATTTTGGAGCAATAAAACTATCCATGTGTCTCAGAATGTAGGATGTAATTTTGACAAGACTGAACCCAAGGCCTCAAAACTTAAGAATTAATTGTAAATCAGCTCAAAAAAAGCCATTTGCTTATTCAAATTTTGCTTTGCTCAAAAATAACTATGTAGTCATTAATCTCAAGATGTCAGTTTTTGGCAGTCAGCAATTTACCATGTTTTAAAATTTTTATCTTTGTCATGTATCATTAATCAGTTATAATCATCTAAAAATCTTATTGAATTCTTGATAATTTTAGATAGTACTAAATAGTTCCTATATTTGCTTCATGGGAGATTCCTCTTCTCACCTTTTAACAATTTCTTGCTTGCTATGTGTAAAACCTACAATAACTGCATAGTTCAGTATATCATTTAATATAGATATATCCTTTTCTCTTTTTTGGTAGCATCTTATATGAATAAACCTCACAGTACTAGTGAATACCATAATATTCAGCCTATGGACCATGTGTGTTGGCCTACTCCCAGCCATATCCCTCCTGTTTCCACACCAGTAACTGAACTTTCTCGAATTTGTTCCCTTATTGGAATGCCACAACCAGATTTCTCCTTTCTTAGAACACCACAGGTATAGTATATTACTGTTCCATTTATCTAAGTTTTTTAACACTGATCTTAAATAGCTTGACTGAAAATCTTTGGCTAACAATAATATAATGGAGCTGATTTTTTGTACTTTATGAGCAACATAGATTTATACTTCCCACTATGTCTCACTCATATTTATGCCAAAGCCCTCAGAGATGCTGACAGAGAGGAAGCTGGGCAGTACATAGCCTGGACAGATTGATAGAGCTAGGGATCTTGGGTCTACAGCAGCAATTTTCAAAGCTTTGGCCTAATAAACTCCCACCTTTTTTTTTTTTTGAGGACCCCAAAGAATTTTTGCTTACGTGTTTTATATCTATGTTAACTACATTAGAAATTAAAAGTGAAAAAATTAAAAGTATAATTTATTAAAAATAACCTTTCAAAAATTATAGTGAGTGGCACTGCTCTACGTCTCTGCAAATCATTTCCATCTCTAGCTTAATGGAATAAGCTAGGTTTTCACATCTGCTTCTCTCTATCTCTTGTGATATGTTTTGGTTAAAATACATGAAGAAAATCTGGCCCCAGACAGACTGATAGTTAGAGAAAAGAAGAGAATTTTAATAGCCTTTTCAGATAATGGATATTTTTTGATACTACATTAAAATGTGGTATTTTCTTAGAAGTTAGTTGCAATGTAGAATCTAAAGCTATATCAATGAATTTTTTGGCCTCTATATACTTGTGAGAAACTGAGAGTGGAAAAGACAAATAGCACCTTAATATCATTATTAAAATAATTTTCACCTCAAGGACCTCCTAAAAGGGTCTCAGGGACCCCCAGGGGCCCCAGACTGCACCTTGAGAACCACTGACTATAGGAAAGGTTATTTCATCCTCTTTATATCCAGGTTTTTAATACATTCTCATCTAAAACAGTTTAAGCGGGCTTAAACTTACAACATCACATAAAAATGACTACCTTTTAAAAAAGTATTTTTTAAGAATTAAGAATTGTTTTAAAATCTTTTTTTATAAAAGAAAAAATGTATGATAAAGAGTTATAATTTAAATGTAAACGTAAAACTGGTCATAACCTATAAGTCTTAGATTTTTGCAGTTAATTTATAGTAATGAAATATCTGCTAATTAGATGGTGTAAAGCAAGAGTTAGCAAATTTTTTTTCCAAGGGCCATATAGTAAATATTTTAGGCTTTGTGGGCCATACGGTCTCTGTCACAGCTACTCAGCTGGGCAGTTAGGGTATGAAAACAGACATAGGCAATACATGAAAGAAGGGCCGTGGCTGTGTTGCAAAAACAGCCCTTATTTATAAAAATAAGCAGAAAGTCTAGTTTCCCAACCCTTGGTATAAGGAAAAAATTTTGTTGGCTTTCATTTGCATTTAGGATGCTTGACCCTTCAGCTAGCTTAAAGAGCATTTTATTTTGTAAACATTACAAGATAAGGAAACAATTGTAAAATTTCTACAGGGCAACCCAAAACTTAAAATGATTGTCCTTTTCTGAATTTTTGAATTCTTTTTCACAGAATGTCACATAAAATTATTCTACTTGTGTAGGCTTGAGGGGAGAAGGTCAACCTTCTAGACAGATAACTTCATAGACATTCATGTTCTCTTTTTTAGACGATGACAGTTTGCCAGGTAAAATTATCTAATGGCTTACTGGTACATGGGCCACAGTGCCATTCTGAAAATGAAGCCAAGGAAAAAGCTGCATTTTTTGCGTTACAACAATTGGTAAGAATTAATCATAACTTCTTTACTAAATTTTTAACTAATCTCTATAGATGTTTTTGTTGCATTGTCTTCTAACTTTTAAATTCTTCCTTAGGGCTCCTTAGGAGTGAATTTCCCTTTGCCTCCACCAATATTTCCAAATTATCCTCCTGCTGTACCACCCGGAACCATTCCTCCAGTTTTTCCTCAACCTACTGGTAAGATATTTGGCTCTTCTAAATATTTGTTATTGAGTTACTATTTTTGGAAAGTTCTTCTAAGAAGCATCATTTTGAGGAAACCAAAAAATGTATTTCAGTATCTAGGGAATGTAAAAAGGAATTGTGAGAAATAAGACTGGAACCAGAGATTGCAGATTTATCTAGAAATACCATTCCCCTTCTGTAGCCTCTGGTGTAGTTAAAATAGGACTGTTCTTTGTTCTGGGCAGTCCCTTATTCCCCAGTAGCTGCCAACAGATGAATTTAGGTTTAAGTTAGACATCAAAACAGAGGTGGGAAAGCAAGAAAGAAAACAGAGGTAGAGGGAATAAAAAACAGATAAGGTTTTGAAGCTGTGGATATGAAAGAAACTGCCCTTGATGATGAAGTTTCAAAATGAAGAATGAGGAGTTTCTAAGTTTACTGTGTATCTCTTAATATTCTCATAACTGTCTTCCTCTTTTAAATGTGGAGCCTGAGTTATCAAGCAGGTAGCTCCCTGCTTCCTGTAGCCATTTGGGATCTTCCTAATGTTCTGAGTGAATGAAATGGTCACTGTGGAATCGGAACTCTTTTTGTCCAGGCTCTTTTACTGACTGACTTTGAGAAAATCATATAACTTCTTTGAGAATCCATTTTCTTATTTATGCTAGACTGTGTCCAGGATTTCTTTGAGATTACCATTTTCTAATTTTATGATTCTAAATCTTAAGCTTATTAAACATTTCTTTTATCACCCCTTTTTCCTAATAACATTTGGCTTCTTTATATCCTAATCATCATAATTTTAAAATCAATTATTTGTTTATTTCAGGTTTAGAAAATTTATTTTCTGAGACATTAGTCTAGGAGCTCTACACATCTAATCCTCACTACAAACATTAGAAAATTTAATAATGCTGATTAAACAAATTATCTCTTCTCTTTGCCAAACTACATGAAACTGAACAATAAATTATTTTTAAAGTGTAAACCTATAAGGACAGAGAGCTGGAAGAAGAAACATCAGCAGATTAGAGATTTGAAAAGAGTTAATGATGAGAAAAACAATTGAAGGAGTAGTAACTAATTTAGCAGAGCAGGGATAAGCTACAAACTAAAGTATCTGTAGAAGATAATACAAATGAGAGGAAAAGCAGCTCGTCCCTCATAAATCCTAAAAATTTCAGAACTTGAAAGTGTCAGAAGCTATCAGAGCTTCCAACAAGGCATGGGCTGAAAAGAGGGGGATTGTTTCAAAGTCTATATGTGGAGGGATGAGACTCCTCAGATACCTCCCCCACACAGCCCCTTCAGGCAAAGCACTGGAAGTATATTCTCCAGAGGACACAGAGGTGTGTACACCAGGCACAGAGTACAGATATTTGGCTGAAAACTGAGATTAAGGTAAAGTTCCTTTTCCTTATCCTGTTCTCAGTTTGTAGCCAGCCATAGCTCATATAGGAAGTTGGAAGATGGTTCTTTTCAGAAATTCATTGAAGTATAAAGAAAATACCTGGTGACTTTTGGAGGATATTCCAACCAGAAGGCTGGCTCGCTACCAATAAGAAGTGGATCTCTCTAGGGTAATCCTAGAAGCCCTCAAGTCATTTAGTCCTGCTCCCTCTTAATGCCGAAACTTCTTCTAATCACAGTTTAAATGCCTTGCTCTTTAATATGAATAGACCCTAAACTGTGAGAGATCCTGAACATTTCGGGGAAAATGTCTAAAATTAAAACAGAAAGCCCAAAATAAAGAGAAATAAAAGGGACCTAGAAATAGGGATAATGTAGGAAATCAGACTTCAAACATAGCTCATAGCTAATGTTCTTAGAGAAATAAAACAGTATTACAACCAAAACATAAGAATAAGAATTAATGGGGGGGGGGAGAATAATTGGAGAATACAAACTAAATTGTTAAGTTGAAATTTTAAATTTCAGTAGATAAAGCCCCAGCAAAGGTAAAGAAATCTCAGGAAGAACAAGATTAAAAGTAGGAAATAAAAACAAAAGGCTCATTTGGTTAAATAAGTGTCCAACTTCAGCTTCAGCTCAAGTCAGGATCTCACAGTCCATGGGTTTGAGCTCTGCGTTGGGTTCTGTGCTGACCGCTCAGAGCCTGGAGCCTGCTTCAGATTCTGTGTCTCCCTCTCTCTCTGCCCCTCCCCTGCTCACACTCTGTCTGTCAAAATAAAGACATAAAAAATTTTTTAAATTAAAAAAAAAAGGCATCCAGATTGGCAAAGAAGAAGTCAAACTTTCACTCTTCGCAGATGACATATTTTACATAGAAAACCTGAAAGACTCCACCAAAAACTTGTTAGAGCTGATACGTGAATTCAGCAAAGTCACAGGATATAAAATCAATGTACAGAAATCGGTTGCATTTCTATATACCAATAACAAAGCAACAGAAAGAGATATCAAGGAATCAATCCCATTTCAATTATATCAAGAACTATAAAATACCTAGGAATAAACCTAACCAAAGAGGTAAGAGATCTGTACACTGTAAACTATAGAAAGCTTATGAAAGAAATTGAAGAAGACACAATGAAATGAAAAAACGTTCCATGCTCATGGATTAAAAGAACAGATATTGTCAAATGTGATACTACCTAAAGCAATCTACACATTCAGTGCAATCCCAATCAAAATAGCACCATATATACATATACTGCATATACTGTATATGCTGTACATAGCACCTCCTTGAGGAGGGCACTTACTGGGATGAGCATATGTATGTAAGTGATGAATCATGGAAATCTACCCCTGAAGCCAAGACTACACAGTATTTTAGGTAACTTGACAATAAATTAAAAAAAAAATTCAACATGAATTACACAATGGTGTTGAATGAAAGACATAATATATTAAAAAGTATCACTTGCAAAAAATAATAAATAAAAGTGGAAAATAAGAAAGGAGGAAGGGGCATCTGGATGGCTCAGTCAGTTGAGCGTCCGACTCTTGAATTCAGCTCATGTCATGATCCCAGTCCAGGATAATGGGATAGACCCCGTGTCAGGCTCCATGCCTGCTTAAGATTCTCTCTCAGGGTGCCTGGGTGGCTCAGTCAGTTAAGCATCAGCCTCTGGATTTCGGCTCAGGTCATGATCTCACAGTTCGTGAGTTTGACCTGACTGCATGGAGCCTGCTTAGGATTCTATTTCTCTCCCCTTCTCTCTTTCTCTGCCCCTCCCCCACTCACGCATGTTCTCTCTCTCTCTCTCTCTCTCTCTCTCTCTCTCTCTCTCTCAATAATAAATAAACATTTTTTTTAAATCTCCCTTTGCCTTCCCCTCCCCTCAAGCTCTCTTTCAAATAAATGAATAAGTAAATTTTTAAAAAATAAAAAGAAGGGAGATTTAGAGGAAGAGGTCACAGATCTAGTACCCATCTAATTGGAGTTCCAGAACAATAAACCAGAGATAGTGGAAAGGAAGAAAGTATCAAAGAAATAAGATTAAAAAAGTTTCCTCTGCAGCATCTGGCTGGCTCAATCAGTAAAGCATCCATCCGACTCTTTTTTTTTAAGGTTTACTAAAAAACTCATGAATGGTTAGATCATGCCCTGAGCCAAACTAAGATACTTAATCAACTGAGGCACCCCGTCATCCATCTGACTCTTGATCTCAGGGGTCGTGAGTTCAATTCCCAAGTTGGGCATGGAGCCTACTTTAAAAAAAAAAAAGTTTCCTCAACTAAAGGACAGGTAACTGTAAATTGAAAGGGCCACTAAATGCTCAGCATAATGAATGAAAAGAAATGGAGATTGCCTTGAAATTCAGAACACCAGTGATAAAGAGAATGTCTAAAGAACTAGAAAGCAGTTGAACATTGAATATATCAAAATTCTGCGGCAGAATTAATTTCATCTTAGATTTCTCTGTATAGCCAAACTGTGAATCTAGTGCAATTTAGTATAAAGACATTTTAGACATGCAAATTTACTTCTTATGCACCCTTTCTTAAGAAACTGCAGGATTATATGCTCCAGCATTATAATGAGGAAGAAGAGAGAGAGGAAGGGAAAGAGAAAAGGAAGCAAGGAAGGAGGGTAAAGAGGGAGGGAAGGAAGGGGGGAGGGAAGGAAGGAAGGAAGGAAAGAAGGAAGGAAGGAAGGAAGGAAGGAAAGGGAGAAAGGTAGGGAGAATGGGAGCAAGGAAGGCGAAGGGAGGGGAAAAGAGGGGGGAGAATGGAGGAGAGGAGAGGAAAAGAAAGCAAACCATAAGACTAAACCATCAGAGACCTAGTATATTTACACAAAGAATGGAAGTCCCAGGATGCCAGCTGCTCAGCAGGTCTGGAAAATAACTAGTCCCGGTTGGAAGAGTAGAGGGAGTTCTTGGCACTAAGATAGTTATCTGATAGATGGATAGCATTTGGAAAAACATCAAGGATAAGTACGTGGAGGACTAAGGAGCTTTAAAAAGATAATTACTTTTAAAAAGTAAAAAAAGTTTTACAAGAAAAGAGAAACATAGAGTACCCTACCTGGCTCTGCAGTGACAATACTTACACAACCACGTACCATAAACACTGCTTATATATTTAAACAAATATTGCGATATATTTCTGTTGGAAGGACAGTACATGCAGTAAGGGGTGGTATAAAATAATTTTGATTTTTGAGCTACCTGAATTTTGATCTATCTTAATAGGAAGTCAGTATATCTAAAAATGCCTAACACTGAAAAATCAGTAGTAGTATAAGCAAATTACTGAACCCTGATGGAAGCAAACAGCTAAACTAGTTAAACCTGGAATAGTGTGCTGTATTACATTGAAAACCTTTTTACTACAATGTGTATACTACTCTGACTTTCTAAGGAAATGTAATTTGTCTAAGGACATAAGTTCCTGAGTAGCAAAACTGGCATTGAAACCCAAGTCTTTCTGATTCCAAAGCCCATGGTTTTTGTTACTGTACTATGCTGGCATTCCTTTGCCTGTATGCCTGTATAAACAATCCTTCTTTAGTCATAAAGTTTTTATAACTAAATGAATCTGATGTTTCATATAGCTCAGGTAGTAAATTCACTATAACTTGCAAAATCCAATTTGACTGCCTTTTTACTCAAAAATAACTATATATAAATTTTAAGTAATTAGTATATGTAGGTTATGGGAATGTATTATCTAAATGGAATGATTGTTTTCCTCCTTTATGATCAACATTTAACACCTTGATATGTTTACCTTTTTCATGTTAATTATTACATTTATGTTCATTATTTTATCATGTTTATAACATTGTATTCATACCTACCAAGAATTTTAAGCTTATTATTAGAATTCTTTGGTCCTGTAATAGGTCTCTCCAATGGTCCAGTTAAAATATATGATACAAGTAAAAGCCAAGAGATTTAAATGTTAATCAGGAGAAAAAAACTTAAGCGTCTTATTAACATTTTAAAGTTATTTTGTAAATTTCTACTCTATAATATGAAAAGTCCCAATGGGAAAAAAATGGAGGAAAGTATATTTTATATTTAGAACAATGATTTATTGGAGAAACTGTGGAGTTGATCTCTGCATAAGATTACTATAGCATCTTTTAGGAGTACATGGGTGGCTCAGTCAGTTAAGCTCGCAACTCTTGATTTTAGCTCAGGTCATGATCTCATAGTCGTGAGATCAAGCCCCAAGTTGGGTTTCAAGCTATACTTGGAGGCTGCTTAAGATGCCTCTCTCTCCCTTTCCCTCTCCCACTCCCCTGCTCGCACCATGCTCCCCCGCCTCTCTCTCAAAAAAAAAAAAATAATAATAAATAATAATAATATAGCATCTTTTAAATAGATCTTCCTAACATAATGACTGACACCAGAGTCACTTACAGGTAGTGTCAGGGCCTAATTTTCTAAATATTTTTAGCATTTTTCATATTAAAAGTTTTTTCATGCAAGAATTTGTACATGTTTAATTCAAAATACTAAAGTATATTATTATTATTTAAGTGGCTAAATTATCATACTATACTATTTTACAGGTCTGGCTGCCTTTTTACTTCTCTGAAAAGAAGAAGTTTTGGGTTTTTTTTAATGTTTTATTATTTATTTTTGAGAGAAAGAGGCAGAGCATGAGTAGGGGAGGGACAGAGAGAGAGGAAGACACAGAATCTGAAGCAGCTCCAGGCTCTGAGCTGTCAGCACAGAGCCAGACACAGGGTTTGAACTCATAAACCATGAGATCATAACCTCAGCTGAAGTGGGACGCTTAACCGACTGAGCTACCCAGGTGCCCCTGAAAAGAAGTTTTGAACACAGTACATATCTTCCTTCAGTGGCAATATGCTGGTGTCTCACTGTCATTGTTTAAAGTAGTAGTTCCCGCGTGCTGCCCCGGTGCTTACTGCATACAGATCCACCTGTGGAGCTCATTAGCAGTACAAATTCCTTGGGTTCCTCAAAAAATTAAGAATAGAAATCCCATATGATCCAGCAATTCCACTTGTGTGTATTTACCCAAATAAAACAAAAACACTAATTCAGAAAGATGTATGCACCCTTTGTTCACTGTAGTATTACTTACAATAGCCAAGATATGGAAGGAGCCTAAGTGTCCATCAAGGTAAAACAGAGAAAGACAAATACTGTATGATTTCTTTTATATGTGGAATCTAAAAACAAACAAAACAGAAACAGACTCATGAAAACAGATTAAACTGGTGGTTGCCAAAGGAGAGGGAAGTTGGGGGATGGGCAAAAGAGGTGAAGGGGACTAAAAAGTACAGCCTTTCAGTTATAAAATAAACAAGTCGGGGAGATGAAAAAGTACAGCAGAGGGAATATATTCAATAATATTTTAATGACTTTCTATGGTGACAGGTGGTAACTACACTTATCACGGTGAGCATTTTGCAATGTATATAAATGTCAAGTCACTGTTGTACACCTGAAACTCACATAATATTGTATGTCAACTGTACTTGAAAGAATACAGATTCCTGGGCCCCTCCAAGTCTGGTTTACTGAGTCTGAGCCTTGCCTAGGAGTCTGTACTTCATAAGCTCCCCAGATACTCAGATACGGAAATCAGGTTTGGAAACCACTGGTTCAGTGTGCTTTTAATGTGAAACAAAATGTAATTTTTTAAATCCTTGAATTACAAATATTAGAATAGGGAAAAGAAAGATTCTACATGTCATATGGAAGTGATCACATTTCAAGACTTGAGCTTTTTTGGTTTTCTTGTAGGCTGGGATCACTATGGAAGCAACTTAGCATTGGGGGCAGGTGAGATCCTTAAGATTTCTCTCTTTTTCTCCCCCAAGGGAAAGTTTCATGATCCTTTTATTATTTTTTAATTAGTATTACAAATATTCCTAAAGTTCGTATATGTATATGGTGCCATTGGCCTTGGTAGGCCAGACAGCATGATAAGCTGACTTCTGTAGTTAGCTCACGGTCCTAAGGGGGTTTCCTGAGGTGTAATGTAAGCAAGATTAATCATAAGTTAAGTGTATATATGCCCTTTACCAAAATGATAAAAGCCAAAAAAGGGTTAGCAGAAGGAGGTCTTAAATTTCAGGGTTCGGATGGTACTATTTTACTAAAAAAGAATTTTTCCATGATTTTTAACAGCTAATATAATGTCTTCATCATCTCACCTCTTTGGTTCAATGCCATGGGGACCACCAGTGCCAGTTCCTGGGAAGCCTTTTCATCATGCTTCATATTCTGGGACCATGCCCGTGGCTGGGGGAATACCCAGTGGTGTGCACAATCAGTTCATACCCCTACAGGTGAGACTTGAAAAGAGAATTACTATATTTTTAAGAGAGTTAATTTTTTAATGCTCAAGGACTATTGAGAAAAATTTGTTTATTTAATAATTACTGATTCAATGCCAACTAGAAGTCCAGTACTAGTCTGGGTGCTAAGAATATATATTATGACCAGTGGTTGGGACGCCTGGCTGGCTCAGTTGGTAGAGCATGCAACTCTTGATCTTGCAGTCATGAGTTTGAGACCCACGTTGGATGTAGAGATTACTTTTAAAAACTTAAATATAAAAAAAAAGTTTTTTAAAGAATATATATTATGACCAGTGGTGACCAATCTGACTTGGTCCCTGCTATCTTGAGTTTGTGTTCTAATAAATAATAATTGCAGCAAGTAACATTTTTTTCTAGCACAAACTGATTTTAAAATCAGAAATATAAATTTTCTTTATATTTAAGTTACAGAGAATTTTTAAATATTCATAACTAAATGCCTTTAATTTCTGAAGTCTGGTTTGGAGATTATAAGTGGAAGTCACAAGTCAGCATGATTGACAGATATTAGCAACATGCTTTATGACACTAGTTTTTCTGCCTGCATTGTTAATTAATGATGTTTTATTCCTTAAAGGTTACTAAGAAAAGGGTTGCAAACAAAAAGAACTTTGAGAGTAAGGAGACCCAGAGTTCTCTAGCTACCCCACTTCAGACTAGCCTGCCAGCATCTTCCAATGTCACCAAAGTGATTCCACAGGAGACTTCATCAGCTTCCTTAAAGTCCTCTCAGATTACTCAACCTGCATCTTCTTTTCAAGTTGAAGGCACCTCCCAAAGCCACAGTATGTCTCACCACAAATCAACACCAAGCTCTTCTTCAAGAAGAAAATCAAGAAAACTGGCTGTCAATTTTGGTGTTTCTAAACCTTCCGAATAAATTTGGTACTTGGAATTAAATTAATTTCTTTCCTTTCCAGCCAGCTTTTTAGAAATACATATCTGTGTCTCCTAAAAAATTAGAATGTGCTATTTTAAAATAATATGTTTCAATTAAAGATTTTTGATTTGTTGTCAGGCACTTTTCATGCTATATCAAATTGTGCATCTTAAACATGTGCAGTTTGTTTTACATCAATTATACCTCAATAAAGCTGTAAAAAAGAGAAAAAAGCTAAATTAAATCTTGTGTTAAAATAATATCAGTGGACTAAGCATTAAAATGTACCACTCTAACTATTGGCCTCATCATTAGAAGCATCCTAAACTATGACTTAGACATCATAGTGCAATAATAATAAATTTTGACACTCTTGAGGGATAATTAAATGGAGCATGAAAATTGGGCCTCAAGTATAATTTACTGAGTGTGGATTTTATTTCTGTTTTTAATGATGTAACAAGTTTGTCAGGAGAATGGCTTTTATTTATAAGTATTTTAACTTGTGTTGTCTCTGAGGGTCCTTTAGACCTGCTGTGAAATGATCACACTTGTGGTGGTGCTGCCAGTTTTGCTTTATTCTAAATTTTGTACCAAAGCAAGTTTAAAATATTGATCAGAGTATCTCATTTAACTGCTTAGAACTATAAATAGCAATCTAGATTTGAGCAAGTAATTACAATTTTTTAGATTACAAAACCAGCATTAGTAATTTCTTATAAAATTACATTTCAAAATCTACAGGGTACAATGACCACAAATTAATCTTATAATAGAATAAAGTAAAATCTATTAATCATGTTGTTAGTTGAAATAAATTGTGTTACTCTTTTGTATAGCTTTTTACCTGCTTACTTAAACATATGTGAGAGCTCCATTGTTGGTCCTTGTAGTGCTTCTTGGGACTGATGAAATTCTAATTTTTTAAAAAATTCTAAGGTGTGCTATATAATACAGGCACAATCACTTTGTGGTGTACTTAATTTACATGACAAATGCCTGTCTCATTCTGTTTCCACATTTTTAGCTTTATGCTGAACTGTTCAGTGACTCTGGCATTTTGTCTTTGCATGTCATGTGTGGGTGTGTATTGTTCAAGCTATGGCTGTTGAAATTATTTTAGAATTTATGAAAATTTCTCAGTGGTACCAGGGCCTGAGTTTATATGTATATATTTATCCTTTAGTTTTTGTGATATGCTTATATTTTTAAGGAAGTAAGTTCTCATACTTTTTTAAAAGTAGGAACCATAATGTTTATATGGAGCTGCTTATTATTCTGTCCAGTTTCATTTAACTCATTATAAACTCTGCCATGAATCTTAAAGTAGTCTGTTTTTTTTAAATGCTGGCATTGAACTAAATGGATTCCTTTCTTTAACTGCTGATGTCAGAATTTCTGTATATGTTAATAGGGTATTTGTATATTAGTAGTGCCTTTAGCATAAGAGATAAATGTTCATTATCTGGCATTTATTATAGTCCATGTGAGTTTCTGTGATTTTATTTTCTGTTAGTTTTCCAGATTCAGATGTTCATTGGTTCCTAGCATTTCCTTGTTGGAAATGTTTATCTGTAGTGAGATCTTGAATAATGAGGCTCAAATAATTTTCAGTGTTTGTCCTTATTATCTCACAGACTCTCTGTTTTCAAAGGAAACATCTATTATAGGAATACAATACAAAAAAGTTAAGTTATGACAGTAATGTTCTGTTAACCTCTTACTACTTTAAAGTATGTAATATTTTTTCACCTTATGTACATTTACAAACCAGCATTTAAGAATTCTCACTCATCATTGCTGTGTGACCCCTCTAAAAATAGTGCACAACCCACATCTTTTTTAGAGTACACAGAAAAGAGCATGTGCCATCTTCTGAAAACTCCCAAGAAAAGTTTCCAGAGGCATATTGCTGCCGAACCCATAAGGGTATTTCCCCAGTGTTTGAGCAACGTGAGCTGATAATTCTACATGGGTAGGCAGTAAAAGTGTTTTCTTTTCATTCTTTCCTCCCTTTTTAAAAAAACATAGTATTCTAAAGGTCAAGATTAAAGAGAGATTAAAATAGGAAAGCGCTTGATAATGGCTAGAGAGTGGTCAAGCCTTCATCTCTATTCCTTTCCCCTGGTAGACCAAATGTGGACATGAGGTCAGTAGATCAACAGGATTTGTGCCTCCCTGTGGAGGATGTGAGAAGTAGAGGCTGTTTGTATCTCATGATAATCTTGAGGAGACTGGATTCATTGATAGTACGGGAAACTTACAGTTTTTCCCTTTTGGATGGGGCAGACTCAAATGAGCTCAAAGTACAGAAATATGCCCATTTGTTGACTCTGTTGTAAACATTCTGTGAAAGCTGTGGTCTGTATAGGGCATGGCAGAGCAGAGTCCCCAAATTGCTTCATGCTTCCACATAACTACAGCAGTTAAATCTAAATATCCTTATTCAATAATTTTTTTTTAGTTCATTAAGTGAATTTTGAAGATTGATTCTTCTAGTCTCATTGTTCCTTATTATTGTTTTATGGGTTACCTGATCATTACCTGAGTTCTATAATTTGACAGAATGTAATTGATTTAAACAACATGTAGACTAAAGTCTTAAACATCGGAGAGTCAGCCACATGAAAAATTAATTTTGCCACTGTGGGTACCTTAGTTTCAAGTTAAGGCCTCCTTGCTCTTCAGAGGGATAAGTAGTTTTTTTAGAAAAGATAAGGTGGGTTTTTTTTTTTTCTGTTGGTAGGAGAGATAAAGAACTCAATGCAGGTTTTTTGTAGTTTATTTCCTCTTCTATGATCAGGTATTTGCTTTGGTTTTAGACTGATATTTCCAAACTAATCTAAATTCTTTATTTTAAGGGGAGGAGCAGTGAAGAGAAGTTAGAAGAAGCAAACCAATGAAATCAGATATCCAATCACTGCATTTTCAGACTATATTCTAGCTCAAGGAAATAGATAAGCTGCAGGGGCTTTTTTATTCACTCACTTTTTAATCATCTCGTCTATTTCTATTAATGAATCCTACATTTTTGTAATGGTTGTCTAATTTTTACATTAAGTAAATAGAACTATCCAGATCTCCATTGAAATTTGGCCTAATGTGTTTTGTCTCATTGTTCAGAGCATCTTTTTTAAAGCAACTGTGTACACTTCCCCAACTTTTTGAGCTTGCTCTCTTTCTTAGGATCATCTTGCTTTCAAATTACATTTTTACTATAGAGGACAATTAATGTATTGGAAAGAAATAACCATGACATTCTCTACTTAAAAAAAAATCATAGAAGTTCCTTTATCATTTTTCTAGACATAGTGATAGTACTCAAACTGGTAGTGTTCTTTATATTTTGTAAGCTTTATCAGTGGAATAGTCTTTTTCACGGTAGCTTCCTTTTCCTAGTGAGGATAAGGCTTAAAATTCGAGAAATGAGTATTTTTCAAACTGACCTGGCTCATATTTCCATCAGACCTCTCCATCTTTCGCGAGGGAGCAATAAGAGACAGTGTTGAAACAGATAGACAACAGTGCTGAGTCAGCAGGCATGCGGAAGTGTCACTGTTAAAATACTGAGTTAAAAGCTCGGACAGCACTGATCTTTTTTTTTTTTTTCCAGACAGAGGGAAAAAATGTATAAAATAGTCTCAGTAGTTAAGAATATCAGGAATATAGCTGCTTTTGTATTTGTGTGTATGTCAGTGAACCAACAATTATGCCTTGCTCAATCAATGCATTCAGCCATCTCAAGTGCAATTTGTGATGGAGACTCTGGTTTCCAGTAGATAGTTTTACATAGTTAAACCTGTAAAAATTAATTTTTTTCCAGAAGTACACACATTGCTGTTGATTTCAGCAGTTGGTAAACTATTAAATTGCCTAGGCCAAATAATTAAGCTACAGATATTTTAGTATTATGAAGCCAAATTCTCATACTGTTTCTCATGAAATAATAGGACTGAGAATTTGGTCCACAGTTTGCTTTAAGTTATTTTATTCCTTTTCCTAGACAGCTAAGGGGCTTTTTCCTTTGGTTTGGGGTTCGGTTTTTTTGTTGTTTTGTTGCCTCAGGTCTCTTACATTCTTTTGCTTGCACCCAGTTGCTTCTCTGAGGGTTTTCATCTATTTTGATATATGAGTAATAAATTGTGTGCTGTATAATCAAAGTGTTCAACATTCTGTTCATTTAAACAATATAAGTATAATTCATACATATGTATCTTAACTCATTTCTTTTCTCACATAGCTATTTTATAAGTAACTGGAATTTTTCATTAGATCTTATACAGAGCAGTATTTTATTAAAATTCAAAAGGGAAGACTTTTATGTGCTCATTTTGTAGTTTTTGTTTTTTAAATATCTTTACATTGTCTGCAATTAAAGTGTTTTAAACTTGCATTGGAATGGACTCCGAATGTATTTTTGTGTTAAGTTGTACATTTGTAGATTTCTAGCATGAAGTTAGCCTCAAAATGTTGTGCAGAAGGATTTTAAAATACAAGAGTCACTGAAAGAGTTTAAACATCTATACGTGTTAAATGCTATATGGATTTTAATTAAACCCTTGAGAATGATTTCATAAGCTGTTTGTTCTTGTATATTTGCTTTAATTTCAAAAGTAGAAACATTACAGTATTCACTTAAACCCTATATCTTTTTATATCTGTATCTTGAATCTATGTCCTCTAAACTGAGACAGCATGGTTAGTGGGAAAAGTCTGAAGACTGTAGATTCAGATGGCCGCTGTTCAGATCCTTTCTCTACTTATTACTAGTTGTAAGTAAGTCATTATCATATTAGCATTGGCAAGTTATGTAAGGTATAAGCCTCTGTTTCTTCATCTTCTAAAGGAAGAAAACACTGTGTTGTTAATATGTTTAAAGCACTATGTACATAGTAGGTGTATTACAAATGTTAGTAAATAAGGATTTATCCTGTGTATATGAAGATCTATCCCAAACACAGAGTCCTCTGAATGGTGCCAAATACCTTTATGCTTTTCCCACTGAGTCACTCTCCAGTATCCAATTTGTAGAGTCCTTGTGCCTCACCTGGCCATCTGGGAGACTACCATGCAAGGGAAGGTTCTTACAGAGCTACATAGAAAGAGGCTTTCATTTCTACTCATAAAACGGGAATCTACAAGACTCACATCTTGCTAATATTAGTCATGTCTCACAATATAACTCCAATGCATTATTTTACCAAAATCTTCCTATGGTATGGGTGGGAAGGAATTGGAAAGAAGGAGTTAGGGAGGGAAGAACATCTCTTCTACTCTATCTGCTCCCAGTTATGCCTGATAAACCTCAGACTACCTCCAGTGTTTTGTACTTCACTCAAGACTTCAACAAGCAATCACATTCTGATACAGTATGTGGCCCACTGATTCAGCAGGAGGCCTGTGGTCTATGCTTACCAGTGAAAACTTAGCTATTTTCCTATTCCATTCCCCTAGACTGCCAGCTCCTCACCTTGAGATCCATAGCAATTACCCCTCTTCACCCCAACTATAGTATCATTGGACTTCCCTCCAATCTTGGCACCAAGCTTTTGACTTGAGCATCAAAACTAAACAAACCAAAACCCACTCAATCTAGCTTAAAGAAAGGAAATTTGTTGCAAGAAATTGGGGCAATCTTACAGAATACGATCCAGGAAGTACAATCAAGCCTCTCAGGAACTGAACCTTGGGGGGTTTCCTTCCAGGGCACTCTGTCTCCTCTTCATGGGGCTATAAGGTCTGTGGTCTCTGTGACTCTGTAGATCAGGTCACTCACCTGTAATAGTGGTGAGAGGGGAGGGGAGGGCAGGTCATTTTGAGGCACTACTCCTACAGGACTGTGAGTTGACAAGGAAATGCTGACCCCTCTAAGGCAGGCTCTTAAGCAACAACCACATCCTGGGTCAGCAGTCCTTACAGTTTTTACATAAAAGAAGGCCTGCAAAACAGCTTTACCCTAATAGTAATCAAAGCTCTCTGTATGACGTGCCTGTAAACAGCTCTCATACGAGGGTCATCCCAGTTAAACTCCTTCAACTTGGAAAATGGTGGCCTTTAGAATTTTCCAAAGCTTTATGGAGCCTCTGATTCCTACAGTTGTAGGAATGTTAGCCATGTTTCACTGAGTTCCTAGATAGAGGATCAATAAATAAGTCTACCGATTACTAGGTGCCTAACATCCCAGGCCAATATTAAAAATGGTTTACATAGATTATCTCCTTTAATCCCCATAACCCTATCATGTAAATAGGTTTTAACCTATGCAGTAGTTCAAAGTGTAACTTCAAAACCTACACTCTTAACCACTTTGCTATACTATAAGGTTCAGTTTTCATAATCTAGTTTTCACATTAACACTCTGTAGTTTTATTATGAATATACTCGCATTCATTTTATTTGCTGTTTATTGGTATCTTTTAAGGGCTTAGCACAAGCACAGCATTAACAAACAGGAATAATGGGGCACCTGGGTGGCTCAGTTAAGTGTCCAACTTCGGCTCAGGTTATGATCTCATGGTTCGTGAGTTCAAGACCCACATCTGGCTCTCTGCTGTCAGTGCGGAGCCTGCTTTAGATCTTCTGTCCCCTTCTCTCTCTGCCCCTCCTCCATCTCAAAAATAAATAAACATTAAAATAGGAATATGACCTAGTCTTGACTATCCATAAAGTCAATAAAAGAGGGACATGTAAACAGGCATAATAACAGTATAACAAATCCACAAGAAAGGGAAATCTCACAGGCTGGGAAGGTATCAGGGTCTCTTTTCTGAAGCAGTTGAGCCTTAAAGGACTCAAGTGAGGGAGGAGACTGAGCAGGGCTGAATTGTATGGTGCCAGTTTAGAGGGGGTCAGAGGTAAAATGGAGGTGAAAGTAGACACTAGATCATAAAGGACACTGCAGATCATGTTAAAGTGTTTTAATGTCATCCTGAAGGCTTAGTCAAAGCTGCTTTGTTTAGATAAAACAAAATACCACTTAAAGTAGCTCAAGAAAAAATAAAATAATGGTGGGGATAGAAGTTTTATCATATGGATGAAGGAAAATTACCTAGAATCCAAGAGCAAGAACACAGCTGGGCTTCAAAGTGGCCTGGCCCGAGAACAAAAAAGCTATCCAGAACATAGATATCTTACCTTTTCTACTCTCACCTCTGCCTATTTAACACTCCTGGCTTCCATGTTTCCGCTAAACGATGCCTCAGTTCCAGCAACCAGCCGAGGGCTAGCGTGTCTCCATCTCAACTCCAGATGGGTGGAATTTGTGTCAGATGTCCACCTCTGCCCAGGCATGTAAGGTCAACCAACTGATACAAACATGTCTGCTGTGGCCCATTCTTGTGGAGCGGCGTGCTTTAGAGCAAGGGTCAGGATGGGCAGATATCCCCAGAATGCTCTTCTATTAGTATTAACAGGATTTTAAGAAGGGGCTATTTGCTTTCAAAATGAAAACTGGCGACATGATAGAGACTAGAGAGAGGAAATCATAGAATGCTGTTTCAGTAACCTACGTACGAATGAAGCAGCTGCACCAATTCTTGGGAGCGCTTCTATTGTTCAATATGTTGGGTATAAAAGTGAAAGAAGAAATGTGGAATCAGAGTTTCCACGATGAGCCGCTCAGCCTAACCTATTAATATTTTACCAGAGATTCTCTCTAGTGTACTGCCATTCATAGTGCATTTGGTCACAAGAAACAACACAAGAGCTCCACGCTTTCCTGAGGAGAATTACTTTCTCCCATGTATTACCTGCTGAGTCTCTTTTATGTCTAAGAAATAGGTGTTCTTTCCAAGAAGTCTTTCTCAGCCTGATAACACTTCCTGACTGTTAAACAAATATTGACTTCTGCAACCATATTCACGGATTATCAAGAGCATAAACTATTTCTTACAAAAATGTATCACTGAGTCGGAGCTACACTCAACCAGAAGGTCATGGATGGTAGTGAGGTTCTTTGCTTATTACATTAGAACACCATTTTCTACAAAAAATTGGACACAAACTGATGGAGAAATCCCTTATGTTATGCCTTAGGCTGGGCATTATTCCACTGTGATGGTTGCAAGGCATTGTATTTGTACAATACAATTGTACAAGTTTGTATTACTCAAAGGTACAAGTTACTTATTAAAACATTGTGTCTCCATGAAGTAGTCCTGAAGTTCTATACTCAACGCTCAGTACTAATAACAGTTACCACTTACAGGGTGTCCACTAGGCACCAGTCATTTCATATAACACTTTCATCCTCAAAACAATAATTATATAAAAACAGTATTAAATCACTTATCAAATAAGAAAATTAAAACAAAAAGAGGTTAACGTGTCCAAAGATGCAGTACATAACTGAGCTGGAATTCAAAAGACATCTCTTGGATCCCCAAACCCACCTTCTTTTTTTAAATTAAATTTTAATTATACAAGTAATACATGGCTACATTTCCTCCAAATTTTTAAAGCATGATGGGTAAGAGTAACATCTCTGTGACCACCTTCTAGAGGTAATTCCTGTGAGAGTATGGTGTGTATTCTTCTGGCCTTTTTTGATACCACACATACTATCTGCACATATTAACTACTTACAGTTGTTCTTTGGCTTTAATTTTACATAAATGGCATCATGCTTTATGCATTTCTCGAATTTGACTCTTTCCCTCAACAAATATCTCTGAGATTTGGTCTGCTCTGCCACTCACTGCTATTCCCCTTCCTAGGCTCCCTGCTTCTCTAAAAACCTGGCAGAAAAGATCTAGTGCTGAACACCTCAGCACAGACACCCTTACTGGAATTTTTTGTCTTTTTTCCTAAATTTCATTGCAAAAATTGTCCTTTTTTTTCTTTTTAAGTTTATTTATGAGAGAGAGAGAGAGAAAGAGAGAGAATGTGGGGGGGAGATGGGCAGAGAGAGAGGGAGACAGAGAGAGTCCCAAGCAGGGTCCCCAGTGCCGACACAGAATCCAACACGGGGCTCAGTCCCACAAACTGCGAGATCAGGACCTAAGCTGAAATTAAGAGTCGGACACTTAACCAACTGAGCCACCCAGGCTCCCCTCATTACAAAAATTTCCTTAAAAACTGCAAAGTTTAAAATATCATATGTCTACACATACCCACCACCTAGCTTCTGCCATTAACACTTTACCTGCTTTATTACATATCCATCTATCTATTCACAGGAATGTTAATGTTAGAAGAGCTCCCCGAAGCACCCTGCTAAGTCATCCACTCTGCTCAGGCTGTCAAATGACCAATATTATGCCTAGTTGGGAGCAGTAGAAAAAGACCTGTGGAATCCAGTTTGTCATGTGTCAGCAGAGGTCTCTATCCTGGAAAGAATGCATTCTAATGGAAAAATGACCAGTCATGCAAGATATCCAAGACCACTCAACTGAAGAAATCACTTAGAATGGTCTAGAATTGTACCTCGTGTTGAAAAGATCATAAGAAGATGGAATACATGTTATACTGCCAAAGCAAACTTTCCTGAATCCCTGCTTTTCTAGTGGGAGGCACCAAAAGAGCTCCATCAAGAATCCAGACTGACTTCAAGGAAGCCATCATGGTGGACAGCTTCCCCAAGTGGATCAATGTCTTCCCCTATTCAGGTCAAATCTCCGGAGTAACAGCCCTGAGGCAGATGTTTGCAGCACCACGATGGCAGTGACCACCATATAAAACAGTAAGTCTATCTTTATTTCCTTTGACCTGGAGGAATTTGTAGTCAGGATCCTTATTGTGACTAAACCTGTAGTTGAACAGGCTGAAAAGACAGTACAGATCTCTACGTACAAAGTTGCCAGATTTTCTATCCCTCCATGTCTGATTTTTTTTTTTTTATGGAATGTGGCGAAAAATGAATGAATAAAACAATGTTTTAAAAAGAGAATTCTCTGGGCACCTGGGTGGCTCAGTCGGTTAAGCATCTGACTTCTGCTCAGGTCATGATCTCACAGTTTGTGGGTTTGAGCCCCACATCGGGCTCTGTGCTGACAGCTCAGAGCCTGGAGCCTGCTTCAGATTCTGTCTCCCTCTCTCTCTCTCTGCCCCTCCCCCACTCATGCTTTGTTTCTCTCTGTCTCAATAATAAATAAATATAAGAAAAATTTGGAAAGGGGGGAGGGGAAGGGGAAAGGGAGGAGAGGCAAGGAGGGGAGAGGGAAGGAAGTTGGGGAGAGGGAGGGAGGCAAACCATGAGAGACTCTTGAATACTGAAACCAAGCTGAGGGATGATGGGGGTGGAGGAGAGGGTAAGAGGGGTGGTGGGCATGGAGGAAGGCACTTGTTGGGAGGAGCACTGGGTGTTATATGGAAACCAACTTGATAATAAACTATAAAAGAAAAAAAAAGAGAGTTCTCTCAAAGCTGGTTTTGACAACTTGCAGCCAAACTTAAGCATGCAGCATTCTGTTTGCAGTTTTATCTGTAGGGATTCTTCAGTTATGTTCATTCCAGGAATATGTTCCCACTCCAATGATTTGTGTTGTTGGGCCTATGACACTAAGAGCAGACAGGCCAATGTGGCATTCCCTACACACATCTGAGGCAAATGTCTTCCACAAAGAAAGCAAGAGGTGACATAGTATTAGGAGGAGAGAGCTTTCTGGCAAAGGGCAAGAAGTTGATGGAAGACATGCGAGCGGGGACCAGGGGTAGATTTAGTGGGGCCAGCATGCAGAGGGGAGAACCTCAACACTACTTAAAGGATATACTTTGAAATAATATGTTCCATATGTATTCATTGAGGACCTGCCATGTGCGAGGCACTGCCAGGAAATTCCTGTTTTCGGGGAAGAACTCCAAAGGAGGGGGAAGAGAAACTAGGGCTGAGCCAGCATATGAACTGTGTTTCCTTCATACAGAAATGACTTTGTCTGTATAACACAGTGCTCCTACCTCATTCACGACCCTAAAGAGCAATTTTCTTTCTTTCTTCTTTCATCAGAACATTAAAAAGTACGCTGGCATGATTTCCAGGCAAAGAGGGACTTTTGTCAGGGAATTTTGCTCTTTTCCTTTGCCGCAAAACAATATATTTTCTCTTCTGGAGAAGAAGCACACAGTCCTTGCTTAAGAATGGTAGGTGTTAGCCACAGCTCATTGTCTTTATCTGTTCCTCTCTGGAAAGGAAAAATCATTATAGGGTGCTATCAGAGAGTCCTCGTAAGGGGATTTGACAGAGGAGAGGATGCAGAGTCCAAATTAGCAGTATCAGATAGATGCTTGTGTCTATAGCACGAAGCCCAGGAGGTGAAACCCCAGGATCCATATACACTGCAGCACTGGATATGGGACAGACTATTAATGCAGTTTTTGTGAACTTTACTTTTTTCTTTTTTTTACTGGAGTCCATCACTGCTAAATAATAAATCTTTCCTGATTCAGCACACACAAACCACTTTCCCCACTTCACCATAATCAAACACCAGCAGAGTCTTAACCAGTATCTCTGGGGTAATCAGGTGATGCTTTCCCAATTATACTTCCTTAGGGCCACTAAGTGAAGAAGATAATCATTTTTTTAATGTTTGCTATAATGTCATCTTGTGGTATTGCTACACTTATTAGTAGCAAAGAATATAGATCACAATCACATGAGTCATCTTTGATTCCTCCCCCACCACACACCATTGGTTTCTCAAGTCCTGGTGCATTGTCATCTCCGTACCTGCCTCCATCCTTGTGATTACTGCCTTAATGCAAGTCCACTTCCTCTCAGACTTGGCCTGTTGCAACGGTCCCCTATTTTCCCTGCTTCCCATCTTAGACCACTCCAGCCTCTAAAAAAAGGGCGGGGGCCACCTGCGTGACTCAGGCAGTTAAATGTCCAAGTCTTGATTTCAGCTCAGGTCATGACCTCACAGTTCATGAGTTCAAGCCCCGCATCGGGCTCTGCACTGACAGTACAGGGCCTGCTTTGGATTCTCTCTCTCCCCGTCTCTCTCTCTCTTCCTCCCCTGCTCGTGTGTATTTCCTCTCTCTCTAAAAATAAATAAACAAACTTTTAAAAAGTTTCTTAAAAAGTAGTAAATTCTGTTTATAGACCAAGTGCTTTTTAATATTATGTCATTTAACTCAACAAGTGTTGTGAAATGGACATTTTATTTTATTTTATTTTACTGTGATAAGAACACAACATTAGATCCACCTTATTTATAAGTTTTTAAGTGTACAACACAGTGTTGTTGACTATGGGTGCAATAGTGTACAGCAGATTTTTAAAATGCATTTAACTGAAATGTTACAGTCATTGATTAGTAACTCCCCAACTCCTGGAAATCATTCAGATTGATGTTTTTTCTGAGATTTCCTCAGACTGAAGTTTTCCTCAAGTACCCAGCAATAAATACAAATATACAAGGGTCCATCATCATGACATTTTAGGATACTAAGGCCAAGAAGCATTTGAAAGTTTCTGAGAAAAAAGATTATACAGAAAGCAGTAGGAACAATAATGACTTAAGCTCCTCTAAGGAAGTACCAGAAGCTAGAGAATACTGGAACAGTACCTTCAAAATACTGAAAGGAAATAATTTCTTTTTTTTATTTTTTTAAATGTTTATTTATCTTTGAGAGAGAGAGAGAGAGAGAGAGCAGAGGAGAGGCAGAGAGGGAGGGAGACACAGAATTCAAACCAGACTCCAGGCTCTGAGCTGTCAGCACAGAGCCCAACATGGGGCTCGAACTCACAGACCACAAGATCATGACCTGAGTCAGACGCTTAACCAACTAAGCCACCCAGGCACTCCAGAAATAATTTCTAACATAGAATTCTATATATACCTAGTCAAGTAGCAATAAAATGTTAGGATAAAATGAAGACATTTTCTTTTTCTTCTTTTAAAAAAAATGTTTTTTACTGTTTATTTTTGAGAGAGACAGGGAGACAGAGCATGAGTGGGGGAGAGGGAGGTGCAGAGTAAGAGGGAGACAGAGAATCCCATGTAGGCTCCAGACTGTTAGCCCAGAGCCCAATGCAGGGCTCAAACCCACAAACTGCGAGATCATGACCTGAGCAGAGGTCAAAAGCTCAACTGACTGAGCCACCCAAGCGCCCCAAGACATTTTCTAACATAAGTCTCAATAGGGAAGCCTGAGTGGCTCAGTTAGTTAAGCATACAACTCCTAATTTTGCTCAGGTCATGATCTCACGGTTCTGAGATCCAGCCCCATGACAGGCTCCGCGCGCCCTGAGTGTTGAGTCTGCTTAGGATTCTCTCTCTCCTCTCTCTCTCTCTCTCTCTCTCTCCCCCCTCTCTCTCCCTCATTCCCCTTCCCCTTTAGGTGCTCGCTCTCGCTCTCTCTCTCTCTCTCTCTCTCTAAAAATGGAAAGTCTCAAATAATTTACCTTCTAAGTATCCCTTCTCAGGAAACTATTAGAGGATATGCACTAACAGAGTGAGAATGTAAGCCAAGATTGAAGATTTAAACCAATGGAAAGAGGTTTCAGTTCACATGAAAAGATAATTTCCACAGTGATAGAAAGGTAGGTCCCCATATGAAAGCTGTCCATCAGGCCTAGAGGCTGACCAGCATAAACCGGAAAAAGTTAGAGAGCTCTGGAAAGAATGCCTTTAAAAAAATGAATTTTAGAGGGGTGTCTGGGTGGCTCAGTCGGTTAAGCATCTGGCTCTTGATCTCAGGTCAGGTCATGATCACACAGTTCATGAGTTCGAGCCCTGCGTGGGGCTTTGTGCTAAAGGTGTGGAGCCTGCCTGGGATTCTCTCTCTCTGACCCTCCCACCCCTCAATAATAAACTAAAAAAAAATGAATTTTGAGAAAATTTCTGATGTTTCTGAACACTTGCAGAAGAGATTTAGAAAAGCATAAAAGGAAAAAAAAGAAGAAAAGCATAAAAGGTATTTGGGTTGAATTAATAAGTTCAATAAGAAAACTCAGATCACATACTAATTCCAGAGAAAATAGAAAAGTTTTACAGAAAAGGAAAGAATCATAACATATGTCCAGCAAAAAAATAGATGGCATAATTCAGGAGATTTTAATAAAGAGACTAATAATTTTTAGGTACAGACAGAAAACTTTTAAAAGACTAATAATAACATAGGGACTATTGCCACTCCAGGCCTGAAGAGGCAAGAAGAACATGCCGTTGCTTGGCCCTAGAGAGGCCATTATACAGAGTGTTGTCTGACAAGAACTGAGGCCTTTTATAGAACAAAGCAATTAACTCATGGCAACCTAGTAGGAAGGAGAGCTGGGAAACAAATTCTAGGGCCTCATTTGTCTTCCCTCCAATATCCTGCTGATAACCTTTATTGGTCAAAGCCAACTGGGCAACCATAGTGTAAGGAAGCCCTATGATGAAGCCCATGCATATCAGCCTCCCAAGACACAGTGCAGAATGAAGGGTAGAGAGTGACTCTGGATGGGTAAATAGAAGATACACGGTATGGTACTGATACATTGGGACACTGTGGATTTTTTTAACGGTTATAATAACTATAATGTAATACAATTATTATGTTATGTTAATATATAATATATATTATATATATTATAATATATAATTGTATTAATTTTATTATATATTATATATAATATAATATAATTATAATAACACCAAATAGTGATCCAAACAAAATCATGTTATAACTGTATTAGGAAGATGGAAAGGATGCACATATGTGGTGGTGGTGGTGGATGGAAATGTGTGTGTACTCTTCCATGGTGAAAATCAATAGATCATGCCCAAAACCGGGAAAAAAATATGTTAGCTAGGGAAAGAAATACAAAAAGACTTAATGTGACTGCCTAAAATAAAAAGAAATAAAACAATAAAGCAATTGAAGATCTCTCACTTTCTTCTCAGTCCTATCTCACGGTCCATGGATGGAAAATGGTACATTTGACTCATGAAACCTCTACCTCCAAAACAATTCAGAGATCCGAAATCTATAAATTAGATGTTCTCACGGTCTCAAAATATCCCTCTGTGGGTGACTTTAGTCCAAAGGGGAGAGCACACCTTCACAGCATGACATTTGGTGGTCACTCTCCTAGGTGAGTGGTCAAGCCTGGCATACAGGTATCCCTCTTTTTGAAAGTCTGCATTCTCCCACTTTGTTTCCACGAAAGACCCAATTAGTGCCCGCTTTTGCTAACTAAAAGAAATCCAAAGAGCTTGTTCCCTTTTAGGAAGGAAAGCTAAAAGCACAAATCGCATTCAGGCTTATGTTCCGGCCAGCCCAGCCGTGGTAGAGGCGGCGTGCAGGGAGCAGCAAGAGGGGCCGCGCCCAGCTCCTTCCTGGGACGGACACTCAGCATCTCAGCATCAAGCCACCTCAGCTTTGAACTCTTTCTGTGAGCCTCTGTGCTTTATCTCCATTTATTTTGTGCATCTGTCAGCAAGCTGTGTCCTAAGGTATCGAAAAAGCCTAAGAGAGGTTAGTTTTGGGGTCTGGGGATGTGCAAAAATTTTTCCACATAGTAAATGGTAATTGCTTCTTCACTTTCTGCCATTTCGGCTTACAAAAGGTTTCACACAGATGGCTTTCGGATAGCGGGGGGAACCTATAGTTGCCAAGAGTAGTAGGGGACGGATGATAGTCTGTGGTTCTCGCTGTGATAGAAGGGGAAGGACACAACAGCCACAACATGGTGTTCTTGCCAAAAATGCCTGTCCTGACATTGATGAACAGAAACTGTCAAACAAATATGGGATTTATGGAACTGGAACAAATCCAGTACAGGCAACTGGCCTGATCTCTTCCAAGGGAGGTTGGGGGCAAGAGATATTGGGAGAGATTCAAGAAACCTAACACTCAGAAACAATGTGTGAACCTTGATGGAATCTAGGTTAGGGAAAAACAAACAAACAAACAAACAAACAAACAAAAAACACATTGATAAGACATTTTGTGGAACAATCGGTATCTTTGAGTATGGGCAATATTATTGAATGGGTATCAGTTTTCTCAGGTATAGCAATGATGTAGTTCTGTAGGACAGGTTCTTGATCTTGGAAGATACACACTGAAGTATTTAGGAGTGAAGCATCATACATTTGCCTCCCACTTTCAGATGGTCTGGCATTAAGGAAGCATAGAAAAAGATAAAGGCAGTGTTGTAAGAAGTCAACAAGAGTTGTTCAGATGAGAACAATTCATATGAATATCTACATAGCGCTTTCAACTCTCATGCCGGTTCAAAAAAAAAAATTATTTTTAAGTGTTTCTTAGGAGGGACAAATGTGGGGACGGGTGTGCTGCTGTTTTTTCATAATCAGCCTTGTTGAGTGTTTGACTCTAAACTATATACATGTTTAACTTTGATAAGAATAAAAATGAATACAATAAAATGTCAATGCTAATTGGAGAAATGTTACAATATTGAAAAATGTGTATAAGGAAATCAGTACTAATAGGAGATCAGTGCTTTCTAAATTTGGCCGTTGAGTCTTAGGGCTGTAATTTACCTTTACCTCAGCCTGCCTCCTCCATTGCAGTGATTAAGAAAATAAAGTTCAGGGGAGTTAAGTGACTTGCTTGAGGTCAAATACCTACGTAGCAGCAGAGCCAGGTCTAGAGGTGAGATCGCCTCATTTTCATTTCAAAATCTTTCCGTTATAATGCCAAGGATTGTTATCGGCTATTGTATAACACTATTGCATGGTGTGTACATGGCTGCCTCCTTTCTTAAGAAAGATCATGCCAGCAGTGAGTGAAAGGGTAGGAGAAAGGAAAAACACAAGCCAGGAAGACCACAGTTGGATATCATCTGGGAAGGGAAATTCAGACTGACATCGCAGAGTGGTTACTCTCAGGCAATAAAGAATTCATTCTCCTAAATTAGAGGGTTTCATCTGCTCACACTGTAATTGGCTATTAGAGCTTAGTAATTGATACTAAGAAGCTTGCAAGCCTTTGGCACCCAACGTTTGGCCCAGCTGTCAAAAGTCAGCACAGTCAAGATGGACAAAAAAGCTTTGTTGCTGTGATTGTGGAGATTTTTAGACAAAGAAAAATTGTTTCTTAGAATTTGAGGTACGTGGCTTGTTTTAAAAAATATCTGTCCAATTTCCTTGCCAAGTTTTAAGACCACAAACAATAAGAAGGGTGGGTTTGACGATGTGTATTATTTATTATTTATTTTCTTCTATATTTTATTATAAAATTTTTCCAAACACATGTAAAAGGTAAAAAAAAAATTTCAGTTACCATCCATATACATACCACCTAAATTCTACCATTAATATTTTACTTTTCTTACTCTATCAAATACCTAGCCATCTACCCATCTCTTTTTCCATTTAACAATCCATCTTACTTTTGTATGCATTTCAAAGTCAGTTGCAGACATCAGGATACTTTCCCTGAAATATTTCAGCATTCAGCATGCATGTCATTATTTCAGTATTAATGGACCTAAACATTCAGAACCTAAACATTACACAAAGAAAAGTTCCTCATATCCTCTTCCAATAAATCTCTACCCCCAAACAGAGACAACCATTGTTCTGAAACTTGTTCACCAAAAATTAGTTTTGCTATTCCTAGCACTTCATATCCATGGGAAAATGCAGTTTTGCACTCTTTATGCAAGGCATCTTTTACTCAATACAGTATTTTAGAATTCATTCATGTTGTATCAGTCATTTGTTTCTCTTTATTTCTGAATAGCAGTCCATTGTATGAAGGACATAGCGTGTGATTTATTCTCCAGCTGATGAACCGCTGAGCTGTTTCCAGTTTGGGCTCTTATGAATAATGTTGCTCCGGATGCTCTTATGTAAGTCTGTTTGCACACATTTGTTTTTCATTTATCTTGGGTAAATACCTAGGATTGGAATTTGTGTGTTATAAGATATGCATATGTTTAGTTTCATATAGAAACCGTTTGTACTCTTTTATACTCTACCACCAAAGTAGGAAAATTTGTCCTGGTTGTCTTTAATGTTAGCCACTCTGTTAGTATGTAGAGTTTTTTATTTTTTGGTAAATGCATTTATCAAAAGTCAGACTATTTTTAGAAAAAATAGGTCACTCACACTTAGAGAAGTTGACAAGACTTTGTCATCTTGTACTCACAGGAAACTAGGATACTTTAAAACATGTACATGTACATGCAACACATCGTAGGGGCCTCTAGCAGTTGGAAATGTGTGTCAAAACCCAGGAGTGTCAGAGCCCAAAAGGGAAGTAAGTAGGGTGGAATCTTCTTAGCAAACTACCCACAAAGGGGCAGGGGAAATGAAAACTTTAATCATGACTTCAAAACTGGCTCAAGACAGCACTTGTGAAATGTTGTGTTACGGCAGCTTTTTTGGATCGGACTTCTTTCACTTGGCATAGTGCTCAAGTTTCATTCATGCTGCAGCGAATATCAGTACTCCATTCCTTGTTATGGGGGACTATTATTCCATTGTCAAGATATACCACATTTTGTTTAGTCATTCATCCATTTAATGGACATTTGGACTGTTACCACCTTTTGGCTGTTACTAATAGTGCTGCCATAAACATTCATGCACAAGTTTTTATTCACACACTTGTTCTCCGTTCTTCAGAGCATTTACCTAAGAGAGGAATTGCTGGCTGATATTTGACCTACTGAAGAATCACCAAACTTTTCCGCAATGGCTGCCCCATCTTACATTTCTATTAGCATCCCCAATGGATGAAGCTTCCAATTTCTCTACATCTTTGCCAACATGTGTTATTTTCCATTAAAAAAAAATTATAACCAGGCCATCATGGTCCAACTTCAGCTCAGGTCATGATCTCACGGTTCATGGGTTCAAGCCCTGCACCGGGCTCTGTGCTGACAGCTCAGAGCCTGGAGCCTGCTTCAGATTCTGTGTCTCCCTCTCTCTGTGCCCCTCCCCTGCTCATGCTCTGTCTCTCTGTCTCTCTCTCTCTCTCAAAAATAAACATTAAAAAATTATGACCACCATGTCATTTTGATTTGCATTTCCCTAATGACTCAGTGACACTGAGCAACTTTTCATCTGCTTTATGGCCATTTATATATCTCCTTTTGAGAGATATCTATTCAAGTCCTTTGCTTATTATTTTTATTTACTTTTAATTACTATTAATTACTTAATAAGTAATTACTTATTACTTTATTTAAGAGATCTCTTAAGAGAATCTTAAGCAGTTTCCATGCCCAGCACAAGCCCAGCTCGGAGCTCAATCTCACAAGCCCAACTTGGGGCTCGACCCTGACCTGAGCCAAAAAGCAAGATTCAGACACTCAACTAATTGAGCCACCCAGGTGCCCCAAGTCCTTTGCCTATTCTGAAATTGGGTTGTGTCTTTTTTGCATGAAGTCTATTTTATTTCCAAAAAGCAACCTTCTTTTTCTAAATAATTTCCTCTTATTTTCAATATTTGTAATTTGAATTTAATAGATTAAGGTTCATTTATTCCAACAGGTGACATTTTCAAAAACATGGTTAAACAAAATGTGTGCATTGTTTAATGAAAGGGATCAACTTTCTAGATGAGTCTATTCTAGTTTTCAGAAAAGAACTGAATATCCTGATTAAGAGGCATTAAGTTAAACTGAAATTCAAGTCTCAAAATCCTATTATCGGAAAAAGTGGCAAAAACCCTGTTCTCGTAACCAGAAACGTTAAATACAATGGAAAAATGATGAGTCTCATTAACCCTCTAAAATAATATTTTAATTCTGGGCAAAAGTTCATCAAGCTATAGTAAGAAAAACTTAATTTTAATTCTATTAAAAATAAGGAGAGGTCTTGGCCTTTATAGTTCTAGGCAGTTTTTTTGGCCTACAGTAGGCAAACTGTATCATGACCATGAAAATCATGGCCAACATGACCAATTGAGGGATTTTACCTTATATATATATATATATATATATATATATATATATATACATATATATACCAAAATGTAAACCCTCAAGAGTCAGGGGATGAACAAAAACGAACTCTTAATAAATACTATTTGGGTTTGGGAGGTTTAATTTTTAAGTTTATTTACTTTTGAGAGAGAGAAAGACTGCATGCAAGTGGAGGAGGGTCAGAGAGAGGGAGAGAGATCCCAAGCAGGTTCTGCGTTGTCATTGCAGAGCCCAATGTGGGGCCCAATCTCAAGAATGGTGAGATCTTGACCTGAGCTGAAATCAAGAGTCAGACAGTTAGCCCACAGCCACCCAACCACCCCTTAAGAAGGACTATTTGAATTCAACCCAGTTAGTAACTATAATTTCTCTAAATGGAAAAACAGGCCAAAGCCTCCCACTAAACTTCTTTCAAGTGCTAAATAAGTGGACAGAAAATACATGAATAAGGATAACATTTATTTAGTCTAACAAAGTGAATGTGACCAGGCTTTACACTAAAATCTTTAAAAAAAAAAAAAAAAAAGGTTCCTTGGTTGTAGGGAAAATGTATCTGGAGAACTGCCTTAGAGATAAGAAACAGGACCAGAATAAACACACTCCTCTCATACTGAAGATTTGGATCTCAGGAATCAGAGTGAACCCTTGTTTCATTTAACATTTTGGTACTCAATCTGGGTAAGGCAGTTCACAGAGACATACTTAGATTGTTTGATGAACAAACTGTTGTGTTATAAAAATGTCAATCGCAGGAGCAGCTCCTGGTAGGAAGTCAACTCTGGGAGCTTGCTGGCAAGGTCTGAAAATGGGAGTCGTTTCCAAAAGGGTTTAGCTAAACTCAGAGATTATTGCTTCCTTCTTTGGTCTATTCAAAACACATTTATTTCACCCCTACTATATAGGTGGCGGTGATAATGCAAAGATAAAAGAAACTGAGTCCCTGCCCTCAGGAGGGTCTCTACTCAGGTAAAGAAGTGGGTAATACAGAAGATTAACTGGCTGTATGCCTCGACAGAAGTATCTATAGGGCCCTGTGGTATACGGCAAAGACAGTGTTCAAATCTATCAGAAAGAGCTTCATAAATGAAGGAACAAATGTGTTGAACGTTTCCCCCCAACTCTTCATTTTAAAAACTTTCAAACAGGGAAGGCTGGGTGGCTCGATAGGTTAAGTGTCCGACTTCAGGTCAGGTCATGATCTCACAGTTCGTGGGTTCAAGCCCCGCATCAGACTCTCTGCTGTCAGCACAGAGCCCACTTTGGATCCTCTGTCCTGCATCCTCTCTCTGTCCCTCCCATGCTTGTGCTCTCTCTCTCTCTCAAAATAAATAAATAAACTTAAAAAATAATAATTAAAAAGATAAAAACTTTCAAACCCATAGGAAAGTTGCAAAGATTATATAATGAACATCTACGTTCCCATCATTCAGGTTCACTAGCTGTTGACATCTTGCCCCATTTATTCTTTCTCTTTCCCCCTTTCTAATCCTTTACCTCAAAATTCTTAAGCGTATATTTCCTAGACATTCTCCTAAAAAACACCAATTACCATAGTGAGGAATTTTAACATGGATACAATTCTATCGCTAATATACAGGTCATATTCAAATTTCCAGGATATTAAAACTGCTTCCCCCTCCCGTAATCTAAGATCCGATTAGGATTGTGCATTGAATTTAGTTGTCACGTCTCTTTAATTTACCTTAATCTAAATTAAATTCTCAGCTTTTTTTCGTTTCCTATCTCTCACGACATTAACATTTTGAAGGTTCCAGGCCGGTTAGCAGAATATCTTTTAGTCTGGATTTTCCCAATTGTTTTCTGTTATGATTAGATTCAGGTCAAACAGTTGAGGCATGAGTCTGACATTGGTAATATTGCATAGACATTGGCAAATAGTGACAGGTTTGACTGGGATCTATACTCCGAACAGCTTAAGCAAGGAAATAGACACTTAATAATTGGCATTTGGCAGGTAGGAAGCACTGAGTTGATACAGAAGCTTGTCTCTTTCTGCTCCCAGTCAAATCAATAGAAATTCTGATTAATACTTAAAAACAGCAAAGAATATTTTATATACTGTCATGCTTTAAACCAAGAAAAGCAATTCTCAGTGGACTTAAGGTTAGAGCAGTGAGTTGCTGCTCGGGGTAGAAAAAGTCACTTATAGGAAACTGGGACCTTTGTGTTGGGAAATTCTCCATGGCATTTCTACAGTCTTGTGACAACTTTTATCCTATATTGTCTTTTTAAGGATGATTATACAGCAAATCGCTGTGGGGATTAGAGATAGTATATCCCGCTGGATCAGAGGGCAGATTTATCTCCTGATAAGTCTAATAATGATAATGTTGTCCTCACAGGCAAAGGTTGGGCACATTTGCCAGCAGCCCCTTCGAAAGATGGGGGTGTTCTTAAGCTTGGTGCTTCTCAGCTGTGACACAGACTCACTGTGTTCACAGCATCTACCTGGACCTCAGGGGCAACAAGAACCAATGTACACAGGAAGTCATGCTCCCTGCTGTGCCTAAATCCATTTGGGTTTTTCTCCACAGTAGCTGAATATATGGAAGTGTGGCAAGGTGACCTGGAGCTATAGGAGTCACTGTTGCTTGACTGCTTGACACTTGGCCACACACCAGCAAGTGCAGGGTCTGAATTCACAATACTCATATTTGGTGGGAACTCCAACCTGGTAAATTAACATAGAAACTCATCTGGGTGGCTCAATCGGTTGAGCGTCTGACTCTTGGCTTTGGCACAGGTCATGATCTCATGGTTTGTGAGTTCGAGCCCTGCGCTGGGTTCTGTGCTGCCAGCGTGGAGCCTGCTTGGGATGTTACCTCTCTCTCTCTCTCTCTCTCTCTCTCTCCCCCTCCCCCCTCCCCTGCTTACTCTCAATCTCTTTTTTAGGCCCTGGCAGAGGCACACTTGAAAGTGCTTTATAAGAGGGCTTCCATAACCCACAACATAAAGAATCTCCATTAAAGAGAACCTTTCCACCTATCATTTCACAATTTTTTTTTTACATTTTATTTATTTTTGAGAGACAGAGAGAGACAGAGCGTGAACAGGGGAGGGGCAGAGAGAGAAAGAGACACAGAATCCAAAGCAGGCTCCAGGCTCTGAGCTAGCAGTCAGCAGAGAGCCCGATGCGGGGCTCGAACCCAAGAACCGTGAGATCATGACCTGAGCCGAAGTCAGACGCTCAACCGACTGAGCCACCCAGGTGCCCCTCATTTCATAACTTAAGAGAGAACAGCTCACAGAAGAAACTGTACCACTGGAAATGTGAGGGAGCATACGTAGCTACTGAGAGCATTTGTGCTCCAAGATGAATAGATAAGACAGCAATCTGAAAGAGACTTTCAAGAAGTATGTTTAAAATACAGCCATTCCTTGGAGATATTACAAGTTCAGTTCCAGACCACTGTAATAAAATGAGTATCACAATAAAGCAAGTCAAATGTTTTCCTGTCCCAGTGCATATACAAATATTATGTTTACACTATACAGTAGTTTATTAGGTGTGCAAGAATATTATGTCTAAAACAATGTACAGACCTTAATTTAAAATATCTTTATTGTTAAAAAATACCAATCATTAGCTGAGCTTTCGGTGAGTCATAACCTTTTGGCTGGTGGAGGGTCCTGCCTCAATGTTGCTGGCTGCTGACTGATGAGGGTGAGGTTTGCTGAAGCTCGGGGTGAATGTGGCAATTCTTAAAATAAGACAATGAAGTTTGCTGCATTGATGGACTCTTCCTTTCAAAATTTCTCTGTAGCAGGTGATGCCACTTGATAACATTTTACCCACAGTAGAACTTCTTTCAAAATTGGAGTCAATCCTCTCAAATCCTGTCGCTCCTTTATCACCTGAGCCTGGAGCTAGAAGTAGTGATCCTCCAGTAGCAATTCACATATCTGGCACACAGATTTTGGTTAAAAAATTTTTTTTTACATTTATTTATTTTTGAGAGACAGAGTGAGACAGCACGAGCTGGGGAGGGGCAGAGAGAGAGGGAGACACAGAATCCGAAGCAGGCTCCAGGCTTGGAGCTGTCAGCACAGAGCCTGACGCGGGGCTCAAACTCAAACCTTGAGATCATGACCTGAGCCAAAGTCGGACATTTAACCAACTGAGCCACCCAGGCATCCCCAGACTTTGGTGTTCAAATGTTATTCTCCAGGACACCTGAGAGGCTTAGTTGGTTGGGCGTCCGACTTCTGCTCAGGTCATGATCTCATGGTTCATGAGTTTGAGCCCCGCGTCAGGCTCTGTGCTGACAGCTCAGAGCCTGGAGTCTGCTTCGGATTCTGCGTCTCCCTCTCTCTCTGCCCCTCCCCCATTCATGCTCTGTCTCTCAAAAATAAATTTAAAAAATGGTAAAAAAAATTAAAAAAAAATTTTTTAAATGTTATTCTCCACTTAAAGGGAGCAAAGCACCTTGGATAAATGGCTGATTTTAGACAGGGGTAGGGTAGGTATAAGATGAGCCTAGAACATCTTGCTGTGCCAGGAAAGTGAGGAAGTGCACACAAAATACTAGGGCCCCATGGAAAGGACAGAAAGGCTAGCTTGAAGAGGCTCCCCCCAGCCAAATCCGGGGCAATTCAACCCTCAAGATAATTATAGCTCATTGGCTGTAATAAGAATCCATAAATCTACCTTTATATAAACAAACAAATGGAAGAAGGGAAAATTGTCCTGACCGTAGAAGGACAACTAATAAATGTAGAAAGAATGATAGAATGAAAAAAAATTTTTTGACAACCACCTTATTAATTTTTTAAAAAATATTTTTTCTTATTCATTGAGAGAGCACAAGCTGGGGAGGGGCAGAGAGAGGGGGACAGAGGATCTGAAGCAGGCTCTGCGCAGACAGGCTGAAACAAGTAAGCCTGATGTGGGGCTCAAACCCACGAACCGTGAGATTATGACTGTACCAAAGTCGGATGCTCAACCAACTGAGCCACCCAGGTGCCCCCACCTAAATAATTGCTTCAGCCAAGAGTCACCAATGCTAAAATTATTGGGCAAAAGTTTGAAAAGTGATAGGATATTTACGTAATCTCAAAGTATCTCCTTATAACAAATTTCTTTTTGTTATGTTTATTTATTTTTGAGAGAGAGAGCATGAGTAGGGGAAGGGCAGAGAGAGAGAGAGGGACAGAGAATCCAAAGCAGGTCCCCACACTGACAGCAGCGAATCCAGTGTGGGGCTCAAACCCACAAACCACGAGATCATGACCTGAGCGGAAGTCGGATGCTCAACTGACCGAGCCACCCAGGCTCCCCAAGACATTTCTTAATTACAGAAAAAAAAAGTTATAGTAACTGCACAATGAGGAAATCTGGCTGAATGTACTTTAACATAGTGTCAACAGATATCACATTGGACCAACAATATCACATATCTTCTAACACCACACATTGAGAAACAGGGCTGGGACTAGGGTGAGGCAAGCTAGGCACCTAGAGCTGACTCTGTACTTAAGAATGAACATTTCCTTAAAATCTGCACACTAAGAACCTACCCCTTAGCTGACTCTGACATCACTTGGGTGCCCCTCTGACCCAAAGTACTTAATCTGAACCTAATCATGAGGAAACATCAGATGAACTCAAAATGAAAGACATTCTACAAACTAACTGGCCTATACTCTTCAAAAATGTCAGTGTCATGAAAGGCAAAGAAAGATTGAGCAAAGGTCCCAAATAAAAGGAGACTTAAAAAAAAAACACACAAGACAACTGATTACAACACATGATCTGGGATTTTCTTTTTCTGTAAGGGGAACTTTTGTGACAATTGGTGAAATCTGAATAAGATCTCTAGATTAGCTAATAGTATTGTGTATGATGATTATGTAAGAGAATATATTTGTTTTTAGAAAATTCTGATTCAGGTATTTAGGAACAAATGGGCATCGTGCCTGCAACTTACTTTCAAATGCTTCAGGGAAAAAATAGGGCAAATAGTTAAACAGAAAAAGATAAACTAAATGTGGTAAAATACTAATGTTTGGTAACCCTGGGTAGAAGGTATATGGGAGTTCTTTGTGATACCTTGCAACTTTTCTGTAATCTGAAATTGTGTCAGACTAATTTTTTTCAAACCAGATATCTGATAAGAGTTCCCTAAGAAGACAGTAGAGAGAATGGGAAGAGGCAATGTGTACAAAGCAAACCATTTTCCAGAATTGAAGACCTAAGTCCTCCATCTGACAGGTCACAACAGGATCAGGATGTCCCCAGTAGAATAAATCAAAAACTAAAATAAACAACACAGGGAACAACAAGTGGTGGTGAGGATGTGGAGAAAAGGGAACCTTCCTGCACTGTTGGTAGGAATGCAAACTGGTGCAGCCGTTCTGGTAAACAGTATGGACATTCCTCAAGAAGTTAAAAATATAACTATTCTACCATCCAGCAATCAAACTACTAGGTTTTTACCCAAAGAATACAAACACACTAACTCAAAGGGATACATGAACTCCTATATATTTATAGCAGCATTATGTACAATAGCCAAGGTATGGAAGCAGTGTCCATCAGTTGATGAATGGGTAAAGAAGATGTGGTGTATACACAATGGAATATTACTCAGCCATAAAAAAGAATGAGATCTTGCCGTTTGCAACAACATGGATGGAGCTAAGAGAGTATTTTGCTAAGTGAAATAAGTCAGTCAGAGAAAAACAAATATAATTTCACTTACCCATGGAATTTAAGAAACAAAACAAGTGAGCAAAGCAGAAAAGAGAGAGAATAAATAAAAAATAAGGCCAACTCTAGGAAGGTCAGAACATTGACTCTGAATAGAAAACTTTAAAGATACCAGAGAGAAAAGACAGGGTACACGCAAAAGCCTAAGAATCAGACTAACAGCAAACTTATTTGAAACGACAATGCTAGAAGCCAAAGCAATAATATTTTCAAAGTGCAGAAAGAAAATAACCATCCAGCAGTCCCTGGATGGCTCAGTCGGTTAAGCGTCTGACTCTTGGTTCCAGCTTGGGCATGATCTCATGGTTTGTGAGTTCGAGTCCCACATTGGGCTCCATGCTGACAGTGTGGAGCCTGCTTGGGATTCTCTCTCTCCCTCTCTCTCTCTGTTCCTCCCCTGCTCACTTTCTCTGTCTCTCTCTCAAAAATAAATAAGTAAACTTAAAAAAATATTTAAAGGGGCACCTGGGTGGCTCAGTCGGTTAAGCATCCGACTTTGGCTCAGGTCATGATCTCACAGTCCATGGGTTCAAGCCCTGCATCCGGCTCTGAGCTGTCAGCACAGAAGCTGTCAGCTTCTTCGGATTCTGTGTCTCCCTCTCTCTCTCTGCCCCTCCCCTGCTCAGTCTCTGTCTCTGTCTCTCAGAATAAAATAAAGACATTTTAAAAAATTTAAAAAAATACTTAAAAAATTTTTAAAAAGAGACTAACTGTCCAACTAGAATTCTTTACCAAGCTGAACTGTCTTTTGAAATTGAGGAGATATTATTTTCAGATATTCAAAAACTAAGGAATTTACTACTCAAAGATCTTCACTGAAAGAACTACTGCTTGATATAATCTAAAAAAAAGAAATCAAAGATGGAAGTTGAATGAGGTATGAGAAGCAACGCTGAGCAAATAGACTGATAAGCACATTGTTCAATGTATATACGACAGACTTGAAAGAGACAGAGACAAATGTGCACACTCATCTAAGACAACATTCTGCTTTCTTGTTCTTTGTAATATTTAGTGCCACCGTTTTCACATCTGTGCTTTTTATTGGTGATTTTGCAATTGAAAGGTCTCCCAAGTGTGTGGTGAAATGCTGTGTAGTATTTCCAAGCATAAGAAGGCTGTGATGTGCCCTACAGGGAGAATGCGTGTGTTAGATAAGCTTCATTCAGGCATAAATTATAGTACTTTGTGAGTACAATGTTAATAAATCAACAATATATAGTAAATAAATATCTTTAAAGAGAAACACACATAAAACAAGGTTATGCATTGAGTCTTTGATGGAGGTGTGACCTGAGGCTGCAGGAACCCAACCCCGTATTGCCTTCAGGAGAAATGGGTCAGTGTTTGCTAACTTAGTTTTGGCGATATCTTTACAGAACATAACTACTGCAAATAATGAGACTTGACTGTACTTTTTTCCAGTTAATTTAAAATTTAGTGTTTATTATTTATGGTTCCTTATTTCTTTCTTTCCAGTGTGTTCTGAATTATATTTTATTCTGTTTCATCTATTTCACAGTACTAAAGCATAATATACCAACCAGAGTTCCAATTTCTTCCTTCCTTCCTTCCTTCTGTTTGTTCTTTCTTTCTTTCACTTCTTTCTTTTGAATATGACTGACTGCATTAGTTTCAGGTGTACAGCTTAGTGATTCAGCAACTCCATATGTTATGCTAAGCTCACTGGAAGTATAAATGCCATCTGTCATCATACAAAGTTATTACAGTATCGTGGACTGTATCTACTATGCTGTACCTTTTATTCCTATGATTTATTCATTCCATAAACTGGAAGCCTGTATCTCCCATTTCCCTTTACCATTTTGACCACCCACCCCTGGACCTCCCCTCAGGCAAATACCAGTGTGTTTTCTGTAGTTATAGGTCTGAGTCTGCTTTTTGTTTGCTTGTTTATTTGTTTTGTTACTTAGATCCCACATAAAAGTGAAGGCATCTGGTATTTTTCTTTCTCTGTCTGATTTATGTCACTTAGCCGAGGTTGTAGTAACTATATTCCAAAGCAGGGTTTTTCCTTCTTTGATAACATAAAATGTAAACATACTGACTAAATTGTCCTCATTGCTAACAATTCATATCAGACAGTTTGGATTTACTCAAGTCATACAAATGAACCCAGAATTGTAAGTTGCTACGCTTAGCTTTACATAAGTATGTCATTTAGTGAAAACCCTTAGGTCAACACATCTTGCCCATGTGTCACAGAATGGGCTGATTTAAAGTCAGTTTGAAAACTGTAACTTCTTGAAATGGGCCAAACCTAAAATGATTGAGATCAATCTGCTAAATTCAAGAATTCTGAGTTATGTCTGCAGATGATACATCACCTTATGCTCATGGTAAAGGATTCAGAGTGCTGTGTGCAAAGGGAGTTTTCACGGGTGATGAAAATGTTTTCTATCTCAGTGGTTACACAGATGTATACATCAAAATTCACAGAACTGTACATCTCAATAAACCTGACTTAAAAAAATGAGACTCTTACAGTGTTAGGGAAGAAAATAGTGACAACAGTGGTTGGGCAATATGTGAAAAGAAGTTTCCTTTTTTATTTTGGCTTCTTAGCCAAAAAGCAGAGACAGAAATCTTTATTATTGAAAACTTAGCAGTAATTTCCCACATTTTCTTCTGCAGGACCATTCTTTACTTTGGATTTTTAATTGCCTTATAGAAAATTTATAAATTTTTCCTCAAAATACAAAGTTTTATTCATATCTATGAATGTAAAAAAAAGTTTTTAGCCATTCTCTAATGTGGTTTTCATCTTAACTCACAGAACTTATTCACTGGAGATTTGATAATGTCCATAGTTGAATAAAAGGCTTCGGACCATGAGTGAAACACGATGATTGAAATCAGAAGAGGAGGTAGAATACTCCTCTTAAGTAATGCCCTCTCTTTAGAACTTTCTAGACACTGGATGATCGTAAACATAAAAGGCATGTTCCCAAACCTGTGCATTATAAAGCTCTTTCCCTTCCCACAAAATGCACAGATAAGTGAGTGAATGAAAAGATTTCCTGTCACTTAATACACTTCAGGTGGGGAGAATTTAAGAGATGGAAGAATGAGCCTGCTCATGTTTCTGACATGGGATGCCTCTTAAGAGCATGGAGATGGGCAGATACCTGGGCAGGTATGGCAGGTGTGACTATGGTTTCCTTTAGATTAGATGGTAACCCTTTCTAAGACTCCCAGTGGCTCAGCTGTGAAAAGAGGCCACTATTTCTGCAGGGTCCCCTCAAGCTTTAGACAGGCCATGTACCTATTCGCTTCCCTCTCAGAAGGCTGGAAGAAGGCTTCAACATATCGTGGCAACAATCCTCTGAGGTTTGTACAAACATACCTTGCAGGTGGAGGAGTGGTTCTCATTGCCGACCTCTGGAAACAGTTGATGTTTCAGGTGCACTGAAGAATCACGGTACGTGGGGAGAATCCTGCGTTCATCATGGACTAACTGTGCAAGTGCACAGTGACCCTTCCTGGGTTCTGGAGAGAATTAAGTGAGAGAGCACTCAGGACTGAACACACATGTATAAGGGCAGTGATTGGCACGGCAGATAGTCATGTGACTTCTCTCTTCTGAAAGATATAAAATTCACATTTTCCTTTATGCTTTGTTTGCTAGGACGCATGTGACTATAGTTTTGTTTGTTCGGGTTCTGAAGTAACTTCCTCTAGTCTGGGTTTGTTTTTTTTTTTTTTTTTAGTATAATTATTCTTCCTTTCAATTTCTACTTCTCCCCTTGATTTTGGTGGAGCCCAAAGTCCTCTTTTATTTTCAGATCTTGTTGGGCATCAGGCCCGAGAATTTGAAATTCTCAGTTCTCATTCCTTCTGGTTTGACTGTGTCAGGGTATGAGTGGGTTCAACAGCAAGGCAGGCAAGGACCTTGGCAGAGCACTGGTGAGGTATGGGCAGGGCTGGATTAATTTGGCCCCGAGGAGGGAAGCCAGTGCTTACCACCATGATCTCTCAGACTTGTGTAGGGAGGACACGGCACAACTCCACACCTTCCTTACACAGTAGAAAGCCTTGCATTGGTGGCCGTATGATAATATGCCCAGATTCATACAGGGACTATGAAGGGCTCACTTCTCTGTCTTGTGGCCAAGTCACACAGAAGATGCGTCTGACAGGGACTTGAACACACTAATTTGTTTGTTTGTTCATTCAGTCATCAAGCAGTTACTTTGTGTGTCTTGGAGGAAAAAAGAAGACTAAGTCCCCATCTCTGTCCTCAAGGAACTCATGTCTAGAAGCAGTGGCTGACATCTACACATGAGGTAGCCAGTGTTCCAGAGAAAATCACCTGTGGACCCTAAGAACCTCTGAGTAGTGAGGAGGACTGTCCTGGTTTTAGCATTTCAAATCCAATGTTTTAAGAAATTCCCCAGTCCAGGGCACACTGGGTCAGTTGGTCACCCTAGCAGGGAGGGACTGCGACTAGTTTTCGTGGAGGCAGGAAGGCACCCAGGTTTCTGGGTTCAGCACCCAGGTTTCTGGGTTCAGCCTTGAAGCACCATTCATTTTCCTTTAGGGTGTGGCGGCCCTTGTGTACTTTCTGATCTATTCTTGAGGAAGTGACTCCAAGTTCCTGGGAGTGTGTGAGGCTGATACAATGAGTGGTAATCCTGGGCTCTGGTGTAAGAATAAAAAGTGTAAGGCGTGACAGCAGTGGGAAAGAGCCTGTGAGAGCAGCCTCCTGGGCCACTTGTGAGGCCAAGCCCAGAATGTGAGGAGCAGATAAAGCCCAGGGCCGCCAGGTGGTGGAGCTCAGAGTAGCAGTGGCCTTGGAATCAAGAACAGTGGACTGGCCCACTAGCAAAGGGACCTTCAGAGTTTTTGAACCCTGCTGCCTTATAGCCCACAGGCTCCTTACCCTGAGAGCAGAGCAGGGTAAGAGATGCCAGCAGAGAATAATGAACGTGGAAGAAACACAGTGTCCCTTTGTTGCTCAGCCCTCTCCTAGGCAAGTCTGTCTGGGTTAGGGAAATCAGCTCTGGATTTTTTACCTGAGAACTTCATGCTTAGTTTATCCCATACCCAACACCTGAAGTTACATGCCTATATATATATATATATATATATATATATTCTCAGAAGATAGCATCCATCAGGGGCTCAAAGTTGCTCAAGAGTGGAAACAGATTAAGAAACACTAGACAGGGGCGCCTGGGTGGCTCAGGCAGTTAAGCTGTCTTCAGCTCAGGTCATGATCTCACAGTTTTTGAGTTCGAGCCTGGCATCAGGCTGGGTGCTGACAGCTCAGAGTCTGGAGCCTGCTTTGGATTCTGTCTCTCTCTCTCTCTCTCTCTCTCTGCCCCTCCCCCACTGGCACTCTGTCTCTATCTCTCAAAAATAAAATAAGAATATTAAAACAATTTAAAAAAAACGCTAGACTAAGTGGTTGCCAAAGTCCTTGTTTTCACACTCTATGATTATTTGATAATACTCAGGATAACTGATTTGAATTTATAAAAGGCAAAAGATTTATGCGATCTGAAATCAGAGTATATGATTCTGCAGTCTGTAGAATTCAGACTCAAGATTTTAACATCAACTCTTACCTGAATTTCTAGCCTTTCAGCCTGCCCTACAGATTTCTGAACTTTCCAGCCATAAAAGCATGTGAGCCAATTTAATTCTTCTTTCTCTTCCTCTCTTTCTCTATTCTACTGGGTCTGTCTCTCTGGGAAACTGATCAGTACACAATCCATCAGTCATTTATTTCAAGTTACAATACTGAGGATTAACATATATATGACTCACCAAAATGCTTAAGTTCACCACTGGTGAAAGCAACCCTGAGGCCATTTGGAATAAATGAGTACTACTGGATAGAAACAAGGTACAGAGAGAAAAGAATATATATACTCTTTTTTAGGTAGGTGTATGTTCTAAGCTTCAAGTAATATGACCAAAGAACCCAGTTTGGAAAAATTGGATGAAAGCAAGTTGGTTAATATGACAGTTGGGTCAAAAGGACAATTTGGTTCAAAATGAAGATCCTTTACTTTTTAATTGTACAGTTAAACATTTGCAAAAAAAAGCATGTATCCATATTACTTTAATTATTTTACAAAAAGAAGATAATATTTTCAGGCACTGGTTTTTTGGAATGCTGGTGGTAGTGGAGAGGCTGCTGAAGTAGGCATTAACACCTCCCTGCTCCCTACAGTGAGGACTGCACCTTGGGAGCTGGACGACCTCCTGGGAAATAAAGCTACAGGAATCTCAGACTTTCCATAGGCCCCCTTTCTGCAACTGCCATGGGCTCTTCCCGGCTGAACAAGTGACTGCTGGGGTGGGGGGCTTGATGGTAAAAGTGGCCATCCTGCGCTTTGTCCCTTCTTCCTCACCAGAGGGCTGTAGAAGGTGTCACACGTTGTGTGTTATTTCATTTACAAATATTTATTGATATGTATTATATGTGCAAATTTTTACCAGGTTTCCTTGGGAGAGCGGGGAGGCTCTGTTTGTTAATATATACTTCGGTCTGAATTTTTAATTTCTTTTCAGGTCACTTTATTTTTTTAAATAGATATTCATAAATTGTAACTTTGGGGAAAGGAAACGCGAGGACCGCCTCCAAGACCTAGCTCACCTCCGCGCGCCCCTCGCGACTGCCCCGCCCCAGCACAGGCTCCGAAAGGGTCTCTGCGTAGCCGTGACGTCACGGCGTCGGGGCGGGGGCGCGGCTGGGGCCGGCAGCTTCCCGGATCTCGCGGTGGAGCGGGGCGGGCCGGGGGCGGCGGCCCCGCGGGGCGCGCTCGGCCCCTGAGGTGCGGGCCTTTAAAAACGTGCCCGCTCCGTAGGCGGTTGTCGCGGAGGGGTTTTGCTGAGTCGGGATGGTTGGGGTGCGTGCAGTCCCAGAGCAGAGGCGCCCGGAGCAGAGCGCGCCAAGCCCGCCTCGCGCAGGCTTCGTGCTAGGGCTGGACGTGGGCAGCTCCGTGATCCGCTGCCACGTCTATGACCACGCGGCGCGGATCCGCGGCTCCAGCGCGCAGAAGGTGACGGGGGAGCGGACGTCGGGGCCACGGGTCAGGGTAGCGCAGAGCACGCGGGATCGAGTCGCGGGAGGCCAGCGGGAGGGGCCGCCTTATCCAGCTGGACGCAGCTACCTGCAACACCCGCGGGCCCTTGGCCCTGAGCGGCGGACCGGGAGCGGCCAGACCCCCAAATTCCCTCTCCGGGCGGGGCTGACACTTGCGCGCCGTTTCTTCCTGTCCTCGCTGAGGGCTGGAGGGGCCGGGTTTGTGACCAGGTTGTTAGCTCGCTTCTATCACCTGCTGATTCGCCTTTCAAGCCTTTCCTGGGTGGGACTGCGGGACTCAGGGCAGGGCAGGCAGGGCACTCCACGCGTATCCAACTAAAAGGTTCTTTGTGACTTGCTAGGTTTTTCCCAGGTTTTTGGTAAATCTCCAGTCCCGTCTTTATTTACATTTACATTTTTCAGATCTTAGTAGAATTTGTTGTCCATTCTTCAGTTGTCTTATTAACTGCTTTCCAGAGTGCTGGTTGTACACCTGAGCAACTGATTTTCATGGATGTAGGAGATATTGGATAAGTTTTGAAGGCTGATTGTCATTAATTTTATCCTTTCCATCTTTGAGCATTAATAAAAATAGATTTTTCTGATTTGAGAAACCTACCAAATCCTTGTTGTTATTAGTAAAGCAACCAATCGATTGGTGTTCTTCCGTTATTTTAATGAAGTGTTAATTTTTACGAGTGCACCAGAATAATGTTGATTGGATATAGTGTTCTTGCCCTCCTTTCCAATATCACTATCTTTTTTGTTAGCCGTGTTAGGAGCCATTAGTTACCTAAACCATTCCCAACAGCCTTGGACTCTGTTTGTTCAGTTCCCACTCTTCTTCCCAACCCCTTAGCAGTGTTTTTCAACCATAGCAGTTGCCAGGAGTAGGTATAGCCAAGTGACTGCTTTTAGAAAACGGGGGAATTTCATTCTGGTTTCAGGACCAGGGCAGAGAGCTGGTCTGACTATCTGTGCAGAAACCTACACACACCAACCCTCCTCCAACCTGAAAGAACACTATCCTTCAGTGACTGTATGCGTCTTATCTTTTTATGAGTCTTTATCACAACACAATGATACTTTTCACACAGTCTCCCTCATAATTCTAGACACAAAGTACTTTTGTTTGAGGCAGTTATGGGGTTTTTGTTTGTTTGTTGTTGTTTGTGTGTGTGTGTGTGTAAGGAAACGGAGTATTTGAAGGAAACGGAGTATTTGGAACCAAAGGAAGACACAGATTATCAGAAAATACAAAGTTTCAGTTGCTGTTTTATTAGGGTTAAATGAGTAACTTTTTAGAAATGAGATAGGAATCTCAAAGTTGAATCAAGATTGCTGTGAGTAGCAGGAGCGAAGAATGGTTTGCTCAGACTCTCTACTGTGAAGTGTCTGGAAAGACATATGAATTAATAAACATACAAATAGTCCCTGCCCTAAAGGATGAAGCACTTAGATTAAGGAGTTTTTAGCAATGCATGCCCAGCTGTAGTGGGAGTTTATAGCAGTGCTTCTTAAAGTGTAGTTCCTGGGCATCTTGGGCAGAGATAAAGAAACTAAGATTTAGAAACTTGTGTAGCAGTTTGGTAGAATAATTTTATGTCTGTTGACCTTAATACTGATACATTTGGGATTTTATTTTGTATGTAATTTTTTCCTAGAAAATTGTTTTATTTTTATTTTTTAATTTATTTTTAAGAGAGAGAGAGTGCGCAAGCGGGAGAGGGACAGAGAGAAAGGAGGACAGAGGAACCAAAGCAGGCTTTGCGCTGACAGCAGAGAGCCCAATGCCAGGCTCAAACTCACAAACTCTGAGATCAGGACGTGAGCTGAAGTCGGATACTCAACCGACTAAGCCACCCAGGTGCCCCTAGAAAATTGTTTTGAGTCTTTTTTTAAAAATGTTTATTTATTTTTGAGAGAGACACTGCCAGCGGGGGAGGGGCAGAGAGAGAGGGAGACACAGAATCTGAAGCAGGCTCCAGGCCCTGAGCTGTCAGCACAGAGCCCAGCGTGGGGCTCAAACTCAAGGACTGTGAGATCATGACCTGAGCCAAAGTTGGACGCTCAACTGACTGAGCCACCCAGGTGCTCTTAGAAAATTGTTGTAATTGTGCCTTAAAAATTGTTGGTCCAGGCATGTCTTTCTTTGTCTTTTAGAAAAAAAAAATTGTTGGTCTGTGGGTCACCTGGGTGGCTCAGTCACTTGAGTGTCAGACTCTTGATTTTGGGTCAGGTCATGATCTTGCAGTTTGTGGGATTGGCCAGTGTCGGGCTCCAGTCTGTCATCTTGGGATTCTCTCTTTCCCTCTGTCGCTGCCCCTCCCCCGTGCACACTCTCCCTGTCTCTCTCAAAATAATTAATAAACATTAAAAAAAATGTTGGTCTATAACAAATTAGAAATTAGAAAAGAACAATCAGCAATTGGTCACTTACTTCAGATAGTTGTAGTTCTTTGAGAAAAAGGATCTTGTTGGCCTACATTGCTACTTAGCACCTGGTTTATTACTTCATGGGTACAGAATAAATCACTGAATTGCATTTAACCCAAGTATTAGGAATTCAGTTTGCTTCATGTGACTGTAGATTGGATACAGAACTTTTGTTTATTTACTTAAGTGAAAATCACCTCTGCCATATGATGTATATGACTGTATAGTAGAAACTCAAAACCTCTTAGTATAGGATTTGATTGATGCTGCCGCATAAATAGCTTCAAAGAGGAAGAAAAAGTGAAGAGATCACCCTTTAGAGACAAGAACAAAATAGGCTGTGTTGGTCTTTTATATAAAATTAGAATCCCAAACATGAACCTGTATGTTAGGAGGCTAATAACAGGCCTCTGGGAAGACCAGTTTTGTTTCTTGTGGCATTCATTTTTTAGCAGCAGAGATACATTTTTGGGCTTTTAAAATAATTTGTGCTTTTTATCTGTCTTCTTATAATTTATTTTATTTATTTATTTTAGAGAGAGAAAGCACAAGCTGGGGAGATAGGCAGAGGTGGGGGGAAAGAGATAGAATCTTCCGCAGGCTCCACATTCAGCACAAAGCCTGACTGGGGGCTCTATCTCACAACACTGGGATCATGACCTGTGGATACTCAACCGACTGAGCCATCCAAGCACCCCTAATTTGTATTTTAAAAACAAATCTTTTGGGGTACATGGGTCGCTCAGTCAGTTAAGCGTCCAACTTCAGCTCAGGTCATAATCCTGTGGTCCGTGAGTTTGAGCCCCCTGTCGGGCTCTGTGTTGACAGCTCAGAGGCTGGAGCATGCCTCAGATTCTGTGTCTTGCTGTCACTCTCTGCCCCTCCTCTGTTCACGCTCTTGTCTCTCTCTCTCTCTCTCTCTCTCTCTCTCTCAAAACTAAATAAACTATAAAAAAATTAACCCAAATCTTTCTATGGATTCTTAAATATTGGTGTTACAGACTAGAATAATATTCAGATTTTAAAATCTACATGTCAATATTTGATGTCTCTAGTTTTAAAAATGGAGAAAGTTTATCATGTTCTCCATTGGAATATCATGCTATTGTGAGAAACCATGGAAAACAATAACATCTTGGTGGGAAGAACAGGATAGAAAGGCCACTTCAAAGAAAACAGTATAGCCTCTACTATTGTGTACCCTTTTGGACACTCTGAAAACTTCTGGTTGCTGTCTTTTTATTTAGTTTGTAATCCACGAAACAGATTTTGTTAGCTTTGGTTACCCTCTTGTCTAATTTCGGTGTGGTCTTCCTTTGGTACGGGAGGACATTTCTCTGTTGTGACATGTTTGGGGATAGTGAGGTGTCTGGGCTGGTGGAGTCGGGGGAGTGACCATGGAGTCCCACCCTCAAGTCTGAAGGTTTATAGGCTTGACGCAGTGATACTCACTTTGAGTTTTTTTGGATGAGGAAGTGTTTGTTGCACTGAGGCATTTGTCTGTGGTCATGAAAGTCTTGCCTAGAAAAAGCAAATATTAGATAGAAGGGGAATAGGTTTTGTTAAATCTGTCTCAGAACTCACTGGGGAGTAGTAGATTCTTTTTTTCATATCAGACATTGTCACCCTCATGCTCCCCACATCGTCACTGTTTCCTCAGCATTCCTTTTTTTCCTTATTTTGGCCTTTTTTTACATGTTAGATCTTTCGTTGGTTTTTTGTTCATATTTTCAGTACTACTCAGTAGTCTTACCCTACTCAGCTATATCTGGTATTTGCGGGGAAAGAACTCTTCTGGTTCAGTCCCTCTGGAGAGTAAACCTTTTACCTTCTGCGTAGTTAGGGAGGGGTGATGGGGCTGGAGGCGGGAATTGGGGATCCTTATAAAGACTTTGAACCAATTGTGTGTAATCAGCCTCATTTGACATCCAAGCCTTTGGAGGTACCTCTAATTTACCATGGAGTCTCCCCCTCCACCCCCCTGCCCCGGGGTTGAACAAAGATTTGTGTAATTTGAGTAGGAAGTGAAGTATCAGCTTTCTGCTCTGTTTAGCCATGGGTCACCCACACATTCACTGTTATTATTAAAAACATTTGATAAAACCTAGGTCTGAGCCTGTTTGCTCTCTCTCATTGTCCTTCTGCATAAACCTTGCAGGGGAGAGAGACGAAACAGTGAGAGAGAGAGAGAGAGAGAGAGAGAGAGAATGAAAATCCATGCTGAACATGGAGCCTGACTCAGGGATTGATCCTACAACCCAGGTATCATGACCTGAGTTGAAATGAAGAGTCGGACGCTCAACCAACTGAGCCCCCCAGATCCCCCTTGAATATATAGACTTTAAATCTTCCACTGAACTTAGGAAGGAAATTTTTAGCACTACTACTTCCCTGAAGTCATTTTTATTTTATTTTATTTTTTGCACTGAACACTTTCTTTTCTTCTCTGGGGACTCTGATGACATAAATACTAGACCTTTTGCTCTTGTCTCATAGATCCCTGAGGCTTTATTTTATTTTTTTTCCAATATATTTCTTTTTTAATGTTTATGTCAGATAATTTCTATTGATCTACCTTTGGTTTACTGACTTTCTTCTATTATCTTTATTCTACTATTGAAGCCATTCAGGATTTTTAAAATTTTATTATTTATTATTTTTTAGAGAGAGCATGAGTGGCTGAGGGGCAGAGGGAGAGAGAGAGAGAGAGAGAGAGAGAGAGAGAGAGAGAATCTTAAGCAGGCTTCATACTCTGTGCAGAGTCCAATGAGGTGCTCAATCACAAGACCCTGGGACCATGACCTGAACTGAAATCAAGAGTTGGATTCTCAACTGAGCCACCCAGGCACCCCTATTTTAATTATTATATTTTTCAATTGATTTTTCAAGCTTTATTGAGGTATGATTGACAAAAGTTGTATATATGTAAGGTGTACAATGTGATGTTTGGTACACATATACATTGCGAAACGATTACCGCAATTAAGCTAACTAACATACCCATTAACTCACATAGTCACTGTGTGTGTGTGTGTGTGTGTGTGTGTGTGTGTGTGTGTGTGTGTTGAGAACACTTCAGAACTGCTCTCTTAGCAATTTCAAGTGTACAGTACATTATTATTAACTATAGTTAATGCTATATGTCAGGCCTCCAGAACTTATTCATCTTATATCTGACCAGCATCTGCCCATTCTCCTAATTATTGTATTTTTAAGTTCTAATATTTTTTTTTCTTTTTGTCTTGACGGTTCTTGGCTGAGATTTTTATTTTGGCATTTGTTTCAAGATAATTTGCCCTTTCTTGTCGGAACATTTTTATAATCGCTGCTTTGAAGTCTTGATCTGACTATATCTGTCATCTTGGCATTAGTATCTATTATCTTTTCCCATGTGAGGTGAGATTTTTCTGACTCTTCACACACCTTGTAATTTTCAGATTGTTTCATGGACATTTTGAATACTGTGTTATAAGACTCTGGGTCTTGTGTAAGTCCTATGATGAATGTTGATATTTTTCTTTTACCAGGCAATGAATACAGGTGGGTTCAGGCTACATGTTCCACCAGTTTTCTGTGGACTTTGGTTTCACTGTTGGTTATTTCCAAAATCTTAGCAGTACTATTTGTATCTGCCCTGTGTATGTGCCACCCAGTAGTCCATCTGGCACCTGGGTAGTGGTCTCTCCCTTAGTTCTGTTCTTAACATCTTTGCTATGCTATTTAGGATTACATTCACACATGCGCAGCTTGGAGGTGAGCCTCAGGATTCATTCACAACTTTCTGGAGCAGCTTTCCCAGGCTCCTCCTCTCTGAGATCTTTCTGGTACCTTTTGGCTCCCCTTTTGGCTCCTTTTGCCAGAAAGCTGGAGCTTTCATTACCCTGCCATGCTGGCACTTCCTATGCCCACAGCTGGGGCTATGCATCAGGAAGCACAGAGAGAGAAAAAAAGTCATGGGCATCTTGGGCCATGGCTCCTCTGGTTGGAGAGGGTTTTACCTCCCTCAGTGTTTTAGGTGCTTGTGATTACTGGTGCAACCACTACCACAAGATAGCCTGGGTACAAGAGTATAGAGGCAAAATGGGGAAAAAAAGAAGTATGGGGAACTTCTCCCATTCTCTCTGAGTGTTAGCCAAAACGTGAGATCTTCTCCTGGAGTTTCCACTTCTTCCTGGTACTCACTTCTGGTTTTGTGGGCTGCCTTGGGTCCAGGTCAGGGGAGATCAGGGGAAAAAATGGGAAACTTACCACCAGTTCAGCTGTAGAGTCCACAAATAGCTGCTCTCTGCATTTAGTGGGAGAGACGGGGTGGAGTGCACTTCCTTCATCATAGTCTGAACCAGAACCTCGTACCTGATTTGTTAATTTTTATTTTTTTAAATACTTTTCTTATTACAAAAATAGTACATCTCCATTCTTGAAAACTTGGAAAATAAAGATAAATTTGGAAAGTAAAGACAAAGAATGCTAAAATTTTCTGTAAACTCATGAACAAAAGAAAACTTTTTATTTCCTATTTTGCATTTTAACAATAAAAACAAATTAGATAATAAAATCATGTTGTTAATCATTTTAACCGGTAATTTTAAGACTCGGATATTATTGGCTTGCTCTAATATTGTTTATACTAAATTTTCTCTTTTTCTAAATAGGTAGACAGTCTCTTTCCTCAAACTGGCTGGGTTGAAATTGATCCGGATGTTCTCTGGCTTCAGTTTGTTACTGTAATAAAAGAGTCTGTTAAAGGTAACTAGACTTATAAAAATAAAAATGATAAAGTATATTTTGTGTTAGTAAGAGTTTTCCTCAGTCTTTAGAATTGTGTGGGTTTCCTAAGTTATAATTATAGTATTTTATATATTATATATATATTATATATTATATATAGTTATAGTATTTTACTGAGGTCACAATTTTCCAGTATTTTTCAGCAGACATTTGTTGCTTACCGTTAACCACTTTGTCAAGGAAAGATAACAGCAACTGTCTTCTCTGGCTTAAATCTTTTTTCAACTGCAGTATAAAGGCTCACCTTCCTTCTTCATTCCAAGTTGCAGCTAGTGTTCATTTGATTTCCTATTGTGTACAAAATACCAGAAGGTTATTAACAAAGTTATATATGACACACATTTCCTGCTCTTAGGAATTTACACTTGAATTACCTATATTGTCAACTTTTTGTTTTTAATTTTTTTTTAACATTTATTTATTTTTGAGACGGAGAGAGACAGAGCATGGGCCTGGGAGGGGAGGAGAGAGAGAGAGAGAGAGAGAGAGAGGGAGAGACAGAGACAGAGACAGAGACAAAGAGACAGAGACAGCATCCGAAGCAGGTTCCAGGCCCTGAGCTGTTAGCACAGAGCCCAGCGCGGGGCTCGAACTCACAAGCTGTAAGATCATGACCTGAGTTGAAGTCAGATGCTTAACCGACAGAGCCACCCAGGTGCTCCCGTTTTTGTTTTTCTGTGTGGCCTCCTGATGCAAAGTGCTATCCCGGCCATAGCCACAGTCTGAAATCTTAGCTCTTTTAAGAACCTTTTCAATGCAACTTTCTTCAAGAACATGGCAAATGATGACTTGTAAATGTGAATTCTAAAAGATCTTTCAGTTCATTTTTGTGGTTGAATTGCTTCTCCTTCTTACCTTTTTGGTTTGAAATACATCAAAACTTATTTTAAAAAGTTGCAAGAATAGTGCAGGGAATACCTGTATACCTTTCTCCCAGATTTAGTAGTGTTTACCATCCTTTGCAAACTCTTTCATTTGACCCACTTGAACACTGGTTGTGACATAATAACCTGCTCTCCCTAAATCTGAGCATTATCTCCAAAGAAAGGAGAATTATCCTATATAATTACAGTGCACTTATCTCAGAGGAAATTTAACATTAATACAGTAATATTTTCTAATGCTTCATCTTCAATATTCCTCTCTTATCTCAGTCGTTAATAGCTTTTTTCCAGTCTAGAATCCAGCCAAAGATGAGGCATTGCATGTAGCAGTCTATATAGCCTCTTTTAATATAGAGCGTGTTCTTTATGACACTGACAGTTTTCAGAAGTACAGACCCGTTTATTAGACAGTCCTGCATTATAGGGTTGTCCTGATTTATTTCCTCATAATTAGCTTCAGGTTAAATATTTTTGAGAGTAGTACTGTACAGGGGGTGATGTGTCTTCCTCGGTGCTCAAACTGAAGTTGTCCCTGTTTTTCCTAGTGTAATAAATTGCTCTTTGCAAAGAATATCACAAAAAATACTTGAGTAGCTGTATTTTAAGAAACATGAACCAAAAAAAAAAAAAACCCGTGTATTATGTGAATTTTAGCATCTGTTTGTATGGAAAATAAGATCTGAGCTTCAGTTATTACAATACTTTCCCTGGGAATTTTCCTTTATTGTCATCAACCAGTTTCTATTATGGTATGTTGATCTTAAGAATAAGTTGTTTTTACCAGCAAAAAGGGGTTTATTCAGGAATAGCAGAATTGCAATTTGGGACAAGCAAGCTATGGAAAAAACCACAGACTAGTCCAACAAACAAAAGAGAGGAATGTTATTTTGTAAAAAAGGAGAAAGAAATTGGGAAGGGTTGTTTTGAACTGTGGTCCATTGGGAGACAACCAAGGGTTCGGGGTGATGATGGTTTCTCATTGGCTGAGTAGTAGATTTGTTATAGAAGATGCAGTGTACATCTTTTCCTATTAGGACCTGTGATCGTTGATTCTTTTCTGCTGAAGATTCTTCTCTTGGGGTCTGTAACTGATAGGTTTTCCTGTAATTGACTCAGTGGTATGGCCCTGACTGTGTTTTAGAGAGGGTTTCCTTTATTAATTTTCATAGGTTGATCATTGCTTGAATTAAGATCCAGTCTTTTAGTATTACAAGAAGAAAATACAATATGACTTACCTTGAGTATTGTTTATTTTTTTCCTAACATTTAAAGCAAAAGCCCATTTTTTTATTATTCGAATACCACCTTATTCCCTTTAAGTAAAAAATTACTACAAAATCATCTTAGTAATGCCTTCTTTATTAGCTCCAGTTATGCTACTAAATGCTAAACCACATGTTTTTCTTAAAGATTATATCGAATGATCTATTTCCCATACTAATATATTATAAAGAAAACTTCACTGGCTTTTACACATGTATTTTACCTGTCTTTATTTTTAGCTGCAGGAATAGAGATGAATCAAGTTGTTGGTCTTGGCATTTCAACACAGAGAGCAACCTTTATTACGTGGAACAAGTAAGTGCATTGTTTGATAAGCATTCTGTTGCTGGGTTCATACCACAGTGAATGCACTGCTGTGAAACCTTTTTGAGGAGTTTTAAATTTGTGAATTAAGAGTTTTGCTTAGTTCAGAGGGATGAAAGTGGGCCTGCTTTCTGGCATTTTAAAGTACACTCCCTGCATGTTATTTGGGCTTGACTTCTATTAAATAATAACAATAAAAATATTGTTACTGTCATTACAATTCTCCATTCCTTTCTTTTGATGTGAGTTAGTTTTTCAAATAAGCATGGATTAAAATCTTAAAAATTAGCTTATACCTAAAAAGGTTCGGGAGATTCTAACAAATTTCATAAACAGGTTTCTGTAATTATGGTTTATATTTTCAGTCTGTTCCAAATTTAATATTTAAGTATCGACAGCATAGGAGGTATGTATAAACATAATTGTAATATCATATTGGCTACCATATAGTGAATACCTATGATATTTCAGCTTCTATTATCCTAACAAATAAACCTATTAATTAGGTATAATGTATTTTGTCTTTTTACAGAGAAAGAAATTGAGGCTTAGGGAAATAAGTAAGTGGTTCCAGGCCACTCAGTTAATAAATAGAGCCAAGATTCCAAATTATCTTTTTTGACCCCAAAGCATATGCTCTTCCTACTACCCCTATATTACCTTCAACATGAGTTTCTTTAAAAACGTTAACAACAGGGTGCCTGAGTGGCTCCGTTGGTTGAGTGTCCAACTCTTGATTTCAGCTCAGGTTATGATCCCAGGGTTGTGGGATCAAGCCCCATGTCTCACTCTGTGCTGAGCGTTGGACCTGTTTGGGATTGTCTCTCTCTCTCTCCCCCTATGCCCCCTCTCCCACTGTTTCTCTTTCAAATAAAGACAATAATAAAAAAATAAAAACAATAATAACAAAACTCTATAAAATGTTTCTTTGTTAAAAAGCACTAGACTACAAAGGGCATCTTGAGGATGGTGCAGTGGGGAAGAAAAGTGGTAGATATAGGGGTAGGGATAAATGTAAGAAACATAATCAGGATGAATTCACAAGGACTTGGGCTCTAATTCAGTATTAGGCAAGAGGAAGAAGTTTAAATTTACCAGTGATGTTTGGGAAGATAATAATTGAAATTATAGAGAACATAAAAGGAGGAAAGAGTTAGGTGGTGATGAGGGTAGGTAGAAGGGAATGTGATAAAGTGTTTGGTTTGAGATACGGGGATATGGAGATACCCCAAAGGTGGTTAGAACATTTGGTTTACACTGAAGCATGGCTCATTTCCTCCAGACAGGTGCTCTTTCTTTGAGGGTATAAATGCATCTCAGATTGATGCCTGCATCTACAGTCCCTCTGTCCCTTCCTCCAGCTCCCCACCCAGTGCGTTGGGCACAGCGAGCCTTAAATAGGTAACACATTTATCAGATTAAAGAATAAAGGAATTAAAGTCATCTGTGTAGATCAGGGTTTCTAAATAGTGGCATCATTGACATTTTGGGCCAAATGTTTCTTTGTTGCTGGGGCTTTCCTATGCATTGTAGGGTGTTTAGCAGCATCCCCAGCCTCTGCTTGCCAGGTACCAATAACACCCTCATCCCCTGGTTTTGGCAACCAAAAACATCTCCAGACGTTGCCCAATGTCCCCTGGGTGGCAGAATCACTCCCGGTTGAGAACTGTTGACATAAATAAAGTCTGGAAAAGTAGGTGTGTTCTTAGGTAGAGATTATATGGATAAAAGAAAAGAAGACTAAGGATTTAGACAACGAGTATCCACCCCCCGGCCCCACCCAACTAAAAGGGAATCAGAAAGCAAAAACCTAGCATGACAGGACAGACACATATCTGGGAAGTGAGTGGTATGAAAGTTGAGGCAGGAGAGTGTTGCTAGGGAAACAACTGATTGAAAGTGTCATGTTTTGTTGGATTTGGAGATTAGATCATTGGCCACAGAGATTGTTTTCATCAGACCCTAGATTCCAGGTCATTCATGACAGGAAGGTCAAAATATTAGGATGCAGGGGCGCCTGGGTGGCTCAGTCAGTTAAGCGTCTGACTTCAGCTCAGGTCATGATCTCATGGTTCGTGGGTTCGATCCCCACGTCGGGCTCTGTGCTGACAGCTAGCTCAGAGCTTGGAGCTCACGCTGTCTCTCTCCCTCTCTCTCAAAAATAAATAAAACATTAAAAAATGTTTTAAAAATATTAGGATGCAAAGTTTTTATGTGGCAGTAAGACCATACCTCATTTTTAGGTGAAATAGAGGAGTCAGATTCCAAGACCATCCAAGACCATTCACTTCCCTTACTGGTGTTGTTGCCATTTTGGAAGAACAGAATTTCTTCCTCAGACAATTAATTTTGAGTTTTCTTCTTGGCTGTCCTTTTTTGAGATGTTCATATCCTTTCATCATGAGTTTTGGAAACTTTGTAGGAACTGAAATATTAGATATTAAAAAAAAAAACCCACACACAAAGCTTTGTGCTTCTTTTACCTTAAAGTAATGGAGTCTTAAAATAATGTTCCCTGGGCCCTGGTAAGCCACTGTAGCGCATAATGCTGGCAGATCTACAAGCTCCCCAACAAAGAGTTGAGATACAGCACAGGAGTGAGTGGGCACAGCTCTGAGCTCATTTCCTAGAGAGGGATTGACAGACAGGACCCTGGCACAATGTACTGTGCATTCCAGACCCAGACAGCACCTCCTTCCAGCTCATCGTTTCTTTCTCCTGTGGTCACCATGCATTTCTATCGTCACGGCCAAAGAAACATTGTTTTCCCGTTGTTGTCAGGAAGTCTAAAACTTCAAACTTTCTTTTTGTTTTTTTTTCTCTGTTCCCCTCCTTTAGATCCTTGGTGTTTATTAACTTTTTACAGGCCTTGACTTTTCTTCATATTCTTCAGGTTAAAGTATTTTTCAATATATTTAGTCAGTGGTATGTTTAGCCTGTATCTGACAGTAACGATATGATATCTTCTCCATTTTGGTTGTTTTAAATTCCTTTTGTTCTACAAAATCGGAGCTGTTTTGTTCCTTCAATCCCTGTGTCTCTCAGGGTGACTCCTGCCAGCTAACCTCAGATCAGGGTGTGTGCCAATTAGTAACATAAACTATGAGTCACGCAGGCGAACTGAGATTCTCTCAGTAACTGTTTGAGGATTTACAGGGAGTAAGACAGTGTGCTGGCTGCAGAGTTGAATATGAAAATGAATAAGAACACCAGCCCTCAAGGAATTTACGTCCTCATAATACAAGTATATAAATGACTGTGTTTCCACAGCACCAAATATATCTTTTATTGTAGTCCTTGATACCTGTGTTAATGGTTCTTACCAATTACTTACGACACAAATATATTAAGAGCCACGGAATGGCACAATATGTTAGAGAGGTTTAAGGCAACTCATTTACAATATTGATATTTGTGTTTTTCCTCCGTTTCTCTTTTTATTTTCGACAGAGGTAAAACAAACGCAAATCACTGCTAAGTGAATATTGGAATATGTGCTACTTCTTGAGATCAGTATTCTAGATTGTCTTCTATCTACCATGCTATGAATTAATGATGCCTCTTTCCTCTTGTGATCTTATCCCTTTGTTTTTCAGCTGTGCTAGCATTTAACACATCATGCTTTATCCTGAGAACCTTTGAACATGTAACACATTTTGTCAGCAGTGTTCACTCTCCTCATTTGTTATTACTCGTCCTTCAGAGCTCAGTTCTCTTGTCATTTCTCAAGCCTTTCCTGACCTTTACACTAGGCAAGGTCTCCTTTAAGGGTACTCATGGCACTCTGTATTTTTCCTTCATAGGACTTATTTCTGTAATAAGTAAGCAGTTGAGTAATTGAGTATTTGGTTTCCCTGGTAGATAATATATTCATGTTTGTTTGTTTGTTTGTTTTGAGAGAGAGAGAGAGAGAGAGAGAGAGAGAGAGAAAAGGAGGAGGAGGAGGAGGAGGGGTAGAGATAGAGGGAGACAGAGAATCAAAAGCAGGCTCTGGTCTGTCAGTGTAAAGCCTGATACAGGGCTCGAACTCATGAACTGTGAGATCATGACCTGAACCAAAGTCGGATGCTTAACCAACTGAGCCACCCTGGAACCCCATGAGTAGAAGTTGTCTAAGTAGGAAGAGCAAATCATGAACAAAAACAGGAGATGCAAGAGCATGGTGTGTCTGAAGAATCAAGGGTACTTTGGAATTCAGGGGGTAAAATAGGGAAGGCACAACGCCCAAGGGTTCTGACTTCTACCTGACTCTGACTTTCTCTCTGGCTACCCTCCTAGTCTGTGCTCCAGCCACACTGGCATGCTCTCTCTGTTTCTTGAACATTTCCACTGGTTCCTACTTTTATTAGGAGAAGCTTTGCACTTGTTGCTCCCTCAATCTGGAACTCTCTTACCTGGGATCTGACCTCTTTCTCATCACTCCCACCTCACCACAGAGATCATTTCTCCTAGGAGACCATCCCTGACCATTTTATTTCCTCATCACTTTACAGTTTTATTTCCTTGATATCACTTATCCTTATCCAAAATTCTTATATACTTATCTGCATATTTATTTATTACATATCTCCCATACATGTAAGAAGTTCCATGAGTATTCGGATTTTCGTCTGCCATATTCTCACTAGGTCCTTCACACTTAGAAGTAGGCCTTCAAATCTTTGAATGATTGAAATGTACCTGGAGAGGAAGGCAAGGTCCCAGACCAGGAAAGGCCATTTGTTGTGGTAAGGAGTTTATCTCCTATAAGCAGTGGGAAATTATCAAAAGCTGTTAGGCAGAAGGGTAATAACACCAAATTTACATTTTAGAAAGAATGTTCTTAAAATTTTTTTTCATGTTTATTTATTTATTTTTGAGAGAGACAGAGCATGAGCAGGGGAGGGGCAGACAAAGAGGGAGAGAGAGAGCATCCCAAGCAAGCTCCTCGCTGTCAACCCAGAGCCCAATGTGGGGCTTGAACCCATGAACCGTGAGATCATGACTTGAGCCGATCATGACCTGAGTTGAAACCAAGAGTTGGATGCTTAACTGCCTAAGCCACCCAGGTGCCCCTAGAAAGAATTTTCTTGAATCATGGTAGACAGTGGATTTGAGGGGAATGAGAGTAAGACTGGGAAGTCTCTTTGAAGACTATTGCTTATTCAAGCCTTTGCTCTCATACCTAAAAACACTCCCCACCCCCAGTTACTCTATTCCTTTACCTTGCTGGCCTTTCATGGCATCATCCTCATATGAAATGATAGTTTTAATTACTCATTTGTTTCTCCCCTCCATTAAAATATAAACTCCAGGGATATAACAGAATCCCTGTGGACTTACATGATCTCCCCACTTCCCCCTAGTTTTTGGCTGAAGCAGCTAAAAGGTACCATTAACTCAGGTGTGCCCCTTCCCTACTTGTGCTATCTCTTTCTCTTTCTCAAAATAAATAACTAAAATTAAAAAAATGAAAAATTTAAAAAATTTTCAAAAAAAGAAAGCAGACACAGAAGAAAGCTGGAATGATTCCAGATTAGGTATTGGAAAGATAGATGGTTAACTTGAAAGGTAAGGGGTAAAAAGGACCTCGTGCAGAATAGTGGACTAGGAACCTGTGAGGATTGGTCAAAGCAACCATTGATCTGGAAACAGAGGTTGTGTACTTTGGAACTCTAGAACCTAATCAGGCTTAATAACATAGGGGAGTGCTGGATGAAGGTAGCGGCAACTATTCTCAGGTAAGAGGTTGTGTGCAAACTGGCCGCCATCTTTTATTCCTCAGCCCTGCTGTAGGTATGGGGAAAGCAGCTCCCATTACTGGAGTGAGTGACTGCTACTAGGGCAAGCACCGGGGACACTGTCCCACAAAAATTTGGGTGTGTATGCTTTGGTAGGTTTGGTGGTGCCCCACAGGACTGGCACAGGTGCTTACCTAGGTTCTGACCCTCTCAGCTGCAGTGAGTGGCTTTCTTAACCAAGGTCTATTGAAAGGTTTAATTGTTTTTTTCTGGAGTCAGATATTTAAGAAAATCTTTGTCAGCTCACTAGCTGATCGCAGAGATGACAGAAGTTGCAGAAACTTTAGTGACTGCACACAACAAGGAATGCACACTTCGCAGTATGGTTTGGAAAAGTCACACACTGACAACTCCAACCCTCAAGAAAGAAAAATCGGCAATCCCTGAGGAGCGTGTAAATCAGATTACTAGAGTTATCACATTTATTTTCAAAGGAGTAAGTTTTAAACATCTCAGTGACTGAAGGAATTAGTACAGTTTAAGGAATGTTTGATGAATTAATTTGTTAAAGACTAAAATGATACATTAAGATATAAAATTACACATAATAAATAGTATAATTTAAAACTATGCAATTCAGGATTCATGACATTTCCTTATAACCACTTTCAACTCCATAATTACTCTGTCTTTCCTGTAAATAGCACCTCTCAGTACTCAATCTTACAAGTTAGTAAAGTGAGGTGCATTTTTAAAAAATATAATATATTGTCAGATTGTTTTCCATAGAATACCCAGTGCTCATCCCAACAAGTGCCCTCCTCAATGCCCATCACCCACTTTCCCCTCTCTGCCACCCCCCAACAAACACCCCTCAGTTTGTTCTCTGTATTTAAGAGTCTCTTATGGTTTGCCTCCCTCCCTCTCTGTAACTTTTTGTCCCCCGTCCCTTCCCCCATGGTCTTCTCTTAAGTTTCTCAAGATCCACACATTAGTGAAAACATATGGTACCTGTCTTTCTCTGCATGACTTATTTCACTTAGCATAATACCCTCCAGTTCCATCCACGTTGCTGCAAATGGCCAGATTACATTCTTTCTCATTGCCAGGTAGTATTCCATTGTATATATAAACCACATCTTCTTTATCCATTCGTCACTTGATGGACATTTAGGCTCTTTCCACGATTTGGCTATTGTTGAAAGTGCTACTGTAAACATTAGGGTACATGTGCCCCTATGCACCAGCACTCCTGTATCCCTTGGGTAAATGCCTAGCAGTGCTATTGCTGGGTCATAAGGTAGTTTTATTTTTAATTTTTTGTGGAACCTCCACACTGTTTTCCAGAGCGGCTGCACCAGTTTACATTCCCACCATTCATGCAAGAGGGTTCCCATTTCTCCACATCCTCGCCACCATGTATAGTTTCCTGATTAGTTCATTTTAGCCACTTTGACCAGCATGAGGTGGTATCTTAGTATGGTTTTGATTTGTATTTCCCTGATGATGAGTAATGTTGAGCGTCATTTCATGTGTCTGTTGGCCATCTGGATGCCTTCTCTGTAGAACTGTCTATTCATGTCTTCTGCCCATTTCTTCACTGTGTTATTTGTTTTTTGGGTGTGGAATTTGGTAAGTTCTTTATAGATTTTGGATACTAGCCCTTTATCTGATATGTCATTTGCAAATATCTTTTCCTGTTCCATCGGTTGCCTTTTAGTTTTGTTGATTATTTCCTTTGCAGTGTAGAAACTTTATCTTGAGGAGGTCCCAATAGTTTATTTTTGCTTTTAATTCCCTTGCTTTTGGAGAAGTGTTGAGTAAGAAATTGCTGCGGCTGAGGTCAAAGAGGTTGTTTCCTACTTTCTTCTCTAGAGTTTTGATGGTTTCCTGTCTCACATTTATGTCCTTCATCCATTTTGAGTTTATTTTTGTGTATGGTGTTAGAAAGTGGTCTAGTTTCATTCTTCTGCATGTTGCTGTCCAGTTCTCCCAGCATCAGGGTGCATTTTTATATATTAAACTAACAAAAAACCAGTCTGGGTGAGATTATGGCAGAAGTGTTTCACTTATACATGGCTGTCATATTTTATAATATATTTATTTTCATATAAAATTAATATCTCCAAATAGTTATCAAGTACTACCAATGCTCCAGACCCTCCCTGAAGCACCATCTCGTACAGGCACCCTAGTTGAGAAGGCATTAGAAGTAGTATAATAATCAATATGCAGAATTGATTATAACATCACCTATTGCAGGTTTTGGCCACATATGAGGGGCTGGACAATTTTCTTACCCTTTGACTCAGTAATCTCACACTTAGGAGTGAGGGAGATGTGGGGGAAATAACCCAACAGAAGTAACAACAGCTCCTCAAAATTTGCCCTTGGGAAATAGGGTCACTGGTCACTGCAGATGTAATTAGTTAAATTAGGATGAGGTTATAGTGCAGTAGGGTGGATTTCTAATCAGTGTGACTAATGTCCTCATACAAAGACAGCAGCATGAAGACAGACACATGGAGGGTGTTGTGTGAAGAAGGGTTGAAGTGATGCAGCAATGAGCCGAGGAATGCCAGAGATTGCTACAAACCACCAGGATAAGGCAAGGAAGGACCCCCTTACAGGTTTTAGAGGAAGTGTGGCCCTGGCAACACCATGAATCTGGATGTCTAGCCTCCAAACTATGAGACAATAAATTGCTTTTGTCTTAAGCTGTTAGGGCAGCCTAAGGAATCAAATACAATGGTCAACTGATTTTTGACAAGGGTGCCAAGACCAAGGCAATGTGGAAAGAACCATCTTTTCAACAAAAGATGTTGAGAAAACTAGATGTCCATTTGTAAAAGTTGAGAAAACTGGATGTCCATTTGTAAAAGTATGAATGTGGACCCTTACCTTATACTAATACAAAAATTAACTTATAGAATAGATCAAAGACTCAATTTAAAAGATAAAACTTTGTAGTTTTAAAGAAAACACAGAGGAAAAATTTTCATGACCATGGATCTAGCATTGACTTCTTAAATGGCACTGAAAGCGCAGTAAATAAAACAAACAAAAAAAAATAGATAAATTGGACTTCATCAATATCAAAAACTTTTGTGCATCAGAGATCATTAAGATATTTTCATATTTTTGACAACTAATTTCTTTAATTTTCTTAACTGCTAGAAGTCTCTGAAGTGTAAAAATTGCCCCAAATTTAATCATAAAAGAATAAAGTCATGTTGAAATTATTTTGACATAATGTACAATTTCCATTTAAAAAATATGTCTATGGGGTGCCTAGGTGGCTCAGTCAGTTAAGCATCTGACTCTTGATCTCAGCTCAGGTCTTGATCTCAGGGTTGTGAGTCTGAGATAAAAAAAAATATATATATATATACATATATATGTATATATATATATATATGTCCTGGAAAAATTTACAGTCATTGACGTCTTAAATGTGTAGTTAGATTTCTGGAAACTGATTACAGCCTGTAATATGGAAGGTGTGTGTCTTGGTGTGCATCTTTATGTGTTTGGTTTGTAATTCCATCTAGGTTAGAGGACTGCAGTAGGAAAATCAGGTCCCTGATTTGTGCTAATGATAATGGTGACCTTTTGGATCACTGAAGGGAAAAGAAGTAACATGTTCATGATGTAGGTGAATTCTGTGATTCTCAGTAGAGGTGAAAAATGAAAGGGAAGGACTCTATTAAGAGAGTGAAAAGAAAACTCAGAAAATGGTAGAAATACTTATTTGCATATCATGTATTTGATAAAAAATTAATATTTAGAGTATATAAAGAACTCTTACAACTCAACAAACAATGCAATTCATAAATGGACAAAGGACTTGAATAATATACAGATAGTCAATAAGCACATGAAAAGATTCTGTACAATGTTAGTCCTTGGGGAAACACATATCAACCACAATGAGATACCACTTCACACCCACCAGCGTGGCTATAATTAAAAAAAATGGAAGACAACAAGTGTTGGTGAGGGTGTGGAAAAACTGGAACTCTTGTATACTGGTGGCAGAGATGTAAATGATGCAGCACTGTGGGGAAAAGTTTGGCAGTTCCTCAAAAATTAGACTTACCATATGACCCAGCAATTCTGTTCCTAGGTATATACCCAAAGGAATTGAAAACAGGGACTCAAACAGGTACTTGCATAACAAGCATTATTCACAAAGGCAAGGAGGTAGAAACAACCCAAATGTTTGGAAATAATGGTGATGGTAATATATAACATTGTGAAATGTACTTAATGCCACTGATCTGCATACTTAAACATGCTTAAAGTGGCAAATTTATGTTATATATATATTTACCACAATTTTTAAAAAGAGTCACAGGATAGAGAGTGTGCTAGATCATTGGATGCAGGAAAGGATGGAAGCCTCAGAGAGGTTGGTAGGAAGACAAGGGAATGTTTGAGGGATTAAAGGTTACAGTGAGTTTGAAGGGAAGGTATTTTTTTTCTTAAGTTTATTTATTTATTTTGAGAGAGACAGAAACAGCAAGAGTGGAGGAAGGACAGAGTGAGATGGAGAGAGAGACAGAGAGAGAGACAGAGAGAGACAGAGAGAGAAAATCCCAAGCAGGCTTCTCACTGTCAGTGCAGAGCCAGGTGTGAACCCATGAGGCTGAGAGATCATGACCTGAGCTGAAACCAAGAGTAGGACGCTTAACCCACTGAGCCACCCGGTGCCCCCGAAGAGAAGGTATTTAGAGAGTAAGATTGAGAGAACTAAAATAGTAGCAAGATGTGTCCACTAATGTATTGGAATGTTAAAATTTCGGATGTCGCATGTTTCCAGGTAATATAGTTGAGGATGTGCCCATGGGGGTGGCCTACTTAAGAAGAGTGGGAAATGACAGTCTAGGGAATTGAATGTGGTCATCAAACTCACACAGGAGGGCACCTGGAAATGGGGTAGAAAGCAAGCCTAAGTTGGATATTGAAGATTAGTGGATATCAGTGGTTGAATTTGCAGGAGCCAAAAAGAAAAATGATTTATTTCTATGATATTTCTTAGTTAATATACTTCTATTGTAGTGTTGACCCAGAGTTTGTTGAATTTCTTCTTATTGGACGAATTTTGATAAACTTGGTAGGTTGCCAGTGGAAAGCCAGTCCTAAAGTTGAGAAGTATAGAAATAGTTTCAGGCAATATTTCAGGTCTTCTGTATAGGTACAGATGTTTTTATCCAATTGTGTGTATCAAGTAAAATGAAGGGAGGAAGCATTGGCTTCTTGCTTTTTAAAGTATATTATTATTTATTTTGAAAGATTAAAGCAAGCCTGTAAAGGTTTTCTCATTGGATGTGTTTTGTTTTAGACGTGTGCACATTGTACTGCTTCAAAAAGAATATCTTCTTTGATAGAATTTGACCTAGAATTTCATATTACTTACCACATTATAATTGTTACAAAATGTGTTCAGTTTATAAAATGAAAAAGTCATTCGGCAAGCCCCATCTAATTAAATCCTGCTTTGAGATTCCAGTATCGCCTTTAATTTTGTTTTCTCTTGTGGAAGATCTTTTATTTAATATAGCCTTAGATTTATATTGCATCTCAAAACACTGTTTTTTATCATTCTTAGGAAAACGGGAAATCATTTTCACAACTTCATTAGTTGGCAAGACCTAAGAGCCATTGAGCTTGTAAAATCTTGGAATAATTCGCTCATAATGAAGGTAATCTTTTTCTTATCTTCTGTGACTTAGATATTACTATTTTCCCTGTAAATGTCTCTTAACTGTCTTAAATGTCTCTTAATTCCTACTTGTGCTGTTTTGGAACGTTGAGAAGAGAATAGACATATGTACACTCCTCACATCAGGGAAACTTAGTAATAGCCACCCAAAAGCATATGTGGTAGACTAAAGTACTTAACAACTACACTTCAGGAGGACCTGAGAAGGTTTAGGATGGACCATAGTTTCTCATGTGAGAATTCATGTTGCCATTCTTGGAGAAGTAGGCCATGTCCAGAAAAAATAGAGAAATGTCCAAATTTCATCATCTTTTGTTACAAAAGTAGAGAATGGATATTGAGACGCATAACTAGCTGATGGCCACCTGATGCCTACCACATCGTGGTAGCAGATGACAATGGTCATGACTATGACAGTGACAGCAGTGGTGGTGGCGACATAAGTGTGGGATTACTGAGTCAGAGGGTAAGACAGTTTTCCAAATGTGGCCAGACCTGCAATGTGATGTTGTAATTAATATTGCATGTTGCAATTTTACATATTCTAATACCACACAGCTAAATCCCTTTTCAGTTAGGGTGCCTGTACAGAATGGTGCTGCAGAGAGTATCTGGAGCATCGATTTTACTCAGTAACTATTTGGAGACATTAATTTTATATGAAAACACACATGAATATATTATAGAATATGACAGTAATGCATGAGTGAAAGAAACACCATTGCTATAATGTCACCCACATTGGTTTTTCTTTTGTTAGTTTAATATATGAAGATGTACCTTGCTTTAATAACTTGTAAGACTGAGTGCTGAGACATGCTGTTTACAGGAGAGAGTGATTAAGGAGTTGAAAATGAGTATAAGAAAATGTCATGAACTTTGAATGGTATAATTTTAAATTATACAATTTATAGGGATGCCTGGGTGGCTCAGTTGGTTAAGCATCTGACTCTTGATTTTTGGCTCAGGTCATGATCTCACAGTTTGTGAGTTTGAGCCCCACATCAGGCTCTGTGCTGACAGTGCGGAGCCTGCTTGGGATTCACTCTCTCCCTCTCTTCCTGCCCCTCCCCTGCTCATTCCCTCTGTCTCTCAAGTAAATAAATTTAAAAAATTAAAAAAAAATTTAAAAATTTAAAAAATTATACTATGTATAATGTGTAATTCTACATCTTAATGTATAATTTAGCTTTAAATTGGTCAATTCATCAAGCTTTTCTTAAGTTAATCAGTGAGGTATTTAAAACTTTTATTCCTTTAAAAATAAGCCATGACTTTGAAAACATATACTTCTGTAGTATGAACCCCAAATCTCAAATCATGATCTAAAAATTGACTTCAGGGGTGCCTGGGTGGCTCAGTCGGTTAAGCAGTTGACTTCAGCTCAGGTCATGATCTCTTGGTTCGTGAGTTTGAGCCCTGTGTCAGACTCTATGCTGACAGCTCAGAGCCTGGAGCTTGCTTTGGATTCTGGGTCTCCCTCCATCTCTGCCCCTCCCCCACTCACATTCTGTCTCTGTCTTTCTCACAAATAAACAAACATTAAAAAAAGAATAATAAAAATAAAACTGACTTCAAGCACAAAACTCAGCATTTAAAGCACTTCATCTACTTGATATTGAACATGTGCATGATGTAAGCTTTGGCTTTTCTTGAGGAAAAGATGTGCAGATTTTTACAGTTGAGCACACACTCTACCAGGGGCTGTCCAGCCGGCGGAGGAACCCCACCCTGCACCCATCCTCTCCTAGATGCTTGTGGTTTATTGACTGAGGCTCCCGGAAATGCTTACGGTGTTCGTGCCAGAGATGGCACCAAAGTCATCAGTTTAGCCACAGTTAGCTCCAGGCAACGTAGCAAAGTAAAGTGTGTCGGCAATCTCCTGGCACCATGGTTTTCCTCCGGTCTTTCCAGCAGCCATGCTCCCTCTCACTGTTGTTCTGATGCTTGCGTAATCATTGCTAAGGCTTCTCTTTGCTTTTAGCATAAAATCCCAACTCCCTACCATGGATTGGCCCCGTCCACGACTCTGACCACTTCCCAGAAGCTGCTGAGGATTGGGCTCCAGCTTTGCCAGCCTGCTTTTGTTCTTGTAGCAGCCAAGCGGTCTCTCACCTTAAGCCCTTCATACCTACGAGGGGCTCTCCTGCCTTCATGACTGGATTCCTCTCATCCTTCTGGGCCCAGCTCACCCCTCAGCTCCTCTGTGTGAGGCCTTTCCTGCCATCCTATTTATATAGAGTAGCATGACCCCCTGCTCCCAATCCAGTCTCTGTCATACCGTCCTTTATTTCTTCCACAGCACTTAATCATATTTCAAAGATTTTGAGACATACATTTTTTTTCAATTGAAATTTTAATTGAGACAATTATAGATTCACACGCAGTTGTAAGAAATAATACAGGGATCCCTTAGAGGCTCTGCAGGTTCTCTCAATGTAACAGTTTGCAAAACTATAGTATAGTGTCACAACCAGGATATTGACAACAAAATGTTAATTGTTCGTATGTTAATTAAAAGTATAGGTGTTAGGGGCACCTGGGTGACTCAGTGAAGCTTCCGGCTCCTGATTTTGGCTCAGGTCATGATCTCACAGTTTCTGGGGTTGAGCCTCACTTTGGGCTCTGCGTCCACAGCAGGGACCTGCTTGAGATTCTCTGTCCCTCTCTCTCTGCCCCTCCCCCACTTGCACTCTGTCTCTCTCAAATCAATAAACTTAAAAAAAAAACTACAGGTATTAGAACTCTTAATACTTTTTGTGTGCTCCCCGACCCTGGGTATCTGCATTTTAATAGAAGATCCCTGAAGGACATTAAATCTAATTTTTCAAATAGAGTAAAGTATAGTGTTCTTAGGGAGGAAAAACCTCTTTCAGTTTGAAGCATTCCTTAACATATAACACATCAGAGGAAGGATTATGGGTGATCCCTTTAAATACTTTAAGGATGTCTTATCTTTTAATAAACAGTGCAAAATATGTAGAAACACAGGAAGTTTGAGCACAGAATAAGGTGAAAAGGAAGTTAAAAGGGTACAAACTTTTAGTTATGAGATGAATAAGGTGTGAGGATCTAATGTATAACATGATGACAATAATAATTAAAACTTGCTAAGAGTAGAACTTAAATGCTCTCACCAAAAAGAAAAGGGAAAAAAAAAAAAAAAAGACAAGGGGCGCCTGGATGGCTCAGTCAGTTGAATGTCTCCTGACTCTTGATTTCGTCTCAGGTCATGATCTCATGGATTCATGAGTTTGAGTCCTGCATTGTGCTCTGTGCTGAAAGTGTGGAGCCTGCTTGGGATTCTCTCTCTCTCCTTCTCTTTCTGCCCCTCACCCATGTTCTCTCTTTCCCTCTCTTTCAAAATAAATAAACTTAAACAAAAAAAGACAAAACTGAAGTGTAGAGAGAATCGAGTCTATACATTTTCTTGCTTGTTACACTTATTATTTTAGTAAATAAACCCATCTTTACATTTATTTTTTAAGGGAGGGGTGGGCAATAAAAGAGAGGAAAATGCAAGAAGGGGGTAAATTCTCTATAAGTGAATATTCTGTAAAACATCAGTTTCAGAAGTTGAATTGTCCATCTCCATTTTTGTAGTAGATGGCAGGAGAGTTTTTGTTTTTGATGGTTTTTTTTTTTTTATTACTATGTCTTACAAACCTTAAAACTTGAAGCAGATTTTCTGTGAGAGGCTTTTTCTTTTTTTTAATGTTTTTTTTAAATTTTTTTATTTTTGAGAGAGAGAGAGACAGTGTGAGCAGGGAAGGGTCAGAGAGAGAGGGAGGCACAGAATCTGAAGACAGGCTCCAGGCTCTGAGCTAGCTGTCAGCACAGAGCCTGACTCGGGGCTCAAACCCACTAACCGCGAGATCATGACCTTAGCTGAAGCCGGACGCTCAACTGACTGAGCCACCCAGACACCCCGAGGCTTTTTCTTTTTAATTAAAGATTTTGAATTTAAAACTATACATATTTCATCTTTGATTTTGTTAAGTATAGGTGGTGTTCAGTGAAATCATACATCCCAATTTTAGGTACTTACTGTGTAAGTGAATTTCCCTTATGGATTAAGAGTAACTTCATTAAAAATATATTTCTAATAGGAATATAGCATTTTCCCTTTACTATCTCCCTTTTCTTTTCTTTTTCTTTTATATTTTTTAAGTTTATTTTTTTTTTAGTAATCTCTGCACCCAGTGTGGGGCTCAAACCCATGACCTCGAGACCAAGAATCACATGCTTCTCTGACTAAGCCAGCCAGGTGTCCCACTTCCTTTAATTTTAAAAGATTTTGTCTTGAGCTTTTTGTGTTTATTAAAGAAGGTCATAGTAGATGTGTTGTATCTCATATGTTAGAATGCAAATGTCGTCCATTGGGGTAATATTGCTTTACTTCATTTTCTTAGGTACTGAGAACATGAGAAGTAGTTGAATGATTTGTTATTGGGTTTGTTTTCATATGTATAAAATTAATATAGAAATATCAAACACCATTAAGTGCATTTTCCTAAAATCTCTTTTTTCTTACTAGCTAATACAGAGCTCCTGCCGAATGCTGCACCTTTTCACTAGAAGTAAACGATTTTTAGCAGTCAGTTTGTTCAGTTTCACAAACCAGCACGTTTCTTTGAGATTGGCATGGATTTTACAGAACCTGGTTGAGGTAAGGAAAGATTGTGTGTGTGTGTGTGTGTGTGTGTGTGTGTGTGTGTAGACTACAGGAAAGACAGAATTAAAGGAATAAAGATAGTAATTTGTTTATTTGATGGAAAATTAGGTGTCCACTACATATTGGGATAGAATACAAGGAATCTTTACTCAGTTTGTTTTAAACCTTTTTATTGTGAGTTATAACACATATAGAAAACCGAACAAAACAAAAATGTACCACTCAGTGATACATTGTGGAGCAAACACCTGTGTAACCCTACTTGAATCAAGAAACAGAACATTGTGAAACTGTGTATCAGATTTTCTTTCCACTTTTACTTTTTTACTTTATGGTTTCTTTCTTAACACGGTCTTTTAGTTTTACCTAATTTTTTTTGAATTCTGTATAAATGGAACCCGTGTTTTTTTGTGTCTGACTCCTTTTGTTTAACATTGTATTTGTGAAATATACCCATATTGGGTATAAATTAATTTTCTTACATTTTCATTGCTATTTAGTGTTCAATGTATGATTTTCTCTCTATTTATCCCTTCTGTTCATGTACATTTGAGTTATTTCTAGTTTGGGCTATTATAAATAATACTGTCTCCGAAGTACATATAAATGCATTTCTGCTACATCTATACATGGGAATGGAATTTTTAGGGCATGAACGGATATGTATATCTTCACCTTTAGTGGATAATGTCAAAAGTTTCCCACAGTTTTTGACAATTTACATACCCACTGTCAATCACTGAGAGGACTTCTTATTTCATTTACCATCATAATTGATATTATCAGATTTTTTAAAATTTAGCCATTTTGTTACGTAAATAGTGATCTCTCATTGTGATTTTAGACTGATAAATAAAGAAGATCCAACTGTATGCTGTCTATAGGAGAAACACTTTAGATTCAAAAATACAAATCAGTTAAAAGTAAAAGGATTGGAAAAGCTCTCTCATGCAAACAGCATCCATAAACTAAGTGGCTATGTTAATATCCAGCAAAAATAGAATTTAAAACAAAAAAATGTTACCAGAGATAAAGAAGGGCATTTTTAATGATAAATCAATCCATCAGAAATATATAACAATTATAAACATATGCATGTAGTAACAGTGCCTCAAACAAATGAAGCAAAAATGGTCAGAATTAAAGGGAGAAAATAAACAATTCAACAGTAATAGTTGGAGACTTCAACACTCCACTTTTAATAATGGATAAAACAACTAGACAGAAGCTCAGCAAAGAAATAGAAAACTTGGACAACAGTATAAGCTAAGTAGACCTTTTATAGAGATCTCCAGTAACAACAGAATATTCATTCTTAAGTGCACATGCCAGGATAGATCACATGCTACACCATAATACAAGCCTTAATAAATTTAAAAGGACTGAAATTATACAAAATATTTCTCTGCTAATGAATGAAATTAAACATAGTAACAGATATGGGGCTCCTGGCTGGCTTAGTAAGTAGAGCACGTGACTCTTGATCTCAGGGTTGTGCCCCATTAAAGCCCCACGTTGGATGTAGATTACTTAAAAATAAAATCCTTATGGGGCACCTGGGTGGCTCAGTTGGTTAAGCTTCTGACTTTTGGTTTTGGCTCAGGCCATGATCTCACCTGAGTTTGAGTCCCTTATTGGGTTCTCCTCTGTCAGCATGGAGCCTGCTTAAGAGTCTCTCTCTGCCCCTCCCCTGCTCATGCTTGCTCTCTCTCTCTCTCTCTGAAAATAAACAAACATTAAAATAAAATAAAATCCTTAAAAACAAAATTAAATATAATTAGCAGAAAGAAGTTTGGAGAGTTCAAAAATATATGGAAATCAGTGTATTTAAAAATACTTTTTAACTTTTTTTTTTAAATTTTTTGAGAGGCAGAGTGTGAACAGGGGAGGGGCAGAGAGAGAGGGAGACACAGAATCCAAAACAGGCTCCAGGCTCTGAGCTCTCAGTCCAGAGCCCGACATGGGGCTCGAACTCATGAATGCGAGATCATGACCTGAGCCGCAGTTGGATGCTCAAACGACTGAGCCACCCAGGTGCCCCCAAACAATGTACTTTTAAATAACCAGTAGATAAAAGAAGAAGTCCTGAGAAATTAGAAAATACTTTGAGATGAATGAAAATGAAAACACTATATACCAAATTATGTGTTGCACCAAGATAAGTGTTTAGATAGAAATTTATAGCAAGACTATTATGTATAGGACTATATATTTTTTTATTTTTTTATTTTTAAGGTTTATTTATTTATTTTGAGAAAGAGAGAGAGAAGGGGAGAGAGAATCCCAAGCAGGCTCCACGCTGTCAGCACAGAGCCCGATGCAGGGCTCAATCTCACAGACTATGAGATCATGACCTGAGCTGAAATCAAAAGCTAGACACTCAACTGACTGAGCCACCCAGGTGCACCGTGTATACAGACTATATCAACAAAGCATCTAACATTTTACCTTAAGGCACTGGCAAAAGATAGCAAACTGAACCCACAGGAGCAGAAGGGAAGAAATATAAAGATTAGCATGAAAATTAATGAAACAGAGAATAGAAAAACAGTTGAAAAAATCAACAAAACAACAGTTTTTTCCATGTCTTTTTATGACTTGGTAGTGCATTTTTTTTGTCACTGATTAGTATTTCATTGCCTAGATTGTTACAATTTGTTTATCCAATCATTAGTTGAAGGACATTGCTCGTTCTAATTTTTGGCACTTGTGAATAAAGTTGCTGTAAACATTTGTGTGCAGGTTTTTGTATGAACATAAATTTCAGTTCATTTAGATAAATACCTAGGTGTGCAATTGCTGGATCAGATGGTAAGACTATGTTTAGCTTTATAAGAAAATGCCAATCTGTGTTCCAAAGTAGCTCTACCATTTTACACCCCTACCAACTATGAATGATAGCTCCACATCCTTGCTAACATTTGATACCAGTTTTGGATTTTAGCCATTCTAATATGTGTGAAGTAGCATCTCACTGGTTTAATTTGAAATTCTTTAACATAACAATATGATATAGAAATAGACTTTTCTTTTTAAACATTGACAAGGACTTCTAGGATATATTGACTAGAAGGGATGACCACATATATTTTCTCATTCTTGATCTTGGAACAAAAACTTTCAACATTTCACCATTTAGTAAGAATTTGAAGTAGGTTTTTTTTTCCTTTTTCTTTTTAAATGTTTGTTTATTTATTTTGGGAGAGAGAGTATGTGCATAGGAGGGGCAAAGAGAGAGGAAGAGAGAATGCCAAGCAGGCTCTGTGCTCTTGGTGCAGAGCCCAACACATTGCTCAAGCCCAGGAACTGTGAAATCATGACGTGAGCTGAAATCAAGAGTCAGATGCTTAACCAACTGAATCACCCAGGTGCCCATGTAGTAGGTTTTCTCACACCTGGTTGGCTCAGTTGGTTGAGCTTCTGACTTCGGCTCAGGTCATGATCTCACAGTTTGTGGGTTCAAGCCCCACATCGGGCTTGCTGCTGTTGGTGCAGAGCCTGGTTCAGGTCCTCTGTCCCCTTCTATGCCCCTCCTCCATTCATGGGCATGCTCTCTATCTCTCAAAAAATAAACATCAAAAAAAAAAAGAAGATAACCTTTCTCAAATTAAGAAAATTCTCTATCATTTCTAGTTTGCTAAGACTCTTTTTTTTTTTAATTTTTAATGTTTATTTATTTTTGAGAGACAGAGACAGAGAGACAGAACACTAGCAGGGAAGGGGCAGAGAGAGATGGAGATGCAGAATTCAAAGCAGGTTCCAGACTCTGAGCTGTCAGCACACAGCCCAATGTGGGGCTTGAACTTACGAGCTGTGAGATCATGACCTAAGCTGCATTTAGATGCTTAACCGACTGAGCCACCTAGGTGCCCCTTCTAAGACTCTTTATTATTAGTGGATGTTGAATTTATCAAATACATTTTCTGCACCAATTGTCTAGTAGGAGTGGCAACCTACTTGAGGTTTGAGGGTGTCTTGAAATTATTTCTTCATATCTTGTTGATTTAAAAAATTTTGCAACCATTATTTTCAAAAGTAATTTCTAGTCCATTCTCTTTATCTCCTTTCCTTCTAGAAAATTTGATTATATGCATGTTAGACCTTCTCATTAAATCCCCTTTGTCTTTCACTCTTTCATATTTTCCATTCTTTGTCTCTTTGTACTTCATTCTGGATATTTTCTTCTAACCTCTGTCCCGTATCTGTTCTCTCTTAAGTTGCTTCTAATGTGCTATTAAAACTCATCCATTAAGTTCTTAATTTTTTAGTTCTAGTACTTTTTTCTTTACATAATTAGCATGGTATTTTAAAGTCCATGACTATTAATTCTAGTATCTGTAGCCTCATGGACTCTGTCTTTCTCTCTCTTTTCTTTTTTTTTTAATTTTTTTTCTCTCTTTTATTTTCATGTTCTCTTGTTTCCTCAGATGCCTGATTATTTCATTTCATTTAAATTTAATATACTTTATGGGTATATGATTAACATACAAAAAGATGAACATATTTAATATATACAACTTGATGAGTTCAGTGAGCCTAGTTACTTATTTGTATGCAGGTGTATCTATATCAGCTAGACATAGTATTTGGAAAATTGTGTGTAGAAATAATGAGAGCCTTAACTCTCTTGCTCTGAATAAGATTTATGTTTGTTTCTTCCATTTTTCTAGACACCAGGATTATCTCAATCCAATTTCGTGATTGAGATGATTTAAAACTGAGTTGCAGTTCCTGTGAGAGCCTGTCTTTCTGGTTTACCCTTAGTCCTTGAGTAGAGCCATTTGGAGTCTTATCCCAAAGCATGAGGATTGACCTTGATCCTCCTACCTTGGGAGGCCTAATATCAACTCTCTGTCTTCAAAGCCTCAACTTGACCTACTACCTCTCAGAGGACCAGGCTTTCAAATATTTCTTGAATGAACAGATGAATTTACTACTTGCCAGGCATTGTTGCTACTCACTGAAATACAGATTAACCTTTCTCTAATTTGGAACAAATTTTAGAATTGCAATTTCTAAATTTAAAGAGAGTTTGAAATAAATTAATATTACTTTAAGCACTCCATATTTAAATTTTATAAAACTTGAATGGAATCTTCAAAATACTTGTTATAAATAATCTACAAATAACTTCTTTTCTAAAATTTATGTCATGTTTTCATTTTATTGATCCTTTCTACTTTTGAAATATAATCCTTAAATGTGTTCATTTGCCATTTTTTAATCTCATTTATTTAGGAGGCATTTTTTAAATATCTGTTATATGCCAGGAACCCTCCTAGGAGTTGGGCTTATAAATATGAATGCAATTTAGTTCCTGCCCCTAAGTAGCTTAGGAGCAATTTAGTTCCTGCTCCTAAGTAGCTATTTTAAAGAGTTTTTGATACTTTTGTTTCCTGTGGCATGCTTTACACTAAGGATTAGCAAATTTTTTTTGTAACATGCCAGTTAGTGATAATTTAAGCTTTAAAGGCCATAAGGTTTCTGTCACAACTACTGTACCATTGTAGTGTGAAAACAGCCATAGATAATACATAAACAGGTGAGTATGGCTGTGTTCCAGTAAAATTTTATCTATGGACACTGCAATTTAAATTTCATGTATTTTTCATATGTCACAAAGTATTCTTTTTAAAGACAGTTATAAAATTTAAAAACCATTCTTAACTTGCTGTACAGAGTTAGACAATGGGTGGAATTTGAACTGTGGTCATAGTGTACCGTCCCCTGTTTTAGACTTCTTATAGTTAGACATATTCGCATGTCTAAAAATATGTATATATACTTTGTTTATTCATCACAAAAGTAACACATGCTTCATGTAAAAATAAAGCCTTACACATGCTTCATGTAAAAATAAAGCCTTTTGTACTTTATAGTAATTGCTTAAAACTGTTGGGGGTATATTTTAAACATAGTTTCTTTATGTATATATTCATTTCTTTTTTTAATTAAAATAATTTTTTTTTTTTAGAGAGAGAGGGCATGAGCAGGGGAAAGGGGCAGAGGGAGAGAGAGAGAGACTCCTGATGCAGGGCTCAATCTCACAAACCATGAGATCAGGATCACAGCTGAAACCAAGAGTCACATGCTCAACTGACTGAGCCATCCAGGCACCCCTGTATATATTCATTCTTATAAAAAATGAGATTATATTGTATTTACTGATTGACATTTAATTGTGTACTTAATAATTTAACCTTTTTGAGTCAGTTTTGTGCCATTGTGTTTTTAAGGTGCAAAAGGCAGTTGAAGAAGATAATTGCTGCTTTGGGACTATTGATACCTGGTTGTTACACAAGCTCACAAAAGGTAAAGATGTCTGATAGATCTATCTTAAGTAACTGAAAATTTTTTTTCTTTTTTCTTTATTATTTTTTTATAATTTATTGCCAAGTTAGCTAACATACAGTGTATACAGTGTAGTCTTGGCTTCGGGAGTAGCTTCCCGTGATTTGAAAATTTTTTAATGTTTATTTATTGTGAGTGAGCAAATGGGGGAGGGGCAGAGAGAGAGAGAGGGAGAGAATCCCAAGCAAGCTTTGAGCTGTCAGTGCAGAGCCTGATGTGGGGCTCGAACTCACAAACCATGAGATGATGACCTGAGCCAAAATCAAGAGTTGGATGCTTTACCAGCTGAGCCACCCAAGCATCCCCCACGTAACTGAAATTTGACTGCTAGCGATGATTCACCTAAAAAAATAGTAGTTACTTTTTTTCCTTCCATATCCCAAATGTGGTACCTTTGGTACCCGAGTAACTTCATGCAATAGTAAAGCTATGTTAATTTTAAACTTAGAAGAGGATGATTTTTATTTTTATTTTTTAATGTTTTATTTATTCATTTATTTTTTACATTTATTTATTTTTGAGAGACAGAGACAGAGCACAAGGGGGGCGGCGCAGAGAGAGAAGGAGACACAGAATGTGAAGCAGGCTGCAGGCTCTGAGCTGTCAGCACACAGTCCGATGTAGGGTTCGAACTCACAAACCACAAGATCATGACCTGAGCCAAAGTCGGACACTCGACTGACTGAGCCACCCAGGCACGCCAAAGAGTGTGATTTTTAAGTTGTGATAGAACCTCAAGTAGAAGGTAAAGGAGTAGTCTTAATTTCAAAAGTGGTAAGATGAGTTAAATACCAGATGTGCCACTTTGCAGCTGGGCAGCTATAGGCAATCAGGTTGCATCTTTGAACCCCTTTCCTCATCTTGAAACTGGGGATCATGATGTGACAATGTATTTGAAAGTACTTTTGTAAACTATAAAAGTTCAAAAAGATTAAGTGGGTAATTCCTTTGGAGACTTTGTACTGGAAATGTGTATTATGGAATGAATTTGAGGCCAAAGGTCTAACTTATAAACTAGGGGTAGTTGTTGATTGACACTACCTGATAATATATTATTTTCAATGTAAATTTAGGTACTGAATTTGCTACGGATTTTTCAAATGCCAGCACAACTGGGCTATTTGACCCTTTTAAGGTAAGGGTTTTTTCCCTTACTTTTCAATCACCAATTTTTGTATCATGTAGCTTGGATTCTGATGGTATATTTTTATACTCAGATGTGTTGGAGTGGGTTCCTGACTTCCCTGCTTTCAATACCACTGTCTCTCCTGCCTCCTGTGAGGGATACGAGGTAATAATGGACATCAAACACAGAAATCAGCAAAATTTTGCTTTAGTAGGGAAAACATTTTATTATTTGTTTGAGATGCTTGTATGTCCATTATATAATTTTTTGGACTATGTGGAAATCAACTTGTCACATTTTAGAATTAATATTTTTAGAGCTATAACTGACTTTTTAATCAATTTTATTTGAAGCCACAATTTTGGATCAGTGGACGAAGAGATATTTGGTGCGCCTATACCAATAGTGGCCTTGGTAAGTAGAAAACTTGAGGGTTTCTCCATGTATAGTATAAAGTAACTGATATATATGAATAGTTGGGATTAGATTTAGATTTTAGAAACATAGAAAGTCCTTTCAGAATAAAATTAGTTTTTTTTCTTTTTAAGTTAAAGTGCCCTGGATATAATCAGAAGTATTTTTTGTATTCTGGAAGGGGGATCACTGGGCCTTACAGAAAGCACTTTATGATCTTTCCTGACTTTTATATGTATTGTTTTTCAGAAAACTGTTATATATTTTTAAATGTTGTACTCTGAGTAATGTGTGGTTTATATTTGATACTCTGAGACCAAAAAAAACAGGCATAGGGCCAATGCTTAGTTTTATCTGATACAGTGTAACCAAACGGTGACAAAACAATTTAAAGTAAAGAAGAATGTTGTATTCATGTTGTAAAAAATTCTTAGCCAGCCTGTACCAGTAGAGAAACTGGAAGAGTGAAAAATTAGCTGTTTCAGGTTTTTGAGGATTCTTTCTTGATTGTACTCTTTCTGTCTGGATGAAAGAGCTAGAACTTAGAGAATCTCAAGGACTTACCAGCTGGTTGAGGGGCTGTGTTGAAACTCTGACCTTGACTTTGATTTACTATAATAGCTTAAGCAGGAAGTATAGACTATCTTTCCCTAGATGGATGGTTGCCATAGTAGATGGAGGAATCAGGTGAAGGAAGGGGAATTTAATTCCCAAGTTACAAATTCCTAGTCACTTCAGCCTACTGGTAGGCACAGGTTTAGATAAGGTATGGCTGGAAGAATTGAAGGTTAGTGACAAAGTGTTCTTCAGTTGAGTTTTGGTCCTTATAATATTGCTGTATGTTGTTAAAAAGATGGGTGCCTGATTGGCTTAGTGAGTAGAGCATGAGACTCTCAATCTTGGGGCTGTAAGTTTGAGCACCACATTGAGTATAGAGATTACTTAAAAATAAAATTTTGGGGCCCCTAGCTGGCTCAGTTGGTTAAGCATCAGGTCATGATCTCATGGTCCTGAGATAAGCCCCACATGGGGCTCTGCACTGGGCCTGAATCCTGCTTAAAATTCTCTGTCTCCCTCCCTTACTCTCTTTCTCTCTCTCCCCAAAAATAAATAAATACGTACATACATACATACATACACAAAATCTTTAAAAAAAAAAAAAGAAAGAAAGAAAGAAAGAAAGAAAGAAAAGAAAACCAGAGGCCCCAAATGGTGGCCCAGTTAGTAAACCAAGACTTAATATACCTTGCCTAACAGTTTCAGCCTCTAGAAATGTAACCCTTAACCAGTCAACATGGGAATTTTCCATCGGCCCTAGGAAATTTACTGATAGGTCCCTTTCATTTCCCTTAGGGGGGCAATTTTGCCTAAAACAATGGATTTTTGTTGCTAATAATTTTTTTTCCACTCCCTCTCTACCTTTAAAAATCTTTCTTTTTCTGGGACCCCTAGGTGGTCAGTCAGCTAAGTGTCCAACTTCAGCTCAGGCTATGATCTTGCGGTTTTTTTAGTTTGAGCCCCACATTGGGCTTTGTGCTGACATTATGGAGCCTGGAACCTGCTTCAGATTCTTCTCTGTCTTTCTCTGCCTCTCCCCTGCTTGCGTTCTCTTTCTTTCTCAAAAATAAATAAACACTAAAAAAAATTTATTTTTCAATAGTTCTTTGGAGCCCCCACTGCTTGTAGATGGGACACTGCCTGATTCATGAATTGTTTAATAAAGCCAATTAGAACTTTAAAGTTTACTAGTTTAAAGTTTTTGTTATTAAGCAGATTTGGTGGCAGGCAGGCAGTGACAAGATCCAAAGTGAATTTCCAGCAGTGTTCAGGGACAACGAGAAACACAGGCATGGTATCCTGCACACCCTTTGAATTCACTGTCTTTCTCCCTGTTTCTGAGAGCTGTGGGTAAGTTGCCTCTTGGTTCTGAGCTCTGCTCTTTGTGCATTCAAGCTCCCACAATCTAATTGGCTTTCCTTTCCAGGCTGGGTTAGCTTGAGCTGCCAGAAGGTTATGTCCAGGGCTGGCAGTTTTGCCTAGAGCCTGACTGAGCTGACAAAAGGGTCTGCCCAGAGCCAAATCCCTAGCCTTTCAGACCACAATTTCCCTGGAATTGCTAGAAAACCCCAGCAAGGTTCCATAAGAATTGGTGGTGGTGAGCACAGGGCCTTCTTTTGTCCAGGACACAGTAACATCTCTTGGTTGTTGCTGATACATTAAGGTACACATGTTTGTCTTGTTTTATGTAGATAAAAGCTATTGCTGTCAGAGATCTCAGAGGCCAAAAAACTGCAAAAATTTATGGGCACAGGTTGAGCATTTAAAGGGTATTAGAGCACTCACCACCTCAAGAAAATAAAGGAACTTGATCACAGAGTGAGTTAGATTGATACAACTTCACTCACCAACCTCAGGAAAACTTTTGTACAGTAAGGTACGCTATAAAATATGCATGATCGCCAAACCAGCAGCCCCAAACTAAAATCCCTTTTAGGGATTAGTTCATCTCCGAGAAACCCAAAGGCTTAGCATCTTTAAATTCTAAAAAGTCAAACATGCCACCTTCTGGAACACCTGCTTACTTTATGTCTAAGAACTAAGTCCTAGAAGTTGCAGATAGATATCTTACAAAAATGGCAGAATCTTACTAAGCTTGTTTTGGTAACCATTAGGTTGGGGGTCCCAAAATAAGGCCAGATGGAAATATGAATGGCACCCCATTTGCAGCTACATATGGCTGGAAAGAAATATGGGTTAACTCAATTTGTGCCTAGAATCCTGCCAAACTGCTGCCAGCCTTCAAGGGAATTACAACCTAGAAATACAATGGCTGTTATGGAACATTCCAATTAGATAAGAGCGTATAAGAAATGAACTTGGGTTGTGCCTGGGTGGCTCAGTCAGTTAAGCGTCCAACTTCAGCTCAGGTCATGATCTCATGGTTTATGGGTTTGAGCCCTGCGTTGGGCTCTGTGCTGACAGCTCAGAGCCTGGAGTCTGCTTCAGATTCTGTCTCCCTCTCTCTCTGCCCCTCCCCAGCTCGTGCTCTGTCTCTCTTTCTCTGTCTCTCTTTTTCTCAAAAATGAACAAACATTAAAAAAAAAAAAGAAATGCCCTTGGAAGCAAGGATTCCCAAATTAAACAGAATGGGACACTTGTTTTAATTGGCAAACAGAAGCTCCTAAAAGGTTTCAAAATTCCCAAGTTGTTTCATTAAAAGATTCATTGTAAAAGGCTTATGAAAAATTAAAGATAGCGGAGGTACCCCAAACAAAAGGCTGATGTAACTCCTACTGCTCCCCTCTTTCCTCCTTGGAGTACTCAGTCCACTCATCCTCACTCTGCATCGTTTTTCCACTCTGAAAAGACTACACAACCATAAACAAACTCTACCACATTAATGACCTTACAGACACCCCTGTATTTACCTTCAAAGGAGGACACCCAAGTGGGCCCCTCCTGGAGTTGTTGAAACTGAGGAATTTTCTAGTAAAACTGCTACATCACTCCATTAAACAGCCAAGGAGAAACTCTGGTAGATACCAGAGCCTGCAGAGGGGATCCTGGAACAACTGGCAGAAGCCAGCAAAGGGTGAAAGTTCTTTTTTTTTTTTAAGTTTATTTATTTTGTGAGAGTGTGTGAGCACACACACGCGCACACACACACACATGGGGAGGGGCAGAGATAGAGGGAATCCCAAGCACGCTGTGCACTGTCAGCGGGGAGCAAAGGGTGAAAATTCTTACCAGGATCAGTTCCTTCCAAATCTCAGTCTGTAGTACCCAGTCCAAAGAGGAAAATAAAATTTCACATTGTCCCTTCCCTTCCAAATCCAGATTCATTGGTGCTTAATCCTTTCTCTTCCAGAGATACATATTGCATTCTTATTTGTCTTGTTTTGTATGACTGGTCTTGGCTTTTTGCCCTCCTGAGACATGTAGGTTTGGGTGCATTATTTTGACTATCACTGAGAGTGACTCTAGATCTTGGGAAGGTAGTATTTTTTACACCTTTTTGGGGACTCCTTTCACACCCATGGGGGTTTATTCAAGACCACCAGAAATGTGTAAAATTAGAAGGATGTCCCTAGAAGAAAATGAAGCAAACTGAGAATAATATAGTTGGATAGGTGGATCAACCTATGTCATTTAAGTTACAACCCAATTCTTAGAGGAATTAAAAGCATCTGTCCTTATCATACAAATCTTTACAAAGCTAAAAACATAGCTATTTCTTCACCAGTCCCAGAATTGCCCCCATTTTTTTTTTTTACTGTTTTATTTTTATTTTTTGAGAGAGAGAGCACGCACGCGCGCAAGCGGGGGAGGAGCAGAGAGAGGGAGACACAGAAACCGAAGCAGGCTCCAGGCTCTGAGCTGTCAGCACAGAGCCCAAGGTCGGTCTAGAACTTATAAACCGAGATCATGACCTGAGCCAAAGTCGGGCACTTAACCGACTGAGCCACCCAGATGCCCCAAAAATTTAGGTAAACTTTTAAATAGTTTCCTAAATCTTTTTGCTAACCCAACATTTTAGGATTTTGCTGACTTAGGTTAAGTAATGAGTTAATTTTAATTCATTAAATATCTAGATCATTTGTAAATAACATGAAACACTAAAACATTAATTATTGAACATAAGTTTATCTACTTGTGGCTTCTTATTACAGAAAAACTAAAATATAATTGGATGTGTTAGTGATGTGGAAATGTTGGGGTTCAGAGCCAAGGGCCCAGAAAGAATTCTTGAGACGTCTTCAGTGCAAAAAGGTGGTTTTATTAAAGCATGGGGACAGGACCTGTGGGCAGAAAGAGCCACACTGGTGTATTGACAGGTAACTGATTATATACTTTCAAGTTGGGAGGGGTTTAGGGATAGCATAAGTCTCTAAGGAACTTTGGAAACAAGGTTTCCAGGACCTTGAGGGACTAGCTGTTGTTAGGAAAAGGTCATTTACTACTGTCTAGTAAAACCTTAGTCATGTGTATCAGTGAGCCATAAGCTTGGAGGATGACTGCTAACATATCCTGGGGTGTAGGGATAAAAGAAGTTTCCAAAAGAATTTTTATATGTTAAAGAAGACTTACAGGGTCCTGGAGGTCAGGATAATGTTAAGCCAAGATTGCCTTTTGCCCTTAGCAAAGTGTTATCATTGCCCTTAGCAAACTGAGGCCCCTGAGTTCCTAGAGGAAGGTCACTTCCAGTCTCAAGGACTTGTCAATGGGCTAAGTTGTAAGGAAATTTATTTTTTTTTCTTTTGCCTTTGGTCCCCACATCATTAGCGCTACATTGGAAAATTTTAAAGGCATATGCTTCTAAAAATTATAAAGTGTATCTATAAATTTTCCAATCTAAAGAATGCTGATATAAGAGTTCCTAATTGCTTAACATTACTAGAAATAAGGGAAGCATCTCCAAGGGAGATGCAAGGGAAGTAAAATATATGTTTTTGATTAAAAAAAGGTATAAGGAATGGAGATGTATTTTTTTAAGGAAAAAGTAATTGTAGAAAGTTTGTGAAAAAGGAATCTCTGGAAAGGAATTTTATATGTGGCCAGGACTAAGATTGGAATAAATAGATTTTAATATCAAAACTAAGCTGGTACAAAATTAAAATTTGATTTTCTGTTTTAAAAAGACAAAATTTGTTTGCACTTAAAAATTTTTTTAAAACATTTATTCATTTTTGAGAGACAGAGAGTGAGCAGGGGAGGGGCAGAGAGAGAGGGAGACAGGATTGGAAGCAGGCTGAGCTGTCATCACAGAGCCTGATGCTGGGCTCCAGCCCACGAACCCGTGAGATCATGACCTGAGCCAAAGTTGGATGCTTAACTGATTGAGCCACCCACGTGCCCCTGTTTGTTTGGACTTTTGCTTGGCTTAAGTCTTTTTGGCCTGGAACATTCCAAAGAATTTGCTAAACTATTTAAGCTTATTTGATATGTTAAATGACGTGTGAAGCATTGTCAAATATGGGAATCAAGGAAGTCCTCTCTGAGAAAGGGACTTCTGAACAGAGATCCAAAAGAAGTGAATGAGCAATCACATAGATACATATAGGAGGAGTGTTCCAGGCAATGAGAATGGTGGATGCCAGAGTGGGAGTAACTGTTTTAGAAAGATCAGGGGATGGTAGGGGTCAGAGCACCCAGAATTCCATAACCATGGGGAATGTGTTAGAAGATGAAATTGAAGGGAAGTCTATGCATAACATAGCAGATAACTCAGGACCTTCTATTGTCTGATAAGCATTGGGAATGCTATTCTAAATGATTGGGAAACCACTGGAGGCTCTGTGTGAGGGGGAGGGCAAGAATGAATTTACACTTCAAAATGGTCACTAGATGCAGCATAATGAAAAGATTCATTAAGAGGCTGTGGCACTGAAGATGATGGAGAAGTAGGGGGACTGGGATTTTCCTTGTCCCTCAAACACAGCTGTATTGATCACTTGGAACACCCAGGAAATCGATCCACTGAGTGGCAGAAGGATCCCCACAGATGAAGGGAGACAGCTTGGCAGGTGTGAGGTGCATGGAAGTGAATTGGGGGAAGAAAAATGGTGGTGTTGCCGACCGTAGGGAACCCTTTCTGTGGAGAAAGAAAAGGGAGGGTAAGAGAGAGGGGTTGAGAGAACACAAGAGGGAAAACCTCTCTGGATCATGCACTGGGGAGTGAGAAGTATTGAGTGTCCCAGATTTTTTTTTTGCAAACAGTGTTTGGAGCTCAAACTCTGAAGTTTTGGAAGTGTACAACTTTCTCCAGAGCAGAGCTGTGGTGCATGCTTCTGGAGTGGAGGAACCTGGCCCTGGAGTGCATAGGGCGGTGTAGGGATCTCCAGGGTTCACTGGGAGAAAACATTCCCCTTCCTGGAGGGCTTTTGGAAGAGGGTTTATTGCCTCCCCAAGGACAAAGACCCTGCAGGTGCCAGCCAAAGGCCTTTCATTAGCTGTACTCCAGAGGAAGGGAGAGGATCCACGTGGTCCTTAAAGGCTTTGGGTTTTGAATCCCAGCTGCATGCCAAAGAAAAAACATAGAAGAGTTGTGGAGCTGGATCAGGGTGAGCTGACCGCCCTCACTATTCTGCCGGACTGCCTGAACAGCGGGGGATATGAGAGCCCTGCAGAGCAAAGGAAACAATCTTCTGCACAGTAAAGGAAACAGTCAACAAAGCTAAAAGGCAACTGATGGAATGGGAGAGTATATTTGCAAATGACATATCAAATAAAGGTTAGTATCCAAATTCTATAAAGAATTTATTAAACTGAACACCCCAAAAAATAACCCAGGGAAGAAATTGGCAGAAGACCTGAATAGACACTTTTCCAAAGAAGATGTCCAGATTGCCAACAGACACATGAAATGATGCTCAACATCTGTCTTCATCAGGCAAATACAAAGCAAAACCATAATAAGCTACCACCTCACACCTGTCAGAATGGCTAACATTAACAACTCGGGCAATAACAGATGTTGGTGAGAATGTGGAGAAAGAGGAACCCTTTTGCACTACTGGTGGGAATGCAAACTGGTACAGCCACTCTGGAAAACAGTATGGAGCTTCCTCAAAAAATTAAAAATAGAACTACCCGGTGGCCCAGCAATTGCACTTCTAGGTGTTTATTCCAAAGGATAAAAAAAATGCTGATTCAAAAGGGCACATGCACCCCAATGTTTATAGCAGCACTATCAACAATAGCCATAATATGGAAAGAGCCCAAATGTCCATAGACTGATGAATGGATAAAGAAGATGTGGTATGTATATATAATGGAATATTATTCAGCAATCAAAAAGAATGAAATCTTGCCATTTGCAACAACGTGGATGGAACTGGATGGAGTGTGTTATGCTAAGCAAAATAAGTCAGAGACAAATATCGTATGATTTCACTCATATGTAGAATTTAAGAAACAAAACAAACATAGGGAAGGGGAAGGAAAAATAAGATAAAAACAGAGAGGGAGGCAAACCATAAGAGACTCTTAAATACAGAGAACAAACTGAGGGTTGCTGGAGGGGTGTTGGGTGGGGGGATGGGCATTAAGGAGGGCACTTGTTGGGTAGAGCACTGGGTGTCATATGTAAGTGATGAATCACTAAATTCTACTCCTGAAATCATTATTACACTATATGTTAACTAACTAGAATTTAAATAAATTAATTAACAAAAGTAATACTAAGCCTTCTTTATGTTGTAAGATTTTGGCACGTGTGCATAAAGTCTATTCTGCTTCTGAAAAAAAAAAGTCGTCTCATTGCCAGATTTGTTGCCATGCTGATGTCCTATGACATGGCAACAGTCTGCTGCTGAGTCAGAGAAATTAAGATGGGTAAACATTGCCAATTAAATGAGTAGTTGAGGCTATGGGAAAACCAAGATGGCTGCTTAGTTCTTCCCAGCTCTGTGGCAAATACTGGTTTTCAATTTGTACATTCCTTCACGCACCATCGGATATTTAAGATGACCCAAATTATGAATAGACATTGGTAGGGAGACTTGTATAATATTGCAAAAACAATCTACCGGGAATTTCTGATACGTCATGTCATCCTGGAAAAACTGACTTTGTTCCCAGAGCCTCAGACCTCCCTGCTCTGGACCATTTTAACACCTGCAGCTGGACTTCATTCAGCTGCCACTTACTACGGGTTATCAATATGTTCTTGTTATTGTTTGTATGTTTTGCGGATGGGTTGAGGCCTTTCACTGCTGCAAAGCTGTGATGCCCTCACAGTAGCAAAGAAACTGTTAGAAAACATGTTTTCCCATTTGGGGCATACCTTCCACAATCTCCAGCGATCGAGACACCCACTTCACAAGGCAAATCCTATGAGCCTTAACGAAAACCTTGCAAAAATAGTCTCATGCTATTAAGTCCATGCTAGTAAGTCTCATGCTATTAAGACCAGCTACTGTAAATCTCTAATATCTTATGCTCAAGCCATCATCAACAGGTTAAAGAAACCTCCTCAGATCCCAAGTGAAAGGATCCTGTTGGTCACAGTGTAGAGCCTGGAGATTTAGATATTCTGGAAACATTATCAGAGGAAGGTAGCTCTCAAGCCCCATTTGAAGAAGAATCTTACCAAGTGCTCCTGATCACTGACACTACTGCAAAACCAGAAGGGACGGAGCCTTGAGTACATATCTCTCAACTTGTGAAGGCTCCACCTGCAGCCAGGCCCTATACAGACACTGGACACCTCTGAATCAAATTGATGAGGAAGGGAAGTCCCATTGAGGCATACTGCTTCTGCCCAAAACTATGGATCAAGACTTTAAACTTTAAACATGAAACTCTTTCTCCTTCTCCTTTCTTTTACTCTAACATTGGCCTGGAAAGATAATGGCCTTACCTGTTTCTCCCCAGGCCATTGTTAAGGGAGTAATCCTTTGGAATTTAGAACAACCTTTTATTCAGGCTATGAGAAAGTCTTAACTGACCCCCTAACTTTTCACAAGCAAAATAAGACCTCTTTGGCAGCTCCCCAGAAGTTACATTGTTGAGTTAGAAAGGATCTGCTTGAAGGCTTTTATGGTCCAGGATTCGTTCCTCTTGGCAGGTCCCTACGTCCCTTATTAGGGATAAGTGTAAATAAGCCTATGATCAGGAACTTCTCAATTCTTGAAATTATTGAAGAATCTGCTACTAAAGCAACTGCTCTCCAACAAAGATCCTTAGACTCTTTGGCCAAAGTTGTTCTTGATAGTAGGGCAGCCCTTGAATATCTTTTAGCTAAGCAAGGAGGTACCTCTGTTGTGGCCCACACCACCTGCTATATCTGGATTAACCCTTCTGGGGAAATTGAAACTTAATTACATAAGATCACTGAGCAAGCCGCCTAGCTTAAAAGAATAACTTCTTCAGCAGGGTCTTTCTTTGATTTTAATGGTTTTGAGTCTTGGGGACTATGGCTCTGAAGTGCTCTCCAAACACAGGGAATTATCCTGCTTATAGTTATCATAATAATCCCCCTGGTACACTGTAGTCTTTCAAAAGCTTTAAATGCATGTTAACCGCTAACCACCAAGCAAATGATCTCCCTGAGACTGGAATGTCAAAAAGGAATGAAGGGGACAATCTACTTATAAGTTGTAAACCTAAAGTTGTAACCTGTGAATATCACAAAGATTAAGGAAAAAACCTTCATGACCTGTGGATGCCACACAAACGATCAATAACAGCTGATCAACTCTGGAGCGATGGCAGAGAATGGCGCTAATGCTTTAAATTTCGATCACATCTCTCAGTTAAGCTGAGAGTCTGATCAAAAGGGAGGAAATTGTTGAAAAGAAAACCACAGGCCTCAAATGGCGGCCCCAAGCCAGTTAACCATGACTTAATAGCTAACCTATCTGTAGTTTCAACCCCCTAGAAATATAACCCTTAACCAGTCAACATGGGAATTTCCTGATCAGCACTAGAAGTTTAACGATAGACTCCTCTGTTCCCCTTAGGAAGGTGACCTTGCCTAAAACAATGGATTCTTTGCCAATAGTTTCCTTTTTTCTCCACTCTTTCTCTACTTCTAAAACCTTTCCTTTTCTTTAGCCCTTTGGAGCTAGGAAGTGTGCTGCCCAATTCATGGATCAATTAATAAAGCCAATTAGATCTTTAAAATTTACCCGGTTGAATTTTTGTTACTTGACAATGTATATGTACATTTAATTATTTTAACACGTGTTCTATTTTGTCTTCTAACAAAAATGTATGGTTGGGAATGTGTAGTTTCTACCTACATCTATTTATATTAAGCATACACCTATCTTATTAAAAGAGAAATTTGTGAAGTCAGTTAATTTGACTAATGAATGAAACTGCTTTTAAGTTGAAAACTCTTAGTTGTTTTTTCTGCACAATTTTTATTCTGACCTTTATTTCTAAGATTATTCCTGGGATACTTAAAAGTCATAAAGTAGATTGCCCACTAAAAATTCCTGAGGCACATTCCCTAGAGAGACTTCTGTCTCATTGTTGCTCTTTGTTCTTTCCAGGGATTTTTTTTTAAAGAAAAGGAAAAAAGAGAACAAAATGTTGAACCATGAGAATACAGTATAGGAGACAGTGGGATACAGTGAAACGGGCCACTGCTAAGGCCCAGTCATCTTACGTTGAACATTTTTGGCAGGTCGCCGATCAACAATCAGCCATGTTTGGAGAATGCTGCTTCCAGATAGGAGACGTGAAACTAACCATGGGAACTGGGACATTTTTGGATATTAATACTGGAAATAACTTGCAACATCCTGTCGGAGGTAGTTAGAGTTTATCCTTTTTATCAATAAATATCATGTATTTTCATATTTAACTTTTGTGATACTGTTTTCCCATTTTATATTAAGGACACTCTGGAACATATTTTTTGTTATTATTCTTAGAAATAGTCAATTTCCATCTCCCTTCTTTCTTTAAAAGCATAAAAAATGAGAATGATGTTATTATAGAAAAACTCAGGATTAGGGTATTTTGGTCAGTTTTCCAATTATTTACCTATAATACCTGTTATATTTGTTTAAAACATCTTTCTAGACCTCTAAATTTTCTTTTATGTGTTAGCAGTTTTTTGGTGGTAATTCTCAACTAGTGATCCACACATATATAATGGCAGTTGCCAAGAAATTGGTCTCTCTGACGGAAGACATCCTAGGATGTATAAACCAAGAAATTTAGATTGTGGAACAACACCCTAAGAGGTCTGTGGGCTCTTAATCTGGGCCATGGTCTCCTACCATGGTTACTAAGAGGTAGATTTTAAAATATTTTTCTTACCTTCCATCCCCCCTTGAGCTCTTCCTTTTCCCCTAACTAGGAAAATGGAAGCTAGAAAATTTGATCATTGCATCAGGTTATTTCTACTTAGGAACCTCCACAAATAAGTAAGATAGTGTAATTGGTTCTGTTTCTCTGTTTCTAGAGGCATAGACATGCCTATGGCTAATAAAAGCTAACGTTTATTATTCATATTATATATCAGGCACTGCACTAAGTTCTTTTTATGCATTAACTCAGTTTATTCTCACAGGAGCTCTCTGAGGCAGACCATTTTACAATTGAGGAAACCTAGGCTAAGAGGTTAGAAATCTGTGAGACCACTGACTTCAGAGCCACTGCTATTTTTTAAGAAAATCAAATTGTTCTACTGTAGTCATCTCTGTAATGAATTATCTATTTATTATATTTGACTTATACTGTTTCTTTGCTTCTAAGGCTTTTATCCACTAATTGGGTGGAAGATTGGGCAAGAAGTTGTATGCTTAGCTGAAAGCAATGCAGGAGACACTGGTACAGTCATAAAATGGGCTCAAGAATTAGGTAAGTCATCATATAAACAGAGTTCACAGGCCACACTTAAAGAATTCAAGGATACCATAGGACTACAGACCAGTGGGGAATGAATGGATTGTTCAAATGAGACATTAAAGGAACTAGAAAATGTAGGATATTATTTTATTATACTGGGATAGTAAAAGGCTAGGCATTAAGGCCAGATACCATAAAGAAAAAGAATAATAAATTAAGTATATAAATTATTAGAATGTTAGATATTAGAAGGATGCCATAAGCAAAGTTAAAAGGTAACTTGGTAAGAACAGTTTGTAGCATACATCAGAAAAATTAATAAAGATGACTAAAAAATGGGGACACCTGGCTGGCTCAGTCGGTTAAGTGTCTGACTCCTGATTAGGGCTCGGGTCATGACCTCATGGTCATGAGATCAAACCCAGCATCAGGCAGTGCAGACCCTGCTTGAGATTTCCCTCTCTCTCTCCTCTCTCTCTCTGGCCCTCCCCAAGCTTGCTCGCTCACTCTCTCACTCACTCTCTTTCTTTCTCTCTCTCAAAATAAATAAATAAGCTTGAAAGAAATGATAAAAATAGACAAAGGACAGAAGTACAGGTATCATAAATCAAATGACTATTAAAAAATGCTATTCAGAGTCACCTGGCTGCTCAGTCAGAAGAGCATGTGACTCTTGATCTGAGAGTCTTGAGTTCAAGCCCCACATTGGGTGTAGAGATTACTAAAAAACAAAACAAAACAAAAAAACTAAAAAAATACTATTCACATTTAATAGTCAAAGAAATACACATCTAAAAACTGATGTCACCTCTCATTGGCAGAGATTAAGTCGTTTGATGATGCTCAGCATCAGTGGGAATATAGAGAAAAAACTATGCTTGTTTTCCTTTGTAATGAATTTTTTAATGTACTTTTGTATTTTTTTAATGTTTATTTTGAGAGAAAGAGAGACAGAGTACAAGCTGGAGAAGGGCAGAAAGAGAGAGGGAGGCACAGAATCTGAAGCGGGCTCCAGGCTCTGAGCTGTCAGCATAGAGCCTGATGCAGGGCTTGAACCCATGAACCATGAGATCATGACCTGAGCCAATCAGAGGTCCAACCAACTGAGCCACCCAGGCACCCCTCCTTTGTGATGAATGTTAACTAGTATGGCCTTTCTGGAGGCCAAGCAGGCAATATGTGTCAATTTATAGAGTGCAGACCCTTTGGCCTCGCTCTATTCTTTGTTTCCTAAGAAAACAATGGGACAGGTATGCAAAGACGTGTACATGCATAGGTGTTGAGTGCAGCAATTGGAAATAAGTTCCTGTCTAATAATAAAGCATTACAGTGTATCCATACAATGGGACATTGTACAGTCACATGTAACGGTGTAGTTGTATATCTTATTGATGTAGAACGCTGTCTATGGCACATTAAGGAGGGGATGAAGCAGTTGCAGAACAGTCTATATAAATATTTTTTTGCTTTTATTTTACAGTGTTATTGAGATATGATTCACAAACCAAATAATTCACCTATTTAAAGTGTAAAATTCAGTGTTCTTTACTATTGTCTCAGGGCTATGCAACCATCACCACAATCTAATTTTAGAACATTTTTATTCCCCCTAAAAGAAACCCCCATTTGCATTGGCATTGACTTCCTATTCTATCCACCTCCCCTACGCTACCATGGATCTACTTTCTGTCTCTATGGATTTGCCTATTCTGGACATTTCATATGGATGGAATCAAACAATATGTGGTGTCTTATAACTGCCATCTTTCACTCATCATAACATTGCCAGGTTCACCCATGTCATGGCATATATCAGTACTTAACTTCTTTTTATTGCTGAATATTCCATTATATAGAAGTACCAGAATTTATTTATTCATTCATCAGATGATGGAGATGCAGGTTGTTTCCACTTTTTAGCTCTTGTGATTAATGAACAGTCTGTGTATTACATAGCCATATTTCTCTGCTGTGCTCCAGTAACACAGGTCAGGGGACATTTTTTTCCCCTGGCAGTATCACTTTTAATTGCTACATGTCACATCTGCTTGCTCCAGGTGATCCCCATAAGACTTCCCCATGCACGTTTAAAATCACTGAGGACTCTTGTTTACTAGAAATAAGGAAACTGATTCCTCTCTGGGTATCTTCCCAAGAGAGATAATATATCCTTCATTAGAGAGGATGAGATAAGCATTTTCTCACATGTGAACTAATTCTAGGGAATGAATAGATACATGTTACTGCTGGTGAATAGGATCTTAGTTCATGGTCCTGCCTCTCCTCCTCCTGGGGAAGAGAAATGTGGCTTACCACTGAAGCTGAAGTGGAACCCAGCAAGAACGAGGCCTTGAGTTCTTAAGTAGACAGCGCAGACCCAGGGTCTGTAGAGGGCACTACCTGAGTGTTATTGGTGAAAATACTAGAGGGTGATAAAGACACTCTAGATATTCTCTGTGGATCCAGCCTGCTGAGCCAAGAGAAAATCCCCTTATCATGTGGAGAAGAAAGGTGGCCTGGCGAATCCCTGGGAGAGCCTGCCAAGTGGACATCAGTACTGTTTGGTCTGAATTGCTCCTCTTCCAGCCTGATTGGGGAGGCCTAATCTTTTCTCATATCTCCAGAAACCAGAGAGCCAAGATTCACTCCCCTGCCTCTCATTGCCTGACAATCCCATAAGCCTGACCTGAAAGAGAGCACAGTGTAGGAGCAAATAGCATCCTGAACTGGAGTGACCAAGCTCAACAGGTAGCTTCTACGTGGGCAGATAGAATGGAAGAAACAGAAGATTAAATTAACACCAACAAAAGTCAAACCTAAAGGGACAAAAGAAAATATTACCAAAAAATGTCTGGAAAACGTAAAGAGTTTTGAAGAACAAAACCATGATATGTAAAATGTAAAAAGAAATAATAAAACATAAAATAGTGCTGAAAATCCAAATAGGAATCAGGGAGAATTTGAAAACAAAAAAGAGGAAAAAAATAAAAGATAAAACTGAGAGGTAAGAGATACAGAGGAAAGGTAAGAGAAAAAAGTATGTGAATAGTAGTCTTTTGTGGCATATGAAAATGTAATTATGGAAATGGAGTTAACAAAAATGTAAAAATTGAAGCGACAAATTGAAAATAAATTTCCCTGAGCAGAAGAAAGACCTTACTTTTCAGACTGAAATAGCTTACCAAGTTAAAAGAAAAAAAGATATAAACTAATACAGTCCTATGTGTAGGAATTATCTGATTCCCAAGAAAAAAGAAAAGTTTTAAGATAGGAAGAGCTGTTTATTTATCAAGGGAAAAAAAAAAACAGACGAGTATGGAAGTAGCTGTAAAATTTACGAAGTGGAACATGTACATATTAGGAAAAAGAGCAATGAGCCAATAATCTGGTACCTGGCTAAAATAGCATTCATGTTAAGTGCAAAAGGACGTTTTTTGGCCATGCAGTGTATACTTTCTGAGGAAATTACCGAATGAGATATTCCAGCCAAAAGAAAATAGAGCAAAGGTCTCAACATGGGCAAAGCAAAGTACATAAATAAGGTGTTTTTCAAAAAAGTGTTTTTTCCCAGTAGCAGGCCAGACTTTGTTCTATATTATTTGAATTGTTCTAATACCAAACTGTTGTCTTACTGTAATGTAAAGTCTTTATTTGTGTACATTAAGAACATAAAGTACAAAAATCTCAAGGGGCACCTGGGTGGCTCAGTCAGTTAAGCGTCCGACTTCGGCTCAGGTCATGATCTCTCAGTTTGTGAGTTCGAGCCCCGCGTCGGGCTCTGTGCTGACAGCTCAGAGCCTGGAGCCTGCTTCCGATTCTGTGTCTTCCCCTCTCTCTGCCCCTCCCACTCTCATGCTCTCTTTCTCTGTGTCTCTCAATAATAAATAAACGTTAAAAAATTAAAAAAAAAATCTCCTTAAGGATTGAAATTATCTTAACACTAAGAAGAGCCTCTAACTAAACTAGGTTTAAATATTTTCTGTGTAATATATGATTGTTCTATAACAAAAAGTAATGTTTCTGTTAAACTGTTTCAAAATGTATTCTGTTCTTTGTTTTTTTTAATTTTTGTCTTCTTCCCATAAGTAAGTTTAATTCCATGGTGTATAACTTCTGGGGTAAAGTGCTGGTCAAGAATAGACTACAAAGTGTACATTTTTTCTGTTCTTCATTTTTTCTTTCTGTTAATTTATATTTTCATTTCAAGTTCAAGGAAATCCCTTTGTAAACACACACACACACACACACACACACACACACACACACAAATCCTTTTCTCAGTTCCATACTTTGAAAAGCAGTAGAGTGGAACATCTCAGCCTATTATGTAATATGGTTAGAAATGAATAGCAAAAACAATATATAAATGGTACTTAGCCACGTGGAAATTTGAAATGTCTTTATTGAGTAGCATAGGGCCAAGGAAAACATTTGAAACATAATTTGATATTGTCCAAAAAATACAGAAAATGACTATAATTCTGTAAGAACAGTACTTAGAGGAAAATGATGAATACTTATTAATAAGAAAAGGGAGAGAAGCATAATAAACTTCTCAGCCAAATATATAAGGATATACAAATTATAAAACTGAGAAATGATAAAAAGTAAAATTGATAAACTAAATCTCTTTTTAAAATATCCAAGAATTGGTACCTTATCTTTGTTTCACTGAGAATATATACAGTGAGATATATAGTGAGAAAGAGGTAAAAATGAGAACTGTTTTAATTATTTATTTTGAAATAATTTCAAACTTAAAGCTATAAATATAGCACAAAAACTTTTGTATACCCTTTATCCCAGATTTGCTAATTTTTAAGATTTTACTTTTTTAAGTAATCTCTACACACAACACAAGTCTCAAATGATCAACCCCGAAATCAAGAGTCGCACGTTCCACTGAGCCAGCCAGGTGCCCCCCAGGTTTGGTAGTTTTTAATATTTTACATGATTGCTTTATCTGTCTACGTACCATCCATCCATCTATTCTATATGCTGTGAGACAGATAAATATCTTTATAATTTTCTGAGCGCTTTAGGAATCGATTGCATGCATCATGCTTCTTTCCATGTAGTACTTCATGGTGCATTTCCTAAGAACAAGAATATTCTCTTATCTAAAGTATGGTTATTAACTTGAGAAAAATTAACATTGGCTATACTGTGCTACTTTAATTTTTTTTTAATTTTATTTATTTATTTTTATTTTAGAGAGAGAACAAGCAGGGGAGAGGGCAGAGAAAAAGAGAGAGAGAATCTTATGCAGGCTTCATGCTGAGCTGGGTTGGATCCCACGACTGTGGGATCATGACCTGGGCTGAAATCGAGTCAGACACTCAACCAACTGACCCACCCAGGCACCCCTTATAAAATGTATAGTCCATATTCCAGTTGTGCCAAATGTCACAATAATGTCCTTCATGGCAATTTTTTCCCAATACAAGATCGAATCCATAATTGCTTAATTGTATAACTTCCTTTAATCTGGAACTGTTTCCTCAGCTTTGTTTGTTTTTCATGCCACTGACATTTTTTTTTAAATATAGGCCAGTTTTCTAGATATCCCTTAATTTGGGTTCTTGTGACTAGATCCATGTTATGTAGTTTTGGCTGATAAATACATAAATGATAACTGTATCCTTCTTAGAATATATACCTAGAGATGGAGAGTGTCCTTTAGTCTTGTTTTGGTTCTATTAAATTTTGTTCATGTGGGGCACCTGGGTGACTCACTCGGTTAAGTGTCTGACTCTTGATTTTGGCTCGGGCCATGATCTTGTGGTTTGTGAGTTCGAGCCTTGCGTTGGGCTCTGTGCTGACAGTACAGAGCTTGCTTAGGATTCTCTCCTCCCCACCCCATACACACA
>CM053573.1:114416875-114478771 GCA_028646485.1 Cryptoprocta ferox
TGTGTGTGTGTGTGTGTGTGTGTGTATTTGTTAACAATTTTTGAAATATCATACCTCCAATTCTAGTCTAAGCCCCTAAGGGTCTTCGTTTGTCTTTTTCTGTTCTATATTTTTCTCTCTTCCACATCGAGAACCCTGGCTCCCAACAACATTGATATTATGCATTCATTTGCTCAATCTTGAAATATACACAAAAGAGCTTCAGAATACTAGACCTATCCCACTACAGCAAACAATATTTGCTCAAGTTCCTTAGCAGGTTTTTTCCTTTATTTCAGGGTATATGAGTATATGGTCAAAGCACACTATTCAAAAGTTACTTCGATTAGTTCTTATTCTTCTCCCTTCAGTGATTTTATTAATTTGAAATAGAGTTGGGTTTTTTTGTTTCTGTTATCGTTCAGTTTTAGTTTTCCCCCCTCTCTGTATCCTTTTTAAAAACATTACCTATATATTTTTTTATTTATTTCATTTTCTTTAAATGTTCATTTATTTTTTGAGAGAGAGAAAGAGAGTGCAAGCAGGGAAGGGGCAGAGAGAAAGGAGGCCACCGAATCTGAAACAGGCTTCCAGTGCAGAGCCCAAAGCAGGGCTCGAACACACAAACTGTGAGATCATGACCTGAGCCAAAGTCAGATGCTCAACCAGCTGAGCACCCAGGTGCCCCACATTATCAATATATTTTTAATGTGGAATTTTAATTTGATTCCCAAAGTCAAACTCATGAAAAAAAGATATGCTCAGAGAAGTTGACTCCCTCACCTGTCCCTTCATCTGTCTCCCTACATCTTGTAATCATTAGGTTTTGGTTTATCCTTTATATTTCTTTTTGCAAAAACATTTAGGATACATGCTTTGTATTTACCTTAATTTCTTACATAAAAGATAAACTATATATGCTCTTTTGTACTCTGCCATTTTCACTTAAAAATATATTCCGAGAATTACTTCCCATCATTTCACAGAGATCATTCTTTTCATAGCTGCACAGAATGTGTATGTACATAGTTTAGCCAGCCAATATCCTGTATTTGGGCACTTAAGTGATTTCCAATACTTTGCAAATAGGGCTGCAATGAATAACCTTCGGCATATGGGTTTTCTTTTTGTTGGAGATATGTCTTTACAATAAAATCCAAGAAGTGAGATTGCTAAGTCAAAGGATAAATACATTGTAATTTTGTTAGACATTGCCAAATTCCTCTCTCTAGGAACCGTGCCATTTTGCATTTCTACCAGAAATGTTTCTTTTTTTTAAATTTTTTAAATGTTTATTTTTGAGAGACAGAGAGAGAGCACATGTACAGGGAAGGGTCAGAAAGAGAGGGAAACAGAGGATCTGAAGCAGGCACTGTGTTGACAGCAGAGAGCCTGATGTAGGACTCGAATTTACAAACCCTGAATCATGACCTGAGCTGAAGTTGGTTGCTTAACTGACAGAGCCACCCAGGTGCCCCTCAGCTGGATATGTTAGATACTGTTTTCCCATAGCCTCTTTCCTCATTGAATCTTTTACATCAGTGAATGATCTGGTTGGGTGAATTGCAAGAGCTGGGGGCTGAAATAGAAGTCTTACTTATTGTGAAGCTTTTGACCTTTTGCACTGTATCCTCTAAATGGCTGTCATGTAAATGGAATCATATAAATGATATTGGAATCTACAATATTATATAAATGGGATCCTATAACCAGTTGAGAAGCTTTCTTTTGGTCAACATAATGCCTTTGAGATTCATCCATGTATTGTATGTATCAGTAGTTCATTCCATGTAATTACTCAGCAATTTTCTATGTTATGGATATATCACAGTTTTTTCATCCATTATCCCACTGGAGGATCTGTGGGCTGTTTCCAGTTTTGAGTGATTATCAATAAAACTACTATAAGCATTCATGTACAGGTTTTTACATGAACATCCGTTTAATTTTTAAAAATTTTTCTAGGATATATACCTACGAGTGGGATTGCTGGCTCATATAAACATGATGTTATATGTGTTATATAAACATACACACAAATAAATACGAGTTTATCTTTGTAAAACACAAAAACAAAAACTTGCCAAACTGTTTTTGAGAGTGGCCATACCATTTTACGTTCTCACCAGCAGTGTGTGTGTGTGTGTGTGTGTGTGTGTGTGTGTGTGTGTGTTGCTTCAGTGCTTGGTATTGTCATTTTTGTTTGTTTGTTTTTTAATTTTCGCCATTCCAATAGGTGTGTAATATTATCTGTCACTCACTCTCTGTCCCATAGAGACTCTTAAGTCCTGCGCCTCAGACCAGGAAGGGGTGCTTCTGTGGAAACTCTTCATATTTGCACCCAGTGCACTGACCCAAGTGTTAGGTCTTAGACTGTTCCTGAGTTTAGGCCAGGCGATATCAGAGAAAATGAAAACAAGAAACTCACCAGTGGTTTGGCGTTACTTAGAGTTCCCTGCCAGCCTTATTCTTCTGAGTCCTCAGATAGCTTTTCTATGCATTCCATCAGGATTCTTAGTTGTATTCAGTGGGACAGAGTGAAATCTGCTTACTCCCAAAGATTTTCCATCATAAGCTCATTTGAGAACAGTTTAAGTGGAAGATTATTTAGAGAAATTCTTTAAGTAAGTATATTCACTGAAATAGCCAATGAAAAACGTAAATTAACTAGATTTCTTTTTTTTCTGTTTCTTTGTCACCAAAAACCTTTCCTCAAACTAGCCATCCACTATGTTTTCCAAATTTTGATTGAAAAATTTAGACATTTGGACATAATTTTTTAAAAAATATATATATTTCAAAACCAATGTTATTTTTTAATATTAGTTTTTGAAGTACTAGAGATATTTTGATGTGTTGTGTGAATATGTTGACCAAATGAATGTGACTTACGGATCTGATAATTCATTTTGAATAAAATTTATAGTTATTATTGAATGATCCTTATTAACTTGAGTTTTAACGTAGGTGTTCCTTAAACTTTTTGTCTTCAGTTCTTCATTATAAGAATAACAAAACATGCACTAAAATTAAACCAATTTTCTTGAGGCTGTACAAAGCCTTCATATTTATTATGACTGATTCTTGAGCTTTTTCATCTGATCCGTGCTCTCTGTCCTACATGCTTATTCAGAAGTCAGTTCACAAATAAGGATATCCAACTGATCAATGAAAAGGATATCAACTTAGTTAGTTAATAGAGAAACACAAAATCAAACCATCATACAATCCACCAAAATAGCTAAAATGAAAAATACAGACAGTATCAATTCTTGGCAAGAACATGGCATAACTGCAAGTTTCATACTGTTGGCAGGAGCCTTAACTTGGTATAACCACTTTGGAAAATGGTTTGGCAGTATCTTCTAAAGTTAGTCCTAAATGTGTAGACCCCAGGACTAGCATTACCATCCGTTGGTATATAACAAACAGAAGCATATACATATGTTCACCAAAAGGAATGTCTGTGAGTGTTCAAAGTGGCCTATTTATGTTAGCCCAAAAGTAGAAACTAACCAAATGCATATCAGCTGTAGAATTGTTTAATAAAGTGTATATTGTCACACAGTGGAATATTATATATACAAGGGTAAGAATGAAGTGTAACTACCTGTAACAGCATGAATGAATTTCACATGCATTGTGTTAAACAAAAGAAGTTTGTATCTTGATCTGGATGTTGTTTACCTAGGTGTATTCACACTGTGAAAATTCATCCCGCTATATACTTGGGATTTGTGCAGTTTTCTACATGTATGTTATATACTCAGTAAAAATAGTATATTAAATGAATTAGATCTTGATTTTTGGTTTGTTTTTTAAAGATTGGCTTTTAGTATATCTACTTATTACTGGCCCCTAATCGAACCCATTAGGTGGAGTAGTTTTTCAGTTGATTCTCTTGGTTACTATAGGTAGATGATCTTTTCATCAGAAAACTAGGATTGGTGTTATCTTCAGGAGAATAATTTATTTTCATGCCAAAAAAAGCACACAGAATTGATTTTTAAATAGTCCAATATCTTTAAAGAAAAAGTAAGGCCTGCTGCATATAGAGCCCAGACCTTCCGTGGGCTCATAAACCTATGCAGTGTGAGAGCCTAGATAGTACTAGAGCAGATTGGTCTTGGTGTTGACTCTTTCAAGTGAGCAACCTTTCATACTGTATTCATAGTAAATGTGGTTGCAGATAAATACTAGTCATATAATATAATTCTTATTTGTCCCTCTCCAACCCCTCCATTTCGTTTTAGCATTTTTTGTTGTTGTTATTTTTGTTTTTGCAGATCTTTTCACAGATGTTGCTGAGACCGAAAAAATGGCCAAAAGTTTGGAAGATTCTGAAGGAGTCTGTTTTGTTCCATCTTTTAGTGGATTGCAGGTATTTTTTTAATTTTTATTTTTTAGTCAATGGCAATTAACAGACATTTCTCTCCTCATACATACACTTAAAATTATTTATATGCCACTCCCTTACTTGAAAATTTGAGCACTGAGCAGTATGAAAGTGAAGGTACATTCCAGGGCTGAGAAGCTGTGACTTAACATGAAATCCATGAGAAAGCAGAGCAAATTCAGCTTAGAACTCCATCCCTATGAAAAGGAAAAATTGGCAAGTTTGGTATAGAACTTTTACATAAGACTTAGTATTACTTTGTCATAACCAAAATTAACCATTTCCCAGTGGGGGGAAATATATTAGTTTATTGGCATTTTTTTACTTAGAGGAAGTTGAGAATAGAAAAATAATGTTAAGATCTCTCTGTCTCTCTCTCTCTCTCTCTCTCTCTCTCTCTCACACACACACACACACACACACACACACACATATGGGTATACTGTGCAGTTATTTATAAGTTTCATTAACTTTTTAAAAAATCAAATTCTCTTCAGGCTAACTGTTGTGGTGGAGTATTGGTTACTTTGCCTATTCAGAAAGTGAACCCAATAAGAGAAATGGCTTTGTAATATTTGTCTTTGTATTTAATTGAAACATCTGTGATATTGCCTTTGATTTTAGCATATTGTTAGGAAGACTTTTTAAAAGCCTTTTCAAGTATATTATTATGAATAAAATTCCTTTTTATGGAAAGCTTGTCCTACCCTTTTAATCATTTTCTAAATACTATTTCCTTTCAAAAAAGAAAAATTTCTAGTCCATGCTGTACTAAGGTAATCAGTTAAAAAAGTCCAAAATTTGAAAGTTTGGATAATATAATGTAGAAACTGGTGGGAAAAGACTAAATCAGAGTGTGTCAAATCTCTAAAAATACAATATTTCCAAACTAGACATTTAAATGGGTATTATTTATATTTTTTTAATGTTTATTTATTTTGAGAGAGAGAGAGAGACAGAGTGCGAGCAGGGAACGGACAGAGAGAGACGGAGACACAGAATCTGAAGCAGGTTCCAGGTCTGAGCTGTCAGCCCAGAGCCGGACGTGGGGCTCGAACTCACAACAGCGAGATCATGACCTGAGCTGAAGTTGGACACTTAACCGACTGAGCCACCCAGGTGCCCCTGGGCATTATTTTAATATCTGTAATAATTTCCTTCTATATATGTTACCCTAAAGGACTAAAAGTTTATAAACAACATAATAGAGATTGTACTGGGTCCTCTTTAGGGTGCTGTGAGGAAATGAAATAGCATCCATGATAGGATGGGGGTGAAAGAGTATTTGTTGGATTGCCATTTCAGGAGGAAGGTTTAGATGAATAGTTGTTATCAGCCAAGGTAGGATTTAATTAGGCTGCTATATATTCTTCTCTTTTTGAAAAATATGCTGGGGGACTTAGTACTGACTTTATCTTGGCAGCTGCCTTTAACTTCTACATTAATCCATATGCCTGTAAAAATAATATCAAATATATGATAAAAAGTACTGCTAAAGCCCAGAAGATTGGAGAAAACTCTCACTGATGTGGTTTTTAATGTCATGTTAATAAAAAATATTCCTTTGGTGCTCTCACTGCAATGTGGCAGTCTGTTGGGTTCGAGGGGGTGTGGAAGAGGACTACAAACCCAAGTATTTCCTAATGTAACATGTAACTCAAGTAGAAACTGAAAGTTAATTCAGACAACAATAGTGTGTTGATACTAAGCTGTTTGGAAAATAGGAGGGAGATCACTGATAAGCTGCCTATGTCTACAAGTAAAGAAAATGAGGGATTGGAGAATGGGAAGGAAGGGTCAAGTATCTGTGATACTGCCTTTAATTTTAGAATATTGTTACAGCCATAGATAACAAGCGGCAGATGTTAGAAGATCTCAATAGCCTCAATTTCTCAAGGGAGTCTGGTGAGAAAGGGGCACTGGGGGAACTTGGAGGAGAGTGGGGAAGTCTAGGACAGCCACTTCAGGGAATAGCAAGGGGTGGTCTGGAGCATGGGGGCCATCACCTGGGGGTGGCATCGATTGGTGCACCGCTGTGGCTTTGGTGTAGCAGGGCTTGTGATCCGGTGGGGGAACGGCGGAGATACTAATGTAGAGTATCCATGACAAGTATAGGAGGCAGGAAACAGTGGCTATCTGCCTGACTTTGAAGTTACTGTGATGGTGGCAGTGATAGGATGGACAGGACTGTGAATCAAGTGCCAGTCTTCCCAGGATGAAGAGTCATGCTTCAATGAGGGTTCTGAGGTTTGCAGGCAACAGACTTGCTTATGCTACCCTGAGAGGAGCTGGTTACTCACTGATATTAGAAAGGAGTCGGCAACTGACTTTGGATTTCTTTATGTTGTTTGTGGTTTCTGCTGCTCTGTGAGTCTACTTTTCTGATTACCAGCTCTGCTCTGTACTCTTTCTTCCTCATAACTTCTGCTTGTCATTATTTTCCTCAAACTTTATGCTTCTCTACAATTTGGAAATACACATAGCCTTCTTCCACTTTGTGCAGCCTTTTAGCTTCAATTCCCTCTTGTTGATGGTCTTTTTCTCAGATGGTCATTTCTAGGAAATCTGAGAATCTTTGTGGTCCACCTGGTCTTTTCAGGCTTTGGACAGATTTTGAGTTAGTCATTGCTCAGTCCCTACGGTTGTGGCATTGGCAGTGAGACTAGGGCATGAAACATGACTGCTATAGACAACAAGGTCTGTGGAGTCAACCGGTTTCCTCCAAAGGACATGTGGCCAAGAGCGCCTGGGTGGCTCAGTTGGTTTAGTGTCTGACTCCGGCTCAGGTCATGATCTCACGGCTTGTGAATTTGAGCCCCGTGTCAGGCTCTGTGCTGACAGCTCAGAGGCTGAAGCCTCCTTTGGATTCTGTGCCTCCCTCTCTCTCTGCCCCTCCCCCACTCATGCTCTGTCTCTCTCTCTCTAAAATAAATAAACATTTAAAAAATTTAAAAAAAAAGAAGAAGAAGAAGAAAGAGATGTGGCCAGCAAATACTGGGAATGCTGTCTCTGGTTTTGAGAGTGACTAGGATGTCTGAGTGTGAAGGGAGGTAAAATATGATGTTGGTGTGGACCTAAACAAACATTGGAGAAGGTAAGGCGCCTGGGTGGCTCATTAGATTAAGCATCTGACTTCGGCTCAGGTCATAATCTTATGGTTTGTGAGTTCGAACCCTGCATGGGGCTCTCTGCTGTCAGCGCAGAGCCCACTTTGGATCCTCTGACCCCCTCTCACTGACTCTCCCCTGTTCATGTGCACTCTCGCTCTCGCTCTCTCTCTCAGAAATGAACATTAAAAAAAAAAAAAACATGGGGGAAGGGAAGTGTCTTCTAACAGTAGATGCATAGTGGCTGAGAGTGATCATAGGAAGTTGGTACAGTGTTCTTCTGGTCCCTGTGCTATGGAAGCTTGGCAGTCCTCTGGATAGCTACAGCTGAAGCTATTTGCCCAGCACAGAGGCAGGTTTGTTACAGCAACCACAAAATAAGTGGAGGGAACTTCTCAGAATTGGTTATGGTTTAGGAGAATTAATTTACAATAGAAGGAAGAGTTCAGAAGGCACAGAAAGGGATTATGAGGAAAGTTAGTAGTGGGAAGGGTTTTGGTAAGCAGTAGTAGTAATATAAAATTGTAGCAAACTATGTGTCAGGCACAGTTCTAAGTGTCATGCATTATCTCATTTAATCCTCAGTAACTCAGCAAGGCAGAAGATACTCTTATCATCCCATTCTGAAGATGAGGAAAGTAAGATGTAGAGCTGTTAAATCACTTGCCTAGTCTCACACAGCTAGTGAGTGACAGAGCTGGTTTCAGGGCCCAGCTGTTCTGATTCCAGAGTCCAGGTTCTTAACCACTCCACTGTACTGGTTCATGGTATAGCATAAAATATAAGAATGGAAATACACAAAAGATGCCTTTAGGTTCAAGGTTGACAAAGGGCAAGAGGCATGTTGAAATTAACCATCTTACAAGTACCCAGCAATTTAGGCTAAGATCCCCATGGTGACACTGGCCTGCCGAGGCTGGTAGTCTATGCCTCGGGCAGGAGTTTGCTAGGTTAGCTCAGGGCTCCAAGCAAAACTTTGCAGATTCTCCCTGTTCCTAGTTGGTTGATGATCTGGGAGGCTTACTCAGTGGGATCAGCAGTGACAGATTAAAGATGTGGCTGGAGGCTGTCTGCCCTGTTGAGGTGTGACCAGATCTAAAGGACCTTCCTTCTCAATGTTTTTCCTACCATATCATCCCAAAGACAGACTCACTTGGACTAACTAATGCAGGGACATTATAACCTATAGAGAAATTTTTAGGTTTCTATGGACTTTATTACCCCCTCAAATTGGCCTACTATTAATTGTAAATTATGTTCATAGCTATTTTTACAAAAGTCATTTCAAGCCAGTCATACCAGGATTTTATGTGGTATATTAGAAGGAGTAATTTTTATGCAAAAAAACCCCATAGCACACTACTAGAAACTAATACAGTATTCTACCACCTGATACGGACTAATGTTACTATATAAGTAAGCTTTTACTGAGTGGACCACCAAAACATGTTAATAAATTTGAAAAATTATCAGGATAAAATCACAATAGGAGGAAAATCATAGCTACAGTAAAGATGTGATATGGAATTTCTTCAGTTAAATAGTGAGGGAAAGTATTGTTTGTTCATTGACTGAACAAATGTGTGTTTATCCCCTGTGGGGGCCGGATGCAGTACAAGGCCCTGCAGACACATAGGAAGTATATCAAATGAGTTTCCACGGGGAAGATACAGTTTCAACAAACATCCACACAAACATATGTGGTTATAGACACATGATATGAAGCAGAGTTCTAGGGCTCCATAAAAGCGATGATGAGGGCCTGGCCTTGTCTCTGGGATTGAAGTTTTCCCAGAGGAATCTGAGCCAAGCTTTGGAAGGGGAGTAGGATTAACTAGGAGAAGGGGTGGTAGAAAGTTTTCCAGGTAAGGAGATGATGTGTCAAGGCCCTGAAGCTAGAAGGTGCTTTTCCTGGGGACCATCATTGTCTGACAGCACTAGCACATCCCTCTGTCATGACCTTACATCAGATGTTGGAACTGCTCTTCTGCCTCTTTCCTTGTGAGCCCATAAGCTCTGGCAGGGGTCTCTGTCTTTATCTTTGTGTCCTAGAATTGTCTTGGATCTCTGGGGATGCAGTGAATACAAAATTCATTTGATAGATACATAATGCCACCTCAGGGCTTTGGCTCTTTTATTTATTTATTTTTAATGTTTATTTTTTGAGAGAGAGGAAGAGAGCACGAGTGGGGGAGGGGGAGAGAGAGAAGTAGACAGAGGGTCCGAAGCAGGCTCTGCCCTGTCAGCACAGAGCCCAATGCAGGCCTCAAACCCATGAACCATGAGATCATGACCTGAGCCGAAGTCAGATGCTTGACTGAGCCACCAGAGCGCTCTAAGACTTTGGCTCTTTTAAAGACAGATGTTAGGCTGGGTCATTTCTCATATTAGGTAATGAGACTATTAAGCTAAGAAATAGAAGAGTTTAGTTTGAATGTCTGACAAAATATTAGTTGTAAGTTATGACACTGAAAAACATTTTCTGCATTGTGGTTTTTTATCTAAGATTAACTTACACCCTCAAAAACTACTTTACGAAAACAATTTCAATGTAAAAACTTTATAGGTGGAGAAAAGGAGAAATACTAGAATTGCTTTTCATTTCCTCTTGTAAAGCCAGACATCTAATAAGTTGTACTCTGCTTCAGTCCCTTCTCTTTGTATGAGCTCAAACAGAAGGTATAGCTAAGTCTAATATCTGTAAGTCAACTAAGTCAGTCTTGCTTAAATCCTATTAGAGAGTTAATCCTAATAGTTAACATATTCGGGGGCTGTCATTTATTTTAAAACTACCTAACTCTATATAAATAAGCATTTTTTTTCTAACATGGCTATGATTTTATTGCATAATATGTCTTTAAGTCTATAGGTTTAATTTAGAACAATAATAAAATTTGTTACTATCTCTTTCTTTAGGCTCCATTAAATGACCCCCTTGCATGTGCCTCTTTTATGGGTTTGAAGCCTTCCACCAATAAATACCATCTTGTACGAGCAATATTGGAATCAATAGCTTTCAGGTACCAAAACCGGCCCTAAACTCACCTCTCCGCATACAGTATTGCCATTTCCTTTTATTAATTTCTCCTAAACTAAATTATGAAATTTCATAACTTTTTAAATGTTTCTATTTATTTATTAAGAGAGAGAGTGTGAGTGGGGAGGAGCAGAGAGAGGGGGACAGAAGATACGAAGCTGGCTCTGCGCTGAGTTCTAGGGCTAGAACTCACAAACCGTGAGATTATGACCAGAGCTGAAGTCAGATGCTCAACTAACTGAGCCACCCAGGCATTCCTGAAATTTCTTAATTTTAACTGAGTGTTTATACCTTTAAATTCATACTGTTTATGACATAATTATTGCTAATTTCCTTAGCATCTCTTTTTTTCATATTTAATAGTTCTAATACCACTTAGATTTGATATCTGAAAATAGAATGATTTTTAAAAATACAGTTGACCCTTGAACAACATGGGTTTGAACTGTGTAGTCCACTTATATGTGGATTTTTTTTTATAAGTTCAATATGGTACTGTAAATGTATTTTCTTTATTATTTTCTTAGTAACTTTCATTTCTCTTAGTAACATTCTCATTTATTTTATTATAATAAGACAGTATGTAATATAATACATATAACATACACACTCTGTGTTAACTGACTGTTATCAGTAAGCCTTCCCACCAGTAGTAGGCTATTAGTAGGTAAGTTTTGGGGGACTCAAAAATTACACATGGATTTTTGATTTTGTGGTGGGTTGACACCCCTAATCCCCACATTATCCAAGGGTCAACTGTATCTAATTTCTTATGCATAAAAGATTCAAAGTTTGGACTTTCAAAGGTTTTTGTATCCTTATTCATAAAGGAGAATTCTAATTAATAATGCTTCCATTATACTCAAAGATTAAATCACCAAAATTATTATTCTTGTATACTTCCCTGTGATCTTTTTGTTATAGCACATTTGTAATTTTAATTTACATTTTTAATTTCAAATCACATTTTTAATTCTTAAAATTAAGAATGTGGCTGTCATGGATATGGAACATTTGGAACATTTAAAATAAAAATTTCTGATTACAAAATGATAATTTCTTATTTGATGAATTCTATTAGATGTTATTCATGGTATGTCATCTTTATAGCTTTCTATTAAAAGGATGCCTGCTTTAAATTTTTATTTGTAGGAATTATAATAGATTAAATTTATTTCTAAATGAAAAATATGGTCGCTTTTATCAAGGTGAAAAGCCGAAGGCCCCAAACCTCTTGCTTGTTTGAGCATCTAATACCAATTTCAATTAGCATAATATATTTGTTTAATGTTTTCTTTTGCATATTTTATAAATATCATATATATAAAACTACAGTTTTAATTTTTCTTGATTTGGAAAAAAATAGAGATTTATCATGATGTGAATTTCCTCTAAACAGTTATCTTGATTTTTCGACTAGAAACAAACAGTTATATGAGTTGATGCAGAAAGAGATCCGTATCCCTGTGACAAAAGTCCGGTATGTAAACTTTGTTTCCAGTAGATTTAATTAGAAATCAAAAATGAGTGGTAACTGCTATTAGTGTTTTCATCATTATGACTATTCAGGATTTAAAAAAAAAAACATGCCTCGTTTCTTTGCAACAAAATTCTTGATCATAAGAATTTGGAGAGGAAAGGGAAGCTTATTTTGGATTTATGGAGAATATAACACAATAAAGAATTTAAGATGATCTTGGCACCCACATGTATATTATAAAGATCTGGTTTTTTTTTTTTTGAGATTTTATTTTTAATTAATCTCTACTCTCAGCATGGGGCTTGAACTCACAACCTCAAGATCAGGAGTTGCATGCTCCACCAACTGAGCCAACTAGGCGCCCCTATCATAAACATCTTTCAAATCTTTTGTTTGGGTGTGTGGCTATCTTTTTGGCATGGAAGCATCAAATTTTCTTTGCTGGAATGTCCAAATGAATTTTTATGTTGACTTAGTTTACTTGGCCTATTTTGAACTAGTCCCAGGATGAACAGAACAGGTGAGAAAATTGATGTTAGGAGTAAGGAAAAATGTTTGAAGATTAGGACCTTTATCCTCAGGTTAGTGCTAAGTGATATAATTTTGGAATTAAGAAGTTGAGCTTAAAAAATAAAATCAAGGATCTAAAAAAATATATGTGGCCCTGTTTTCAAAAGGATGAATAATGTTTTTATGCGTTTGTTGGAATAATTTATCTCAAATATCTTGCTCCCCACAGGGCAGATGGAGGAGTTTGTAAGAACAATTTTGTCATGCAGATGACTTCAGACCTGATTAATGAGAAAATAGAGAGACCCGTCAACACAGACATGTCGTGCCTTGGTGCAGCTTCTCTAGCTGGCCTTGCTGTTGGTATGTGTGGATTTTATAACAGCAAGAGCTGTCTTGCAGGCTGTTTCTTGCTGATAGCATTTCTCTTTGCAAATGACAGAATTATAAAGAGGGTCTGTAAAACCTTGGTGTCCAGTTGTTACGGAACCTGGTCTGGATCACCCCAGGGAAGAACCAAGTGGCACTCGGAGATCGTGGAAGGCAGGAGGTTTATTTTACACCAGCGGGCTCAGAGGAGATCACTCTCCAGAGGTCTGAGCCCCCAGCATAAGCAGAGGGAACAGTTTATAGTCTGTTACTTCCGCATTCCGCATTACTAATTTGGCAAGCGCCAGCGGGATAGGAAGAAGAACTCGGAAGGGGAGTCTTTGGTAGAGGACTGGAATTTCCCTATCAGTCCTGTCGGCCGTCTTATAACAGATTTTTCCCTGTCACGGTAAGCTCCATACACAAATGCACTTTACTCACAAAATATTCCTATTACCTCCTCTGTGGATGGTCCGTTTGTACTTGTTCCATCTTCACTTCACTTCACTCAGAATAATGAGGCAAGGAAAATTGATTCTCAGCCACTCTGTCTTCAGCAAAGGGAAGGTCTCTGGGTAAACTTTCTGAGTAGATAGGCTTTTCTTTGGCATTAGGAACCACTCCATTCTTTTATTTATTGAAAATTTGTTGAATACCTGCTACATGACAGTCACTGCTGGGAATAAAGAGTTTAAAAAACATAGTCCCTGCTATGGGAGTCTCTAGGTACCATCAGACAAGTCAACAATTATTTATTTTACTTGTGTGTTAAACCCTTAAACCCAGCGAACAGTCATAGCATTAAGCTAGTGGCGTAGGCTCTCCAGAGGAGGCTCAGTTTTGAAGGAGTTAGCAGATAGCCAGGTGAGGAGGCGAGGAGCCATGAGAGCTGAGTGGTCCAGTAAAGAAAGCAGCTTGTGCCAATATCCCAGCCCTTTACAGTAAGTGCTGTTAGGAGAAGAGCAAGAGGGAAGACTGGAGAGGAATGGAGGTCCAGTTGTGGTGCACTCCTCATAGGGAGGAGTTTGAACTTAATCATGAAGGCACTGGAGAGCCACTGAAGAATTTTAAGGGAGGGACATGGATAGATCTGTATTTGAACAGATCACTTTGGCAATTAGTGAGAGGATTAGTTGGGAGGGGTGAAAAATGGACTCCAATTAGAGGGCTCCCTAGGAAGCAGCATGCTGCCTTAGGACACTGGGAGTATTTAGTATGTTCTTGTGTGGAGGGGAAGAGTGTTCAGACAAAACAGGATATCTTACAGTTAAAATTTTTAGGCTAATAGTTAACATATTAACATATTAACATAACAATAGTTAACATACAAACCCCCTAAGTTCAGCTTAAACTTTATTCTACTAAATATCTGTTAATTTTGAATAAAATTAAAACAATCCCTTTCATTTGTTCATTGATTAATGTGTGATAAATTCAAATTGAAGAAAACAACTTTCCCTTAAATCATTCCCACTTAGTAATTTAATTAAATTCCTTTGTACATTTCAACTAACATAAATTTAATACAGTTGATTTTCTTTTTAATAATTGCATATTCCTAACTGAGCAAACATAAAAGCGTAAACAAAAAATCTTCCAAAGAACTTAAACAGCTTTTGCAAAATGAATAAATTAAGCTTATATTTACAGTAAATCAAATGCTCATAAATATACTAATACTATTTATAAGGTAAATCAAATTCTTCTGTACCTTTTCATGCTGTAAGACTAAATATGTCAGATTCTCTTGAACATTTTAAATATACTTTAAGTAACAAACACAGATTTGTCTTAAACATAATATAGTGGCTTGAGCTTTATCTATTTCATTATGTCTATATTGAATTTCAAACCTTTCCAGTTCACAGAGACTTCACTAGCTACAGAGAGCAGTTTTACTGTGTCAGAAAAGCAGAGATTTCTGGTTGGAGTGCTTCTCTTTCAGAAATCTGAGACTTGAAGGCTATGCACATCTTCTCTATTTTCTAAGTTCACCCAGAAACTAAGTCTATTGGATACATATTTTTAAAAATTGCTTCAAAAAATATGTGTGTCCTAGAGAATAAATAATTAATTCTGTAAATAAGGATTTTAAGAACATGCGTATTTATTTTTATGACTAGACTTACCTAACTGTAGTATACTAATAAAAACTATTTTTAGTCTTTTAATAACTTCTATAAATTAGTTAATATCTTTAAATATAGATAAGCATAAAATGCTGACTTTGTAAATTAGAAAGAATGTGACCTGACAAAATTTTGTTTTATTTATTAAAAAAAATTTTTTTTACATTTATTTATTTTTTTTTTTTTGAGAGACAGAGAGCAAGCGGGGGAGGGGCAGAGAGAGAAGGAGACACAGATTCCAAAGTAGGTTGCAGGCTCCAAGCTGTCAGCACAGAGCCTGACACGGGGCTCAAACCACAAACTGTGAGATCATGACCTGAGCCAAAGTTGGACACTCAACCGACTGAGCCACCCAGGTAGCCTACAAAATTTTATTTATTTATTAAAAAAAAATTTTTTTTTAACGTTTATTTATTTTTGAGACAGAGACAGAGTGTGAGCAAGGGAGGGGCAGAGAGAGAGGGAGACACAGAATCTGAAACAGACTCCAGGCTCTGAGCTGTCAGCACAGAGCCCGACACAGGGCTCAAAGCCACAATTATGATATTATGACCTGAGCCGAAGTCGGACGCTCGACCGACTGAGCCACCCAGGTGCCTCCTGACAAAATTTTAGAGGAAAGAATTTTGCATCAGCTTTATTGGTAACCGACAATTTCATGAAGATTTGTTAACTATGTTAGTACCTCAAAGTAGGTGAGATACACCAGGTTAATTAACAAGATACCTCAATCATTTCAGACTACTTATGGTCATAGTTGTAAATGTGTTTTCTTGCTACTTTTTATTATAAATCACGCATACCTCTTTGTGAAGAACAATATATGCGAAAGCAATATTATCATGAACTTTTATGAAATAAATAGCTTGAAAAAGATACTACTTATTATATTCAGTCCCAACTTTGGATTTATGAGTATCCCAGGGAGTTGTCTCATACCTCAGGATATATGACAAAGATACTAATTTATCTTTGGTTTTTTAATTATATAAAAAGAAAATATACCATTCTTTACTCAGGGTTTTTTTTTTTTTTTTTTTTTCCTACCAAGTCATGAAAGTAAGTGATGACAGGGTCAGATTGCTCTAGACATGGTTTGGCACCATACCACACAGAAATAAAGCTGATAGTTAGAAACCAAAAGATTGTAAAATCCTGGTGTATTTATTCCTAGGGATAGACAATCTAACAAAATTAAAAAGCAGCAAAATATTTTGGCTTGTGTTTTTAAACAACATTTGTTAAAAATAAATAAAACAGTAGTTGTTTACCTATGCACCAATTTACCTAGGTATGTGGATAAACTTTATGAACTCCTTATTTGCCTTAAAATTTGAGAGGAATTTTTTTTTTTCTATCCATAGGGTTTTGGACTGACAAGGAGGAACTAAAGAAACTGAGGCAAAGTGAAGTAGTTTTCAAGCCACAGAAGAAATGGCAAGAGTATGAAATGAGTATGGAAAACTGGGTCAAGGCAGTGAAACGCTCCATGAATTGGTATAACAAGATGTAACACTAACTGGAATGACAGGACCGCGTGCGGCTGGTTGACGTGACGTGTGGATGAGACACAGCTCAGGGATAATAACCAATACGACAATGACTGAGAAGATTTAAGAGGAGCTTTGCAACCTGAGAGAAAAAACAGTGCTTTTTTGAATACAAAACAAAACAAAAAAAATCCCTCATTTTTTAATGTAAACCTTGACAAAATTGTAAGGCAACAGTACCTCAAAACTTTATATAAACTGTTTTGTAGCAGATTCCAAAGGACATTAGCCATTTCCAGCCACTTTTTTACAGCTGTGGGTCCTCCTCCTTTTTATACTGGGTCAGTGATCTATACAAACATGATTATTTACTATCTGAGTTACTAGTTCTGGGTCAAGCACCATTCAGGTTTTATTCCAAAACTAAGTGACATCTGTTCCTTTAATTCTTTGAAATTAAATGGACTATATGAAGTTCACATAGTTAGAAAGAAAGAATGAGAAAATGTGAAATTTTGAAATGTTAATGGTTTATATTTAAAACCATAATTGTTCAATACTGTATCCAAAAATGAGCTCAATATGCCCCACAGATAGGCTTACTTATTAGTCAGTTCTTTCCTTTATTGGGCTTAAAGACACTGCCTTAATTTTTACTTGTTTAACCAAAATCTGAACATTCTTTATGAATTGAAAAATAACTTTCGTTAATGAAACTAAAAAAGGTATTGATTCATCAGGAATAAGAACACATTTTCTTTCTCAAACAGCATTTCTTTCAAAAACTTCTGGCTAAGTATAATATCCCTTTTTTTTTTTTTAACAAAATCCAGGTAGTGAATATAAATCTTGCTTTTCTTTTCCTGTTCTTTATCTTTGTTGTTGAGATGCTTGCATAAATATCTTTTGCTTTTAAGTGCCTAATTGACAGCGCTTAATTTGAAGAAAGTGCCCTATTCATTGATGACTTAAGAATTGCCTTCATTACAATATTTAACTTGTCCAGGTATCTTTTATTTTTGTCCAATCTGCTCATCTCTGAGATAGGAGCAGTGGGTAGCGGACAGAGGTTATCCGAGTATATCCATGCTAATGATTGCCCTATAGCCGCCTGGGCGAGAGCTCCACAGAAAAGAGCAGGGACAGTTCTACATTCTCAAACCTTGTTGATAGAAACAAATGTGAAAGAATCAGAGTTGTGAGTAGCTTTAGGCCTGGTGTAAAATTGTCCTATGGCAGGAGACTACCAACCTGTTCTGATATTATTTGCCCCTCTCTCCATTTGGGGTAGGTTCCATTTATATTTGTAGCAATAATGAATTTATTTCTCTCTTAGTCAGGCTTTATCACATGAAGTCCTACTGTTCTAGAACTAGTTGTTAAATACTAATGTAATTTAAAAAGTAACTGTTACAGGGAATTTTGTGGTTGCTGTCATATATATCCATTTCAGTGACAGATGTGATAGATCTAGAGGCTACATTGCATTTCTGCAAATTCATTTCAGTGAACTTTCTCTTCTTAAAGTATTAACATTTTTGATGGAATCATTATAGCCAATATATAGTATCATTAACTCCATTAATTAAGATTTGGAAATATTTTTGTTAAGTGGAGGTGTTTTGTTCACTGTAACAAGTCAGATTCCATTATGTAGATAATGTTCTTTTATTCTTTTCACTTTTTATGGCCTTTTTACAAAGTTTAGTGAACAATTATAGGCCTTTTATCAAAATCATCATATGCAAGCTGCTCCGTTGTTTTACTAATTCTTACAGATTCTGCTTCTCAGTGGGTATGATTACATAGGAAAGAACTGCCTTTCTGTGTTAGGATATACCGAATTGTAATATTATGAATACTTAAAAATGTTAGCTCATTTCTTTTTCACATTCTTCTTTACATCATAAAACCACAAAATAAAGGATAAATACCTTTTAGATAATGTGAGAAAGTAACTTTGGATATGTCTCATTGGAATTGAGCATCTCAAAAATCAGTGGCTAATTTTTCCTTCTGTTAGTCTAAGAGTTAATTTATTTTTACTACCTCTCACTGTTTTTTAGTGACACAGTTTAGCAAATCTTTTGCCAGATTTGACCTAAATCAGAAACGTGGTCACATTTGCTTTTGTAGTTATAGAAACAGTTGGTATTCAAAATCAGTTGAGCAAAATAATTATCCCTTCCATCTTCCAAGTTTATTCTCATTTGTATGCTAATATTTGCAGTTAAATAATTTTGTGCTAAGATTTCTCAGCATGTTTTATTTTCTTATTATGGATCAATCAGATATTTTTAGGAGATCTGTAGCTATCTTATCAAAGAGGAGACTGCTTCTGTACAATCCTTCTTAAAGTGGTACTAATTGCTTTCATACTGAGACTTACTGATTTTGAATTTTTTTATATCCAACCATAATATGGCTTTTCAATTTCAACATTATTGACATTTGGAACAGGTAATTCTTTACTTTGGGATGGTGTACCATGCATTATAGGTTGTTTTGCAGTGTCCCTGAGCTCTATCCACTAGCATCCCCCTAGTTGCAGTGGTCAAAAATGTCTCCAAACACTGCCAAATAGAACTCAGGAGGCAATATCACTCCCAGTTGAGAACCACTAATATAGACTATTAGAAGAAAATTGAAGACTCTGCAAATGTAGTTATCTGTGATGCTCCTTTTTCTCTCTGCCTCATTTTACCTTAAGAAATGGTTATGAGCAAAAAAGAGGTGATTATATCTTAAGTAAGATTTCTACTTTACTAGTTATTAAGGCAAAAAAAAAATCTTACATTCTAATTGTCTTCTGGTGTTTTTACCCACTCACCCTCATCCCCATGCCTGCATCCTCTGTGGTCTTAATGAGTGGGTTGATGACTTCAGTATAGGATTAATGTAGTCTGCAAAGCATCTTGATGTGATCTGCCTTTTTGCTTCCTTTTCATCTCTGAACAAAAGAGATGATGACTCTCTTTTATCTGCCTCTGTGCAAGACTCATCTCAAACTGGAAGCTTCCTAGAAGCAGAAACCAGGTCTGCTTCCACAGAACTTAACTCTGTGCCTTCCTATTGGTTGGATGAATTTTTGCTTTGTAAGTGCAACTTTTTATGTGTATATATTTTATCCTTGATTTACATGCATTTGTTGATAGGAAGCAGCTTATATTTGTTGCAAGTAAAATATGTTTTGCTGGATTAAGAAGGACAACAGTTGACCCTTGAACAACATGGGTTTGAACTGTGCAGGTCCGCTTTATATGGAGATATTCTCCATAAATATATGTACCGTACTGTAAATGTATTTTCCTTATGGTTTTCTTGATAACATTTCCTTTTCTCTAGGTTACTTTATTGTAAGAAAACAGTGTATACTACATATAAGATACAAATTATGTGTTATTTGACTGTTTATATTATCGGTAAGGATTCTGGTCAGCAGTAGGCTACTTAAATTTTTGGGGAGTCAAAAATTATACACAGATCTTTGACTGCACAGGGGGTCAGCACTCCTAACCCCTGTGTTGTTCAGGGGTCAACTTAGGAGAGCTAGAATCCTCATACTGTTTATTTTTAAATTCTTCATATGTTTTATATATATGCATATACATTTGTGTAGAGATACACATCTATAAATATACATATTTATATCAACTTTCTAAGGTATGGTTGAAGCCTATCCATTCACAGGTTTTGTGTATTTGACTGTATACAGCTCAGAGATTGAATCTTAAGAATGTCAGACCCTCTGGCATTAGAGGGAAGTAACTTCAGAAACAGCCCCTTCTACAGAGGATTTATACCGGGCACCAGGCTTTAATTAAAAAATAATCTAATCCAGGAGTTTGGCAAGAATTTTATAATTCTCTGAAAAGAGGACCCTGGAGTTCTTCAACTTGAAGTGATTCTAGAGTCCTCCAGAGATAGCCTAGAAGGCTCCAAGCTACCCCCAAAGGACTCTGAATCCCTTTAGGAAATCTAGATCATGTTTCTCAGTTAGAATTAAAACATACTCTGGACTTGCCTGGTCCCAGAATCATCTTCTTGCATACCCAATGCTGGGTCATCTGTTTCAAACCAGTCAAAATGGTAACCCCACAGAAGTCAAATAGGTGATCCAGAATCACATTGCTTGTTTTTAAGTTTTGGAGCCTCATAGCCATAAATATTTTGGTATCAGCATTGGTTCTAAGTTACCGGCTATATTGCCACCATATTCCCATGGGACCCTTGCCCTTTGGGAAATGCAGGAATGATCTTGGGAGTGGGAATGTTAGAGACAGGAACCTGAAGACTCAGATATTTCTGAAGTTCTCTGTATTCTGTTTCTACTGCCTTTCCCCCCTTTGTTATAAATTTGGTTTATTGAAATAAAATGGCTATATCTGTACAGATATCTATACTATTTAGAATATACATGATGTAAAGTTTCAGTTTAAATGAGCCATATCTTTCCAAGAAACTTTTGGACTGTTGGAGAGTAGCTCGAATGTACCGTTTTACATTCCAACCAGCAGTGGATGAGAGATCCAGTTTCTCCATATCCTCACCAGCATTTGATGTCACAATTTTTTATTTAGCTATTGTGATAGGTGTGAAGTTTTCTCATTGTGGTTTTAATTTGCATTTCCCTAATTAATAATGATGCTTAACATCTATTCATCTGCTTTTTTGCCATCTGTTTATCGTCTTCAGTTAAATGCCGGTTCATATCTTTTGTCCACTTGCTAATTGGGGCGTTTGCTAAATGAGCCATCTTTAAATTAATCTCTTTTTAAAAAAAACTTTTTAAAATCAGTCCAGTGACTTAAGAAGTCATTAAGTAACATTCCTAAATCCTTCTAGGCAAAGTGTATACAGCACTTGAATGTGATTTTATAACGTAGAGAGCAGAAGAGTTCTCACATTCTTTCTGTACTCACGTAGTATAGTAGTAATACTGTATAATGGCAAAAAAAGTTTCAAGGGTACTTTTACTTAGAATGTTAAATAAGGTGTACAAATACATATTTTGTACATAGCTATCATAATGTTTGTAATTTTTATTTAAAATAAGCTGATTTGTGTAAATGTTTCAGAATGATTTTGTGGAAAACTAATCTGAAATTTCCCTATTTGTGCAAGACAATCTTGATTCTAATTCATAGGCATCAGCAAATTTGTAATTTTATTTTTCTGATATTCTTTACAAATTTCAGAGTTGTACTTAATAGTCATTGAGAACCTCATAAATCAAGATCTACAGATAAAATCTAGGACGCATTGCAATAGAAATGTATATGTGAATTTTTCCCTTACGTTTTTTCCTCTTCAACTTTTGGATTTGTTTTTTAATTTTACCTGGAAATTCTTCTTTAATACTCTTTCCTGTTTTGGTTCCTGCACATTAAGAAGGTCACAGAAATAAGCATATGTTACTCAATTGTTAATCAAGATAAATTTGAGCTTAATACGGTTAGAGAAGAAAAGGTTTTCTGTAACCCTGCCTCTTTAGATCCTATTAGGCTTATCATTCTATATTCTGCATTCTTGCACAAGGGAAATTATCAGAGAAGAGGGTTAATCCTTTGCGGTGGGAAAAAGATGATATAATTTGTTGTGAAAATATACTGTATTTTTAAATACTTAGATTTTAAATAATGAGGCAAAATTTCAAATACTAACATGATAGAATTAACCTAGTAGTTGTTAAAAATCCCTTCTGAAAATTACCTAAAATTATTTGGGAAACTACAATGAAAAAGTAAATGATTTTTCTATACATATTATGTTTTAAGGCCATTTTTATTTAGTGTTTCTCTGTTCATTATTTCGGATTTGCACACATACACAGTGACATCCAGACGGTGAAGGATTCAGTCAGTCTGGATTTCATTCCCTGACTGTAGGGGAGACCATGGTATCATTCCAAAGTAGGATATTTGAAGGATGATAAACATTCACTTAACAGAATAAAGAGGTTTTCTTTTAATTTTAGGTCAAAGTAATATTAGTCTAAAGAGGAGGATAAGGAAAGGAGGCATGGAGATACGTGGAGCTGACTTTTCTGAAATGTATCTATTTTATAGCAATATTTGTAAAGAATCTTGCAATTGTAAAAAACTATAGGAAAAAAATGGGGTTGGTAGGGAATAATGATGGATTTTTTACCACTTAGAAAAAGAAATAGAACCCATTAAGAGGTGGAGGTTTTAGGACAGATACATTAGATTTGCTAATTCCCCTCCCCTCTCATCTACCACTTGGGCAAGAACATTAGCTAACAGATACTAGGAAATTTCCTCCTTTCACACAGTTCACAAGCCTCTCATCCTGTCTCTTCTAGAAAGTCCAGTCTGTCAGCATCTCGGTTTCGTCACCAAACACTGGCAAGTACTGGAAGGAGTTTGAAATTTTACTCTACTTGGAAAGTAATAAGTTAGTGTCCCACAGTTCTATGGATATTGGCAGAAGATAGGAGACTCCTGGGTCAGAGATTAAGGGCTTTTTACTCATGGCATAGCAAACATCACAATCTTCATATTTGCATTGGTTTCCTTTGCCACTCAACTCCTACATGGAGCAGTCCAGGTTGACGATGTGCACACAGTGAGTATTCAGGTACAGCTGAGGAATCTCAAGCTGAGGAAATTTGAGTCTTTTGTACTGGGCTGCAAGTAAACATGTCCAATGCTTACTCCAGAGGGAACTATTTGTATTATAGTAGATAGTAAACAAAGCTGCCCTCTGTTCTGGATGGAGATGTGTATTTTGGGACAAAGGCCTCAGTGCCTCTTCTTGTAAGATAGAAATGAGAGAGCCATGTAACATTGACTCTCAACAGTAAATTCATTATCTTAATTGTGACAATGGTTTCATGGGTGTATACATATGTCAAAACTCACCAAATTACTTACTTTTTTCAAGTTTATTGCATATCAGTTTCACTTCAACACAATGGGAAGAAAAGTCCCAAATATGTTGTTGAGACCAGTAGGCTCAGTGTCCCCAAAGTGCTTTTCAGAAAAGCAGAATTTGAGGCTCCATTCCAGATCTTCTAAATCAGATTCTGTATTTTTTTATTTTATTTTATTTTATTTTATTTTGAGAGAGAGTGTGTGTGAGTGGGGAAAGGGCAGAGAGAGAGGGAGAGAGAATCTCAGTCTGTGCTGACAGCACAGAGCCCAACACGGGGCTCGATCTCACAACTGTGAGATCATGACCTGAGCTAGAATCAAAAGTTGGATGCTCAATCGACTGAGCCACCCAAGTGCTCCCGCCTTCTGTATTTTAATAAGATCCCCCAATATTTAGTTTTTTAGCTTTGTATTTTGAATTATTTACCCTTGTATTTTGAATTTTAGACTTAACAAATAAGTTGTGAAAATGGCACCCAGAGTTCCCCTGAACACCCAGCTTCCCCTAATTAACATCTTACATAACCATAATATAATTACTCAAACCAGGACATTCACATTGATATAAGAGGATTAACTAATCTACAGATCTTAGTTGGATCTTGTCAATTTTCCAACTGCTGTCCTTTTTCTGGCCCAGGATTTAATCAAGGATTCCACATTGCATTTATTTTCATGTCTCCTTAGTCTCCTCCAATCTGACAGTTCCTCAGTCTCTTTTTCTCTGGACATTTTTAAAGAATATTGGCAGTTACTTTCTAGATATCCCTCAGTTCTGGTTGGCCTGATATTTTCTTGTGATTAGGTTAAGGCTCTGAATTTTTGTTAGAATGCTGCAAAAGTGATATGACCTTCTCAGTGCCATGAATATGTGGTCTTATTGATGATGTTAACCTTGATCTGCCATCATAAGGTTACTGTTCACCCCTTTGTGGCTAATAAGTGTCTTGTGAGATCATTTTAGACCATGTAAATATCCTGTTTCCCATTACACTTTCACTCACTAGTTTAAGCCTCCATGGTTGTTTCTTAGTGGCAACAATCAGTCCTGTACTATTTGCCTAATAATCATGAATTTCTGTTTACATTATTTGTCTAATTTATTTGTTAGAAATCTACTGTAATAGCTGTCTCTTATCCTCCATTCAGTTATTTGTATCAGTACTAATCTTCTTTTGGACCACTTGACAACCTCTTGGCCCATCTTTTTATTCCAGTTGTTGCTGCAATCAGCTGCCCAGGTATAACCTGACAGCACCTTGCATCACCATAATTTCTGGGCTGGGATTTCTCTGCCTCACAGCTTGGAACTGATTTGAATTCACTCTCATTTTTACCTGTGGTCAGAGCAGGAGGTGCTAGAGAGTTGACACTCTATGGTCCATCTTTTAAACAATGGGGATAGGAGCCAGTATATAAATACACTCTCTACAGCTCCTTAAGTGGACAGTTGAGGTGTGTTCTTCACAGCCCCTTGCAGAATCTTCTGCATCATCAAACCTCAGCAGCCTCTAGCAGGTGATCGTCTCAGAAACAGCGTTGGGTTGGCTTTTCCTCCTTGTTTCAAGCTTCCCAGCTCCTACTCCTGTTCCTTGGAATCATTTTCCAAAATAAACCACCTGCACAGGAGAATTTTTCTCAGAGTGGGAGTGGAGGGGGGGAGAACAAGCAAAGATTTGTGTATTACCAGTTGTTATATATTTTGACTCTCACCCCTGTACATAACTAAAATCCTATGGAAACTTACACATCTACAAAGGAAAGTTGTACAAGTATATTCATAACAGCAGAATAGAGAAAAAACCCAAATGCCTATTAATAAGAGAATGGATTATGTAAATTTTGTTATTTTTTCCATCAGTGAAAATGAGTGAACTACATCAAGACAGGTGAGTCAAAGAAAATGAGCAAATATAATAATAATTTGCAGATGAGTAATAAAGTTTGACCGCACATATATGTAGTTCAAAAACATTCAAAACTAAGCAATATATTGCTTGGAGTTACATACATATGTGTTAAAATTTTCAAGAAAACCAAGAAGATTGTATTTTAGGATAGGGTTATTCTGGAGAGAGAAAGGTGGAGGGTCACATTGGGGAGGCACACACAGAGCTCCAGTGGTGTTACTAGTCTATTTTTTAAGCTGGTACATAAGGGTTTTTCATTATTCCTTATACTTCACATTTATATTTTTAGGATAAAATATTTTATCCTAAAACTATTTTAGGTTTGATATTAAGAAGAATTTATTTTTATTAAGAGTGACTGTGAAATCCTTCCACGGGCCTAACCAACTAAGTCATTCCAGAAATGAACTAAAGAGAAGGTTGTGTCTGGCTGAGGCAATTCCAAGGCTTAGATTCTCCTCTGCCCTATTAATGTGATTAAACTGCACATAATAGGACAGTTTCTGGAAGACAAGGCCTTGATGTATTACATTTCTCTTTTAAGTGTGAAAACTTAAAAGATTAGGTGTGAAAACAGGATGCTGTTTAAAAAAAGTCATATCTGCAACCATCCAGACAACTGCAGATCTTTTTGTATAATGAAAAGGTGTCATCAAAGGACCTTTTACTCAAAGTGTGATGTTTGGTGTAGCAGCACCGCTACCAGTTGGGAGCTGGTTGGAAAGGCAGACTATGCCCCACCTCAGATCTACTGACTCAGAGTCTGAATTTTAATAAGATCTCTAAGTGATTCTTGTATTCTCCCTCTCTCTCTGTCCTTCCCCTGTTTGCAAGCGTGCACTCTGTCTCTCAAAATAAATAAATCAACTTAAAAAGAAAAAAGCAGCCCCCAGCATCAGGAGGGGGGCAGCTTATGGAAGCTCCCAGGTTTAACTGTAACAGATTTGTCTCTTCCATGACCCTCTCTTTGTTGGCCCAAACATTTATAAGTAGAGACTTTATTTATTTATGTTTCTTTCCTCTTTCCAACTATGCTGGGCTGTGGCACTCTCAACCATTCAATAAAAACTTACTGAGCACTGAGGATAGGGTAGTGAATAGGATGACATGGCTCAGAATATCAAGGAGCTTCCAAAATACAGATACTAAATGAGTAATTACAAGTTTGGTGAATGTTAGAAAGCAAACAATTTTAGAGCTGGAGATGGGGAGTCAGAAGAAAGTAATCTCAGCTTAGATAAGAAGGCATATATGTAGGTGAGATGTGGGTGAAGTGGGGATTATTCCAAGCACAAGGGGTACCCATGAATGGAGCTCGTTGGGCATTTATATGTGTATTCCTAAAGCCTCGCACAGTTCTTGGCATACAATAAGTGCTTAATGAGTGTTTGCAGAATCAATACGTGTTCTGTCATATTTCAGACATCTACTCTCTGGCATGGGAGATAGTGGAAGCTTTATTTTCCTTTTCAAAGGAAATAAGATCCCTTAATGGGGGAAATGAGAAGGAAGAGAGCTGACTGTTGTGCAAATTGCTAAATTGGAACTGTGAGTGGGAACGAAAAATTGATTTACATGATTTTCCTCCCAGAGGCAACTTGACAATTTATTCTGTTCTGGAGAATTTTCAGTTTTTGGCTTCAAAACCAAGCTGTTCCTTATTCTGAATTTCTTGGCCTGCTGTGAAACTAGCATTTAGTGTCTTTTACAGCATACCCTGATTAGGTCATGGAAATTCACAGCTAGATCAAACCAGTATATGGAAAATTTGAAACTTTCACTGCCCATTTTACTTCACTGTGTTGGAAGAAACATTGATTTTTAAATCATTTTTTTTTCAAAAGCAGTATTATCTAATGATCATAATTGCCATCATTCATTGAACACATACTATATATACTTTACAGAGCAAAAGCCTTATATTAACTCTATACGAGAGTAAGTTGAGCCATATGAAAATTGCCAAATATTAGCAATTCATATGGTTCAACTTAATATTGTTTTCAGACTCTCCTCTTAGAAACTTATAAAGAGATTAGAGAATCCCTGATTGCCATAGCCCTCCTCCAAAATTAAGCAGAGTTTTCGCATTAGATAAATCCTGCGAGAGTTACAGCTCCTTAATAACATCCACCCATCTTATTCCCATTAGTCCATGTGTCTACCGTGGTTTACACACTGTAGTGAAGTGGTTTACAATCCATTTCCCCTGCTAGCCTTAAGTTCCTTGAGGGTGGAGGTTTTTTTTTTTTTCTTTCCCGTCTTGCTCATTTTTGTATCCTTGTGCATAGAGTGTTTGAAAAGTATTTGTTAACTTGAAGCTTTAATAACATTTCTGCCGAGACTAGATTAATCCTATTGATTTTTTACTGGAAAATGCTCGGTAATCACTCCACCGGGGCTTTTGCATTTTAGAATCAGTCTGAGAAGGAGTACTGCATTTGGCATTCTTGAACTCCTAGGAGTTTATCTATGTACAATTATGCAGAAATTGTCTCCACCCCACCCCACAGAAAAGTCCAAAGGTGCTCTCTCGCCTCCCTCACCTCCTTTAGGTATTTCCTTAAATGGCATCTTTTCTGCCGCCTTCCCTGAGCACCCTATTTAATATAAGTCATCCCTCAAACACTTTCTCTGCTTATGTCCCCCCATAGCACCTATCACCGTGTAATAGTTTACATTTTGCTTATTTCTTTTGCATATTTTCTTTCCCAACCGACTAGAATGTAAGCTCATAGGTGATTTTTCACACAGGCACTGAATTAGTAGGCAAAATGTTTCATTTTTGAACAAAATGGACGGGTATTTGGGAGTGTGGGCCGCAATTTTATCTTTAGCTTCGAAGTGACATGGTGACCTGGCCTGGTGTGGATCTTACTTGCCTGGGTATTAAAGAACTCACGTTTCCGGTGGTCTCTAACCATTGTCTGAATAATTAATTACAGGGTGCCCCACACGTGGCCTCAGAGTTACTCCTCCCCACCCCCTCCCTCGCTGATCCCGGGGGGTGAGCTAGCAAATGCGTGGGGACCCAGATGTTACCGCCTTATTTCCCCTTTTTCCAAGAGACAGGGTTTTCCTGCTTCGGGCCTGGGGGATGCGGTTGGATAGAAAAGTCAAGATTCCGACCCAAGACCTGGGTAAAGGAAGGGGGAAAGGGCATGTCTATAAATTTTAGGCCTCAGGCCTGCAGCCCGCCCGGCAGGCGGCTGGGGAACGGAGTGCTGGGGTCAGCGCGGGGTACCCACTGGGAAGCTCCAGTGAGCACCCGGGACCGGGAAGGGGTTGCTTGAGGTCCCGCCCCTAAACCTCGCATCCCCCTCCCCTCTTTGGGAAGCCTGGGGGCGGGGTTTGTTTACTCCTTGCACGCACCGCCGATCTGGCCAATCCGTAGGGACCGGCGCCTTACGTCACAGATCCGGGAACCAATCGGCACCCACCGTGCTGCTCCGCCGCCAAAGCTTGCGCGGGGGAAGCGGGGCAGTGGCTGGGTTGGGTGAGGGCGGACGAAGCAGCCTGTGATCTAGGCTGCGGCAGCCACTGCTGCTCGGCACGCGGCCGCACTGTGACCCTTCCTTTTTGGGCAGGCTCGCAGGCGCATGCACGGTCGGCGTCCCAAGGCCTTGAACTCCAGGGCCTCCCCTGGGCAGGCCGCGGATCGCCCACCCCTGCCCCGAGTGTGAATCCGCCGGGACCCAGCCGCCACCTAGCGCGGGCGGCAAGGGAGCGACGGCGCCAAAGCCGCGCCCCAGGCTCGGAAGAACAACCCTGAGTGGCCTCCTCGTCCTCTGCAGCCGAGCGGCGGTAAGGTCCGGGGCGAGGGCGCGTGCCCGCGTGCCGAGGGCCTCTGGACCCGGCCGGGCGTGTTCCTGGGCAGGTTTCCCTCTCTGCGCCTCGGGGGCCCCTCGTTACCGCGAGTCCCATCTGTTTATTACCACGCGTTCTCCCGGGCCTGGCCGAGTAACCCCTGAGTGTCTGGGGGGGGGGGTGTCGGAAACCGGCGAGCCCCCCTCCCCCGCCCCATACACACGCAGCAGATTAGGAGCAGGCAACGTCCCCGTGTCATGCCTCGTGGAAGAGAGGAAGGGCTGTTTTCTACTTTCTCGGTCTCTGCAGGTCTTCAGGGCAGAACGATGGCTTCTAAGTCTGGTTTTCTGACTTTTCAGCCTTTCATGAGTCACACGCCTCCATCTGTCTTTACCAGGTGTATTTCAGAGTTGCAAAGCTTTGTGCTCTTGAAAGAACCTCCTAGCCCGCAGAAGGGACTTTGCTTTAAAGTAGAGGATCACTTTTGGGGCCCAGGCTCCTTTGAGAAATTCCAGAGAGCCAAATTCCTCCCCACAGAAAAGTATAAAGGTTTTGTAGAATCTCAGAGAGAGACGGTTCAACTAAGTGGATGAACGCTCCGTCTCTGGTACCAGCTTGTGTTATCTTGCATTGTGTGGTCTCAGTTTCTTCATCTGTAAAATAGTAGTAATTGCCTATTCCGGGTGCTTTGAGGAGTAAATGGACTAATCTGTGGAACGCATTTGGAACACAGCTCACCACATATTAAGTGCTCTGCATGAGTTAGGCATTTTTATTATGGTCTTCCATGAGTGCCGGTTCGGGAAAGTGCCCTGCGTTGTTTCTGTTCTTCTGTTGAGACAGTTAATAGGCTCATCCCTTTCCATACTTACTGCTGAAGCTCCCTTTGAGCCTTTGATACGTTTCTCTTCCTCATTCTATCTCCTAGGGCTCAGGCTCCCTGTCCCACTTATTTGCTCTCTTTTTAGTAAGTTAGTTAGCTCATTCTCTTCCTTCCCCTTTCACCCCTAAATCTTAGTTTTGTGTCTTTTCTTTTGACTTCTATAGCCTAATTTTTTCTGGGCCATTCTTCTTTTCTCTTAATGGTTTGAAATTATCTTCACCTAATAAATACAGTTATTCATCTGTCGTCTGTACAGTGTAATCATCACCCAGTCTGTGTTCAAAGTTAAATATAAAAGGAGTTTAGTTGATCGGACATTGCATGTTGCTTTCCCATTTCCTTGGTTAGCCTATAATTTAGCTAAAGCTTTATCACTATCCTGTTACTGTAATAAATCTTTAATAGTAGTGTCCATTCTCAAGTAGCACCAGGAGAAAAATCAAATGCCTAGACCCACCCTTATGTACTGGCTCTGGATGCTTTTGTTATTTATTAGAACATCGTGTGCCTGGAACTAGAGTCTAGTCTACTGGCAGACGTGGTGTCTGTAGCCCTGTTCTGGCGGTCCAGTTGCAGCAGTGTGGCACCTATATTTATTAAAGGCCTAACACTTACTAAACTTACTTTGGAGTTCTCTTTATTTCTAGTTGTTTAAGAGGGACAACAGAATTTTCAAGTATGTAATACCTCATATTATCATTGTGTGATCATGTAACTTTCTCCCTAACTCTTAAATGTGTAGTCCAACTGGCACTGTCAAGTTTTTCCCTTATAGCCAAAAATCTTTTAACTGTCTGAACTATGTGCTCTCAATACAGCTTGAAATGGGATGTACAGATGTTTATCCTTAATGTGAGAAGCATTTGTGGATGAAAATTATACACTAAAAGACACCCTAAAGGATTCAAAGATAGTTTTTTATAATTAGGAATTGAAATGTGAATGTACATTTCCTTCCCCTCCCTCCCCTTAAACATGATAGGAAGACTGGCTTTATTTTCTTGCTGTTGATAATTTATATTTTATAAAAAATGAATGACTGATTTATATCTACATTGCACCACAGCATATTTAAAGGCCTTTTTAGACATTTGAAAGTCTTTAGAACACGATGAGGGAACAGACTAAGCAAAAATTAAATTCATGGCAAAGGTAGTGAATTAGAACCTGGGTATTCTGACTTCTAGTCTCTTGTTTCTTTGTCAATCTTAACAGTTAACTCAGAACAAAGGATAGAAAGGGAGAGTTTAAAACAAAAGTTTAAAAACAGAGGGAGGAAATTTCTAATTTAGGCATTAAATATTAGATAGTGAGTAGTATATTAGCATCTCTTTTTTTCTATCTTTAAACTTGGGTATGTTTCTTTTAAAGGTTAAATAATAAGCCATATATGTATGAATTACTCACAGTCAAGTTTATATTGTCACTTGGCAAAATTGACTTCATTTTTTTTTTTACCTTGTCATCATATTTTACGCTCTTACTGCAAAGTGCATTATGATGGATCTCAGAAGAAACTAGAAAGCATAGAGTTGAGAGTTTTTTAGATAATAGAATTATAAGTTGTAATGAATTTTAAAGATTATTGAATATGCTTGCATTTTCTTGAATCCTTTTCATTTTGATCGGGGATATATTACTCTAGGGGTGGGATTTAGAAGTAGATTTGTGAACTCTTGGAATTTTATGCAGAATTATATGCACTTGTGTATTTTTCTGGAGAGAAGATTCATAGTTATCTAGTTTCTGAGGCAAAAGTATTTGGAGAACTTCAGTTTTTATAATATGATTTCCTTTACTGAACCAGAAATTACATCTTCACTGGATCTAGTTCTCTCTTCCATTAGTGGGTTTTCAAATATTTGAAGACACTTGTTATATTCCATTAATTCTTTTCTTCCCTAGACAAAATACTCTGTCTTTAACCTCTCCTAATGATTTTGTTGTTTTGATTTGAGCCTTCTCACAATACTGATGGCTTATTTGTGCATTTGTTTGAGTTTGTCCATATTCTTCTTAAAAGTATGGTACCCATAAATATTAACCAGTAGAGAAGACCATAAGTTGCCTCTCTGATTTTAAAGCATGTACTTTAAGATTAAGAGTAGACTTGCTTCTTTGGCAACCATATTGCACTGTTAATTCAAATTAATGCCCTGGCTAAGAAGACAAACTCTGGAGCTAGCCTGCCTGGATTTAAATCCTAGTTCTAAGTTTATCAGCTGGGTGACCTTGAGTAAATTATGTAAACATTTTTGGGGCCACAGTTTTCTCATCTGTAAAATGGGATTTATGATAGTACCTATCATATAGGATTGTTACAAGAAATGAATGAACAGATACTGTATAAAATATTTAGAATGGTCCCTGGCATTTAAATGCTGTATACGTTACCCATTATTATTGATTTTGTAGTCAGCTAAAATTATTGAGTTGTTTTGTTTATACTCCTCCAATTCTTTAATAGAATATTTTTTTGGTAGAACTTTATATTTATCCATATTAAATTTTATCTTGTCAGATGGGTTCTATTCTGTTGACTTAAAAAAAAAAAACTGATTTGGGGCACCTGGGTGGCTCAATCTGTTAAGTGTCTGACTCATGATCTTGGCTCAGGTCATGATCTCATTGTTTCTGAGATCAAACCTTGCTTTGGGCTCTGCCCTGACAGTATGGAGGCTGCTTGGGATTCTCTCTCCCTCTCTGTCTGTTGCTCCCCTGCTCGCGTGTGCATGTGCACTCTCTTGCACGCACTTTCTCTCTCTCTCCCTCAAAAATAAATAAACTTAAAAAGTTTTTAAAAAACTGATTTGGTCATATGATACATAGGGCTTGTTTATTTATCTGTAGATTTGATAAACTTTTAAGTATGATAATGCTGACATTGCCTTCCTGCAGATCTTATTAAAATGTTGAGTAGGCAGAGCCAAGAACAGAGCTCTTGCTCTGCTAGTGACCTCTCTTAAGGGTGATAAAAAAAAAAAAAAAACTTATTAATTCTTTGGTTCAAGTTGTTCACACAGAAATCCAGCTAATTTCATATTATTCACCTCAGATAGTTCCAAGTTTTCACAAGGAATATATAAAAAACTTTAACAATTGCCTTCCGAAAACTCAAATTAATTTTATATACTTTATTTTAAAAATCCTATCAGTTCAGTAGCTGTCAGGAAAAGATCATTAATCTGTTATTATTTGTCCTTGATTAACCATTATACTGGTTTCCAGTGGTGTATGTTGGCTACTACCTTTCCTATGTTCAAACTTCTCTCGGTAATGATTCTAGAATCTTGTCTAGAGTTACATTTAACTTCAGTGATCAATAGTTGGCAGGGCCACCTTTCTCCTGTTTTGAGCAGCAGTACTACATATCCTGTCTTTATGGCCACCTCTCCTGCTTTCCTTAGTTTCTGAACACTTGCCGGCAGCTGTGTGGACATTTCATCTGGAGCAATACACCTTATTGAAGGTTTACTAGGAGCAGTTAGGAACTCTTCTCATTCATACTGACCTTTGGTTTTCATTAACTTACTGATTAAATTTATTAAATGCCCCTTTTACACAAAATACCAATGTTTGTTTCATGCCATCCAATCTGAAAGAATTTTTCTTAATAGAGATGACTGAAGCAGAAAGGGTAATCCACATCCATTTCTCTCCATTGCTGTTGTTGTTCCCATAGTCTGGGCCTCCATTCCTTCTTCTCTGGGCTGCAGTAATAGCTTCCTATTGATCTTCTTTCTTATAATCTTTTTCTGTTTCTAATGCTGAAGCATTATAGCTGGAGGCATCCTTATTTTTAAAATGCATGGGTCTCAGGGCGCCCGGGTGGCTCAGTCGGTTAAGCATCCTTGGCTCAGGTCATGATCTCAGTGTTTCCTGAGTTCAAGCCCCGCGTCAGGCTCTGTGCTGACAGCTCAGAGCCTGGAGCCTCCTTCAGATTCTATCTCCCTCCACCTCTACCTCTCCCCCTCTCATGCTCTGTCTCTTTCTCAAAAATAAATAAACAGAAAATAAATAAATAAATAAAATGCATGGATCTCAGAGGCCCCTAGGTGGCTCAGTCGGTGAAGCGTCCGCTTCAGCTCAGGTCATGATCTCACAGTTCGTGAATTCCTGCCCCACATCGGGCTTTGGTCTGACAGCTCAGAGCCTGGAGCCTGCTAGGGATTCTCTCTCCCCCACTCTCTGCCCCTCCCCTGCTTATGTTCTCGCACCCGTGTGCTGCGCTCTCTCTCTCTCTCTCTCTCTCTCAAATTAATAAACATTTAAAAAGAAAAAAAAGTTTAAATGCATGGGTCTCTTTAAAGTCTTTTCTTCCCCGTTGGAGTAATTCAGTTTTTAACTTTGAGTAATTCCCAACTTCTTAGCTTGTTTTCTGTTTATTGTCCTTTTAAATTCAATCCCCCCCCTCCACCTTTTTAACCTTTCTTATTCTTAGGGGTGGTATGAACCATCAGCCAGATAGGATGGAGAGATGGCGACTCCCATCAGCTGGTCTTTGTGTGAGTCACCTAGACAGATATGGAGTGGTTATGATGTTATGGGTACTATGTAGGCACTGAGTTGACAAAGGAACATGATACAACTTCAGCCCTTCAAAAATTCTAAATGCAGGAAAAGATAGAATGGAGGAAAGTATTTGAAGAACCAGAAATCTTTTTTTTTAATACTCATAAGTATAATAAGCATAAGCTTTTAACAGACTCCATTTTACTTTAAAAAGAGCCAAGTGTGTTGTTACTTAAGGATGAGTTTGTTAAACCTATTCCCACTTCTCAGAGGCCCCAACCTCTGAAGTATATGAGATACCACCCTCAAAAAAAAAGACAACCAAAAAACTGGCAGCACTAACTTCTCTTTTATAGTCCACTTCAGAGTGGACACTTTAAAAAAAATCAATGTATTAAGTTTTTCTTCACAGCATCCTTGAAATTGTGGTGGTAATGTAAAACTAAGTATAAAAAAGGATTTATTAAATGCTATTCAAAGGAAAGAAAAGTGATGATAAGCAATTGCTCTAAAAACATATACAGGTAACAAATGGTGGTCAATAAAGTGATTTCTAGGTTAGTAAGTGTTTGGAAAACCTGTCCGGTAAGTAATTCTGCACTAATTGATACATTTTTAGCTATAAAATCTTTACAAGTAGAAAAATTTTGTAGGCCTAATGATTGTTGTTACGTTGAACAAATCAGTATTTGTAGGTAACAGAATATATTACTTGTGCAGGCATTCCAAGAAACATAAACTGAAATTCTGTGTGAACAATTCCATCATTAAGTATGAAAAGCAGTAAAATTTTTACTGATACTAACATTCTGCCTGAAATTTTGCTGTTAAGTTCATACTGTCCCAGACATACTGTATCACAGTTGCTGTAAAAGCAGCTACTAAAGTATTCTCTCTTCCCAAATCAAATTATTTTCTTTTATTGTTATTGTATCAGGTCAGGTGCTATTCTCAGGATAATCTGGACTATCAGATACTACAACTCTGAGAAAGATCTCTTTTGAGTTATTAGTTTTTTAGGTTAGTTGAAGTTATGCTCTGGGGAAAGAGTTCAAAACAATTGAATTTCTTCTCTTGACAAAAGTGACAAAAAATAAGAATACATTTCAAGAAACTGAAATGCTAAGCAAAAGCATGTGAAATTCATGTTAAGGAAATGATTTTCAGAAAGGGGTCGCTCCATACAAAACACTTCTTCCTTACAACAAAGAAATTCCAAGGGAGAAGTGAGAGAGATCATACTAAGTAAAGAAAATAAGAGATTCTGTTAAGGTAAGCAGCTCACTGAAAAAAATGAAATCTTGTTCACAAGGCCTTTCCTCCGTAATCTGCAAAACATAAAATACCACAATATATATTTTTAGGATTAAGTAAGAAGATAAAGATCCATAATCTGAGTACTTTGTGTTCATCATGAATTCATAATGGCTTTACTTTACCCAATACCTACTATGTGATAAGGATCTCATTTAATCTTCCCCCAAAGTGTATGAGATAGATTTTATTGTCTTTCATTTTACAGAAAAGGTCACACAGGTTGCTCTTCTGGGATCAGAAAAGCAGTAATGGCAGAGCTGGGGCTGAAACATGAATCTGTAGGACTCTAATGCTAGCCACTTCACTGTATTGTCTTGCTGACATACTGTTTTATGCCTGTAACATTCAACAAGAGCCTAGAATCTTTACAGCTTCTTCTTAGGCCTTTCCGGTATAGTTTCTATTTTTTGTAGAGTGTCGTGAATTCATCCATATATAAGTGAGTGACTTCAAAATTAGCCATTGTTTGTGATTGATTATCCTTTCACTGTGTCACTCTTTTACTATATTTTAAAAAAGAGGCAATATCTGTGTAATGTATGTGGTATCTTAAATTCAGCTGTATTTCAGTTAATTGGTTAAATAATGATTATGAGCTGTGTGAATCTATTATACTGACTGGTTTGCTGTGAATAAAAATAAGTATATACTTATGGGGCACGTGGGTGGCTCAGTTGGTTAAGCGTCCGGCTTCAGCTCAGGTTATTATCTTACAGTTCGTGGGTTTGAGTCCCACATCGGGCTGTGTGCTGACAGCTCGGAGCCTGGAGCCTGCTTCAGATTCTGTGTCTCCCTCTCTCTCTGTCCCTCCCCCGCTAATACTCTGTCTCTCTCTCTCTCTCTCTCTCTCTCTCTCAACAATAAATAAACAATAAAAAAATTAAAAAAAATTCTTTTAAAGTACATACTTGGATAAGACATTAACCTAAGTTCTTTGTAACATAAACATTTTTATTGTATTGTAAGTTCTATATTATGTGTCACATGTCCTTTTGAATTGTTCAAAAATTAGGTAGGCTAAAAGATAAAATGGGTATAATGAAATGATGTAAAATCTTGAACTTGTGATGAAAGAAGAGAAAAAGGCTACAAGTGTTTTTAGAAAGTAAGAAGAATAAAAATATAATAGCAAATAATAGTGGCAGTGTTCATTGTTAGTCACAGAACAGGAGCACCATGTATTTTGTAGTCACAGATGCGGTAGCTAATTCATTTTGGGTCTGGTAAATTGAATATGCAACAAGAAAATAAATGTATTTGAAAATAAGAATGATAGTACATATCTTTTCATCAAAGTAGAAAATCTAGCACAAAAGAATTTTATTCTTTTTGACTTTAACTCTAGGCATATATCAAAGCATTCTGACAAACTGCCGAATGGAGCTCAGATTGCATATCTGTGTACTATCTTCATACAAAAAGTGTCTGTCTTATTAATACTTATTCCTGTTTCTATAAAATTCACTCCAGTATTTCACCCTGGAAAAAAAAAAACAGTTTGACTCAGATTGGCTTTGAGTGAAAATAGACAACTGTTACATTAACTTAACTTACTTTTATGTAAAGATTTTTCTCATTATTTTTCATCATCTTAATTACCTCAAGGGATTCTAGAATAATTCTCAGCCTGCCATGTAGCTATTTATTAGGCTTGCTAGAACAATTGGTAGAATATGAAGCAATTTTTCATGTTGTGCTGAAGCTGTTTTGATGAATTCGATGAATTTTATGCAGTTAAAATAGTTACATCTATTTTAATTAACCAGTCTGTCGTTGGTAATATTTGTATGTCCAGTATTGGAAGGTCCCATAGTTTACATTTTCTGGTGTTACTGTGTGTGAATATTATTGTGTCTGATAGTCCTCTATCAGAGGACTCTATCTACTGTTATTTTTTTTTTAGTTTGTTTATTTATTTTGAGAGAGACAGAGAGAGAGAGAGAGAGGGCAAATATGGGAGGGGCAGAGAGAGAGAATCCCAAGCAGGCTCCACACTGTCAGTGCAGAACTCAGTGTGGGGCTCAAACTCACAAATTCTGAGATCGTGACCTGAGCCAAAATCAAGTCAGACGCTTAACCAACAGAGCCACCCAGGCGCCAGTGTTAGTTTTAAGAGTGTGTTCTAGGAGATTAGGTGGCTAAGGATGAGGAAATAAAGTAGGCCAGTTGTGCTTTCTGGATTCTTCTAGGCTTAGGGTCTCAGCTTTACCTTTTTGACTTCTTATATTAATATTTAGCTGTTACCAATTTTAAAATTTTCTAAAAGGCTTTCTTCATATTTTTGGTCCCATCTCTAGAGTTATAATCATGTTTTTAAAAAACTATACTTTTAATTGAAAGGTGGTTGATTTTTAAAATTCCACAATTTTTCACTAACTAAACAGCTGTGTAATCAGCACCCTAAATCCAGAAAGACTATTATCAGCACCCTAGTAGCCCTTTGCAGTCACGAACCCCTCATCCCCTAGGGAACTATCATAACTTCTAACAGCATGGATTGGTAAAACTACCTTTAACCACATCTACATCTAGTTCTTTTGATGGTTACCACTCCTAATGGTATGATTATTGCTCTCTTTCTTTAAAAAAACTTTTTATTTTGGACTAATTTTAGGCTTACAGGAAAGTTTTAAAAGTTGTACAGAGAGTTTAATTATATCCTTCAGCCCATTTCCCCTAATGTTAACATTTTATGCAATCATAGTATAATTATTAAAAGCAAGAAACTAACATTGGTACAATATTGTTAGCTAAACTACAGACCATATTTGAATTTCATCAGTTTTTTTTTTCACTAATGACATTTTCTGGTCCAGGGTCCTGTCCAGGTTCTGACATTGCATTTAGTTGCCATTTTATTTAGTCTTCTCTATTCTCCAGTAGTCTTCAGTTTTTCTTTGTTGCACGACCTTGACACTTTTGAAGCATACTGATTGTTATGTTTTTTAGGATGTCCTCTTTTGGGTTTGTCCATTGTTGTCTCATGGGAGTGAAGTTATGCACCTTTAGTAAAAATACCACCAAAAATGATGCGTCTTTCTTTCATAGAACATCATTTCAAAGGGTTCATGTCAATATGTCTTATCATTAGTGATGTTTACCTTGGCCACTTGGTTAAATTGATGGATGTCTGGCTTCATTTTTTACGTCTAGTTCTCTAATACTTTGGAGTTTATTCTTGTGTATGGAGTGAGATATGGCTCAAATTTTCTTTTCCAAAATGACTACCTAGCACTCTTTATTAAAAAATTCATGTTTTTAACTGGTACAGAAAAACATTTGAGGGAATCCAACAGTCTTCCATAATAAAAACACTCAACAAACTAAGAACAGAAGAGAGCTCCTCAACAAAAGAAAGGCCATATAAGGGAAAGCCCACAGCTAACATCAACACTTAGTGGTAATAGACTAAAAGCTTTTCTTCTAAGTTCAGGAATAAGACAAGGATTTTTGCATTTACTTCTTTGATTTAACATAGTATTGGAACTCCTAGCTAGACCAATTAGCCAAGAAAAAGAAATGAAAGTCATCTAAATTGGGAAAAAGAAGCAAAGTTATCTCTGTTTATAGACAATAAGATCTTATATGTAGAAAATCCTAAAGATTTTGCATACAAAAACCTTAGAACTGATAAATGCAGCAGAATTACAGGATAAAAAGTCAGCACACAAAAATCAGTACAGCATTTCTGTACACTAACACAGTGAACAATTCTAAAATGAAATTAAGAAAGTCCTATTTAGGGTAGCATAAAAAAAAATGAAATATTTAGGCATAAACTTAACCAGAGAGGCAAAACATGGTGTGCTGAGAACTACAAAACATTGCTGAGAGACGTTAAAGAAGACACAAATAGATGGACAACCTGTGTTCATGCTTGGAAGACTTAATATTGTTAAAATACACAAAGTGATATGTAGAATCAATGCAATTCTTATCAAAATCCCAATGATGTTTTTTATGGAAACAGAAAACTCCATTCTAAAATTCACATAGAATCTCAAGGGACCCTGAATAGCCAAAACAGTCTTGAAAGAGAACAAGGCTGGAGGACTCACATTTCTCAATTTCAGTACTTATTACAAAGTTTCAGTAATCAAACAAGATGGTACTAGCATAAAGCCAGACTTGTAAATCAGTGGAATATAATAGAGAGCCCAATACAAACCCTTGCTGTATGGGCAAATGATTTTCAACAAGGGTGCCAAGACCCTTGGCAACCTTTTCAACAAACGATTTTGGGGAAACTGGATTTCTACTTGAAAAAGCATGAGGTTGGACCTTACTTGATACCATATACAAAAATTAACTCAAAATGAATCAAAGACCTAAATTTAAGGGCTAAAACCACAAAACTCTTAGAAAAAAAGATAGGGAAGAAATTTTATGACATTTGATTTGGCAAAGATTTCTTGGACCTGATACCAAGAGCACAAGTACCAAAAATAAAAATAGGTAAATTGGACATCATCAGAATTTAAAACTCATAAAAGATACCAACAACAGAGTGAAAAGACAACCTGTGGAATGGGAGAAAATATTTGTAAATCTTACATCTCTTAAGGGATTAATATCTAGAATCTATAAAGAACTCCTACCAAAAACAACCTGATTCAACAATGGATAAAGGACTTGAATAGACATTTCTCCAAAGAAGATATACAAATGGCCAACAAGCATATGAAAAGATGTTCAACATTACTAATTATTAGGAAGATGAAAATCACAACCACAATGAGATCCCACTTCACATTTTTTAGGATGGCATCTATCAAAAAAAATAAATAGAAAGGAAAAAAGAAAGAGAGAAAATAACAAGTGTTGATAAGGATGTGGAGAAATTGGAACCCTTGTACACTGTTGTTGATGGGAACATAAAATGGAACAGCTACCATGGAAAATAGTATGGAAGTTCCTTAGAAAATTAAAAATGGAATTACCATATGCTTGAGCAATTCACTTCTGGGTATATACTCAAAAGAATTGAAAGCAGAGTCTTGAGATATTTGTGCACCCATGTTTACAAAAGGTAGAAGCAACCCATGTGTCCATCAGCATATGAATTTGGGTAAGCAAAGTGTGGCATATACATAAAATGAAATATTATTCAGACTTCAAGAAGGAAAAAAGTTCTGCCACATGCTATAACATGGATGAACCCTCAGGCCAGTATGCTCAGTGAAATAAGCCAATTCTAGAACAAATACTGTATGATTCTACTTATATTCTACTTAGTCAGAATATAGAGACAGTAGAATGATGGTTGTCAGGGGCTGGGAAGAAGGGAGTATGTGGAGTTATTGTTTAATGGTTATGGGGTTTCAGTTTTTCAAGATGAAGAGAGTTCTGGAGGTTGGTTACATGCAGTGTGAATGTACTTGATGTACTGAACTTTATACTAAAAAATAGTTAAGGTAGTAAATTTCAGGGGAGCCCGACTAGCTCAGTTGGTAAAGCATACAATTCTTGACCTCAGGGTCATGCATTCAAGCCCCATGTAGGGCTTAAATAAAACAACTTAAAATAAAACAACCCCTCCCCCAAAAAGGTAAATTTTATGTTGTGTGTATTTTACCACAATTTCAAAAGTCACCTGAAGAAAAAAAAAGTCCACCTTTACTCAGTCACTGGAGATGCTACCTTTGTCATATACTAAATTTATATATATATTTGGGTCTAATTCTGGACTTTCTATCCTGTTTCACTGATCTGCTAGTCAATTCATGCCTCGGTACCACAGATTATATTTAATTATAGAGGCTATACAGTATTTTTAATGTCTGGTAAGGCTGTTTTTTCTTAGTAGTTTTTCATTATTTTCTTGGTTATTCTTGCATGTTTGTATTTTCATATCAATTTTGTTTTGTTTTGTTTTGTTTAAGTAGGCTCCACAGCTAATGTAGGGCTTGAACTCAAGACCCTGAGATCCAAAAGTTGCATGCTCTACAGCCTGAACCGGCCAGGTACCCCCCTCCATATCAACTTTAATATATCAACTTGTCTGACCTAATAAATGGCTTGTTCATATTTTGATTGGGATTACATTAAATGTATAAATTAAGTTAGGGAGAATTTATATCTTTATAAGGTTCAGTTATCTTTACCCAAGAACAGGATGGGACTTTCCATTGTTCATGTCTTATTGTCTTTTAGGAGTTTTAAAAAATTTCCTCAAATGTTTTTTTTTTTAAAGAGCTTTATTAAGATATAATTCACATAAAATTAACCTTTTAAAGTATATAATTCAGTCATATTATATTCACAGGTATGTGCAAGTATCCCCACTACCCACTTCCAAAACATTTCCATCACCCCAAGAAGAAACGATGTACCCATTAGCAGTCACTCCCCATCCGTCTTCTCCCTCCTGCCCCTGGCAACTAATCTACTTTATGTTTCCATGGATTTGCCTACTTTGAATATTTCATATACAGTAAAACCAAGGTGTGCACGCATAATTCATTCTGGAAACATGCTTGTAATCCAAAGCACTGTATATTAAAGTGAATTTCCCCGTAAGAAATAATGGAAACTCAGATGATTCATTCCGCACCCCAAAAATATTCATATTAAAATGATTACAATACTGTAATACAATACAAAATAAAGAAGAAAATACAAAATATAAAGAAAAGTAGACAAATTAACCTGCACTTATCTTTGAAAACTTTTGTGGCTGGTGTGAGGAAGAAGAGAGAGGAGGGTTATTGTGTAGCACGACTGTCACTATCCCCAATGGAATCACTGCTATCTGTTGGCTCAGTGAAATCTCTTTCTTAAATTTAAAAAAAAATTTTTTTTATATTTGAGAGAGAGACAGTGTGAGCGGGGGAGGGACAGAGAGAGAGGGAGACACAGAATCTTGAAGCAGGCTCCAGGCTCTGAGCCCAACACGGGGCTCAACCTCATGAGCCATGAGATCATGACCCGATCCAAAGTCAGACGCTTAACCGACTGAGCCACCCAGGTGCTCCCAGAATCCTTTTCTTTTTGTGCACCTTTAACAAGGAACCTATCCAATGACACTTGCTTTTGCCTCCTTTTGAGAATTTTGCATAAATGTGGCGTTGCATTGTCATTAAACAGATTTATTGCTTGCACTGCTACTGCCTTTTTCAGGTGGTGCTTTTCTACAAAATTTTGCACTGTTTCCCACAATTTACACATCTCCCTAATTTAATTTGAAGTGAGGGATTCCTCCGCCTTTTTCGCCTCTTCCTCTGCAGATGAGATCTCCTCTGCTCTTGTTCACAATGCAGATCCATCAGTTTGTCAGTTGTCAGCTTCTGGCCATGTTCCTCCACCAGCTCTTGAGTGTCGTCCTCATTCACCTCCAGTCCCATGCTCTTCCCCAAAGATACAGTTTCATCAACAACTGGTGGCTCCTGTTTGTTAATGAGCAAGCCCCTCTAAGTCATGTCCAAGAACGCAGTCAGGCCACAGTTTCCTCCAAGCAGAATTGAGGGTTCTCTTGGTGACCCCATCCCAGGCTTTATTGATGATCTTGAGGCAGTTCACAATGTGGAAATGATTTTTCCAAAACTCTCAGAGGGTAAGGTTTGTTCCTTCGGTCACCTCAAAGCATTTCTGAAATAATGCTTTGGTGTAAAGCTTTTTAGAGTTTGAAATGACCTGCTGATCCATGGGCTGGAGGATTGGAGTGGTATTGGGAGAAGGAACTTGACCTTAATGAACTCAGATTGCTCCAGTATGTCGTCCTCAAAGCCTGGAGGATGAGCAGGAGGATCATCTATAACCAGCAAGGCTTGGAGTGGCAGATTGTTTTCTAAAAGGTATTTCTTCACTGCAGGACTGAAGACCTTGTTGATCCACTCAACGAACAAGATACGAGTGACCCAAACCTTGCTGTTGGACCTCCACATAACATTTAATGGTCTCTTTTGCACCTTGCATTTCTTGAAGGCTTGTAGGTTCTCGGAGTTATATATGATCAAAGGCTTGAGTTTGAAATCCCTGCTTGCATTAGCACAAAACAAGGGGGTGAGGTGGTCTTTCATGGGCTTGTGACTGGGCATTACATTCTCTTCTTCTGTAATGTAGGTCCTCTTTGGCACCTTTTTCCAAAAAAGCTCTGTTTCATCATATTTAAAAACTTGCTCCGGCGCCTTTTTCCAAAAAAGCTCTGTTTCATCGTATTTAAAAACTTGCTCCGGCAGGTAACATTTGGAAACCGTGAGCTTCGGGAACTTGGTAGCAAATGCCTCAGCTGCCTTAGCGTCCAAACTCGCAGCCTCTCCATGCCTCACAACATTATGAATGCCACTTCTCCTCTTAAAGTTATCAAACCATTCTCTGCTTGCCTTGAAGCCTTCTTCATTTTCTGTTGACATAGCTGGCAGTGTACTCATGAGGTAGGTGTAGGAGGCCTTTGCTTTCCCACAGATAAAGTTCTTGGTCATAGTACCACTTGCTAGTTGCTTCTCATTCATCCAAACCAGAAGCCACTTTTCTACATCTTCCAGAACACGTGGCTGTTGCTTTGATATTTGCGTGACTCCCTTTGCTGCATCTAGCCCCCTTATTTCTTTTTTCTTAATATTGTGCAAATGGTGATTGTAGACTTCTTATAAAATCTTGCAATTTTGGCCACTCACATACCTTGTTTGTACTTCTCAATGATTTCCTTCTTAACTTCCACTGTAATTATCTTCATCTTCTTACCACCTTGTTTTCAACCTTTTTCGGCATGGGGCCATTGTATACATTCACACGGATGTTGACTACAGTATAGTATTAAACTCTTAACATATACTATATTTAATGTAGCTGACAATAAGGAAGCAGAGGCATGGGTCTATAGAATGGAGCAGATCATTCCTAAGCTTACTCTTGTATGGAAAAGCAAAGGACTGTCCCATAGGTGCTTTGAAGTGACAAAAAATACACTGGTACAAGTTAAGGGTACCTTCCAGTGTTCTGAAAAAATCACTGACTTCTGCCAAACACTGCGGCTGAGCATTCGAACATGGGGATGATCACCCACAATCTCGCAGTGAGAGAGAGAGAGGATCCATTGGCTCAGTTGTGATCATATGACATTCAGCATCACATACTATTTGTATTGCAAGACATAACTTGTTTATCAAATTAAAATTTATTAGAAATGTTTGCTTGTCTTAAACACTCTCAGAACAAGTTACTCGCAATCCAAGGTTTTACTGTAAAGGGAATCATACAGCCCTATGTGACTGGCTTCTTTCACCTAACAATATTTTCGAGGCTTTTACGTGCTATAACATGTATCAGTACTCCATTCCCTTTTATTGCCAAATAATACTTCATTGTGTGGATATACTTTACACATACACTTCATTATGTTTATTATTCATCAGTTGGTGGACATTTGGGTTTGTTTACACTTTTTGGTTATTATAATAATGCTGTTTGACTGTTCACGTATAGGCTTTGTGTAGATATAGGCTTTCAATTCATACTTAAAACTCATAGAAGTTTTATACATTTCTTATAATCTATTTTTATGTATTTCATCTTTGCTATTGGGTTGTCTTTACTATTATAATCTTCCTAGTATTTATTGATTTTTGTTTTCCTGTATTTATTGTGTTGCTGTACATTAGTTAAATTCAATTGTAACTTAATATTGGTTTTTTTTTTTAAGTTTATTTATTTTGAGAAAAAGACAGAGAGAGCACAAGCAGGTTGTGGGGCAGAGTGAAGGAGAGACAGAATCCCAAGCAGGCTCCACACCATCAGCACAAAACCCAATGCTGGGCTCAAATTTAGGTAAACTGTGAGATCGTGACCTGAGCCAAGATCAAAAGTGAGGCGTCCGACCCACTGCACCACCCAGGCGCCCCTATCAGTTCTGTTCTCACCTGGTTTTGGTGTAAAGGTTATGCTGACCTCATCAAATGAGGCACTGTTTGGAAGAGAATTCTTTGGAAGACAATGTGATTCCTTCATTTGGAAGGGGGCTGGTTTCCATATATGCCTCTTAGATCAAACCTACTAACTGTATTGATGAAATTTTATATTTGGCTCATCATTTCTAAGAGATATGTTAAAATTTCCTTATATAATTGTAGATTTCTCCATTTCTCCTTGTACATTTCTCATTTTTTACCTTAACATTTGTAAACTATGTCATAAAATATTTTGAAATTTAGAGTATTTGTGTCTTCCTGCTGAAAAGAACCTTTAATCATTATATCCTCTCTATCCTCTGTAATGCTCTTACTATAAAGACCATTTGTCTATTTATAGAGTCACATTGTCTTTCTGTTTTCATTCTGTTACTCTCTGAAGGTGTGCTTTTGGCATGTCTCTTGCAAAGAGCAGTTGAATTTTGTTTTGCTTTTTGTTTATTTTAAACCCAGTGTGACACTCTTTTAAAAACTAATGAGTGTACTTAGGTATTTTTGTTTTTCTATCATCTATTTATACTGCTTTTTCTGTGCTGCTTCTGTTCTGCTTTCCTACGTGCTTTTGATTACTCTTTAATACTTTGATTGGTTGCCTTTACATTTTTAGTGAGCACATTTAATTTATCATTTCCTAAAAAACACCAGGCCCTTAGAATTCTTTCATTCTGATCAAGCTTCTCCCTTCTTATGTTATTGTTGTCCAGACTGTATTTCCTCCTGTTCCTCCCCACTCTTAACCTTTTCATCTTTTAAAATTATTCACTAGAGCTATTGTACAGATGATGTTTGTTTATATATACTCCTTTTTTATTCTTTTGTTCTTCTTTCTTGAATTTTTTTTGCAGTTTCAGTTTAGTTCCCATTTTCTTGAAGTTTATTTTTTGGATATCTCTTTATTGAGTGTCTACTGATGGTAAACTCACTGAATATGCCTTTATTTCACCCTTATTTTTGAAAAGTAGTTTAAAATTCTAGTTTGCTATTATTTTCTTTTAGTTGGCACCTTGAGGATTTCACAGTGTTTTGTTTTTTTAATTTTTTTTAATGTTTTATTTATTTTTGAGAGAGAGGGGGACAGCGTGAGCAAGGGAGGGTCAGAGATAGAGGGAGACACAGAATCCGAAGACAGGCTCCAGGCTCTGAGCTAGCTGTCAGCACAGAGCCCAACGTGGGGCTCGAACCCACCAACTGTGAGATCATGACCTGAGCTGAAGTCAGATGCTCAACCGACTGAGCCACCCAGGCGCCCTTTGTTTTTTTTTTTTTGTGTGTGTGTGTGTGTTTTTGCTTTTAATGTTGTTGAGAAGTCTTCTGCTGCAGTCTGTCATTTCTTTGTAGATATCTGTTTTTCTCTCTGCTTGACTTTTTTCCCCAGGGTTGTTTTTTTTTGTCTCGTTTTCTTTATAGTGGTTAAGTACACAAACATAAAGTTTACTATCTTAACTATTATTTTTAAGTTTATTTACTTATTTTGAGAGAGAGCAAGCGAGAGAGGGACAGAGAGAGGGAGACAGAAATCCCAAGCAGGCTCCGCACTGTCAGCACAGAGCCCAATGTGGGGCTCAAACCCAGGAAGTACGAGATCACAACCTGAGCTGAAGTCAGACCGTAACCAACTGAGCCACCCAGATGCTGCCCTATCTTAACCATTTTTAAGTGTACAATTCAGTGTTAAGTGCATTTATATTGTTGTGTTACTGTTACCACCATCTCCAGAACTCCTCATCTTGAAAAACTTAAAACTCTGCCTTCATTAAATAGTAACCCCTCATTCTCTCCTCCCCTTAGCCCCTGACAACCACCATTGCACTTTCTATGATTCTGACTAATCTCAGTGGTCATATAAGTGAAATAAGTAGAATTAGACAGTATTTATCTTTTTCTGACTGGCTTATTTCACTTGGTATAGTGTCCTCAGGGTTCATCCATGTTCTAGCAGATGTGAGAATTTCCTTCCTTTTTAAAGCTGAATAATATTAATATTCTTTTGTACGGATATATGACATTTTGCTTGTCAGTTTATCTGTTGATGGACACTTTGGTTACTTCCACTTTTTAGCTACTGTGAATAATGTTGCTGTGAACATGGGTGTACAAGTATCTCTCTGAGACCCTGCTTTCAGTTCTTTTGAATGTATTCCCAAAAGTGGAATTGCTGGATCATATAATCCTATTCTTAATTTTTTGAGGAACTTCCATACTGTTTTCCACAGAGACTTTACCATTTTATATTCCTACCAGTAGTACACAAGAGTTCCAGTTTTTCTGTATCCTCACAACACTTTTTTATTTTCTTTCTTTCTTTTATTTTTTTTAATAGTAGTCACCCTAATGAGTATGAGGTGGTACCTCACTGTGGTTTTATTTTTCATTTCTTTAATGTTTAGCTATGTTGAGTGTCTTTTCATGAGTTTGTTGACAATTTATATATCTTCTTTGGAGGTCTGTTCAAGTCCTTTATCTGTTTGTTAATCAGGTTGTTTTGTTATTATTGTTGTTGAGTTTTAGGTGTTCTCTAAGTGTTTTGGATATTGATGCCTTATCAGATACATGATTTTCAAATATTTTCTCCCATTCTGAGGGTGGCCTTTTTACTTTGTGGATAGTGTTTTTTGATGCACAGAATTTAAAAGTTTTCATGAAATCCTGTTTGCTTTTTCTTTTTTTGCTTATACGGTTGGTGTCATCCTCTGCCTGCTCTAAGATCTCTTTCTTTTTAATGTTTTGCTGTGTCTGGGTGAATTGTTTTTGTTTTGTTTTATTCTGTTTTTAATTGGAGGCCATTGTGAAATCTGAAATCTGAGGATTTTTAGATCTTTTTACTCCCCTGATTCCCAGAGTCTAGAGCTAGAGGGAGACATTTTCTTGTCTTTTTTTTTTAATGTTGGTTGATTTTTTTTCCCCCTCCCTAGTCCATTCTTTTACTGAGAATGTATGAAAGGGGGGTAAGGGAACCTCAGTTTTAACTCTTAACTTCATGTGGTTCCCAAGGCCTTGTCTCTTGTCATTATACAGCCATTAAAAGGCAAAAATTTTGGTTATTTATATTGACAAATTCCTCCATGGCAGCTGAAAACTTTGTGTTCTTTGTGAGCTCAGTGTTGGAGAGAATATTTATTTGATTTCTTCATTTCTAGATGTTAAGGTGAAGTTTACAGATCAGAAGTGTTGACAGAAACAGAAATGTCATATTTTTGTATAATTTCTTTCCTTTTCCCCTCTGTTCCTTTTCTGTAATTCTTTGATAGTTGGACATTCTGAATTGGTGTTCTGATTTTTTTTTCTACCTTTTTGTTCTACTTTGTGTTTCTTTACCCTTCTTTTGCTTTTTTTCTTTCTCCCTCTCCTTTTTTCTTTTCTTCTTTCTTTTGTACTTTGTTTATTAATTTGGCCTACTGTTGTTTTGTTAATTTGGTCTCTTCATTTCACATTCAAGGCTTTTTCTCAATTGTTCAGTAAAGTTAAGCCATCTGTTCAGATTAAAGAATGAGGCAGTAAAAAAAAGCTGAGTAAAATTTCTGTGTGTGGGGAGCTGTGAACTGCAAGTCTTAACACAGAGTGATTGAATGATTTCAGGTCTTTTCTCTTGGGTCAGATTCCCCATGGACGAATCTGCTTGATTGGCCTGTGTTCTGAAGCTGATTTGGAGGGTAAGGCTGGGTCCACCATTCAGCATGTAAATCTTCACTTAATCTTTTTGTGGTATGATATGACACACCACCCTGTGTGTATTTGATTTCTCCATCTTGTCTGGTTTAGTGTTTTGAGAATATACAGCACTTGTGTCTTGCTAGGGTACACAAGAGGCAGTTTCTTGGTTACATGGTAAGGCATCTATCTCGGTAAAAACTATTCCTTAATCAAACTTTCAACTTGATATTCTTATTTTCAGCCCTAAGCCAGTCTCCTCCCTTCAGATGGCTCCTATTCTTGAGCATTTCTGTTGTGCTTCTTAGTGGTTTCATACCTTCACTGACCATCATCTGCACAGGTTTGGCTTGTCTGTTTTACCAAGCCAATTACTATTCAGTCCTCTGTCCAGCTTCAGAAAGCTTTATTTATGTCTCTCATCAGCTGTGGTCTCCTTTCATTATATAGATGTACAGAGGGTTTTTTTTTGATGAGTATATCCCTCGTCAGTCCTTTCATATCATTTTAGTGCAGTTTCAGGAGAGATTGGTTATAAATGTGTGTGTTCATAATTAACCAAAACAACCTTATGATACATTTTAGTTAGTTATATTTGCTTAAAAACAGTATAGTTATAAATTCAGGAATTTCTTCTATTTTCCTTTTCTACTTATGTTTATTTCAGTTTCATATCATGGGTGAAGAGTAGAAGGATAGGTAAATATAGGAGGGAATGCAGGAAGGCAAGGAGAGAGACATAAGAAGAAAATCAAGTTTGTTAATAACAAAGAATCAGAGGCTTAGAGATTGGTACCAGTGAGACTTTAATGAGGTAATATCGCCATCTTCTGGCTTTTTAAAAACTGTGTTCTGTAATTTTATCTGTGTGTGTCAGCTTTAGTGAATTTGGTCTTGTTTAGTTGTTCTCTGTGCTATTGTAGAAAAAGACTTTTCTTTACACAGGATTTGATTACAATATAATAACTATGTCCTTTCAAGTTCCCGACGAGAGGATTCTATCTAAAATGTTACAAAAACCATACCCTGTTTCTCTATAGCTCAATTATTTCTACATATATTATGAAAACAAACGTTGTTTCTATATGAAGAAAAATTCAGAATTTTAAAAATTAAGTTTATTATATAGGTAGTTTTTGTTCGTGGTACAAAATACAAAATGTATAAAGCGCGTCAGTAGCTCATCTTACTATTTCATTCATATTAAGAAAAGTAAAGAAAAGAAAAGAAAAGAAAAGAAGTGTGTTCTTTCTACTCTTTGCCATATATCCAGCCAGTACTGTTTTCTCAGAGATGGTCTTTTTATACAAATGTTAGCATGCCACACATACTTCTCTATTACTTGGTCTTTTTCACTGAATACACTGGAGGTCATTCAGTAGCAATACACAGTGTGCTCCCTTATTCCTTTTTTAAGGCCTTGATTTGTTTAACCAGTCTACCAACAGTTAGGGGTTGTCTTATCTTTTGCTATAAAAATGACACCATTGTGAGTATCCTTGTATGTATGTACATGTATATGTGTGTGTGTATGTGTATATGATATATATATATATATCATATCAGTGATATGGTGAAATTACCCGCCGAAAAGATGGTACCTATTTATTCTACCACCAGCAAAATGTGAAAAAGTCTGTTTTTCTCTATCCTTCTCAATATAGTATACAAGTTTCAATATTTTTGATCTTGTATATTACAACTTTATTTTGTATTTCTCTTAAGAGAGAGGTTGAACTTTTTTTTTAATGTTTAAAAGCCATTTGTGGGGCACCTGGGTGACTCAGTTGGTTGAGCATCTGACTCTTGATTTCGGCTCAGGTCATGATCCCAGGGTCATGGGGTCAAGTCCTATGTCGGACTCCGTGCTGAGTGTGGTGTTCTCTCTCTCTCTCTCTCTCTCTCTCTCTCTGTTATCTGTGTATCTACACACACACACACACACACACACACACAACACCTTTATCCATTTATCTATTGATAGACACTTGGACTGCTTCCATAATTTTGCTTTTGGAAATAATACTGCAGTAAACATAAGGATACATGTATCCCTTTGAATTAGTGTTTTTGTATTCTTTTGGTAAATAGCCAGTAGTGCAATTGCTGGATAGTAGGGTAGTTGTATTTTTAAATTTTCGAGGAACCTCCTTACTCTTTTCCACAGTGGCTGCACCAGTTTGCATTCTCACCAGCAGTGCACTTAGGGTTCCTTTTTTTCCACATCCTCACCAACATTTGTTGTTTCTTTTGTTTTTGATTTTAGTTATTCTAAATGAGGTGATATCTCATTGTAGTTTTGATTTGCATTTCCCTGGCAATTAATGATATTGAGTATCTTTTCATATGTCTGTTGGGTATCTGTATATCTTTTTTGGAGAAATGTCTAGTCCTGTCTTCTACCCATTTTTAAATTGGATTATTTGTTTTTGGGGTGTTGAGTTGTATCAGTTCTTTATATATGTTGGATACTAACCCTTTCTTTATCAGATGTGTCATTTGCAATATCTTCTCCCATTCAGTAGGTTGCCTTTTAGTTTTGTTGATTGTTTCCTTTGCTGTGCAGAAGCTTTTTATTTTTATGTAGTTCCAATAGTTTATTTTTGCTTTTATTTCCCTGTCTCAGGAGACATATCTAGAAAAATGTTGCTATGGCCAGTGTCAAAGAAATTACTGCCTGTGCTCTCTTCTAGGATTTTTATGGTTTTAGGCCTCCCATTTAGGTCTTTAATCGATTTTTAATTTATTTTTGTGTATGGTGTAAGAAATTGGTCCAGTTTCATTCTTTTGCATGTAGCTGTCTAGTTTTCCCAAAATCATTTGTTGAAGAGACTGTCTCTTTCCCATTGCATATTCCTTTCTTCTTTATCAAAGATTAATTGACCATGTAATTTTGGGTTTATTTATGGGTTTTCTATTCTGTTCTGTTGATCTAGGTGTCTTTCACTCTCTGCATCCACAGACTTGCAGAAGGTAGGCAGTAGGGTTTCTTAGAGAATTTATTTGTTTTCCTTTACTTATAGGTAATTTGAAGGTTGCTGTAACCTCTGTCTCCTAGTAATGATAATGTTGAAGGCATGAGTCCTCTGTGGTTTTATTTATTATCCTTGTTTATTTTCTATCTGTTTGGGGAAGCTGAGAGAGATTTGTAATCAGGCTGCCTCCATTGTTGTATAAACCCAAAAGATCTAATAATTCCTATTTTCATATAATTTTATACTCGAAAAACCCAAAAGAGTCAACTGAAAAACTACCACAGTTAGTGAAAAAAATTCAGTTTTGTAGTGAGGTATAAAATTAGCAAATAGAATGAGGCGCCTGGGTGGCTCAGTTGGTTAAGCGTCTGACTTCGGCTCAGGTCATGATCTCGCGGTTCATGAGGTCGAGCCCCACGTCAGGCTCTGTGCTGAGCCTGGAGCCTGCTTCGGATTCTGTGTCTCCCTCTCTCTCTGTTCCTCCCCTGCTCGCATTCTCTCTCTCTCTCTCTCTCTCTCCCCCTCCCTCTCTCAAATCAGCAAATAGAAATCTGTAACTTTATTACATACAAACGGCTTGGAAGCTATGATGGAGAATTCCATGTATGAAAGGGCAACGGCCAGCTAAAACAACAACAACAACAACAAAACCTGGGGATGGCTATAATAGTAAATGTATAAAACCTAACGTGTTAGTTTCCTAGGGTTGCCATAGCAAAGTACCACACGCTAGGTGGCTTAAAACAATAGAAATTTATTCTCTCACTGTTCTATAGGCTAAAAGTCCAAAATCAAAGTGTTGGCAGGACCATCCTTCCTCTGGTGCCTTTAGGAGAGGATCCTTCCTTGTGTCTTCCAGTTCCTGGTAGCTCCAGACATTTCTTGATTTGTGGCAGTATAATTCCAGTCTCTGCCTCCATCTCTACATAGCTAACTTCTCTTTGTGTCTTTGTCTCTATCTCTTCTCCTTTTTTTTTTTTTTTTTAATATTTATTTATTTTTGAGAGAGGAGGAGAGACCCGAGTGCAGGCGGGTGAGGGGCAGAGAGAGGGAGACACGGAATCTGAAGCAGGGTCCAGACTCCAAGCTGTCAGCACAGAGCCCGACATGGCGCTTAAGCTCAGGAACCGTGAGATGATGACCTGAGCCGAAATCAGACGCTTAACCAACTGAGCCACCCAGGTGCCCCTGTCTTCTCATATTGGATTAGGACTCATCCTAATTACAGTATGTCCTCATCCTATCCTGATTCCGTCTACAAAGACCCTAATTTCCAAATAAGGTCACAGTCATAGGTATCAGGGATTAAGAATTGAATGTATCTTTTTGCGGGACACAGTTCGACCCATAACACCTATGTAAGGAAAACTTGTAAATATCCCTGAAGGGCAAAAAGGAGATTTAAATAAATGGAAATATATACTCTGTTCTTAGGTAAGAGGAGTCAACATTTTTAAGATGTGAAACTTCTAAATTAAATTAATTTAGGGAGGATTGACATGATCCAATAAAAACACTGACAATTTTTTTTTTCTTGGAATTGGAGATGCATATTGCAAAGGCTAAATCAGGAGGTAGACAAGTAGGGGTCCCTGAGTGGCTCTTTCGGTTAAATGATTGACACTTGATTTTGGCTCATGTCATGTCTTGTTTTGGCTCATCAACATCTGAGACCCTTGTTGGGATCTACATTGAGCAAGAAGCCTGCTTGAGATTCTCTTTCTCTCTCTCTCTCTCTCTCTCTCTCTCTCCCACCCCACTTTCAAAATAAATAAACATTAAAAAAAAGAAGCAGACAAGTAATGGAAATCAAACTGAAAAGGACAAAATAAAATTGCAAGTAAATGCCATTTAAAGAAATCTTTTAATAAACACCAATAAACGTTCTGTACTGGTGAAGCTATGGCGAAACAAGTACTTTTATACACTGGTTGGGGTGCAAATTTTCACACTTGTGGGGGACAGTTTAGCAACATTTCTATAAGTGTATATATCATTAGATCAAAGAATTAGATCAAAGTGTAAGGTTATTTACTGAACCATTGCTTATAATAGAGAAGATTGGAAACCCAAATTCCAACAAGAGGGAACTGGCTAAATGTTATTTATAGGCAGTTGTAAAAGGGACTAAGGATATTCTCTTTGTACTGATTTGGCAAGATCTCTATGCTGTATTATTAAGTGTAAAAAAAAGCAAGATACAGAACTAAATATTTAACTTTTAAAAAAAATAGTAAAACTAGACTATTTTCATTTTACCTGTATATGCTTTAAAAACCTGGGGCAGATACGTAAGAAACTTAAGTATTGAGACTTGTCCATACAGTGGATTAAATGAGGTAGAGTAGGAAAGAGGCAGATGGGAGAACAACAATGGGAGAATGACATTTCACTGTGTACCTTTCTGTATTTTCAGGCTTTCTTCTCCTTTTTCTTTTTAACCAATGTTAATATTCGTTTATTAATAAATATTTAATAAATACTACATGAATATTTAATAAATACTGAATAAATACTAAATACTAAAAAAATATGAATTAAAAATTATGTGATAATTATCTTTAAGTGGATGGGAGCTCATGCAAGTAAGACAAATGTTCTTGTAACCTGCCATTTTTCCAGAAGTCACTTTTAGATCATTTTAAACTTTGTAGTATTTAATTTATATTCTTCAACATTTGTAAATAACACAAACCTTTAATGTCTTAAAAATCTTAAATTTAAAATGAAAACTGCTTGGAATTCATCTTTTCATGATATCATTGAACATGTATATAGTAACATCTCACTTACAGAAACTTTATTGTATATTTTGGTTCTCTGTGACCTTGGGCGAGTTATTTAAGCTTTCTGACTGTTAACTCCCCCCCCACCCCCCCCCCACGATAAAATGGAATAACTATTATGCAGGGTTATTTTGAGGATTTACATAGTAAATAACTCTTACGATAATGCTGATTATAAAATTGTTTCATTTTCATTTGAATATAGATTAGGTACCTATGTAAGTACGGTGATATGCCAAATGAGAATTAGAAATTTTACTATTTTCCTCATAGATTGCTCCTTTTTGATTGCCTCCAATTTTGTCTCCTTGGACTCTTGGGTAACTTGAACATTTGATGCTTGCATAGTTCTTTGTACAGTACTTTGTCTAAATTTGTTACCACTCAAATGATACTTTAAAAACTCACCTTGCCTGTTGTGATGGATCAAATTGGGATAAGTCATTTGTATTACTTATCTAAAGCTGCGTTGATCTGGAAATGTGACTTTGCTAAAGAGTTTATGTGCACACAAGTGATTTAATCCATATTGTCATTGTACATAAAAGTGAATTAATTGTTTAAAATTTGGCTTGTGCTGCTTGATAAAAGAACCTTTCTGTTAGGTCTTGGCAGGATTTTGAAATGTGATTTTTTTCTAAATTTGGGTGATATCTTCTAACATTGCTTCTTTGATCAGGGTAGACTTTTTTCAGTGAGTAAAGAACTAGTATTAAACGTTATAATCTATGAAAATGTTTGAAACAAAAATATCACTTAGGTTTTATTATTGAAGCACATGTACGGAACATGTCATAAACCCAGTTTTGTCAGGGAATAAGGAAGGAATTCTACTTCAGTGAATTTACGGTCTTTCTTTAGTATTAGATTGCCAGTTGTGAATTATTTTGCTAATGTATTCTAACACTGCCTGACCCATTTGTTCCCTATTACCACATCTTTTCTACTGGATATAATTGGCTTGACGCCTGAAAATCAAGATAAGCAAATTTAGTAAGAATTTTATGTTAATTAAAAGTAATAACATGAAGGAAAGCCTGAAGACTTGAGTTTCTTACTGACTAGTGCATGGGTTTTTTGAAAGCCAATTTGAGGGCTGGAGACCTTTTTTATTTGCTCATTTCTGTGCTTTGCTTTGAGTTTTATTTCTTTGAGTTAAGGTTGTTTGTTAGCTAAATGGATTATAGATGGTGGATATAAACTTACCTGATGCACCCAAGAAGTGAGCGAGCATTTCAGTTAGTAAAGAATTCTAGAATGTAGCTGATATTGCTGGTTTTTAAATAATTAGGATGCAAATAATTTCTACATAATCTTTGGTGAACATAATTTAGTGTCTCTCTGGTTCAGATGTTTGGCTCCCTGCTTAAATTCTTTTTGAGGCTTCCCACTAATCAGATTCACTGTGCACCTTTTTGTTCTTTCTGGCTCTTAGCAGACTTCCCATTTGCCCTATGTTTGTTTTCAGGTATCTACATCTTCCTTCAGTTTCTGGAATTTCCCATAGGGTTTTCTTCAGATGAGCATTCTCCTATGCTGGTTGCTCCCTCTGGCTGTGTTGTACCCTATGTCTTTGCCACTGGTTTATAAAGTTTGTTTGTTTGTTTGTTTGTTTGTTGAGTTTGGCTCAAACTTCATTTCCTGAAAGAAATCTCTAAAACTGGAGACCCAGTCCTTTATTGTACATGTTTCCTTTGCATCTTTTTTGTCTACTATAGTAGCACCTACAGTAACTGTCATGAAGTAGTTAATTATGAAAGGCATGTTTAATGCCTAAATGTAGGTTCCACAAAGGCAGGGACTGTCATTGTTTCTCATAGTATCTTTAATGCTCAACCTAGTGTTTGACATGCAGCAGGCATTCAGTAAGTATTTATTGAATAAGTATATGAATGAGTAGTGCTGAGACAACATTATTCATTATTTCACTGAATGTCTGTAGAAGACTTAAAAGTTGTTATTGATTGCTTGTAGTATTAATCAGTTTTTATTGTTGTTCAGAATCCTGAATAAAAAAGCTTATGTAAAACTGGAAATTTTTTTCAACTTAAAAAAGTAAGCAATGAACATAAAAGCAATTTTCTTTTCCTTTTTTTATAAAAAAATTTTTTTAGTGTTTATTTATGAGAGAGAGAGACAGAGCACAAGCAAGGGAGGGGCAGAGAGAGAGGGAGACACAGAATCTGAAGCAGGCTCCAGGCTCTGAGCTGTCAGCATAGAGCCCGACGCGGGGCTTGAACCCATGAATCGTGAGATCATAACCTGAGCCAAAGTCGGACGCTTAACCGACTGAGCCACCCAGGCGCCCCTCTTTAACCTTTTTTTAAAATGTAAAATGTTGATGGTTCTTTGGAAGAGTAGCTTTTAGTAAAAGTGTTTTTCAGATTTTATTCTTGTGTATTATTGTTTTCACTTTAAAAATTAGCTAAATTAAATATGCCCTATTATAAGTATTTTTCCTATAGCTTTTTAAAAAAATTAATGAAACACAAATGCACAGCTGGGTCCAAAAAAAAAACCTTTTTGTTCATGGTAGGAAAGTGTCACTCAAAATTTTGCTATATAGCTTAATGACCTTTCAGTTGTGTAAATGTGTTATATTGTTAAAAATCTTTTCATTTTCTGCTGTCAAGTCACTGTTAGATGATATTATCATATTATTGTTATTTTTTACTTATTTATTTAAATAATCTCTACACCCAATGCGGGGCTCTAACTCATGACCCTGAGGTCAGGAGTTGCATGCTCTTCTGACTTAGCCAGCCAGGTGCCCTGAGATTATCATATTATTAAAGGATGAAAAGAAAAATAAAATATTGAGTATGTAATTCATCAGATAAATATTTTCTTTAAAAAAACCAAAAAACAAATATCACTTGAGTTCCAACCATATGCCAGACACTGGGTATATAATAGTGAACAGATAAGGTCACTGTCCTCATGAAACTTATACTTTAGTTGGCAGAGATAGGCCACATTCCAATAATCATACAAATAAATAGATAATGACAAGCTGGTGTGTACCATAAAAGAAGAAAGTAGGATAGGGTAAGTAGAGGGAGACCCTGACCTAGTCTGGGTAGCAGGAGAGGGACAGTTTTCCCTGTGGAAGTGACATTGAGAAGAGATCTAAAGTAAGAAGAGTTAACCTTTGTGAATATTTCAGGCTGAGGGAACAGCATATGCAGAGACCCTGAGGCAGGAGGAGCATGTTTTTGAGGAACTGACAGAAGACCAGTGGACTGGATAAGAGAAGGGTGTGAGGAAGTGATTCAACATAGAGATGGAGAGGTAGTCAGAGACCAGATCAAACATTAAGGATTGAGCCATTAAAAATGTGATTGCTATCACCAGATTGTAAACTTAGGAAATCTAAATGTCTATCAGTAGCAGACTAGTGATAATAAATTATGATATAATGATGTAAAGGAATGCTATGTAGCTGTAAAAAAAATGAAGTTTACTACATATGGACTCAAAAATAAAATTTCAATTTAATATTGAAATTAAAAAAGGGAAAGAACTAAAAAAGGTTAAAACTTGACCCAAAGATATGTGACCTGTGTCATATGAAACTATGAAGGTTTTTTTTTTCATGTGGTAAATTATTCTTTTATATAGATTTTTTGTAATAGTAATTACATATTTTGTTATATTTTAAGAATCTATTATATCTCAAGTCAGATATATTATGTAAATTAGCATAGTGATTAAAAACAGTGTGTTGGTCTGAGATACCAGGTTGATACTCTGGCATTGCCCTTTACACAGTTGGTTAACCCAGCAAGTTACTTCAACTCTCTAAAGCTCAGTTTTGTCATCTTAAAAATGTAATAATATTTACCTGGTAGAGTTGTGGTATGAATGGTATGAAATCATACTTGTGAAGCATTTAGGAGAGTGTCTAGATATGCTTATCACCTAAGAAAGAGTTACATACTACCATTTTCTATGAAGATATCTTCTCATTAATAACACTTACCGGAAGTTAGAGTGCAGAAAGAGAAACTGAAGGATGTTATTCCAGAAGCTTATTGTAGTTGCCTCTGAGAGGAGGTGGGAACATGGCTGATACTTGTTTGTTTAAATATTTGATTATTGTTTTATATATTTTCCAGACTTTGAAATATGGGCATGTTTTTAAAATTAGTAATGTCTTCATTTAAATATGCTGCCTTTGCTGAAATGTAATTTTTCGTAGCCTCTTTTTCAGCAGTGTTAGAAAATCTATATACCCTGATTTAGATGATGTTAATCATACAAATTTATCCATAATTATTTATTTCTTCTTATTTTGATTAGCGCTGTACCATTTTAAAAGGCTTTGTGGCCAGACCTGCTAATTGTGATTGGAAAGGAAAAGGGTTTGCATTTTGAGACCATCTGTGGGAGTTGCATTGTCTGAAACTGACAAGAGATCATGGCAGATGGTGAGGTCACAAAGATTGACTTTTTGAGCTTGACATAATGTGTTCATGAAGCTGGAAGAAGAAATCTGACTTATTTTTTAACCAACTGAAGAGTTTAGTGACAGGAAAAAGTGTACAGTTGTTGAGCCAGGATAAAACATAACGCATCAGTGCACATGACTGGTTTATCTTTGAGAATCACCAGTGCCACCAAAGATGGCAGTTTCTTGAAACATGCAGTGCCACGTTTATTTACTTTCTAGACACTTGGTTTTAATCATGTGTTGCAAATAATTTTTATATTGAAGACAGTTTTTAAAAAAGCCAAAGCTAGGAAATGTATTTTTATTTATTATTTATTTACTTTTTTAAAAAATTTGTTTGAGAGAGACAGAGACAGTGTGAGTGGGGGAGGGGCAGAGAGAGGGGGGTACAGAATCCCAACCAGGCTCTGCACTGTCAGTGTGGAGCCTGATGCAGGGCTTCAACCTATGAAACCGTGAGATTGTAACCTGAGCTGAAACCAAGGGTCTAACATTTAACCTACTGAGCCCCCCAGGTGCCCCAGAAATGTATTTTTATTTTTTTATTTCTCTATTTATCTATTTATTATCTTTTAAAATTTTTTATTAGAAATGTGTATTTTTAAATTAAAGGTTATAAGCTCTCACTCAAAGGCAGTAGAGCATATGTCCTCATTTTTAATTGAATGAGGCAGATCTCTATCATAATAGCATTTTTATAACATTTTTCTTAATGTAATTTTACATAATTTAAATTACATTTGAAGGTTTATGCTTGCTGTTTCTCTCATCTACTAGGATGTCTTCAGTGCCGAGATTCATGCCTTGCACATAGTATTCAGTGCTTTCTGAATGAATAAATAAATGAATAAAGTTATTGCCTACTTTTGTTAATTCTAGAAGAGTTTTTCTTAACCACAATTAGACATACTGTTTCCTTTTTAAACTAGATTCATGGTGTATTTTTTACTTCTACTACATGTGAATTATGTATTATTTATTTTGGAAGAAGGAACCTTAATTTGTCATGAGAAAACAGCACACTTTTTTTCTCTAATGTTGAGGGCTTACACTGTGCTAGGCAGTGTATATCTTGACTCATTGAATTAAGTAGATGTACTATTTATTACTATTTTGAAGATGAAGAAATTGAGGCATAGAGATGTTAATGTAAATTTACTCAGGAAATCCATGTGCTTTGGCTCTGTCTTGAACATTTATCATTTAGGTAACATTTAGAGGTTTTAATTGGTACTTAGTTCTGGTGAGAGGATACAAAGGGAACACTAAACACAATTAAATTAAAGTTAAGTTAATTAACTTGGTTAAGCAGTATTTTATTGGTAGCCGCTTGTTATTGTGTGCTGAAATAGTAACCCTCTGTTAATTTTTTCTTTTAGTTGGTAAATATCAGTGTCACTCAATAGCCCAGCCATTAGTAAATACAATACCATACTGAATACTGAATATTGTAATGAAGCTAGAAGCTGTTCTGGTCATTACAAACATATTCTGGAATGAAGAAATGGGGAGAAGGGAAAAAGGATATTTACTAGTTGAATCTGGTAGTCTAGCCCAATGATGTCTGCTTATATTTCATTGACCAGAATTACGTCATATGGTCAGCACAAATGAAAGGGAGACTGAGAATGTAGTACTTTTCTTTAGTTGGGCATATTGCCACCTTCAACTTCTCATGGGCAACATGTCAGCCTTAGATAGATCTAGCAGGTTTCTAAAATTTAACAGAAACTTTGAATGGAAAACCCTTCTGTGTTTTTTGTTATAAATACATTTAGGGGCGCATGCGTGGCTCAGTTGGTTAAGCATCCAATTTTGGCTCAGGTCATCATCTCCTGGTTCATGGGTTCTAGCCCCGTGTGAGGCCCTGTGCTGACAGCTCAGAGCCTGGAGCCTGCTTCGGCTTCTGTGTCTCTCTCTCTCTCTCTACCCCTCCCCTGCTTACACTCTGTCTCTCTCCCTTTCAAAAATAAATAAACATTAAAAAAATACATTTCAGTACGTCCGAAGGTAATCTTAGAAATACTTAAAATTGACTTTCCCAGGCAGAGAAGGACAGATACCATATGTTTTCACTCATAAGTCTAACAGGAGAAACTTAACAGAGGACCATGGGGAGGGGAAGGGGGGAGAAAGGGTTAGGGAGAGGGAGGGAGGTAAACCATGAGAGACTCTGGAATACTGAAAACAAACTGAGGGCTGAAGGGGGAGGGGGAAAGAGAAAGGGAGGTGACAGGCATGGAGGAGGGCACTTGTGGGGAAGAGCACTGGGTGTTAAATGGAAACCAACTTGACAATAAACTATAA
>CM053573.1:114478871-114626335 GCA_028646485.1 Cryptoprocta ferox
CCTGCTTGCTCTCTCTCTCTCTCTCTCTCTCTCTCTCTCTCTCTCTCAAAAATAACCTAAACATTAAAATTTTTTTAAATAAAATAAAACTGACTTTTTGTGATTAGGAGTATTCAGTGTTTATGAATAAACTGCAGGGCATTTGGTACATTAACTTGGTGGATCTGATGATTTTCATTTGAACAGATTGTATCTAATTTTAACATAACCCTGAAAAACTCAGTATACCTGTTTTCAGATGAGGACCCTGAAGCTCAAAGTGGTAAAGTGGTTAAGTGGTTCAGTCACACAGCTAAGTGTCAGAGCTGAGATTGAGCCTAAATTAAAAAAAAACCCCATGCTCGGGGTGCCTGGGTGGCTCAGTCAGTTAAGTGTCCGACTCATGATTTCTGCTCAGGTCATGATCTCACAGTTTCGGGGGTTAAGCCCCATGTCAGGCTCTGTGCTGAGTGTGGGGCCTACTTAGGATTCTCTCTCTCCCTCTGCCTCTCTCCCCTGTTCTCTTGTGCATGCACTATCTCTAAAATAAGTAACATTTTTAAAAAGTTAAAAAATAAGAAGGGGCGCCTGGGTGGCTTAGTTGGTTAAGTGTCCGACTTCAGCTCAGGTCATGATCTCATGGTTTGTGGGTTCGAGCCCCGCAACGGGTTCTGTGCTGACAGGTAGGCTCAGAGCCTGGAGCCTGTCTTCAGATTCTGTGTCTCCCTCTCTCTCTGACCCTCCAGTGCTCATGCTGTCTGTCTCTCTCTCTCTCAAAAATGAACAAAACATTAAAAAAAAATAAGAAAAGTAAAAATACCTTTTTTTTTTGCCACCAAAGTCTTACTTGTAGATTCCAATTCTAGTATACGAGACAGACATTTGGAGTCTCTATTTCTTCAAGCTCCCATTGCTTATGGTCTTTTCCAAATTAAATTTTATTTTTTCCTTTCCCTTGAATGTCTTATTAAAGCTTTAATTTTTAAATAATTGTAATATACGAGGAAAGTTGCAAAAATAGGGCAAATAACTTCTAAATACCCTTTTCCCAGATTAACCAGTTGCCAACATTTTGCCACATTTCCTTTATCATTCCCACTTTCTCTATATATACAGATTATATGTTTTTTTTCATCATTTGAAAGCTAGTTGCTGCTATCATACTTCTCCACCCCTAAGGAATTTGGTGAATGTTTTCTAAAAACAAGCACATTCACGTAAAAAACACCACGATCCTCTGATCAGAAGCAGGAAATGGAACACTGAAACAATACTATTACCTAGTCTGTGAACTCTACTTCAGTTTTTCCAGTTGCCCTAATAATGGTGTTCATAGCAAGTATGATCCAGAGTCCACTTCAGGATCACACTTGGAGTTTAATTTTTATGTGATTTTTGTCTTTTTAAATCTGGAATGTTTGTCAAGTTTTTTTTTTTTCCTTTGATGACACTAACATTTTTGAAAAGTTCACCTGTTATTTTATAGAATGACCCTCAATTTAAATTTCGCTGATATTTCCTCATGATTAGATTTAGAATATGCATTTGGGTGGAAATACCTCAGAAGTGATAATATATCCGTCTCAGTGCACTTGTGGAGACCCGTGATGTTGGTTTGTGCCACTGTTGGTGATTACTTGATAGGTTTGATTACTTTGGCTAACTGGTGTGTGCCAGGTTTCTTCCCTGTAAAATTTGAATTAGTAGGTATTTTGTGAGATATATCAAGACTATGTAAATATCCTTTTTCTCACCCACTTTCACCCACTAGTTGTAGTATCCAATAATGATCCTTAAGCAAGGATCCTTGTCTAAGGATCATTATCATTATGATGTTTACAAATTGGTTGTTTTCTTATTATTTTTCATTATTGCTTTATATTACTGGTTGGTATTGAATTGCAAAGAAGAGCTTTCCCTTCTTCGTCGTTATTTCGTTTAATCTGCTTTTATCACTATGCAGTCCTGGATTGTTACTTTATTCAAAGAGTTTATAGTCTGTCATAATCTGTTACTATCACTATATAGCTTGGCGCTCAGTTGTTCCAGATTGTCCAGTTGTAGGACCTTTAAGTTGGCTCCTTGTATGCTTTTGATACATCTCCATCATTTTTTGAGCTCTTCCTTACTGTACAATAAAATGTTCTAGTCATATCTTGCACATCTCCTGCCCCAACTCTGGAATTGGCTATTTCTCCAATAAGCCCTGGTGTTTCTTTCAATGCATTATCTAAAGCAACGTAGTATGATATTTCAAAGCCCAGGTTTTATCACTTGTTAGCAGAGTTGATTGGTCAAATTATTTAACTTCTGTAAGCCCCAATTTTTATCTGGAAAATGAGGGTTAAAATGGTAGATGTCTCATAGTGTTGTGAAGATTAATTTAAATGATCCATTCAAAGAATAATGCATGTCACATGGTAAATATAACATAAACATTGCCTATTATTATTGTTATTATATTACTGTTCCCTCTCTTTTCCCCTTTTAACAGGATGTTCTTTTAAAGAATTATTGAAGACAAAGGTTTTTTTTTTTTTTTTTTAATGGCTTTACAGAATTTTAAATTGAACGCAATTTGACATGACGGCAAAAAATGTAAGTATTTGTAAAATTTTAAATGTATTCTTAATGCGAGTTGTACTTTTTCCTATGCACATTTTCTTCACTATTCTAATTAATCAAGTTCATTTTACTGACATTAATTTATGATTGTTTTTGTTTATGCATAGAATGAGATAGTAAACTTTAATGCTGTTGAATATAGCATTCTACTGGGCATGGTAACATTCTTATAAATTGCTGCCAAGTTGTGCCTTCTCAACAGTTGCAAAATTGCTAGCTGTAGAAAGTTTCCTACCCCTCTCCTTTTTCGGTACTGTAATAAATTTGTTTTTATGCTTGCTGGAGACTTTTATTTAGAAAATCACTGTTTTCTTTGGCCCAGTTTTTTCTTGTGGACATAAGGAAATATGTATTACTGAGATATTGTTCAAAAGAAGTTTGCTGTCCTCCATGAGATGATTCCTGAGGGGACATTAGATTCTGGGTGTTTTGGAGAATTTATTCAGTTTGTTTCCTCTGAGATTTTCTGAATTTACTTCCTTTCAAGTTATTTTCTTATTGTCAGGCTGTATCAATAGATTTGTTTTCAAATATGTGAAGGTTTATGCCAGAAAATCAATACTACAACATATAGGGAAATAACTTATAATTGCTTTGCTGTTCCCAGAAGATGTTGTTGGAATCTTTGATGGCAGGTAACAGAAGCCAGCTTAGGCTACCATAAAAAGATAATTTATTATAAAGATACAGGAATGTCTCACAGAATTTATGAGTAGGAGTTTAGTGGGCCCTCAGAAAGATCTGAGTATAGGAACTTGAAATCTACCAGGAACTGAAGCAGTGTTTAGTTTCCATTTATTATCTCTGCTTGTCTGTGTGCATCTGCTACTTACTCTTCTCTGTCTCTCTGCAAATCATGCTCCTTAGTTTTCCAGGCAGCATCTCAATATATGTGTTACAGAGCCAGCCTGTTCCGAGAAAGAGAGGTGTGAAGGAAAGGAAGGAGGCACCGTGACAGATCCTGTCTGCCCATGCCAGCTCCAATTCTGAACTCCTTGGGGTGGACCTCTGACACTGCTCCAGTGCAATATCTATTAGTGGTTTCGTTAATCGTGACCAGGAGAAGCAAGCATTCTGTTGTGTGAAAATGTCTTGTGTGAGCCAGACATATAGTTCCAAATACTGTCTATCATACATCTAAAGAATAACATTAAAAAAACCCTTAATTATTTATCTCTATTTTCCTTTTATTAACTTTGCTTTTGACATGCCATAAGTAGCTATAAGCAGATACAGATTTTTACTTCGTTATCATTTAATTAATTTCATTGGGATAAATTATCAGGGGTAGACAGCTTTAATCGAAGACCGTTATATATTTGTTAAAGTACTGTTGGGGGAAAAGAAGAAACAAAGTTTTAGTCTGTGTATTGGGAATTTCCTTATAGGATATTATCTTGATTTTTTTTTTCCTTTAGGGAAAAGAGGAGGTAAAAGTTATCCTGAACCACAAGATGGTTAACATTCAAATAGCAAGCATATATTGGCTTAAAATGTGCCTTGAATCAAATATCATCTTCTTAGTCATATGTAGAATTCATTCTATTAAAAGTTGTTTTCCAGGGGCGCCTGGGTGGCTCAGTTGGTTAAGCCTCCGACTTCGGCTCAGGTCATGATCTCACGGTTCATGGCTTCGAGCCCCGCGTCGGGCTCTGTGCTGACAGCCCAGAGCCTGGAGCCTGCTTCGTGTGTCTCCCTCTCTCTCTGCCCCTCCCCTACTCATGCCTTATTTCTCTCTGTCTCAATAATAAATAAAAAAAAAGTTGTTTCCCTTAAGTCGCATAAAACATTTGAACCAGTAATAATTATATTCCCATTATTTTGTTTGTATATTTGGAAGAAATCAAACAGTTAGCAATATATTTCTCTTCCTGCTGTGGCATCCTAGGGGGAGAGGGATAAGTGATGAGCTGATGGTCTTTTGATATCTTTGAGTTAGGGACATGGAGAGGTCAAGCCTCAGATTAAGCTAAGCTGATGTATGTGGGAAAGAATTGAAATAGACTGTCTGAAATAACCAAGTTCACTAGCTATTCTGCAGTAGGTATGAACATTTTTGTGGCTTTAATATGTTTTGTCAAGATACTTACTGAAAGGATTATACTAATTCACAGTGCCACAAACAATTCATTGTCCCTCCCCTCCCCCTCCCCCCACCAAATATGTACACCTGATCCTGTACTAGGCTCCTGCCTTCTTTGGGTTTATCGTGTAATGAGAGAAGACAATAAGTATATATATATATATATATATATATATATATATATATATATAATGTCAGATAATGATAAATGTCATGAAGAAAAATAAAACAGGATAAGAAGAAAGAGAGTGATGGTAGCAAGGGAGAGCTCTTTCAACTTAGGTGGTCAGAGAGGTCTCTTTAAGGACATGACATTTATACAAAAATGCTCTTGAGTCTCAGTCCAAGAAGAAGAAGCCAATCATATGAATATATGGGAAAAGATCATTCCAGGTAGAGGCAGGAAAAAGTGTGGTTGTTCAAGGAATAGCAAGATGACTGGTTTTATAAGTGGAACAGACTAAGCAAGGGCGAGTGGTAGGAGATGAAGTCAGAAAGAAAGCAGGGGCCAGATCATATGGAGCCTCAAAGACTGGGGCATTGGGTTTGTATCTGAAATGTCAGTAAGAAGCCATTGGAGATTTGGTGGATAGTTGCATGACCTGACTTACCATTTTAGAAAGTTTGTCCTGACTGTTGAGTCAATAGACTGAAGAGGGGCATAGTAGAAGCAGGAGACTCATTTGGCACTTAACTCAGTAGTTCAGACAACAGTATGGTGATTTGGGCTGGAGTAGTGATTTTGGAGATGGGAAAAGCGGCTGGATCTAGGATGTATTTGAAACAACAGCTATCAAGAGTTACTGAGTAATTACGATATGGGGAATATGTATTAGGATATAGGGAAGATGTTAAAGAAGATTTCTGAGTATTTGGCTTGTGTAACTGAATAAATGGCTATGCTGTTGAATGAGAAGACAAACTCGTGGGGAATTGTAGGATATATGTGGCAAACTCAAAAATCATTTTGAACATATTAAAGTTGACAGACTAAAAATGTCCAGGTGGAAATATTGGCTAGGTAGTTTGATAAATGACTCTCTAGTTAAGGGGATAGCTGGGGATTAGATACAGAAATTTGGGAGCCATTTCATATTAAGTTATTTTAAAGCAGTGTTACTACATGAGATGTTATAGAATGTGAATGGTTAGAGTATACATGAGGACCCAAGGTCTGAGCACAGCATCTGGGGAGGAGGAAAAGCAGCAAAGGAGACTCAAAGAATGACCAGAAAGGAAGGAAATAATGTTATCCTGATCATCTGGAAGCAAGTGAAGAAAGTGTTTTAAGAAGGAGGGAGTAATCAATTGTCACATGTCACTAAGAAGTAAAATTCTTAGACATGGAAGAGATTGCCCAGGTCTTAAAGAGGCATTAGTAAACATGTACTCAAACATTTATATCCTGATTTTCCGTTTCTCGTTTTACATTTCCCTTATGAGAGCAATTTTTTGTGAAGAGTTGTTTTTGCCATAGTAGGTCTCATGATTGCAAATGATAGCAACCCTATTCAAAATAGCTTAAGGCAAAAAAATGGAATGTATTGATTCACATAACTGAAAAGTCTGGAGTACTGTGGCTTCAAACATATCTGGATTCAGGGGATCAAATGATGGTGTTAGGGATCTACTCTCCCTTTTTCCATCTCTTGGCTCTATATGGTAGCGGAATATCCTATATTGGCCTTATAATTCTTACCTCAGAAGAAGAGAGGGAACTTTTCTTTTTTAGCATTTATATTCCAGATTCCATGCAGGAGTTTTGGTTGACCCTGCGTGGCCCACATGCTTAGACAAGTGGAGAAAGAATCGGGCCAGGTCTGGGTCATGGGTCCACTTCTGTTGAAATAGCACAATTGAATGAAGCTCAAAGATTAACAGCCATACTGGAACTACATGGATTGTGAGATGGATCATTTTGCAAAAAGGAAGTTCTGTAAGCTGAAAATATTTTCATTGTTTCGCAATAAAATTGTTGTCAAATGGTATCTAGTAGCCACGGATACGCTTCGTGACCACAAGTGCAGGTGTGTTCTAACTTAAGCTCCCTTAATATACAATAAAAAATTTGAAAGGTAATTTGATGTGTATTTTGAGCCTCATCAAATAATCTTTAAAAAATATGTAAGCCATGGGCTGCCTGGGTGGCTCAGTTGGTTAAGCGCCCGACTTGGGCTCAGGTCGTGATCTCATGGTTCAGAGGTTTGAGCCCCACGTCAAGCTCTGTGTTGACAGCTCAGAGCCTGGAATCTGCTTCAGATTCAATGTCTCCCTCTCTCTCTGCCCCTCCCCGACTTACCCTCTGTCTGTCTCTCTCTCAAAAATAAATAAACATTTTTTAAAATGTAAGCCATGATACTCAATACAGAAAAATTAGAAAATACAAATTAGGAAATTAGCCTACAGATTAGCAGCAGAATTTTGCATAGGAAGACATCTGGTATACATACAAGTGTGTGTGTGTGTGTGTCTGTGTGTATGTGCGTGTGTGTGTGTGTGTGTACAAAAATATATGTATATATTTTTAATAAAAATGTCATACTGTTTTATAACCTACTATTTAGCTTAATCTCTGTGATGAATGTCTTTCTTAATATCTTTGCAACATCATTTTAAATGACTGTTTTATGTTATCTACTATATGGACATTATACTTTCTTAATATTGGCCATTAAGTTACTTTTATTTTTATATACATATTTTACGTGTATGTATATTTTGAGAGAGAGAGTGGGGGAGGGCCAGAGAGAGGGGGACAGAGAAAGTGAAGCGAGCTCTGCACTGACAGCAAAGAGCCTGATGTGGGGCTCGAACTCACAAACTGAGATCATGATCTAAGATCTCTCAGATGTTCAACTGGCTGAACCACCGAGGCACCCCAAGTTATTTCCATTTTTTTTCAACTTTTTTTTTTTTTTGCTTACTCATTGGGTTATTCTCATAAGGCAAAGTCTTCATGATATTATTGGCCCAAAGGGTGTGTGCTTTTTTTTTGGGGGGGGGGTGTTTCATATTGCTAAATTGCATTTCAGAAAGGTTGTACCAACTTAAATATTCATCAGTGGTATATGACAGTACCATTCCCCTTTCTTTTTTTTTTAATGTTAATTTTTGAGAAAAAGAAGGAGAAAGAGTGTGTGCATGCGAGCAGGGAAGGGGGCAGAGAGAAGGGGACAGAGGATCCGAAGCAGGCTCTGTGCTGTCAGCAGTGAGTTCTAGGCTCGAACTCATGAACTATGAGATCATGACCTGAGTAGCTCAACTGACTTAGCCACTCAGGCCCGCACCCCCCCCCCTTTATTTTCTTTTTAATCTTTGTCAGTGTAATCAGCAAAAAATGGTATGTAATTTATTCATTTCTCTCATTACTAGCTAGGTTAAACTGGTATGCTGTATGTTCATTTATTCATTGGTCACTTGCGTCTCTCAATTGACTGTCAGGGTTGAAGAGTTAAAAGCCATTGTCATTTAAATAACTATCCATACTCGAGTATTGCTTTCATTGACAATCACATTCACATAATTATTTAATTTGATCTAAATTATTTAATTTAATCTCAGATTAATTTGATCTGAGTTTGTCTTGCACATGTGTTTTGTCAGCTCCATTTTGCAATGACTGTTCCAAGATCACCTTGCTTGTAAATGGCAGAGCTGAACTTGGAATAAAAAATCATCTCACTCTGAATCTTGTTTTCTTTTAGTTTTGTCAATTTAAAATGTCAATGTCAATGAAATTATAATGTTGCTAGTGGGAAATACGGTTTGATTCTTAAAAACTCGGCTTGGATATTTTTTATTCTATGGATATTTAGTGACTGTTTACAGTATGCAGCACAGTGTTTGAATAACCCAGTAGAAAACTTTTCTCAGGACCTTGTTAAGTAAGAAATTTTACATAAAATGAGTTTACCTTTTCCTTTTGCTCTGTGAACCATTATTATTATATCCTGTTTAAGGAAAATAAGGGAAAAGGCTATTTTTAAATGCCTTTCCTAGCCAACTTTTTCTATTCTCAAATAATCTTTTTCTTTGAGTCTTTAAACTATAAAGTGTTTATGAAAGCAGAAATTATTGCATTTTTGAAATTTTAATTAAACTAATTTTAGTATTTATTTAGAGTCTAAATACACATACTTCTCCTCCATTTACTAGACCAAAATCAGCATGTAGTACTGACTCACAACTGACCTTTGTTTTTTTAGAGTTTAATTTGCTGGTTATTAAGATGCAAATGTACTGCTGTTTAAAAAGTTTCCAAATTCATTCACAGCTTCACTCTGCAGAAGTTGGCCATTAAGAGCAGGTGTTTAAGCATAACAGTAACTCAGTAACTGTGAACTCTCTCCGCTGTGAATATGTGGTTTCAGTTGAGGTTTTTGCCGTTTGCCGTTATCTTTGTATAATAACAAAAAGGTGTAAACTGATGCTTTTGAAATAATTGTTAACACATGTATTAAATGGTCACATTGTATTAACCATGGAATATTAAAGGCTGTCTTTGCTTTCTTTTTACATTAGAACACCAATGAAAATTTTGTCTTTCTCTTTTTATACCAAAAAAATTTTTTTTAAAAAAAAAGGAAGGCATTTTAGTGATGCCACAGTAAATAAACCCTTGACATTTACAAATGGACACTTAACATTAATATTTGTGAATAACTCTGGAGATCTGTGTGGTGGTAATTTGTTGCAAAGGGTTTACTTCTAATAGCATACTTAAAAGAAGCTTGAGAAGCTGTATTTTAGATGTCTTCCACTCAGTTGCTGTCATAAAAATTTAGGATTCGATGCTAGAAATAGGTTTGCATCAGAATTACTTTTCCATGATGTGAATAATGTGTAGAAATGTTTCTGGTAACATATCTCTTGACAAAAAGAAACAGCTATTAGTAGTGCATTTGAATGAATTATTAAATAATGAAATAATTAGCTTTTACATTATGAAATTGCAAAGTATCAAATGAGTTCTCATGAAGAATATATAATGCAAATACAGTGGGTAGTTTAAAAACAACACAAGTGCACAGATATAAAGTTATAAAGCTTTGTGTGCTTTAAAATTTTTTCAATGTGGTAGTACTTTGAAAGGATGTTTGAGGTACCAAGTTAGCATTGTATTTGAAAATTACAAATCTTCAACAATAGCATAATAGTAATAGTAGAACAATTTATTAGAATCTTGCTTATGTCAAGTTTTCAAAAAAGAGAGTTTTTTCCTTCCTGGCTCTATAATAAATTTTTAAAATTCTGTTTGATGATAATACCGTATTTAGCTCTATGTTTCCAGGAAGTCCAGTGGCCATCACATTAAATGAAATAAATTGTCTAAAGGTGAATTTATAGTCACACTTGCTATAGATAGTAGTGTATCATAATAATAATAGGTATCATATTAATAGTAAAAAAGGTTAACATGGGTTGAGCACTTTGTGCCATACACTGTGCTAGATGCTTTACATGAATTATCTTAATCTTTGTAATAACCTAAACCGATAAGCACTTCCAGCACCCTTCAGATTACAGTTCAGGAGACTGAGGCATAGAGAGCTTGTTGACTTAAACACGACCACGTGTCTCGATGAACCAGAATATGAGCCCAAGCAGTTGTATTTGAGATCAGTAGACCTCACCTCCGTGGTGTAGTATTAATGGTCTTTATCTGATACATTACATGTCATCATGCTGAAAAACACATAATAGGCAGTGATTATAAACAGTAAAAATTAAGGGCAACGTGAAGGTGGAATTTTGGTAAATCTATTGGCAAGTCTTGGCTGCCACAACTTGCTTTCAAAAAAACCATCAGTAAAATCTCTAGATCTCAGTTCTGCTCACAAGTAACATTATTTCATTAATTTTTATCTTCATCTGTACAGTTCCTGTTTTTCCCATTTCAAGCAACATTTTAAATTCTACTTCTAGTGTTTATATAATTAATTCATTTTTATGTGGCTATGTTTATTATTTTACATGGCTCTTCAGTGGAAGGTATAAAATAGCTTATTAAATGATCATGTAATACTTAAGATTCTATTTTTAATTTTTAAAACTATTTTATTCAGGTTGGTTTGACTTCCACAAATGCAGAACTAAGAGGATTTATAGATCAGAATCTCAGTCCAACAAAAGGTAAGGACAGTTGAATAGAAATTTTCTGCATTGAGCAAGTTTTATTGCATTTGTTTTATAAAATATGCAGGTACATGTAATACTTTATGTATAATGATAGTTATATGATATTACTGTGTTGTGTTATCATATACCAAATAACTTATATTTTATGAAAGTCAGTTCTGGGAGGTGGGGAGAGATTGAGGTTGAGAGTGTGTGCGATATTTGGGTTACTTTTCTCCATCTCTTTCCTAAGAGGTCTCTAAGACCACCCTTGTTACTATTGAAACTATTCAAGCTGCTTTTTTCTTGATTTTCTTGTTTCTTGATTTTCTACATCCTAGTGGTTTAACTTGTAAGGAAGTACAGTAGAATGAATGAATATATATAAAATTCCTGTATCTAATATATGGTTTACTGGAGGAATACTTATATCAGAAATCTGACCCACCAGTACAGGAATTTATGCAGGACACTGTCTGTATCTTTCAGTATGTATCTTTCATCAGTATCTTTTAGTATGTAGAGATAATATACTGAAATATTTATGGTTGAAATGATACGACGTTTGGGATTGCTTCAAAATAATCTACTGGGGGAAGAAGCATAAAGTGGATGGAATTATAGATAAACGGTCTATAGGTTGATTAAATTTTCTAAACTGGGTGGATAGCTGTATGGGGTTTCATTATTCCTTTCTCTTCCTTTGTTTATGTTTGAAATTTTTCGTTATTAAAGGTAGGAACAAAATAGATGTCATTATAATACACATAGCTATGAGAGAAACATCAGCTTCCTCAAAGGGTTTATGTCCAAGGTAGGCTATATGCTCTGGAGAGAAGGCTAGAGAAGTCTGTATTTCAGTATAAAAAAATCTAGCTTAATAATAAAAATGGCTGTAAGAATTCAATTATCTGTTATGAAACAGTGAAAGAGATACCACAAGCTTCTCATTTTCCCCCCAATTTTTTCGTTGTAGTAAAATACACAGAACGTAAAATTTACAACTTTAACCATTTTTAAGTGTATAGCTCAGTGGTATTGAGTACATTCATGTTATGTAGCCATCCCCACCATCCATATCCATAACTCCTTTCACCTTGCAAAACTCAAATTCTATACTCATTAAACAATAACTCCCCACTCTCCCTTCCCGGTTGTATCTGGCTACCACTATTCTTTCTGTCTGTGATTTTGACTACTCTGGGTACCGCATGTAGGTGGAATCCTAATAGTAATTGTCTTTTTGTGACTGGCTTATTTCAGTTAACATCATGTCCTCAAGGTTCATCTATATTGTAGTATTGTCAAAATTTCCTTCCTTTTTAAAGAATAGTATTCAATACTATTCCATTGTGTATGTATACCACTTTTGCTTATCATTCATCCATCAGTGAACACCTGTGTTGTTTCCATATTTTAGCTGTCGTGAATAATGCTTCTGTGAGTACAAATATCTCTTTGGGACTCTTCTTTGAATTCTTTTGGGCATATACCTAGAAATGGAATTTCTGGGTAATATGGTAATTATATTTTTAATTTTTTGGAGGAATTACCATTCTGATTGCCACAATAGCTGTACCATTTTACATTCTTACCAGCAGTGCACAAGGGTTCCAATTTCTCCACATCCTTGTCAACACTTACTTGTTTTTTGTTTTATTTTAGCCATCCTGGTAGATGTGAAGTGACATCTCACTGTAATTTTAATTTGCATTTTCTTAGTGACTAGTCATGTTGAGCATCTTTTTATGTGCTTATTGGCCATTTATGTATCTTCTTGGAAAGGTCTACTCAAGTTTTTGGAGTTGTGTTTTGGGAATTCTTTATGTATGCCAGATATTAATCCCTTATGAGATAAATGATTTGCAGATATTTTCTTCTGTTTAGTAGGTTGTCTTTTTGCTTTCTTGATCATCTCTTTGGATGTGCAAAAGTTCTTTATTTAACTGAAGTCCAATTCATCTGTTTTTTCTTTTGTTGCCCGTGCTTTTCGTATCACATCCATCACATGGTTGCCACATCCACTGTCATGAAGATTTTCCCCAATGCTTTTTCCTAAGAGTTTTATAGTTTTAGTTCTTTAGGTCTTTGATCCATTTTGAGTTAATTTTTATAGAAGGGAAGGATCAAATTAGCATATGGATAATCAGTTTTTCCATTACTGTTTATAATGGAGGTCAAGGTCACCCTTGTCAAAAATAAATTGGCCATACATGTGAAAGTTTATTACTGGACTTTTTATTCTGTTCCCTTGGTCTATATGTCTGTCCGTATGTCAGTGCCATAATGTTTTTTTAAAATCAATGTATTTATTTTTGACAGAAAGAGAGAGCAGGGGGAGTGGCAGAGAGAGAGAGAGACAGAATCCCAAGCAGGCTCCACACTGTAAACACAGAGCCCGATGTGGGGCTCGAACTAACGGAACTGTGAGATCATGACCTGAATCAAAACCTAGAGTCAGATGTTTAACCAACTGAGCCATCCAGGCGCCCCCAGTACCATGATGTTTTAATTATTGTAGTTTTGTAATAAGTTTCAAAGTTGAGAAATGTGAGCCCTTTAACTTTATTCTTCTTTTTCAGGATTATTCTACTATTAGGATTCCTAGTAATACCACGTGAATTTGAGGATTTGCTTTTCTATTTCTGTAAAAAAAATAAAAAAGGCTGTTAGAATTTTGATCAAGATTGCATTGAATCTATAAATTGCTTTGATTTTGGTTTTAATGACACCTTAACAATGTGAAGTCCTCCTATTCATAACGTATTTCATATATTTAGGGCTTATTTGATTGTATCATTTCTTTTTGAAGTAATAAAAATGTTCTGGAAATAGATAGTGATGATGGTTATACAACTTTGTGAATGTAGTGGAAACCACTGAATTATACTTTAAAAGGTAAATTTTTGGTGTGTGAATTATACCTTTATTTTAAAAGAAAACACCAACCACTTTCTTTAACTTTGATGTCTATTTCCAGCTCTCATGTATTCTTCCCCTCATTGTCAAACTTCTGGAAGAAGCTATACACTTATAATCCCATTCTTAGGTTTAATTCATTCCTCTGCCCAATGTAATCTGGCTTCGACTCCAGTAATCCCCTGAAACTGCTCTTAGTCTTTGTCTTTGTTCTTTTTTGTTTATCAGCATTTCACATAGTTAATTTCCCCTCTTGTTTTTTAAATACCATTTTAATTTTAGAATAGTTTTAGATTTGCAGAGAAATTACAGAAAGAGTACAAGACAGTTCTCATAACCCCCTTAGTCAGTTTCCCCTACTGTTAACATAATATATTGGTCTAGTACAGTTTTTTCAATTAATGGGCCAAAATCAACATATGTTAACAGAAGTCCAACTTCTTCAGATTTCCTTAGTTTTTAGCTAATGTTCTCTTTCTATTCCAGGAGAGCAACCAGGAAACCACATTACATTTCATGACCATCATCCTTAGCCTCCTTTTGACTGTGACAGTATCTCAGACTTCCCATGTTTTTAATGACAGTTTTGAGTATTCAGGTATTTTGTAGAATGTCCTTCAGTTGGGATTTTTCTGATGTGTTTCTCATGATTAGATTGGAGTTATGAGTTTTTGAGAAAAACCACAGAGATAAAGTGCCATTTTCATCACAGCGTATCAAAGGTCCATATATCAACATGATTTATCATTGTTGATGTGAACTTTGATCACTTGGCTGAGGTAATGTTTGTCCTGTTTCTATACTATAGAGTGACTTTTTAACCTCTCCCCCTTTCCAAACTATAGTCTTTGAAGGAAGTCATTATGTGGAGCCCATATTTGAGAAGTGGAGAGGTTGATCTGCCTCTGGAAAGGGGAGTATCTACATAATTTATTTGGAATTCTTTTGTACCCTAGATTGTCTCTTTTCTCTTATTTCTTTACTTATATAAGTATATTAGCCCATATTAGTATGGACTCCTGATACTTAGTTTATACTCTGGGTTATGGTTCAATACTTACTTAATTTTCTGCTTGAGTTGTTACAGCTGTGGCCACTGAGAGCTTTCAGTTGATTTTCTGTGTCCCTTTGACATTATGTCCCTTGTTGTGGGTTTGTTTTTGTGTTTGTTTTTGTTTTGAGCACTATTTCTGTAGCACTACAAGATGCTCCAGGCTCATTTTACATTGTTTCCTGCCTACTTCTCAGATGATTCCTTTTAATGGAGAATGTTATTAGAAACTAAGATCTCAGTGCTGGGTGAACTCATTGCTACTGGGATGGTGTCTTTCTTTTTGGAATCACTGCTTTTTGTGTGTCTGTGATGCCACACTTTTTAAGACTTTCATAGAAAGCAGTACAGTGTAGCAGTTAAGAACAAGGGCTCTGGAGGACTCAGTGTGATCTGATCTTGGTTGTACTTCTTACACCCAACCAAAGTGTGTAAACCTGAGCAGGTTGATCTCCCTAAATCAAAGTATCCACATCTGTAAGGAAGCAGGTAGTAATAAGTTGCTTGTAGAGTGTCTGAGGATTAAATGAGGTAGTAGTGCGCATAAATCACTTCATACAACACCTAGTACATAGTAAGCATTCATTAAGTGCTTGCTCCTTTTCGTCATATTAATGTTTTCATCTTCCTTTTAGGGTGCTCTCTTTCAGTCTACTCTCCTAGCTCTTTATTTGTCTCCTAAATGTTAATGTTCCATGGGCACCTGGGTGGCTCAGTCGGTTGACTGTCGGACTTCGGCTCAGGTCATGATATCGTGGTTTGTGGGTTCGAGCCCTGCGTCAGGCCCTGTGCTGACAGCTCAGAGCCTGGAGCCTGCTTCAGATTCTGTCTGTCTGTCTGTCTCTCTCTTTCTCTTTCTCTCTCTCTGCCCCTCCCCTGCTTGTGCTCTGTTTCTCTGTCTCTTAAAAATAAATAAAAACATTAAATTTTTTTTTTAATGTTAGTTTTCCATGGGGTTTTGTCTTAGTTTTTTTTCTCATTTTGTACATTCTCCACAGGCAATTTCATCTATTCTCATTGCTCTAGTTATCATTTACTTTGTATATGGAGTATTTTCAAATCTATATCTCTGACCCAAACTGTGTCATGAGTTTCTGTATAGCCAGTTGCTTATTGGATACCTTCGCTGAATAACTTAAAGCATCTCAGACTTGAACTCCAGAATTCAAGTGCTTATTTCACCCTCTCAAAACCTATTCTCCCCTTTTCCTTATCTTACTGAATAGGAGTACCATCCACCCTTTGCCCAAACCAGAAATTGTGGTCTCATTTTTTTATTCCTTTTCTTTCTGCTTCCAGTCAAATCATTGATAAGGATTCTTCATTCTGCATCCTCAGTCTCTCAGCCCTCCCTAACCGGTTTCTCTATCTCTGTTGCTACTATCTTAGTTCAGACTACGATAAACCATTTCCTGGATTACTACAACTGTTGTATTTCCAGATTTATTTCTTTCTGTTTCATTTACTATCGTAAAGCTCTCAAACACAAACCTCAACAGTCTTTCCATGTTAAAACACTAGTTTAGTAGTTCCTTATTGCCCTCAGGATAAAGTCTAAACTCTGATTTGAAAGATCCTTGGGGCGCCTGGCTGGCTCAGTTGGTAGAGCTTGTGACTATTGATCTCAGGGTTGTGAGTTTGAGCCCCTTATTGGGTGTAGAGATTACTTAAAATAAAATCTTAAAAAATAAAATCAAATAAAAAATCCTTCATGTTAGAGTTCTTGCTTTTATCTTTAGCCTTATCTCAGACACCTCTTCTTCTGCCACTTTGAACTACATTCTTTCTCTCTTTCACTTTCTGTCTCTGTCTGTCTCCGTCCTGTACACACCTCTCTATGCCTGGAACTCCATGATCCCTGACATGGTCCTCCACTCCACTCCTGACACATATTACACCTGGCTAATTTCTGTTCATTACTCACATCTAAGTTTAGGTCTTATTCCCACTTGGCTCATAAGCCTCTAATACTCTCTCCTTATCCCTATTGTAGTGTTTATCACACTGTACTTTAATGACTAGTTTACTTATTTTCCCAGATTCTGTAAAGTCAAAGACTTTGTCTTAATTCATCATTGTATCTCTAGGACAAGTATTTCAAAGCCTCTATCCCCGTGGTACCTGTTTCAAACTAGGGACATTGTTGAAAGAAAGAATGTATGTCCTTACCTTCTGTCTATAATTTCTTTGGCCACTGGGCAAATTCCTATTTACTCTTGAAAATCTAGCTGACCATGAATTCCTTTGTAGCTCCTTGTTACTACAGCTCCTTTGTGTTAACCTTTGGACCCTGTACATACTTTATTATTGTCCTTATCACATTATATTATATTTCTTTATAGATTGTCCTTTTCTTTTGCTAAACTCTGAGCTCTTTGAGAGCAGGATCCTTTTTCCTGCTTTTGTCTTCAGAATCTAGCTTGGTGTCTAGCACAGTTATATTCAGTAAATATTGAATTGCAAGAGATTGTTTTGCCATAATGTTTTCAGACTTTTAATCAAACTGTTTGTTTATCTAACCTTTGAGAAGTATATATAGAAGGAACTTAACCTTAAAACTTTTTGAACAAAGTGTTAAGAAATTTAGAGTGAGGAAGGTTTCTGAGCTTTTAGTGTCATGAGTTTCTGTATAGCCAGTTGCTTATTGGGACACATAATCTAAGAGTTGGAGGTTTAAAACTTAGGACACATAATCTAAGAGTTGGAGGTTTAAAACTTACATAGTTAATGAAAATAAGAACAAGCCTGAAGATAATTATATTCAGTCATAACCAGGGGAATAATAGAGGATCTAAAAGCAATTGAGTATTTGTATGTCCTTGTTATAAATCAAGTAATTGTGCATTATTGAGAAAAATGAAGGTAAAAATACTGTGACATACAGCTTCATTCTGTATGGTGTTCAAAGTCCATCAGTATCTTTGGTGAAGATCAAGGATATTTCAGTTACCTGGGAGGCACATGCTGTTGGGTGGTCTGTACGTTTGGGTATTTCTGGCATGTGGAAAGAGGCCATACTTGCCTGCAAGCTATATACAGTCCTCTGGGAAGCTGCCTGATCAGCAATTGCTAGGAGGGTTGTACTTGTGGGATGAATTGCTCATGTCTTTGCAGGTGAGGTCTGCCATATATCCTCCACTTGTTCCTTTATAACCTCAGCAGAGCAATTCCACTTTGCCAGCTCCTTCATTGCTTGCACATCAAATTTAAAATATGCATATCTTATACTAAGTGCCAGTTCTCCACCATCCAAGAGACTGCAGTAGCCTGTGGCTATTAAAAGTACAACCTATTAAAATGAATTCAGCAATTCAGAAGAGGGAATCACTGAGTTATCAAACAGATTCCTCCTGTGGAAGCAGAGCTAATGGAAAAGATGAGAGAAAGCTGTGATAGAAAAGGGAATGGAAACTCTCAAGAGGATACAGTTGCAACATAGAAAAAGTTATTTTGGAACTAAAAATATATTCAGAATTCTTAAATCTAGGAAAGATTGAAAATACGAAATGGCCAAAGATGTACAATGAGCAAAACAATATTGATATCAAGTAAATTACACTAAAATCCTCAAGGCATTAAAGGGAAAAAAGGAATCTTGTATAGTGATACAAGGGAAAGATCAAACCAACAATTCAATTTTTAGAAAATGGTGCAAACTTATGAATAACGGGTACCTGGGTGGCTCAGTTGGTTAAGCATCCAACTCGGCTCAGGTCGTTATCTCACAGTACGTGGGTTTGAGCCCCGTGTCAGGCTCTGTGCTGACAGCTCAGAGCCTGGAGCCTGCTTTGTATTCTGTGTCTCCCTCTCTCTGCCTTTCCCCTTCTCACACTCTGTCTCTCTCTCAAAATAATAAACATTAAAAAGAAAGTTGTGAATAAAGTTACAGAAAAAGAAATATTAATGGTTCGTACACAGATGAAAAGGTACTATAACTCATTCATAAAACATTTGTAATTTGAAAGTACAGTGAGTACCACTTTCCACTCTATAAGATTGGCGAGTATTAAGTTTGATAAAACACTGTTATCTAGAGTATAGGGTAACATATGCTCACTTATACTGCTGGTAGGAGCATAAATTAGTACAGCCTTTATGGGAAGCAATTTCACAGTACTGTAATTGATTTATCATCCACATTTCCTATAACCCAGAAATCCCAGTTTTAAGAATTGATTCTACTGATGTGCTGGCAAATATGGAAAGTGAGACTTAATCTTTGCAGTATTTTATATAATAGCAAAATATTGGAAACTCTAAATTCACTGGTAAGATTTGATTAAATAGTGTTCAATACATACAAAGGAATACTATGCAGATATAAAATTGGGGATGAGAATGCTATGTATAAATATGGAATGGAGGCACATGGGTGGTTCATTCAATTAAGCAACCTACTCAATCTCAGTCAGCTCAGGTCTTGATCTCATGGTTGTGAGTTCATACCCCACACTGGGCTCCACGCTGGGTGTGAAGTCTACTTAAAAATTTTTTTTTAAATATGGAATGATCTACAAAGACACGTTATTAAGTGCAGAACAACGTACTGTATACATAACCATTTGTTTAAGTAGATGTGAAATACAAACACGTAATGTTTCTTGTAAGAATACACAAAGACTTGATATTCATTATTTGGTGGTAGAGAAACAGTGTCTTTCACAACGAAGTCTTTAATTTTAATGAAGTCCAACTTAGCAGTTTTTTCTTTCATGGATCTTGCTTTTTGGTTGTATCTAAAAAGTCATTACCACAGGCACCTGGGGGGCTCATTCAGTAGAGCATGTGACTCTTGATATTGTGGTCATGATTTCAAGCCCCATGCTGGGTGTAGAGCCTTCTTTAAAAAAAAAAAAAAAGTCATCAATAAATTTGAGGGCAGTTACATATTCTCCTGTTTTTCTTCTAGGAATTTTGCTGTTTACATTTAGGTCAGTGATCCATTTTGAGTTTATTTTGTTAGAGATGTAATTTTGAATCTAATTTTTTTTTTTTTTTTGCATGTAGACGTCTAGTTGTTCCAGCCTCATTTGTTGAAAAGACTATCCTTTTTCCACTGAATTGCCTTTGACCTTTGTCAGAGATGAGTTGAATATATTTATGTTGTTCTACTTCTAGGCCCTCTATTCTATTCTGTTGATATCTTAGATACTAACCCATTATCAGGTATGTTACTTGCAAATATCTTCTCCCATTCCATAGTTTGCCTTTTGTTGACTGTTTCTTTTGCTGTGCAGAAGCTTTTTATTTTTATAGTAGTTTATTTTTGCTATTGCTTCCCTTCCCTCAGAAGACATACCTAGAAAGAAGTTGATACAACCAATGTCAAAGAAGTTACTGCCTGTGGTCTCTTCTAGGATGTTTATGGTTTTAGGTCTCCCATTAAGGTATTTAATCCATTTTGAGTTTATTTTTGTGTATGGTGTAAGAAAGTGGTGCAGTTTTGTTATTTTGCATGTTGCTGTCCAGTTTTCCCGACACCATTTGTTGAAGAGACCTGCTTTTTCCCATTGGGTATTCTTTCCTGCTTGGCCAAAGATTAATTGACCATATAGTTGTGGATTCATTTCTGGGTTTTCTGATCTGTTCCATTGATATATGTGTCTGTTTTTGTGCCAGTATCATACTGTTTTGATGACTACAGCTTTATAGTAAAACTTGAGGTCTGGATAAATTCCTTAGAATCTTCTACATATACTGTCATGTCATCTGTGATTAAAGACAGTTTTACTTTTCCTTTCCAATTTGTATTTCTTTTTCTTTCTTGATATTACTGATTAGGACTTCCAGTTCAAAGATGAATAGAAATGGTGAGAGCAGAAATCCTTGCTGTGTTCCTGATTTTAGGAGGAAAGAAAGCATCAAGTCTGTGTTATTAAGCATGATGTTAGTTGTAGAGCTTTCCCATAGCTGCCTTCCATCTGGTTAAGTTTTCCTTAGTTTTCTGAGTGTTTTGGTCATGAATGGTTGTTGGATTTTGTCAAACTTTTTTTCTGTACTTCTCACAATGATTATATGGTGGGGTATCTGTAGCCTATGATATGGTGGATTACATTGATTGATGTTTACATTTCACAAAAACTTTGAATTCGCTGGACAAATACCACTTAGTTATGAGAGAATGTTTTAAATTCTCCATTTGGAGAGTATTGTTGCTTAGAACCTGTTCTGTACTATTTTTAATCCTGTCCAATCAAGAGATGATTCTGGGATCCCTGAGTAGCAACAGGGAACCAGCTAAGGTTAGAGTACATACATTTTTGGTGAAACTAATTGTTTCAGGTTGTGTAACATTTTTGAACAGATCTTCATAGCCTGGGAGCAGGAATAAAGGAATTTGTGGGCAAAGCAGTAGGAATAGAAGGAATTCACAGTTTTACAAAAAGTGTTGCTGGAATGGCTCCCTTTAGGGACCTTAATAGTGCATTTCTGCCAAGAAAGGAATGTGAGCCCTTTATTTCTTGATAACAAAAAATTTAAAAGGAGTTGGAAAGGTGAAAAAGGTAGGGAATTGGTGTTAAAGATTATTTTACTGTTCAAAATCTTAGAAGTAAATTAGCTTGTATATTTTAGATTTGTATGTTTAATGTAAAAGTCTACTAATGTTTGCCCATAGTCTCTTTCTCGGATTTTACTTCATGATTTAAGTGCTAAAATATCTAGTAGGCTTTTATTTTATTTTATATTACTCTAAACAGTAGGTATAAGCAACATTTGGTTGCTATTTCTATAAAGAGTCTTTGGCAGGGTTCTAAAACTAAGGTCATGTTAGGGTGAGTTTGGCCTCTCTCACTGTGCAAGACTTAGTAAGAGATTGTATTTAATAAACACAGTGAATGGTTCTGGCTTTGCCTTTTGAATATGGGTTTGGTTTCAGGATATTTAAAAATATCTTAGTGATCTGAAAATAGACAACTATCCCATTCTACAAATAGTTTTATTGACCTGCTCATTCCAGTAGCTTGCTTTTGCTGAAGGACCTGTATCATCTGATCTTTTTTCTCTCTTGTATTTTTCCTATGTTTGTCTATAAGCTTTATTTAAATAATAGTGTTAGGTTGCCATATTAAGTAATTAAATACTAGAATTAAAAAAGAATTACCTTTTGTAAATAAAAGAGTTCATGATTAAAAAAAAAAAGTAAAGTGTTTTAAAATGGGCTGTGGTTACCACATCTTTTATCTTCCTGTTAACTGCTTTCACAATGTATATTGTGGTTAGGTAGAATTACATAACTTTGCTTTGTGTTTTGATTGCATGTTGTAGATTTATAAATAGGTTTGATAATGCAGTATGTTATACCTGAGTCACAATCAAATGAATAAAAATAAATTTTTATTCTCTATTCTGGTAATTCATATAAATTGCTTTATTATAAACAGTATGACATGATACCACCTATTTTTTTATAGTTCTTGAAATAGTTGTTTCTTATGAAAGACTGATAAACTGATATCTGCAAGCTTGTTTCAGTATGATTTTAATACTCACTTTCAGTGAATTACCTTAGTACTCAGTTGGCAGAGTAGGGTAGTGTTGAAATTAAAAGGTCTTTCTTCATGTGATTTATTATTTACTTAGTATTTTTAAAATGGAGTTGGTCTGATTGTTCTGTTTCCTATTCCCACATGGCCCATTGTATTCTCCTGGAAGAAAACCTTTTCACACATTTAATTTGAGCTAGCCATCTCACTTACTATTGGTAAGCAGCTATACTGGTTAGATTCAAACTCACAACACTAAGGGAAGAAGATAATTTTGATTGCCAGTTGGAATTTAGTTCTGAAACTCGCATCTTAAATGTTTTCATTTTTGAATTTGTCTTGTTTGTGACCAACATAAATGTGCATGAGTTGCCAAATCCAAAAGCAAAATATCAAGGAACATGCTTTAAAGGTATTAAACAACTTTATTGCCAACACAGTGTTTTTAAATTACATCTAGCAGTAAATTTACCTAATCTGACATGCAATTTACCTAATCTGATGTTTAGCCTTGTTTCTCCTCCTCTTCTTTATAAATTACATAGTAAATAAAAATGTTCTTTTTTTTAAAGCTTTGTCTGTCTTGGCTTTTAATAGCATAGATTTATTCTTCTCTGTTTTTGTGCTTTACATATGGAATCTTTTGGTATTTATTTTTTTGTGGCTAGCTTCTCTTGCTCAACATTATGTTTATGAGATTCATCCATTTTGTATGTAGTTATAGTTAATGCTTTCTCATTGCTATATAATATCCATTGTGTGAATAAACCATAATTTTTATATTCATTCTAATGTTATTAGGCATTCAGATAGTTTTCAGTTTTTGGATATTACAGTTAATGATCTTATGAACATTCTAATCCCTGTCCTTTGGTGAACACGTGCATGAATTTCTCTAGGGCATATACCTAGGATTGGAATTGTTTGGTTAGAATATACATCTTCAGCTTTAGTAGGTATTTCCAGAGGACTTTCCAAAGTGATAGTACCAATTTACACTGTTAGGTAGCAATATATGAAGATTCCCAGTTGCTCATAGTTTTGCTAGTACTTAGTATTTTTCATCTTTTTCCTTATACTCATTCTGGTGGGTGTGTAGTGGTAATGCACCGTGGTTTTAATTTCCATTTCCCTGATGATTAATGAGGTAAAGAATCTTTTCCATATTTTGGCTATAAATTATGATAAAACATTGTTGTAGTGTACAGTTCTGTATCAGATACATTTCGTTTCATTCCAGGGAGCTGAAGTTCAAGAATTATATTACAAGTGTTATGTGCACTTAAAGGATACTATAATGAGTCAAGGCCACGGATGTGGATTTTTAAAATAGCATACGTTTAATACTGGAAGTAAGACTGAAGTATTAATATAAGGTCTTGTAATATAACATCTAGTGAAATTTGGCTTGAATCTGTCCAGTGTATTTTTATCATTGAATTTTATTTCATTGTGACTTCAGTTATAAAATTGAAGATATGTTCTGATATGAAAATCTTTCAGCAGAATGAGTTTAAGATTTTTAGCAAAAACAAGTAAGTAGATTGACAGACTTCATTGGCTGTTGTAATCAGGAACATTGCTAGACTCAGATAAAGTATTTATAAAGCACTACACAGGTTCTTATATTACTTTTAGAGCTTTGATAACTTTGAAATGTTCTTAACATCTTGGTTTCCTTTTCATTTTATCAACCAGTACCCTCTTTCTAACTCTACATGTGTAATTCTCAGAATTGATTCCTTTCTTCTGTTGTCAGAATCTTTAGAACAAGGTGGAAAGCACAAAACAATTCTAAACCTCTCCACCAAAACAACTATGTGTGTGTATGTATAATTTTATTTAATATATTCAGCTAATTTTTTAATGTATTTACTATATTTAAAATAATTTGATATAAATGTAATTTTATTAGCGTTGTTGGTATTTTAAGATTAAATTATAATAGTAGGCTCTTGAGACAAAGTAGGACTTGTAACTAAAACAGTACTTGACTCATAGGGGCTTAATATCTGTTTATTGAGTAGATGAAACAGTGACAAAATTCTAGTGTCAAGTTTTTCTCTTTTCAGTTTTGTTGGAGTGTCTACTTATTGTCTCCTCCCCTCCAATTTTGGCTCTGGTTTACAAAGGAGTATTTGAGGTGAATAAGAGAAAGTTGTTGTTAATAAAGTTTTTCAAGATGGAACTTTCTGTCAAGATAATCAGTGAAATAAATTCTATATTATATAGTAATTATTTATGAACTAAGAGAACTAGAAAAAAATGATGTTTTGTGAGGAGGAAAACAAAAGAAGTTCCAAATATGAGGAAAGAAAGCTGGAGGCAGAGAGATTAGGAACAATGAAATCATGTCTGAGTAGCATCTGTTATCCTAGATGATATTAATGAATTTTGTATTGAGTGGTTTTTTTTCTCAACTTCTTTCTACTCTGGATCACAAAAATTTTTTTTTAATTTTTTAATGTTTGTTTATTTTGGAAAGAAAGAGAGTGTGAGCAGGAGAGAGGTAGAGAGAGAGAGGGAGGCACAGAATCAGAAGCAGGCTCCAGGCTCCCAGCTCTGAGCACAGAGTGAGCGACACGGGGCTCCGACTCACAGGCGGTGAGATCATGACCTGAGCTGAAGTGGAACGCTTAACTGACTGAGCTACCCAGGTGCCCCTGGATCACAAAATTTTATATAATGTATTGTTTAGTTAGAAAAGACAGCTAATCCTCAAGAAATTGTTGATGGTTTTGCTGGCCAATTTTTAAAGCTTTCCTTGGTTTTTGGTTCCAGATGTTTAGACCTCACTATGAACCAACAATTGTTAAGAAACATTGGATACAAGTCATTGGAAAATCTTAACCATATGTGTTAGTATAGCCATAGAGAAAATGCATGGGGCTTAGGCCTGAAACTTCACGGTTTTGTTTAATATGTATATCAATTTTATATATTCAATCAAAGCAAATCTATAAAATTGGTACCTAATTCTGGAGAAAAAATAGCTGAATAACTGTTGCTTTATAATACCACCTACTTGAATTCAAAGATACTCTAGATTTTATTTGCTTTGATTGCTGTGTTCTCTCTGTTAATATCTTGGATTAGTATACCAAGGTAAATTTTAAATGAATTGGATATTTTTAAAATTGAATACTTAAAAATATTAAATGACATAAAAATTTGTAGAAAACACAGGTTAGATAAGGCTTTACTTAGATCGGTGAATTAACTATCCTGGAGATGTAAGTCCAGTAAGTCCTTATCTCAGTTTCTATGAATATTGAATTGGGGATCTTGTAAAATAATTGTGACTGTTTTGCAGGCCATAAGGAGAATAAGTGACATCTGGTATACCTGGCACACAGACCTTAAAGGATTCTAACATACTAGGCTCATTGGTATTGAACTGGCCTAGGGAAAAATATGTCATAATAGCGTGAACTCTCAGATGATTTGGATAGAAAACTTTATTATAAAGCCACGGACTGAGTCTGGGGGCTGTGGTCAAAGAAAACTTTTGGCATCTCCCTATAGTCATATTGGATTCTACACTTATTACCCACTCCCTTTCAACTCATCCTGTGTTTTGGGGTAAAAAGAGAATGTCTTTCTCTAAGATTTTTCTGTTCATATTAGATAGTTGGAATAAAATCACTTAAACTTGATCTATTGGAATAGAATAATTTATGGAATTTATAACACTCAAATTGTTCTATCAAAGCACTCTTAGAAATTCTGGATTAGTTGATTAACCATAGTTCTCAGCTCTTTAATTGTACATTATTATTTTCAGAAATTCCCTTATGGATGGGAGAGTCAACACAACGTACAATTAGCAAACTATTTTCCTGGTTGTGAGAGTAGTATTACTTAGCACGCATGAAATCAAGCTGAGAACCACAGCTAATCCAAGACCTGGATTTTTCTTTGCTCTGTTACTTTACTCTATTATTTTGCTTTTCCTTCTGTTTTTATACAGTTCTCTCAAGTGACTGAGCTGCACTCAGAGAAATATTTTTGTTTTGTTCTTTTAGAAAGATCTTTTGTTCCAGAGGATATGCTGTCCTTAATAAACTTTTGTTATGCTGTGGCGGCCATGGAAATACACCAATCAGATCTCCTCCTGGTGCGAGGTGTAATTGAGTGACAGTCACAGCTGTGGCCCTTCTGGATCCACCACCTCGTTCTTGCCGAGGCCACCCACACTAATCGTGGCTGCTCTGACAATGAATGAGCATGATGGGGTACTAGTGTAGGCCCATATCTCACACAGTTTCTGAGGGTCAGTGTGCCTTACCTAGGTGATTCTGCCTCAAGGTCTCTCATGTATTGTAATCAAGCTGTTGGCCAGGGCTGTAGTCATCTGAGGGCTGGACTATGGAAGACCTACTTCCAAGATGGCTTACTACGTGGCTCTTGGTAAGAGCCCTCAGTTCCTCACTGACTGCTGTCAGGAGGTTTCGGTTCCTTGCCACATGGCCAGCAACTGATAAACATTTTCAGAGTCCAAATTCGTTGGGGCAAGTAACAATTCAGTTTTCATCTTAAGTATCATCTCCTGTGAGATACTTTTCTAAATACCATCCCTGCCTAGGGTTACCAGATGTAGCAAATAAAATTACAGGACATTATTTGGGACATACTTATACTGAAAAAGTATTCATTGGTTACTTGAAATTCAAATGTAATTGGATGTCCTGCAGCCCTACTAAATCTCTGGGTTTAGTTGTCCTGTGTCTGCCCCTGTGGCACCCTGTGCTATCCTGTTTCTGCATTACTGCACTGTATTTAAATTGTCATTTAGTTGTCGGTATCTTCCCACTAGGGTAAAACTTCCCTATGGGTAAGAACTGTGTCGTGTTTATTTTATTCACTATGGGATCCCCAGTGCCAAGCACTGGCTTGACAGCATTTATAGGTACTCAATAAATATCTGTGGGCTATTCAAAGAATGAAATCACTTGGTCTTGTAATTGCATGTACTTCTCTCCTCCTCCATCCTTTCTTCTTCTTCTTCTTCATTATCATTATCAGGATGAATGTCAGAGAATGCTAATACAGAGAAAGGGCTAGGAATTCCATGATTTAGAAACGTGCTTTATCAATTTATATCTAAGTTTTAGTTTCCCCTTCTGATAGCTGGAGGTAATACCTGTTTCCTGCCTCCTGGCTACCTTGGAAGAAAAGCAAAAATTATTATGCCTGCTATTTTCTAGGAATTGTGCTATCTTCAACTATCTTCAATAGTTGGAAGCTGGACTTTTTATATAATAGTAATAGGTTTTAAGTAATGGTGAGGACATGGAATCAAAAGGTCTGCGTTTGACTCAGCCTTGTCACATACTAATGGTGATTGCTTAGACAAATTACTAAATTGTGTTTCAGAATGTCAATTTTCTCATCTATGAAACAGGAATAAGAATCTCATCTCTAAGATAGCTACTTTGTAAGGGCTACTGTGAAGATTAAATGATAAAATATGGAACCTTGCATATGTTTTTGACACATTGTAGGTACACAGGAAATCCCTAAGGAAGCTTCTCAGTCTCGCCATATTGTAATTCCTTGAGTGACTCTGGCTTTTGATTTTATAGGCATTCATAATTCCACAAATTGTAGATTGTCAGCCAATTTCATATACCAAATATCGGAACCTGTGACTTCTCTTTTACTGAAATAGGTTACTGTACGAATAATACATCAGTAAACTAACCTGTTTTATATCAGTCTAAAACAGCTAATTTTCCCTATGTGTAGTGCCTGTTGAATCCTATTCCCAATGATAGGAAAAAATTATATTGGACCAAAAATGGATGCTTCTTTGATTAATCATCTGCCACAAACCAGTTATCCTTGTAAGTAACTTTTAGGAAGACTCATGAGCCCCCACTTTCTCAGTCTGTGGTTCTTCAGAAAAATCAAGCTTAAGTATGACTTTTGGCCCTTTGCTCTTCGGGAGATTTCTATCCTTACTATGGCCTCAAATACATTGGTATTACTGATTGTACCACTCCAGGGTCCCCAGCACTCTTTCTGCACTTTATCCCAATGCTTTTCAGTTAAATGAATAAGAAAAGTGAATCTCATGTAGATTAAATGACTTACCACAGGTTACTCCATGTTGAACCCAGGTGTTCTGACTCTATTGTAATATGTGTACTATATTCCACTTGTTTTATTGAACGAGAATTACGGAGCCTGTGCATTGATGTACAAATGTGTAATAGTATTGTGAAATGCTGTGCAGAGATACACAATAACCTCTATGGGGGTGCCTGGGTGGTTCATTCTGTTAAGTGGTTGACTTCAGCTCAGGTCATGATCTCACGGTTCATGGGTTTGAGCCCCGTGTCGGACTGTGTACTGACTGACAGCTTAAAGCCTGGAACCTGCTTCTGATTCTATGTCTCCCTCTCTCTCTGCCCCTCCCCCACTCACTCTCTCTCTCTCTCTCTTTCTCTCTCTCTCTCTCTCTCAGAAATAAATAAACATTAAAAAAAACCCACAATAACCCCCATGGCAGAAGGTTTATAGTTGATTTAAGGAGAGTAAATATGTAAGTTAAATAGCAAAAGGTAGTTAAGTACCAGTGATTTACATAACTACAAAAAGCTACTGAAAATCAGAATTATTTTTAGCTATATAGAATAATTTTGGGTATTTTATTAATACCATTTGTGTGTGGATTCCTTTACTTAGGATAATGCTTTTGAGGTTTATTCATGTTGTGTGTATTAGTAGTTCTTTTTTATTACTGATTAGTATTCCATTGTATGGATATACCACAATTTGTTTATCCATTCACGAGTTGATGAGCATTGGTATCGTTTCCACTTGTAGACTGTTGTGAATACAGCTGCTATGAACATTCAAATATAAGCTTATGTGTTGACATGTCTTCATTTTTATTTCTTTTTTAAAAAATGTTTAATTACTTATTTTGAGAAAGAGAATACGAGTGAGTGAGTAGAGGAGGGGCAGAGAGAACAGGAGAGAGAGAATCCCAAGCAGGCTCCATGCTCTCTGTGCAGAGCCTGATACGGGGCTCTCATGAACTGTGAGATCATGACCTGAACTGAAATCAAGAGTCAGATGCTTAACCAACTGAGGCATCCAGGCACCCCAAGTTTTTGTTTTTCTAAGGTAAATACCTAGGAATGGAATTGTTGGGTCATCTGTTAAGTGTATGTTTAACTTTATAAGAAATTGCCAAACATGTTTCCTTAAGTGTCTATACAAATTGGTATGCCCATCAGCAATGTATAGGATCCTAGTTGCCCTGTGTCCTTGCCACACAGGCCTTGGTATGGTTGGCCTTTTTTTTATTTTAGCCATTTAAGTGAGTTTATATGGTATCTCAGTGTGGTTTTAATTGGCGTTTCCTTAATGACTATCTCACGTACTTATTTGCCATAGCATATTTTTTTTTAATGTTTATTTTTGAGAGAGAGAGAGTATGAGCAGGGGAGGGGCAGAGCGAAGGGGACAGAGGATCTAAAGTGGTCTTTGTGTTGACAGCAAACAGCCCAATGTGGGGCTCAAATTCACGAACCGTGAGACCATGACTTGAGCTGAAGTCAGACGCTTATCTGACTGAGCCACCCAGGTGCCCTGCCACAAGTATATCTTCTTTGGTGAAGCAACTATTTAAATTTTTTGCCCATTTTTTTTATTGGTTGTTTGCCAGATTATTGTCTTATTCTGGATACAAGTTTTTTATCAGATACATATTTTACAAATATTTTCTCCCAGCCTGTAGCTTGCCTTTCTATTTTCTTAACAGTAAATTTTAAGGCACAAACATACTTTATATTTTAATGTGCAATTTATCAATTAAAAAATAGTTTGGGGGGCACCTGGGTGGTTCAGTCGGTTGAGCATCTGAGTTGGGCTCGGGTCATGATCTCCAAGTTTGTGAGTTTGAGCCCCGAATTGGGCTCTCTGCTGTCAATACAGAGCCTGCTTCATATCCTGTCTCCCTCTCTCTCTGTCCCTCCCCTGCTCATGCGTTTTAAGGAGATAGAAGTTTACTGAATATACCACAAGGGAGTGGTGGGCAGGACAGCAGAGGAGAGACTGTCTGCATGTTTCGTTGGTTCAAATGGCCATCTTTATGTCAGTAACACACTTCTTCAGGTAGCTCGGTAGTTCAACAAAGGGCAGATTTGCTCCCATGAGTCATTTGGCAGTGTCTGGAGATGTTTGAGACTGTTACAAGTCTGGCAGGGGAACAGTTTGCCTTTGATAGGAGTAGAGTTCAGGATGATGCTCAACATCCTACAGTGTACTGGCCGGTTCCCCATCAGAAAGAATTAGCCAGTTCATAATGTCAGTAGCACCAACACTGAGAAACTCTCCTTTACCTCTATGTGAAAGTCTTGAAATCAGGCAGTGTAAGTCCTCCAGCATTGTTCTATTTCAAAGTTGTTTCGGCTATACTAGGTCTTCTGCATTTTTATATAAATTTTAAAATCAGTTTGTAAATTTCTACAAAAGTGCCTGTTGAGATTTTGATTGGAATCGAATTGGATCTCTAGATGATTTGGAAGCAAGTGACATCTTAATACTGAATCTTGCAATTTATAAGCATGGTTTATCTGTCCATTATTTATTTCTTCTGTAGTTTGTCTCAGCAAAATGTAGTTTACATTATATAGGCCTTGCACATATTTTGTTATGTCTATTGCTAATTATTTTATATTTTTCATGTTATTATAAATTGTATCTTTGTATTTCAATATCTGATTTTTTAATTGTTGCAATATAGAAATACAATTACTTTTTAAAATTTATTTATTTTGAGAGAGAGGGAGAGAACGTGAGCTGGGGAAGGACAGAAAGGGAGAGAGAGAATCTCAAACAGGCTCTGCACTGTCAACCCAGAGCCCAATGTGAGGACCCATCCCATGAACCGTGAGATCATGACCTGAGCCAAAACCAAGAGGTGCGTGCTTAACTGAATGAAATACCTAGGCACCCCTACAATTGGTTTTTATATATTGATCTTGTTGCCTGTGACCTTGCTAATAAACTCAGTATAAGTAAATTGTTATAGGTTCCATAGAATTTTTCACATAGACCAACATTTTGTCTGTTTTACTTATTCCTTTCTTACTTTTATGTCTCTTTTCCTTTTTCTTGACTTACCGCACTTTCAGTGTTGAAGTAATGAAAGTGGCCATCATTGTCTTGTTCCTAATCTTAAGGAGAAGGCATTCAATTTTTATCATTTAGTTTGATTTTTAGCTATAGGTTTTCAGTAGTTCCCTTTGTAGCACATTGAAGAGATTCATGTCTGTTCCTTGCCTACTGAAAGTTGTTATCACAAACGGTTGTTGAATTTTGTCAAGTACCTTCTCTGTATTTATCAAGATGATAGTGTAGTTTTTCTTTTTTATTCTTTTGATACACAGTGAATTACACAGATTGATTTTCTTTTTTAAAAAATTTTCTGATATTAAATCAACATTGGATTCCAGATGTAAACTCCAGTTACATCAGGCATTCTATATTTTTCTCTTTATATATTCTTAGATTTAATTTGCTAAAATTTTGTTTAGAATTTTTAAGGGATCTTGGTCTTTAATACTTATGGTTTTTTTTTTCCTTTTGATTTTACTTTTTGCCCGAAGTACCATTTGACCTTAGTTACGATCTTGTTTTATCGCAGTACTTTCAAGGAATTAACACCCTGAAAGAAGAAGCCAATTTACTTATTACAAAAAGTCAGTTGTGTGTTGAAGTGCTATTTGCCAGAAATTGTGCTAAGCTCTTTTTTTTAATGTAATCTCTGCACCCAATGTGGGTTTCAAACCCAAAATCCCCAGATCAAGAGTCGCACTCTTTACAGACTAAGCCAGCCAGGCACCCTTGTGCTAAGCTCTTTATATTCGATATTTCATATAATACTCACAGCCTTCTTACAAAGATAGTACTATTATTATGCCCATTTTAGAGATGAGAAAACTGAAGCTCAGAGCCACTAACTAATTTCCCAAGTGGTAGAGACAGTTGAAATCACATCTTTCAGGGGTGCAGTGCCTGGATGGCTCAGGTCAGTTCAGCGTCCAACTCTTGGTTTCAGCTCAGGTCATGATCCCTTGGTCATGGGATTGAGCCCCCCATCCATGCTCAGCAAGAGCCTGCTTGGGATTCTCTCTCTCCCTCTGCTCATGCAGTCTCTCTCTCTCTCTCTCTCTCTAATAAAATAAAAAACAAATTACATCTTTCAGACTGGTGGTCAGACTTTTAAACACATTGCTCTATGTTCATATCTTTCTCAAGACATCTTTGATTATTAACAGAACATTATTGACGAGAGCAGAGGGAATTTAAAGAACCATATCTCTAAGTAATCTAAATTTACCTCATTATGTTAATTGGTTTTAATAGTATTTGTATGCTTTTTTTAGTTTATTTTGAGAGTGTCTGTTATAATTGGCATACTAGCTCACCAATTTCTAAGTTTTATCATGTGCACTTCATTGTGGAGGACCTTGAATATTTCTTTTTTTTTTTTGAATATTTATTTTGAGAGAGAGAGAGAGAGCACGAGCAGGGGAGGGGAAGAGAGAGAGAAGATAGAGTATCTCAAGCAGGCTCCATGCTGATGTGGGGCTCGAACACACAAACTGTGAGATCATGACCTGAGCCAAAATCAAGAGTCAGACGCTTAACCAACTGAGCCACCGCGGTGCCCTGGAATTTGAATATTTGTAATTGGTTCCTGTAATGCTTCTGTTTAAACTTTACATCTGTTGGCAGTTTCTAGGTGTTGTTAATCTGGGCTAGAGCTTCCCTGAGAGAAAAAAGCTCTTTTTTCTAGAGCTTTTTCTATGCTCTATTCTATATGCTCAATAATATCAATAAACTTTTTTTTATTTTTCTAATGTTTATTTTTGAGAGAGAGAGAGAGAGAGCGTGTGAACAGGGTAGGAGCAGAGAGAGAGGGAGACACAGAATCCAAAGCAGGCTCCAGGCTCCGAGCTGTCAGCACAGAGCCTGACGCAGGGCTCGAGAACTCACAAACCACGAGATCGTGACCTGAGCCAAAGTCATATGCTTAACTAATTGAGCCACCCAGGTGCCCAATAAACATTTCTATATATGTGAAATTATAGTATGTTTGAGTGTTAAGGGAAGCAAGAGTAGATCAGAAGCTATCTCTTCCACCTATCTGTTGTTCCCAAGTTGCACATGTGCCAGATTTTTGTAGGAGCTTGTAACCTCAAAAATTCAACTGTGGGAAGCCTGGGCTTAGCAGGCAGTCAGCTAGCGAACCCAACTTAATCTCTTCTGTTATCCCATGGTCAAATAGGTGAAAATATACAGAGAAGCAGAGTTATAAATAGAATGAACAACTAGAAATACAAATTAAGATATATCAGGCATTAGGACAATTTTCAGTCAGTAGAAGTAAAGACAGATTCCTGAGCCAGTAGCAAGGACAGACAGGAAAAAGGTAGATTTTTCTACCCATCTCTGTTGCATACCTACAACTTAAGGAAGTAGGGTCTTTGTCAACCAGAAACTTGGCAGCAACCCACTGTGTGCTACAGCTGTTATCTGCAGCATCCAGGGTTCTTTCTCCCCCTCCCATCTCTCTTATCGTTACCTCTCAACTTCCCTTGGTGACCGCAGTTCTGTAAAGGCAGAAGTGAACTTGTTTGGGTGCATTTTTCAGATGTAAAGGGATTAGTAGTAGGAAGGGGCAGAGAGGAGAAAATCCATGGGGCCTGTATGCATTTTTTTCAAGCCCTACTTTAAATAAACCCAATGAAGTGGTCATTTGGAAAAATTTCAAATATGTATAAGAGTAAAGAGTATAGTTTAATGAACTCTCTTGTACCAGCCACCAGCTTAAACAACTCTTAGTTAGGCCCTGCCTTTTTTTTTTTTTTTTTTTAGTTTATTTATTTATTTTGAGAGAGTGAGAGAGGGAGGGAGGAACCAAGAGAGCGAGGGAGAGAGAGAATGCCAGGCAGGCTTCGCGCTGTCTGTGCAGGGTTGGATGTATTGCTTGGTGCAGGACTCAATCCCATGAACCTCTGAGATTATGACCTCAGCCAAAATCAAGAGTCAGATGCTTAACCCAGGTACCCTAAACCCTGCCTTTTTTTTCTTAACTTTTTTTTCACGTTTATTCATTTTTGAGAGACAGAGACTGAGTGCAAGTGAGGGAGGGGCAGAGAGAGAGGGAGACATAGAATCTGAAACAGGCTCCAGGCTCTAAGCTGTCAGCACAGAGCCCAATGATGGGCTCAAACTCATGAACCATGAGATCATGACCTGAGCCAAAGTTCGACACTTAACCAACTGAGCCACCCAGGCGCCCCTCCAAGCTCTGCTATTGATTAGCAAAGAACTCTGTCCTGCTTCAAAGTATCCATAATTAAACTGCTAGTCATATACATCACATAACCAGGCAACAGGATCAAGAGAGCCTTCCTTAGTTCATCAGAGCAAACGGTAAATCAAGGGTTCCTTAACCTAGGATCCACATATTGACTTCAAGGCATGACAGACTGAATTGGTAAACAAAATTCTATGTGTTGGAGAGAAGGTATATAATTTTAATGGATCCTCAAAGAGATACTTAATCTCCAAAATACATGGGAGCCACAATACTATGTGACTGCTTATCACCAGATTTTTGGCTAAGAGTGTATGAATCAATCTTTTCTCCAAATAAAGAACTGAGAGTTAAAAGTCAAATAATACCTAAGTGGATAGTAAAGGGGAGAAACGAACTAGAATTTATCTAACTTTTTTCTTAGCAGACACCAATCAAACCTGGATAGTTTGCTCAACCTTCAAATAGTTGATAATTCTTTTAAAAGCCATCATGGGCTTATTAAGAAACTGCAGAATAAAGAAATCTTATACTTAACACACAAGAGCAAAATTGTACTTGGAAAAAACAAGATACTAGGTGGTATTTGCTTTCCTCTCAAAGTTATGTAATGAATCTGAAATGGGATGTTAAAGGTAACAGATTGAAATAGAAGTGAACCAATCAAGATATCAGCAAAGATTATAGTAATAATACCTAAATATTTATTGAGTACAAGATACTATATTAAAACTCATGAATTAGTTAATTGAATCTAATTAAATGAGTATTCCCAAGAAATTTTAAATAAATAGTTTAAATTACTTCCCTAAGATTATACAACTAGTAAGAGGGAGGTCTCACATTTGATTCCATATAGACTGACTCCAGGGCCCTTGAGCTAGAGGAAATAAGGTTGATGGCAAAAGTTTTTGAATCATTCTTGGTATCTTTCTGTGTTTTAAAATTTCTTCAAGACTCAACAAAACTCCTAAAAATACTGAAATTCAGTATACTCTTAAAATTCACAATGAAGGGTCAAAAGATAGTGTGAAAATCAAGTCAGTGATGTGGAAGGGAAGTTGGAGGATGTCTTCTGAAATGCAGCAGCAGAAAAGGATCACAAAGTTGAAAATGACAAAGGGGCGCCTGGGTGGCTTGGTTGAGTGTTCAACTTTTGCTCAGGTCTTGATCTTATGGCATGTGAGTTCAAGCCCATCATCAGGCTCTCTGTTGGCAGCTCAGAGCCTGCTTCAGATCATCTGTCTCCCTCTCTCTCTGCTCCTCCCCTACTTGTATTCTCTCTCTCCCTCTCTCTCAAATAAACATTAAAAAAAGACGAAAATGACAGGTAAAAAGAATAGAGACTCAATGTGTAGATGAATAGTATTTCTGAATAAAAGAATAATAAATAGAAGGGAAGCAATAATCAAAGGTGAAATAGAAGACAACATCCTTTGAATGGATTAAGAAGATGTGGTATATATATACAATGGAGTATTACTCGGCAACCAAAAAGAATGAAATCTTGCCACTTGCAACTATGTGGATGGAACTAGAGGGTATTAAGCTAAGCAAAATTAGAGAAAGACAAATATTTTTTGATTTGAAATATGATTTCACTCATATGAAGACTTTAAGATACAAAATAGATGAACATAAGGAAAGGAAGCAAATAATATAAAAACAGGGAAGGGGACAAAACATAAGAGACTCTTAAATATGGAGAACAAACAGAGGGATGCTGGAGGGGTTGTGGGAAGGGGGATGGGCTAAATGGGTGAGGGGCATTAAGGAATCTACTCCTGAAACCATTGTTGCACTATATGCTAACTAACTTGAATGTTAATTAAGAAATAAATTATTTTTTAAAAAGTCTAAAAAAAAAAGAAAGGATATAGAACTTCATAAAAAAAGACAGCATCCTTGAACTTAAAAATACCTAAGTTTATAGTTTAAAGGATTTCACTGATATATAAATACTAGATATATCAGGTTGAAAATTTTGAGGATTAAAAGATACTCTGTAAGCATCAAGACAACAGGTGAAAAGGACACTGTTAAAAAAGCTGTAAATAGGGGCCCCTGGGTGGCTCAGTCGGTTGAGTGTCTGACTTCGGCTCAGGTCATGATCTCACAGTTCGTGGGTTTGAGCCCCACGTCAGGCTCTGTGCTGACCGCTTGCTCAGAGCCTGTAGCCGGCTTCGGATTCTGTGTCTCCTTCTCTCTCTGTCCCTCCCCTACTCACGCTCTGTCTTGCTCTGTCTCTCAAAAATAAATAAATGTAAAAAATAAAATACAAAAGCTGTAAATAAAACTAATCAAAGAGTTTCTGTTTACTACTAAATAGCAAAAGACAATGGAACAATATTTATGGTGTTATTAGGAAAAAGAAGATGTCTACAGTGTTATTAGCAAAGGACAGAAAATAAAGGAGATAATATTAAAGAGCCACAAGAATGATAGTAATAGAATGAAAGACCACCTTATCATCAATGAGAATAAAAATGAATACATTAACATATACCTTTAAAAGACAGATGCAAGTTGGCTCAAAAAAACAATATCCATGATTTACATTACCTGATTTTGATGCTTACTAGAAAGCTACAGTAATCAAGACAGTATAGAGTATAAGTGAAAGAAAGATATATAGATCAATGGAGCAGAATATAGAGCGCAGAAATAGTCAACTGATCTTTGACAAAGGAGGAAAGACAATTCAATGGAGAAAGGAGAGTCTTTTCAGTAAATGAGGCTGGAGCAATTGAAGTTTACATTCAAAAAAATGAATCTATACACAGACCTTACACCTTTCACAAAAGTTAACTCAAAATGATTCATAGACTTAAATGTAAAATCTAGAAAGATAAAACTTCTAGAAGAAAAGTAGAAAATCTAGGTGACTTTGGGTTTGGCAATACCTTTTTAGATACAGTAGCAAAACACATATCTGATAAAGGACTTTACAAAGTCAGCTAGTTGCAAAGTTAGGGGGCAGTGCACAAAAGGCTACCCTTACTTCTGAGTATCAGAAGTTGCAAGTTCAAGGGTCTCATAAGTTACCTTTAGATTTGGTAGGTTGAGAAGAACTCACAGAAATCATTGAAAGATATTTTACTCATGGTTATGGTTTATTACAGCTAAAGGATGCAAATTTATTTTATTTTATTTTATTTTATTTTTTAACTTTATAGTTTATTGTCAGGTTGGTTTCCATATAACACCCAGTGCTCTTCCCCACAAGTGACCTCCACCAAGAACATAAAGGATGCAAATTAAAACCATTCAAGTGAATGGGGTGCCTGGGTGGCTTGGTTGAGCATCCAACTCCTGATTTTGGTTCAGGTTGTGATCCCAGGGGCATGGAGTTGAGTCCTGTGTTGAGCTCCATGCTCAGCATGGAGATTTTCTCCCTTTCTCTCTCTCTCTCTGTCTCTGTCTCTCTCTCTCTCGCCCTCCCACTCTTCCTCCCTTCCTCCTCCCTCTCTCCCTCTCTCTCCTTCTGCCCCCTCCTCCTCTCCCTCCCTCTCCCTCTCCCTCTCTCTCTCTCTCACTAAAATGGAAAAAATAACCAGTCAAGTGAAAAGGCACATAGGCCAGAGTCCAGAAAAGTACCCATATGGAGCCTCCAGTTGTCTTCTTTCCATGGAGACACGGTCAGTGTTACCTTCCCAGTATTGACGCTTGACAGCTTTGCACAGAGTATTGCCATCCAGAAAAACGCACACGAGCTATGGTGTCTGGAGTCTTTTTTGGGGTTCAATCACCTAAACCTGACTAACAGTTCATGTAGCTGATTTGTCTCCAGTCACCTCAGTAGGTCAGCTGATGTGACCCAAACACCCCCAGTCTAAGTCTCATTGTTGATGTGGCTCAAAGCCTCCACCCTAAATCATATTGTTAAACACTTTTATCAGGCAAGACATGCTAAGAGTTCCTCCTAGGAACTAAGGACAAAAGCCAGACTTCTCTTTGGGTAAGAAGTTCTTGACTACCTAGACTGGTATCCAAAATATAAAAAGAATAATAACAAGAATTGTCTTCAACAACAATAAGAAACAACTGAATTAAAAAGTGGGCAGACACTTCATCAAAGAACGTATACAGAAGAATATGAAAATATACTCAGTATCATTTGTCAATAAGGAATTGCACTATACTCCTTTTAGAATGGCTAAAATCCAAAGAGATGACATGCCAAATTGTTGATAAGTATGTGGAGCCACAGGGACTCTCATTCATTGTTACATGAAATGCAAAATGATGCAGGCACTTTGGAAGACTTTGGTAGTTGCTTTCAAAGCTTATCATCTTTGAGAAGTCCTGGCTTCCATTATCCTTTATGTGTTTACTTATGTGATTAATTTCCCATGTACAACCAGTTTCCCATCTCTGCCACTGCCCTAAATGAAAACCTTCCTCACATTAATTCAACTCTGAAACTGAGTACATTAGAAACAGAGAATAACCCCTCTCCTCAAGCATTCATGGAACATTTACAGACAGTTGTCATAATAGAAAACAAAAATATCTGCTTAGAGAGCAGAAATTTGATAGACCATTGTATCTGGCCACAATGCAATAAAACTTGAAATTAATGAATGAAGCCCAGTTGTCAGTTCGTTTCCCAAAAAGCTGTTAAGTCAAAGCAGAAACCTAAACTGGAACAACTATTAAAAATAAGAAATTATCATTTTATTTGTACATACATATACACATATATATGGGATCCAGCCAAAGTTGTATATGTGCTTTTATTATTTTAAAATAGAATGAAGGGAGGGGCACCTGGGTGGCTTAGTCAGTTGAGCATTCAACTCTTTGATTTCAGCTCAGTTCATGATCCCAGGGTCATGGGATCCGGCCCCATGTAGGACCCCATGTTGAGCGTGGAGTCTGCTTAAGATTCTTTCTCTCCATCTCTTTCTCCCCTACTGCCCCCTCCCCCACTCATGCTCTCTCTCTCTCTCTCTTTAAAATAAAAATTTTTAAATTTTAGATGGAATGAGGGGCACCTGGCTGGCTCAGTTGGAAGAGCATGCAACTCTTGATCTCAAGGTTGTAAGTTCAAGCCTCACACTGGGTGTAGAGATTACTAGAAAAATAAACTTAAAAAATAAATAAAATGGAATGAAACAATGAATTCACTTCCCAAAGTTAAAACAAAGGTTAGCAAGTAGAGGAATATATAAAAATAAAGACAAAATTGAACAAAATCAGAAGAAAGAAAAATGGTAAAACAAAAATCCAGGTAAATTGGCCTGGTAATAAACAAATTCTAGGAAATCATTTAGGAAAATATTAGACTATTAGAAGAATCTTTATATAGAAATTTTAAAAATTATCAAATTACCATATAGCAATTATGTTAAGAATTTGAAAATGCTGATGAAAGAAATTATTTGGTGGAGATATAAATGATCAAAATTGATTATTTTAACATTAAAGTTTATTTATTTTGAGAGGAGGGATAAGGGGCAGAGAGAAGGGGGAGAGAGAATCCCAAGCAGGCTCTGTACTGTCAGCATGGAGCCCAACACAGGACTCGAACCCACAAACTGGGATCATGATCTGAGCTGAAACCAAGAGTCAGAGGCTTAACTGACTGAGCCATTCAGATGCCCCAATATATATATTTTTAAGGCTGTTTGGGGCACCTGGGTGGTCAGTTAGTTAAGCATCCAACTCTTGATTTTGGGCCAGGTTGTGATTTCATCGTTCATTTGTTTTAGGTCTGCATTGGGCTCTGCACAGACAGCACAAAGCCTGCTTAAGAGTCTCTCTCTCGACTCTTGAATACTGAAAACAAACTGAGGGAGGAAGGGGGAGGGGGAAAGGAAAAGCGGGGTGATGGTCATGGTGGAGGTCACTTGGGGGGAAGAGCACTGGGTGTTATATGGAAACCAACCTGACAATAAACTATAAAGTTTTAAAAAATAAAAAATAAAAATAAAATAAAAGGTCTCTACATCAAAAAAAAAAAAAAAAAAGAGTCTCTCTCTCTGCCCCTCCCTCCACTCATTCTTTCTCTAAACAAATAAATAAATAAATAAATAAATAAACAGACTTAAAAAAATCTTTTATTATTATTTTTAAGTAAACTCTATCATCAACATGGGGCTCGAACCTGAGATCAAGCGTCACATGCTGTATTGACTCAGCCAGCCAGGTGCTCTCAAAATTGATTATTTTAAAAAGTAGAAAACTTGAATTCTAATATGTTGGAAGAAATAATAAATATTGTCCCCCAAACTCACTTTTTTTTAGAGAGAGAGAGAATGCAAGGGGGGAGAGGGGCAGAGGGAGAGAGAGAGAGTATTCAGCAGGCTGTCTGTTCAGCAAGGAGCCTGGCACAGGGCTCGATCCCACAGACCTGGGATCACGACCTGAACTGAAAACAAGAGACGCCCAACCGAGTGAGCCACCCAGACACCCCCCGCCCCAGCCGCCTCAAAATCACTTTTAAAAACACTCTTCTTCTCACAGTGTTGTGGGTAAGCTTTTTTCCTGTTTCCGTGAATAGATAATTCAGGCAATAAAACATGCAGAGTATAAAACCAAAGGCTTCCATTACATGAAAAACTAATTTAATTCACATAATAAAATATAACAGTACAGAAAGTTACAAACCAATCACACAACTATAAAAGCAAACAACCAAATTATTAGCAAATCAAATTGACATTATAATAAAAGAACTATATACCATGAGCCAAATACAATTTGTTTCAAGAAAGTATGATAAGAAATTACTGATAATACATTTATATAGGTAGATCAACGGGAACCATATTTTTGTCTGAAATACTTTACGGGCTACAGTTTTAAAACTTCATAGAGATTAAAAAGTCTCTATGAAGTAGGAATTAAAAGATGCTTTAAACTATATTTTCTAGAAGTCCATCTTTTTTTTTTTTTGAAAAATATTTTGAGAACGAGCAGAGGAGGGGCAGAGAGAGAGAGAGAGAGAGAGAGAGAGAGAGAATCCCAAGCAGGCTCCACACTGTCAGTGCAGAGCACAGGTCTGGACTGTAATTCACAAACCATGAGATCATGACCTGAGCTGAAATCAAGAGTCAGACATCTAACCAACTCTAAAAGTCCATTTGTAAGTTAATTAGCCAGTATCACGTTAAAAACATTTCCATTAGAAAAAGACATTCCCGCTTTAAACAGGAACAAGCTAAGAAGGTTCACTGGCACCACTATTATTTATTTGGTTTTCTGTATTGTTTTTTTAAATCTTTTTGTTTTTTTGAGAGGTTGCCTGTGTGCTTGAGCACAAGTCAGGGGGAGGGGCAGAGGGAGAGGGAAAGAGAGAATCTTAAGCAGTCTCCACACCCAGCTTGACATGGGGCTTAATCTCACAACTGTGAGATACTGACCTGGTCTACAGTCAAGAGTCTGACGCTGAACGAACTGAGCCACCCAGGCACCCATATTTCAGTCATTTTCAAATGTGTCATTTGGTGGCTTTAAGTACATTTACACTGTTGATGCTTAACCATTTGAGCCACCCAGGTGCCTCTCTGTTGCTTAATTTTCTTTAAGTTTATTGAGATATCTACATGCAATAAAGTTTACTCTTTTTTGTATATTGTATATAATGAGCCCGGCCACCTTGCTAAAATCATTAGTTTACTAAAATTCATTACTTTCGCTAGCTTTTTTGTAGATTGCCAACCAGCATTCCTTGGACAGACACCATGTGCTCATAATGTAATATCCTTTTTTATCTATTGCTGTATCCAGTTTGCTAACATTTTGTTAAGGATCTTTTTTATAGTGGTAAAATATACATAACATAAAATTTACTATTTCAACCATTTTTTTTTAAGTTTATTTATTTATTTTGAGAGAGAGAGAGCACGCATATTCAGGAGTGTGTAAGGAGGGGAAGGGAGAGAGAGAGGGAGACAGAATCCCAAGCAGGCTCAGTTCTGAAAGCATCATGACACAAGGTTCAGTCTCACTACTGTGACATCATAACCCGAGCTGAAATCAGGAGTCAGACGTTCAACCAACTGAGCCACCCAGGTGCCCCTATTTTCAGGTGTATAATTTGGTGGCTTTAAGTACATTCACATTGTTGTGCAACCATCACCATATCCATCTCCATTTTTCTCATCATCCCAAACAGAAATTCCATACCCATGAAATAATTCCCTATTCCCCCTTTTCTAGCTACTAGTAACCTTTGGTCTCATTTTTTGTCTTCATGAATGTGATTATTCTAGGTGACTTAATGGAAGTGGAGACATATATTATTTGTCCTTTGTCTGGCTTCCTGCACTTAGCATAATATTTTCAAGGTTTATCTATATTATAGCATGTATCACAATTTCATTCCTTTTTAAGGCTTGTTAATTAACTGGTTTTTTGCAATTGTGTTCAGGGGGGATATTGGTTTGGAATTATCTTGTAATTTATTTGTTTGGTTTTCTATCTCGTTAGTGCTGGCTTTATCTTGGAAAATGCTTTCTACTCTTCTGTTTTCTTGAAGAGTTTGTGTAATGTTAGATTAGTTTTTCCATAAATGTTTGGTAGAAATTGCTATTGGAGACCTTTGGGCCTAGAGTTTTCTTTGTGGTGAGGTTTTAAACTGAGAATTAAATTTCTGTAATAGGTATGGGGCTATTCAGGTTGTTTAGTTTTTGGTTTTTGGGGTTTCTTTTGTTTGTTTTGTTTTTTTCTTTTTGAGTGAGCTCTGGTGGTTTGTATCCTTCAATGAATTTGGAAATGTGTTGTTTAATTGGGAATTTTCCAGAAATCTTTGTTATTGATTTCTGGTTTAATTCTTTTGTGATCAGAGACCATCCTTTGTTTTGCAGTTTTGAAGTTTGCTTCAAGATCTGTCATATGGCATATCTCAGTTAATGTTCCAAGTGCACTGAAAAGGTGGATTTTGCTGATGATGAATGGAATGTTCTGTAAATATTAATGATGCCAGGTTGATTGCTAGTGTTGTTCAGATTTTCTATATCTTTTTTTTTTTTTAAGAAAAGTTTAATTTTGAGAGAGACAGAGTGCAAGCAGGGGAGGGACAGAGAGAGAGGGGGACACAGCATGTGAGGCAGGCTCCAGGTTCCAAGCTGCAAGCACAGAGCCCAACACGGGGCTCGAATCCATGAACTCCGAGGTCATGACCTGAGCCAAAGTCAGATGCCTAACTGACTGAACCACCCAGGCACCCCCAGAATCTCTATATCTTTACTATGTGTCTACTTGTTTTGTTGATTACTGAGAGAGCAATGTTGGTCTCCAGTTTTAATGGTGCTAAATGTCACTTTCTTACATGTATTTTGAACCTCTGTTGTTGGGTACTTGCACAGTTAGGATTGTTATATGTTATTGTTATTTTGTTTTTTGTGTGTTTTCTCATATCATTATTACAATACCGGTGTCTATCCCTGGTAACAGTGCTTGTTCTGGGAATCTCTGAATTTTAATTAGAGTCTCTAGATAATTTACATTTAATGTAATTATTAAGATGTTGGATTTAGGGGCGCCTGGGTGGCTCAGTCGGTTAGACGTCTGACTTCAGCCCAGGTCATGATCTCACGGTTTGTGGGTTCGAGCCCCACGTCGGGCTCTGTGCTGACAGCTCAGAGCCTGGATCCTGCTTCAGATTCTGTGTCTCCCTCTCTCTCTGCCCCTCCCTGACTCATGCTCTGTTTCTCTCGGTCTCAATAATAAATAAACATTAAAAAAATTTAAAAAAAAAAAAAAAAAAAAGATGTTGGATTTAAATCTGTCATAGTGCTAGTTTTTTTTTTTTCTATATGTTGCATCTGTTCTCTATTCCTTTCTTTTTTTTCCCCTTGATTTATTTTGGATAAATTAGGTATTTTTCTTGTGATTTCATTTTATTTCCATTTTATACTTTGTTAATTTGTCATACCTCGTTTTAAGTTTTTTTATTTTTAGTGTTTGCCCTAAGGTTTACAGAGTACATCTTTAAGTTATCACAGTCTACTTTCTTTCTTTTTAAAAAAAATTTTTAAGGTTTTATTTATTTATTTTGAGAGCAAGAGAATGAGCGAGGGAGGGGCAGAGAGAGAATCCCAAGCAGGCACTGTGCTGTCAGTGCGCAGCCCGATGCAGGGCTTGAACCCACAAACTGTGAGATCATGACCTGAGCTGAAATAAAAAATTGGACGCTTAACCAACTGAGCCACCCAGGTGCCCCTGTCACAGTCTGCTTTCAAAGAATGTTATACCCTCCCATGTATACTTCCTTTTCTACTCTCTTATCTTTTGTGCATTGTTAGCATACATTTTGTATTTACAAATTATTACAAACCCTCTAATACGTTGTTAATGTTTGGTTTATATTCTCAGCTATCTTTTAAAGTGATTAAAGATTAAAGAGAGGAAGAAATTTTCATCCAGTCTAATAATGAGAAAGTTGAAATAGTTATTTTAAAGCCCTTGTCTGATATTTCTAGAATATGGGTCACATATAAGTCTTTCTGTTGATTTATTTATCTCTTGCAGTTGTTTTTCCCCCCTTTTATAGGTATGTTACAGTTTTAATGCCAGACATTTCATATAAACAGTGGAGATTGAAGTAAATAGTACCTATGCATGGAAATGGGCACTCTTCTTTTGTTAACCATTTGTTTATGGAATTGAGTCAGTCACTCAGGAGTTGAGGTAGGTTGGGGTTCTAGTGTTGCTGTAATTATGTGCACTGTGCATCAGGGGAAGAAAGAGGTTTAACCTTCAAGAAAAATCTTGGTCTTTAGAAAGGGAAAATAATTTTTAATTAATTAATTAAGTTTTGAGAGAGAGAGTGTGTGGAGGGGCAGACAGAGAGGGAGAAAGAATCCCAAGCAGCCTCTGCACTGTCATCACAAGAGCCTGATGCAGGGCTCAAACTCATGAACTGTGAGATCATGACCTGAGCTGAAATCAAGAGACAGATGCTTAACCAACTGAGCCACCCAGGCACCCCAGAAATAATTCTTAGTATTGCATGACGGAAGTAGAGTTTATCTTATGGCCAGACCTATTCAAGTCATTTGTGAATCTTATGATAATAGGGTAGGTGTAAATTTTTATGAAAACAACAAAAAATTATCTTTTAAAATATAATTTAATGAGAATAATCTTGTTATTACACTAGCAGTGCTGCCTATGTGTATCCCTTATAGGATAATATAGTAAGGGAGCAAAATATTCTTCCTTACTTCAGAAAAGGCAAAACTTGAAACTTTGGCATCTCATGGACTGTGAGTGTTTCCGCAGAGGAAGGGGGAGGAGATCTGTTCCTAGTGGAGGCAGCATTACTCAGCAATACTTACTGGGAATGAGCTTTTAACGAAACCATGTAAAAGACTAAAGTGGTATTTCTTAGCTTAGATACACACTGGAATCATCTGATACCTTTAGAACAATATTTTACGCCTTAGTCTTGCTCTCAGTGATCCAGGTGGAATTGGTTTGAGGTGTGACTTGGATATAAGTTTCCCAGTTGATTTTAATATGCAGCCAGGGCTGGGGATCACTGCTCTCGAGGCTCACAGAAATCCTTGTGGGCTGTTGGACACTTTGTAAAGTCTGGAATATTTGTTTAGCAGATAAGAAAATATCAAGGATATTTAAGCTACTATCATTGCTGTGATATACAGAAAAAGCAATTGTTTTATTACATACTAAGAAACATAAAAGATAACTCAATAAATGAGAGTAATTCTATATTCCTAAAAGAGAAAAATAAGTATTTTAAAGTTGACAGTTCTTTCCAAATCAAATAAAAATTATATAATGCTATTTCAATCAAATCTTATTAAAGTTTTTAAAAACCAGTATTGTTAAACACAACCCAGATTTTGGTTTCTTCTTATTATTATTTTAATGTTTTTATTTTTGAAAGAGAGAGAGAGAAAGAGAGAGAGAGAGAGAAGAGCGGGAGAGGGACAGAGAGAGAAGGAGACACAGAATCCAAAGCAGGCTCCATCCAGGCTCTGAGCTGTCAGCACAGAGCCCAACACAGGGCTCGAACTCATGGACTGCAAGATCATGACCTGTGCTGATATCAGACGCTTAACTGACTGAGCCACCCAGGTGCCCCAGAGTTTACATATTTTAAAGATTTTTGATAGGCACTAAAAAAATTATCCTCCAGGGAGATTGTATCACTCCGAGTCCCTAGACCACCCTCTACTACCCCAAAGTGGGTATTAACAACAAAACAGCAAAATCTTTGCTGAACTGACTGGCAAACATTGGCTTTTGTTACTTAAATTTGCATTTTGATTACTGGTCAAGTTGAATACATGTTTATATTTTTATTATCCATTTATATTTCTTTTGTGAATTTCCCACGCTACTACTCTGGTTTTTCTTATAATGCCAATATTTAATGTATTTATTTGTGTTACATTTAGTTATGTTTACCAAGCCTCTGCTGGTTTGTGAAGGTTCTCAGACCTGCCTTGTTTTTGATGGCCTTGACGATTTTGAGTAGTGGTCAGGTATTTTGTACAATGCCACTCAGTATGGGTTTGTCTGATTTTTTTCTCATTGTTAGACTCGGGTTGTGAGTTATTGGGAAGATGTCATCGCATCATATCAAGGGTACCTACTATCAACATGACTTATGACTGATAAAGTGAACCTTGAGGATCAACTGGCTGGGGCTGTTTTTCTAGGTTTCTCCACTATAAAGTTACTCTCTCATCTCCACCCTTTGTTTCTATAAACTACAATTTGGAAACTCCATACTAAGTGCAACCCATACCAGAGGCAGGGTTGGAGAGGTTAAGCTCTACCTCCTTGCAGGAGCAGTGTCTAAATTAGTGTCTAAGTAAATTACTTGGAATTCTGTATGGAGACTTTTCTTTTCTCCCTCACTTACTTATTCAGTCACTATTTATATGAGTATGTACTCGTGTATTTTATGTTTTTAATGTTTGTTTATTTTTTGGAGTGGAGAGGGGGACAGAGGATCTGAAGCGAGCTCTGTGCTGCTAGCAGAGACCCCAGTGTGGAGCTCACACTCAAAAACCGTGAGATCATGAGCTGAGCAGAAGTTGGACACTTTACCAACAGAGCCACCCAGGTGACCCTCGTGTATTTTTATTTTATATCTTAGGTTAAAATACAACATGGCACTATTTATTTTGTTGCTCGAATTGCTCCAGTTTTGGCCACAGGATCTTTTTCAGATCGGCCCCTGTGTTGCTTTGCATGATCCACTTTTTTTGGTACTACTTCCTTACTTTCTGGTATACTGAGGCGCTCCAGCTCCATCTTGTGTATTTCCTGCCCTAAACCTAGATTGGCTATTTTTCTATTTTGTTTTTATTTTTTGTATTTAAAAATTTTTTTTTGTTTTAGCGAGAGAGAGTGGTAGTGTGAGTGGGGGACAGACAGAGTGAGGGAGAGAGAATCTTAAGCAGGCTCCAGGTCGCACAGAGCCCCACTCAGGGCTGGATCCCACAAACCATGAGATGATGACCTGAGCTGATATCAAGAGCTGGACACTTAACTAATTGAGCCACCCAGGTACCCCTGGATTAGTTATTTTTTCTGAGGAGTCTTAGAAAATAATATTAGAAACCAAAATCTGGGGGACCCCTGGGTGACTCAGTAGGTTAAACGTCTGACTTCAGCTCAGGTCATGATCTCCCGGTTTGTGAGTTCGGTAGGTGAGTTCAGCCCACATCCGGCTCTGTGCCGACAGCTCAGAGCCTGGAGCCTGCTTCGGATTCTGTGTCTTCCTCTCTCTCTGCCCCTCTCCTGCTCGCACTCTGTCTCTCCCTTTCTCTCTCTCAAAAATAAATAAACATTAAAAAATTAAAAAAATAAAACAAAATAAAATATGCAAACTCTGACTCAGCATTTTATCTTCTGTGGATTTATCCTGATTAAAGGAAGATCTGTGGGAAGATTTTAGCAAAGAATATTTACCACAGCATTGCTGATGAGAATGAAAAATTGGAAGCAGTCAGATAATTAGCTGAGTATTGTGACACTGTTGTATGATGGTATTCTGTAGATGTTACAAATGAAATAATTTATTAAATTAAAAAAATTTAAACAGGCATGTACAGCATGATCACTCCCCCTGCTTTTTTTGGAAAAAGGAAAATATGTAGCATAGAAAAAGACTTGATATATGTATGTAAAACATTAATTGTAATTCTTCCTGGGTGTTTGAATTATGTATTTTCTGTTTTTCTGCAATGTGCAGGTGCAGTGTTTTGAACATCATGTAAAAAGTTATTTCAAAAAAATCTTTTTTCCTCTGTCAAATTACCAAAGATTTCCTTAAAATTTTGACCTTGTTAGCAAGTGTGGGAAATTGGTATCTTCAGATCATATCCACTTCTTTTTTTTTTTAATTTTTTAAAGTTTATTTATTTTTGAGAGACAGAGCACGAACAGGGGAGCGGCAGAGAGAGAGGGAGACACAGAATCCGAAGCAGGCTCCAGGCTCTGAGCCTGACGTGGGACTCAAACTCACGAACTGCAGGATCATGACCTGAGCCAAAGTTGGATGCTTAACTGATGGAGCCACCCAGGCACCTCTTCATATCAACTTCTTTTTCTACTTGTATTTATTCCTATCTTCTTATCTACTTCTCATTCTTCATATCTACTTCTGTTAGGAGTGTCAGTCAGTGTAAGTCCTCTGAGAAGCAAATTGGTAATATAACATCAAACTCCTGAGAACAGTTGATATTCTTTCATCTAGTAAAAACCCTTCTGGGATTTTGTCATTAGAAAGTAATTAAAGATTTGAGGGGTGCCTGGGTGGCTCAGTTATTTGAGCATCTGACTCTTAATCTCGGCTCAGGTTGTGATCTCATGGTCATGGGATCGAGACCCATGTCCACCTAGTATGGAGCCTGCTTAAGATTCTCTCCCTCTATCCCTCTGCCTCTCTCCCTTGCTCTCTCACACATGGTCTCTTTCTCTCTCTCTCTCTCAAATAAAAATAAGATAAAATAATACAAAAAATAAAATAAATAAAAATAAGAGATTTGAGTGTAGAAGTACTACATAATTATGTATAATGGCAAAATATGGAGACTGTAATAAATATATGAAATAAATTATGACACATCTGCACAGCGGAATATTGTGCATTCATGATGTGTTTAGAGAGTATTTGTAGAGGTGTGATAATCCTGGTGTTCCTTTTTAGAATTTCTGCTCAGAATGGCATCCATGATCCTGATGCATTCCCCATGTTCTTTGCTGTAGCTTCAGACAAAAAAATAAATGATTTCCTCCTACTATTTTTAGTGTAAATGATAAATTTTAGTCAATTACTTTTCTCCTAAAGCCATTCCCTCATGTGTATTTTATTCGGCTTCCTCAGTTTATTTGCTTTACTTTTAAGATTATGGGTGTTATGTGAGCGGTCCTGTGCTGCCTGAAATGCTTCTCTCCGTGCTTTTACCATGCTGACACGTCCTCATCTTCCAGGTTGCAGCTTAAATATCGCTTCCTTCAGAGAGACCTTTCTAGAACACCTTGTCTAAAGAGCACGCGTGGAATACCACTTCCCAGCGCTCTGATACCACTAGTTTCTTTCCTAGCAATGGATATTTTTATATTTGTATATGGTATTTTTATATTTGTTTGCTTGTTTATAGTGTTTCCTCCGTTAGACTGTAACTTCCTGAGGCTAGAGATTATATTTTTTCCTTCTCCAGGGTATTTTTAGATCCCCTGCTTAAGGTTGACATAAAGTTAGTGAACAGTTAGTAAATATGCATAGATTGAATGAACTAACTTAATTTTGCAGCTTTGACAACATCTCATCAAGAATTTATCATTTAATTTGGGGCACCTGGGTGGCTCAGTTTGTTAAGCATCTAACTCTTGATTTAGGCTCAGGTCATGATCATGTTCAAGCCCCGCATCAGCCTCTGCCCTGACAGCGTAGAGCCTGCTTAGAATTCTCCCTCTCTCTTTCTCTCTCTTTTTCTCTGCCCCTCCCCAGCTGTCTCTCATTCTCTCTCAAAATAAATAAATAAACTAAAAAAAAAGATTTGTCATGTAATTTTTTATTTTAATTTAGATTGTACCAAAATTGTTCTTATAACACATTGATCTTAGCTGTTCTGGTCTTGATATTTAATGTATTTTATGTAAGAATATAGAGGTAGGCGGTTAGGTTAGACTCAAGAAGTAAAAGAAGCTCTTATAATAGAGGTGGAACTACTAATGGATGCAGAGGAGTGGGTGGACTGAAGAGGTAAAGAAGAGGAGAAAAGACATTTTCACAAGACTGTGGTATGTGTTTTTAAAAAGTAGACTTTATTTTATCAGCAAAGTTATAGGTTCATAGTAAAATCAAGCGGAAGGTACAGATTTCCCATATACCCTTGGCTCCTGTTCCTATGTTTTTTTTTTAATTTTTAAAAAATATTTATTTATTTTGAGAGAGTGTGCACACAGTGGGGGAGGGGCAGAGAGAGAGAGAGAGGGAGAGAGGGAGAGAGAGAGGGAGGGAGAGAAAGAATCCCAAGCAGGCTCCCTGCTGACAACATGGAGCCCAGAGCCCGACCCGGGGCTCAGTCTCACAAACTGTGAAATTACGACCTGAGCCAAAACCAAGTCAGTGTCTTACCAACTGAGTCACCCAGGTGCCCCTTGTTTTTTAAATGTTTTTATTAGGGTAAAATAGACATAATATAAAACTTATTCTCTTAACCATTTTTAAAGATACCATTAAGTGGTACCAAACGCATTTATAGCGTTGTCCAACCATCATGCCATCCATCTCCATAATTGTTCATCTTGTAAAACTGGAACTCTGTACCCATTAAATAGTAACTTGCCATTCTCCCCTCCCCCAGCCCCTGACAACCACCATTCTGTTGTATGTCTTCATGATTTTGACAGTGCTAAGTAGTCATATAAATAGACTCATATAGTATTTGTCTCTCTGTGACATAGTATACTGTCCTTAAGGTTCATCTGTGTTGTAACATGTCTCAGAATTTTCTTCCGTTTTTTTTTCTTAAATGTTTATTTAATTTTGAGAGAGAAAGAGCGCAAGCAGGGAGGGCCGGGGGGGGGGGGTGGTTAGAGAATCCCAAACCGGGCTCCGTGCTGACAGCAGACAGCCTGATGGGCTTGAAATCACAAAGTGCAAGATCGTGACCTGAGCCAAAGTCAGATGTTTGACACTCTGAGCCACCCAGGTGCCCTGCATTTTCTTCCTTTTGAAGGCTGAATAGTATTCTATTGTATGTACTTACTACATTAGGCTTATCATTCATCTATCAGTGGACACATGGGTTGCTTCTATGTTTTAGCCGTTGTGAATAATGCTGTTAAGAACATGGGAGTGCAAATCTCTCTATAAGACCCTGCTTTCAATTCTTTTGGGTACAGACCTGGAAGTGGAATTGACCCAGCAGAAACATATGGTAGTCCTGTTTTTAATTTTTTGAGGAGTCAACATTCTGATTTCCACAGTAGCTGAACAATTTTACATTGCATCAACAGTGCACAAAGATTGCAGTTTCCTCACATCCTCATCAACTTATTTTCTGTTCTTTTGATACTAGCCATCCTAATGCTTATGAGGTGATATCTCATAATAATTTTAATTTGCATTTCGCTGAAGATTAGAGATATTGAAATCTTTTCATGTGCATATTGGCCATTTGTATATTTTCTTTGGAAAAAATGGTTATTCAAGTCCTTTGCCCATTTTTGAGTCAGATTGTTTGGTTTTTTGTTGCAGTTAAATTTTAGGTAGAAGATAAGGTTCAATACCTTCTAAGGTAGAAGATAAGGGGCCAAATCAAGGAAAATTTAGACTGCTGTTTTAAGTAGTTTGCTGTTATTGTGTAGACCAGAGATGTTTAATAGAACTTTCCATGATGATGGAAATGTTCTCTATCTGCAAGTCATTAGCCACATGTGACTAGTGAGGACCTAACATGTGTCTAGTGCAACTGGCAAATTGAGTTTTTCATTTTATTTAACTTCAATCAATTTAAATTTAAATAGCCACGTGTGGCTTAAGGCTACCAGTATTTTTGATAGGGTAATCAGGAGGTCATCAGTTGTGTTTCTTATTTCTTCTGTTTTTAAACCAGGGAAATGATGTGTGGTTTAGGAAAGAATGCTGGAAACAATGTGGGCATTTGAATGGTGAGGAAGAGGCAAGAATAGAAAATGACTTTCTATTTTGGATGAATATGTCTTTAATGAGAATGGGAAACACAGGAGGATGAGCTGGTTTGGGAAGGTAGACATGGCATTCAGTACAGCAGAAATTGATTTGAGAGTGTGGGACATAGAGACAGAGATGTCCAGTAGGCAGTTATAAATAAGAGTTTAGAGCAGAGCAGAACAGGAAAGCCTAGGGGTAGAAGTATAAATTTTCATTGTCATCTACATAGTGGTGATAAAGCCAGAGAAATGGGTAATACCCTTTAAAGAAGGAATATAAATCTTGAAGAAACAAGCATCAGGATTAGGTCTTTGGAAAATCGCCTGTATTTAAAAGGTGGGAAGAGAAAGAGGACCAAATGAAGGTGAAGTTACTTTACTGCATGATGTTTTTAAGAAACCATCCCTTATCCATGCCAGTGGTAGTAGGAACCTTTGCATTAGATGTAGTTCTCATCAAGAAGATTAGACATTTTATTTCAAAATGTGATTGAGTATAAGAGATTAGAATAGGTGATTTCCATTACCTCACAATATGGATCTGGTAGGTAGTTATTTTAGCAGGAATGGGCAAATAAAAACTATTATTGTGCTGTTATAGCATCATTTCTGCTTATAGAATCAGAAAGGGATCTGTAAAATGTGGTTAATATTTGGTCAAGTAACCAATAAGCATAGCAAACTCTAGTCTGAATAAATTAGTTTATAAACCTGAGGGAAGAAATCTTTAGCCCCGTTTGGTGTTTTCTAGATATTCGGTAGTTATAAATAATACAATACTTAAGTGGATTTTCTAAGTAAGATTAAGGAGAAATTGAGACGACCCACACAAGATGCATTTTTTTATGCTGGTGGGAAGACTCCTAATTCCCCCACAGTGTGTGATACAGTCATAAAGGAACACAGAAGCTAGTAATCATGCTGTCTGCCTAAAAGCTTGGGAATAGATTGAAGGGCAGTGTAAGTGGAATTTTGGGGACTGGAGAAGGGACACTGGCAAGGAAGGCAAACAGGGAGAAGGAAACATGGAAGAATAGGAATAGGCTTAAGGTCAGATCTATGGAGTAGATATAGGGATCTAGGGAGCAAGTCAGTTTGTTGTCTACCTCAGTGCCTGATACGTGATAGGTACTCAATAAGTATTTCTTGAAGGAAAGAATGAGTGATGGTTAGGGAAAAGAAAAATCGCTCCTGCAGGAGCCATTCCTGATGAAATCCTGCTTTGGCGCCACCTTATCTTACCCATTACTTGACCTCAGTCATCTCGTGTCTTCCTGACCTTGGGCTGCTGTTAGATTTATTGTTAGAACACATAGTAAGTATGTGAATATTCTAGGTAGTTTATATTTGAACTTTAATCATTGTCCAGCTCTAAAGGTGGGACAGGAGGAGGGGGGAATACTGTGCTATTTAAAAGTCTGATGAGTGTATCTGAGTACTGAGAACTTTAATTTCCTTTTGTTTTAAGACTACACCAGAATAGGGGTGACCATATCTGGCCCTTGAATACCCTGGCCTTGAGTGACATGTGTGAGACTTCTGGCTGATTTGACAGGGTAGAGGTGTACTCTTATTTTCTGTGTCTCACTGGTTTACAGTAAGACAACCAAGAATGATGAGGAGAGTTTAAAGTTATTTCCACATACACAAAACTGATGGAATGCTGTGTAGTTTCCAGGATTCTTTTTTTTATTCAAACTGCTCTGAAATCTGGTAGTCCACAAAAACTTAGTGTATAGAATTTTAAATGATTCTTTTACTCAAATATAGTGACGTCACATCTGATTGAGAAACCAGATTTTAGAATCTGAAAAGATACAGGGCCATATAGGTTGTATTTTCAACTTTCAATATTATATAATTGCAACCCAAGTTAATTAACACTTTTGTGCAGGTAAGTGTAATAATACATGATGCATAATCTGTTTGCAGAGTCCAGCTAAGGAAAAGCTCTTTTTGATCTATTTCATTCACTATATGTCTGTTTGAAGGTCTCATAGACATTGTTTTAGACACTAAGGATGTAACACTGAAGAAAGCACAAAATCCTTGCCCTCCTGAAACTGTTGCCAAGACATACTTTCAGAGGGGACTATTTCAGATTAGGTGGGAACTAATCAAAGAAACAAAGCTGTCTTAGTGTAGGAGAGTTGTACATTCAGGTAACTGCAATATAAACTAATAAGCACACTGAAGATAAGGATTTTTGTTTGGTTTTTGTCTGTTATGTTCACTGCTATATTCTCAGAGCCCCAAATAGTGCTTGGCTCATAATAGGCATTCAGTAAATATATGTCATTGTTCGAAGTGTTTATTGATTTGAATTTGTATAATCATACACATGTACTTTAGTAAATGATTTTTACATCTAGGTAGTTGGAAATTTTATCTCCATTACCTTATTTTTTTTTATGTTTGTTACCTACTTTTAGTTTCTCCTTGTGCCCCCATGTCAGGATGTAGAAAAAGCTTATTAATATTAATAATTAGTCTTACGATGATCTGATATTGCAAAGGGTAGATTTGGAAAGGAACTTTAGAGGTCATCTTTTGTTTAGCTTCCTGCCTAGGAAAAACCGAGTAAGATGATTAGTAATGTATTTTTAATTAATCATTTTAAAAACTAGGACGACATAATTGGGTTCTCTTGAGAAAATGGACAAAGGTACTTAACCCTAGATATAAAGATACTAACCTGAAAATTTTGGAACTTCTAACTGTGTGGGAAAGTGAAAAAAAAAAATGGAGCACAACTAAGCTGCTCTTTGTTGATATCAGAAATGGACCTGTCATTCATTTTGGCATTGAAACATAGCCTCCTATCTTAGGGGGCAGGACCAGGACTTTTTTTTTTTCCCCTCCCAGAGGAGCTAGTCAGTTATTACAGGTTGAAAAGCCCCAGCCAGTTTTTCAAGACTCTCTCCTCCTTGTTTTTTTTTTTTTTTTTTTTTCCCCTGAAACTTACGGTGGTTTTGCTCTGCTTTCAAGATGCATTAAGGTCTCCTGCTTTGTGACAGCTTTGGAGCCAGCAAATACCCTGACATGCACAATTCGAATTATGCAGACTTCATGAGTAAGTTTAATCTTATTTTTTAGCTAGTTAAAATTCAAATGATATTTTGAAAAATGTTAGCTTGAAGTTAGCCATTTTATTGTTTTACTACTTTTATTATAAGCTTATTTTTAAAACAACCTTTAATTTAATGAGAAAGATTCTACACATAAAAAAAGCCCCGTTGTGCCTTTAGACTTACACTTCCAGTTTCTTTTGAATGGTCTTTGTTGCATTAGACAGTATTCATATGTCTTTTGAAAGCCAGTTACCCAACCTAAACGGTTTTCTTGAGCATCTTTTTAGTTTTATTGAGTATTTTAAATTGAGCTTTTCTGCGCTCGATTGCTTATGTCTGACACAGTCTCAAGTTTCCACTGAATGGTAACAAAGACTGTAGAGTGTTGTTGCTACTGCAGTGAGAGGCATGCTTCTTTAGACCAGGTAAGAGAGATCATTTTGTTTCTTACTGCTGGGTGAGTTTTTACCGCGTTTATTTTATATTCTTCCAACAGCAGCAATATTAAGTTGATAAACAGCCAGGAGCACGCTGAATTCAAGACGTCCTTGCTTGTTGCAGACAGGAAAACTACAGGGTATGGGGGTTGGGTTGGGCAGGGGGGGAGGGGTAGAGTAAGCTTAGTTTATCACTCAGTTACTTATATAAATCAATTGAAATGTGAAAATAATTTTGGAGCTCAGTTTTCTTCGTTCAAGAACTAGGAAAGCAGTTGAGGAAATGAAAAATTTTGAAGGTACTTTAGAGTTATTACTTGTGAATGCAATTCAAATGATAGTTTTTACTTTCATTTCTTTTTAGTAGTTAATAAAATAAGCTTTGACCTTAACTATACATTTTTTATTTATGAAAACTTTTACATTGTCAACAGAAAAATATGCTTCTTCAGGATCTTTGAAATAAACCTGACACTTAAAAAAATATTCCAGCTTTTATAGCTGTTTCATTCCTTTCTTTTCTAGTACATTTTTCTTAAAAGTATTTGTGCTTTGAAAATGTCAGCTGTATTCTAATGAAGCTCAGGCATTGTTTGCTCATAAAGGGCCCGGTGCATTCCACTGCTTTATGGTTTATTATGAGGCACAGTGTGAGAGTGTGGGTGGCACCATTTGGTGTCTGCCTCTTGGGGTAGTGACTGCCATTATGTTAGTGTTAGATTGGCAAAGAAAATATAACATGTAAGGTCCTATATGCATCTGGATCCTATGAAGAAAATCTTAACCCTAAACAATACTGAGTGAGCCCGGAATGTGTGACAACTTGATTGAGTTGATCACTTCAAGGATACTCTCGAAAGTCTGCATTTCAATTACAATTAATATTCTACCAGCCACATCTCTTATTTTTTGATGTATATAACATACTCATTCTTTGAATTTTAATAAGGAAGTGAATGTTTCTGGATAAATTATGACATTTTAAGTAGGTACAGTAAAATTTTAAATAATACATTTACTTAAAAAAGACTTTTAAGGAACTTAGTGTGGGTGGGAAGGGGGAGTGGAAGAGGAGGTCAGGCAGAGAGCCTTTCTTTCAGTTAGGAAAGCTCTGATGAAGAAAAAAGCAACAGATGTTTCTTCTGTTACAATTGAGGTTGTTTTATTCAAAATTCACAGTAGCTGGAATGGGGAGGGGAGATCATAAATCTGACTTAATTAGGGAATAAATAAAACTTAGTCATTTAAAATTTATTCTTTTATACTCAGAATTTGAGAATCAGTAGAGTAACATATTCTGAGTAACATACATTTTGGAGAGGCTTTTTTTAATCTTAAAAAATTAATGTGTAATTAATGGAAATGTGAGAAAGTTAATTTTAGTGCATTTAAGTTATGGAAAAAATCATCATTAAATGCTCTAGAATATTTGGGGGAAAAACTTAGCATTATAAAATATATAAGGAAAACTGAGGTTGCAAAAGTTTGTAGTTTCACAATAGGTACTGAGGCTCAAAATGAAATTGCATTAGGAAACATTATTTGCATACAGTGAGAGAGACTTTTATTTTCAGTGAGAAGCATGAGACTTACTCCGAAAAGATCTTTCAATAAGAAATGCGGGAGGAACATTTTAAGTTTAATTAAAATGAGCCTCTAAAAAGAAAGATAGCTTAGATTGGTTGCTAATGGACAGAGAAGAATGTTTATTTGCTGAAATAAAAGTAGCAAGGGAAGAGCTTGGAAGCAGGATGCTTGTAATGGAAGCAGTCAAAATAAAAAAAAATAGTGTCTGAATTTGTGGAATTCATAATGCGTAAAAACCTTTCCCTTTGCAAGTAACAAAGAGAAGTTCTGGGCTATTGTATAGTGTGCATTTATACACATTACAACTTGATTCATTTCTTAAAGTTAGCTTTTGAAAAACCAGGCCTGAGCACCAGATCTTTCACAAATTACTTAGTAAAACTTTGCCACGTCCTACACTGTAAAATTATAGTGTAAGAGTAGATTATAGCCAAAAAATTTTGTGAACCACAGTTCAAAATTTGTGTAAGGAGCAAATATTAATTGGTTTTCTGAATGTTTAATTGGTATAAAGAGAAGACAGGAAAAGATACCAACATCCAAGGAGGAGATTATTAAGAGTTTTCTCTTGTTCTTAGCTGGGATCTGTTGGTGTCCCTGAAGATTCTCTTTGTTTCAAATGATGACAGAATGTAGAGATTTTGAAGCTCTTCAGATCATTGTTTTAATTAAGATTATAAGATTCAAAAATTGATCTTCATATATTTTGTTTTTTTAAGGAATAACAGTAGGTAGCAGTTGAGGGTTTTTTTTCTCTCCAGGGTAAGTGAAATAACTTACATGGAGTTTAAAATGGATTTACAAACCATATCGGTATAACTAAAGTAAGAACTTTTACAATTGTAACCAAAGTAATATATGTTTGATGAAATAGCCCTAAAAAATGTTGATGGCCCCCCACATGTTATATATAGTTATGACACAGTCCTAGATTGTAGTTATCAAAAATGTGCATCACTTGTGATTATAAATGTAGGCATGATAGTAGGTTACTTAACAGCATTAGCAACAACAATACAGAAATTTTTGAGACTATTAACCCTTCAAATTAAGAGCAGTATACTGAAAGAAGAATTCTAGAGTGAGGTATCTGTGGTTCTTGCCTTGTATAAATGAACTCTTTAGCGCAAAACTGGGGTCTGGGGGAATCTGAGCCTTACCTGTTCATTGTTTTCCAAGTTAGACTACCCAGAGAGTGGCTGGCGTAGACATTCTTTCTGCCTTACATATATGTGTTCAATTAGAAACAACAGCAACCTAGAAATCCCTCATTTCTGAGGTGGAGGTCAGAGGGAAGATTTGCCTACTACCTCTACTTTTCCAAAAAGAAAATCTTTTACATCATTGTTTAGGAGAAGATAAAATAGTATGAATATTGTGCTTTAAGTATATTATAAGTTAACTCTTGTGGATGGATCCAGGCACCTATCCTGTAATGATAGCATTACTTCTTTCTACCAAGTTTCAAGCAACTAGTTTGCAAACAAACTTTTGGATCTTGACTCTAAAGCTAGAGACCATCAGTAGGGGGCTTTGTTTTGGACATTTTTCTCACTTATGGTGCAAAGTTTGTCACTGTCCTGGCAGTTTCTCTGGCAGAAAAATGAAGACACTGCTAACTGAGCACTTACTGTGTGTCAAGTAGACCCAGGGAACTTATTTATAAAAGTTTGCAAAAATCTTTTTCCTTTTTTTTGAAAGATGTTTTAATGGTTAAGATTTTAATTAAAGGATTATTGTCGATATTGATGTCTGACTTTAAGATGTTTTGCCCTTAGAATATGATTTAGATGTAGCTTCAATAATAGCTCTCAAATGGAACATATTGTTGGAATAATATTGATCATTGCTGTGTTCAGTATTGTATTATGGAATACAATGATGCCCTTTTTAATTTGCTAGGGAACAGAACTGCTTTGAAAAACTCTAATTCATGGGTGGTCTTTGGTCTTTTTGAGTTTAAGTGTCCTAAAGTTTTAAATTTAAGAATGCAACTTTTAAATTGTAGGTCTGTCTGTAGTCATTGCCATCTTTTATAAAATTAGAAAAATTCTCTCTTGACTATGAATTTTAAATTATTTATTCATTAACACATTCTGGGGCCAGTTACCATCTTAAAGGGATTGTGGGCTTCTTCATGAGGATGATTTCCAATTCAGAGCTCTTGGGTATCCTAACCCTTGTAAATTCGGATCCTTGTGGTTGCACACAGCTCCCTTGATCTACTCTAGCCATTCAGTGGCTGTTGGTATAAGATAAAATATGCTCCCTTCCTCTCACTCTTTTACTAGGCATGTACACGGTGTCTGTGTGCCATCTGGTGGGTGTATTGGCTGTAGTGATGGTACTGGAAGTAGTGGTTGAATGTATGCTAAACATTGAAAAGCTGTAACATTTAAGAACTAGAGACGGACGAAAGGTCACTCACCTCTTTCTTTCTTTTTTTTTTTTAATTCAGAGATAAGTGTAATAGAAAGAGTCTTTGTAGACTCCATTACTTCCTTAATTTGAACAAAGAGAAAAAGGGACCTTGAAGCAGTCTTTCCCAGTCTTTCCCATATTTGTTAAAAATATGCATTCTCACCTAGTTTCTGATTCTTTAGATGTTGCGTGGAGCCCAAGAATATGCATTTTGAATAAGGACACTAGCTCCCTTTACCCCCTTTACATCTTATGACCAGGTGCATTTGGGAAGAATTGCTGTGAAGGATTTGAAGAGCCATGCTGTCTGAGGTCATATGGGAAACTTATTCAAGTATTAATCAGAAGATATATTGTCCAAAAAATGGAAAATTCTAATAAGCATGTAGAAAAGAAATGAGTAAATTAAGATTTAAAGGTTTCCTTCAGTGAGCAAGATCATAAAAAAAGGACAAAATGACATGTGTTAAGATAAAGAAGCCAGTGAAAAAGCAATAGGATCACACCTATAGATGAGACCAATGTTTTCAAATAGACAGTTAAAAAATACTGAAATGGGATCACCTGGGTGGCTCAGTCAGTTAAGTGTCCAACTCTTGATTTTGGCTCATGTCATGATCTCATGGTTCATGAGTACAATCTCCATGTCAGGCTCTGCTAACAGTGTGGAGCCTGCTTGGGATCCTCTCTCTCTGCCTCTCCCTCTCTCTCTCAAAATAAATAAATAAACTTAAAAATGTAAATAATGAAAGGAAAAGGTCCTACAAAGAAAACCTAGTGAGAATGGATTAAAATGAGTTCTAAGATCTCTTAGCTTTGAGGTTTGAGGAACTAAATGAAAACAACTATAATATTCCAGATACCAGAGCTTGAATTAAGGAGTTCATCTAAGAAACGAAGAGGCACTGTTTAAATCCTGGCATATGGGAAGGTGAAGGAAGAAATTCTTTTCTCCTTTCAAAGTGAAGAATCCAGGGCATTTATGCTTTTAGATACCAGAGAAACAGCAAATCATTTTCAAAGGTGTCCTCCATGTAAAAACGCTTATCAAAGCCAAGAGAATAGATTTGATCCTCTAGGCAAAGTATGTAGGAACGACTGACAGAAAGATTTATTGACCCATTTAGGAGTATGCCCTTAGGGCCAAGAGCCTGTTTCTTGTTATGGCCATTTCAAGGGTTCTTTCTTTGGTTCCTGGAAAGATTCTGGTTGGATGGTCCACTTAGGGGAATCCTACAAGTCCTGTGTTCTGACAGCTGCAAAAACATTGAAGCTTTTCTTCCATGCCTGTGATCTGTAGGAATGTGCATTTCAGATCTTCTGTCCTTATCTCTGCACTATAGAATGCTTGAATTCCATTTTAGAACCAGATACAGAGGGGGAGGTTCTAGGTTAAAGTTAACTATTAAACTTTGGCGATATTAGGAACTTTTATCTTCTCTTTCTCATACCTCCCATTTGCAGCAGTGTTGTAGTTATGGTTATATAGATATGCTCTATTTTACTTATCTTACAGGTTTGGTGTTTCCAGTTGGATATGCTTTCTTTTCAAATAATTATGAGTTATTAATGTGTTTTATTTATGAAGATAGTGTGTGGAACTATTGAGCCTGAGTTACTTGTCAAGTACAAGTGATAGATATCCTCTAAGCCATCCATATTGTTTCTCTCTAGTCCACTCTTCAGGGACGTATATGGCTTTCTGGATGGCTGGCTGAAATTAGAAATATAGTCTAAAGGTGTGGAATCTTTTCTCTTTGCAAAATGAATTGGCCTATTCTAGAATTGACCTGTGACTTGACCTCACTAGTACTATATTTGAAACCAATTGATAGTTCTTTATAACACTTATTAACAAATAGCTAAAAGGTTAGTGCAGAAAGGAAAGAAATGCTTGACACTTTCTTTTTCTGACTCTGCTTATTCTCTGGTGGAAATGTTAATCCTGAATGAAATAAAAGCATGCGATACTGTCACATAAATAGGCAGATCTGTGGAGCAGAATAGAAAGTTAATAAATGGACCCAAATAAGTAAACAATCAAGGTAGCATTTCATATCAGCATGGGGGAGGGAAAGTAGATTATTAAAAGTAGCCATCTTGGGGGGGATTGGATCTTTTACTTCTCACATCGAATAAATTCCAGATGAGGCAAGGATGGAAAATTTTAAATGAAGGCATTAAAGTATAAGAAAATAATGGGGGGGTGTTTAATACAATCTTAGCTTATAACTAATGATAGCTAATTTCAAAGAACAGCATAGCCAACTGGAAATACCAAACCTGTAAGGTACATAGAATGTAGCATGTCTATGTATAATGTGCACCTCCAAGGAGGAGAATAAAGATAACTAAATAAACCTTGCAGTTACTCTGAGCTTCATTTTTATATTTAAACATACTTACAGACCTTTTTATGTATAACACAAAAGTCACAAAAGGAAAGAATTACTGTAAAGTTGACTATCTTCTTTAAAAATGTGCTTAGAAAACCATGTATAAAAGCAAAAGGCAAATGTCAAATTGGGAAAAATATTTGCATCAGATATAACAAAGTATATACTTATTTTTTTAATGTTTAAAGAGGTTCTGCCAATAAAAAAAATCAACAGCCAATAGAAAGATGGGCATAAGCTTCAGGAAGGAAAATTTAGATGACTTAAAATGTGTCTGCCTACTCATAATAAATTAAAACCAAAATAAAATGAGAACATTTTTAATTTAAAAGTTGACAAAATTTGATTAACACACTGAAATGGTAAGGATATGTGGAAATGAACATTTTTATACATTTCTGTATGGAGGGTGAATTTCTGCAGTTGGTACAGCCAGTGTGTGAAAAGACATGTATAGTCATTGCATTATTATTTGTAGTAATGAAATATTTTATTATTAATGGTTGTAATACTAAAAGTTTTTCCCTTCCTAAGGGATTGATAAATAAACTTCTAGAAGTATAAAAAATCATACTGTGTAGCTAACAAAGTAAATATTGAGGCATGCATGTATATATACAGGTTTGAAAAGACATCTAAGATACAGTTATTAAGTGGGGAAGAAAGCACATGCAAACTGATATAGTACTCAGCTATAGGGGAAGGAAAAGAAATGTTTTGCATATGTTTGTATATGTTTAGAATCCTTCTGGTAGGTTATATACCACCTGGCACCAGTAGCTATCCCTGGGAAAGGGAATGGTTAGGTGGTGGTTGGGGATGGGAGGAGACTTACGCGTCTTCTGCTTCTGTATCATACGCTTCTGTGCAGACATTCATGTATTCATTCATTCATGTAACAATATTTATTGAACTCTACTATGTGTCAGGCACTGTGTGCTAGGTGCTAGAGATACAGCAGTGGATGAGATAATGAAGCTCCTGTCCTTATGGAACTTAAATTCTGGGAGTGGGCAGGCTATGGACAGATAATAACCACCAAAGCAAGTAAATATTAAAAGTCAACATATCATATAGAGATAAGTACTCTGGTGAAAAATCATAGTAAATTAGGAAGTACTTGTATAGAGCAGTCAGGCATCTGTGAATTTATGACTTAAGTAGAGAGTAGAATGAAGCTAGGGAATAAGGCAATTACTATCTGAGGGAAGAAAGCAAAAGGTTTGTATACTCTATAAATAGCTCTTACTAATGAGTATGAAATTGCCTAAGTCACTTTTTCCCCCTCATTTTTATTAGGTATAATTTGCATGTAGTGGATCCTAGTCCTTTTAGCCTGGAGTTGTACAACTTTGACGAACACATACACCACCACAAACTAGGTCATTTTCTATTTGGAGCTGAAAGTTAGCTTGTCCTGTGAAGTTGGAGCCTGTGTATGTGTATGGGATATACCACTACTTCTGATTTGAGATATTTATAAACCCATAAAATAAGCATATTCTTTCTTATAGTTACTTACTAATTTGGTTCTTCTAGGAGGATATGATATAGGCTTAGGTGAACCAATTCAAGCCAAAAGAATTTTTTTCCCCAGAAAGTCAGTATTGTGAAAAAATAACTTATATTGGCATCTTGTAGACAAACCACAGTTAATTTCACTGAATTTTTCATTTTAATTGAACATATTGAAGGTGACTAACTGTAACTGGAACCCTGTAAAGAATTATGAGTGAAAGAAAAATCTTTGGTGTCTAGACAATTCTAATGGAAAACAGAAAGACTGTAATTACTCAGAAAATTGAAATAAAATTTTGAGCCAAAATTGTGTGCCTCTGCCAAGATTTGGCATAAGTTTTCAGCTGTTTTTCCAAGCTACTTCCCTGGGTAATTGATCATTATTTAGTTAATTCAGGGAATTGCCAGAACCAAAATCCAGGCAAGCCTTTAAATTTTTGTTTTTAATAAATACACCAACTGCCAGGAATTGGCTTCTGGACAGTGTCAGGCCCTGTTGCCAAGCAGCTGTGAATTAAGGCCAGGTACTTGGGAAAAATTCTTTAGACTTGGTTTGGTTTACTTCTTTTGACCTGACTGAAATTTTGGTATATTGGATGTTTATAACTTATTTAAATATGTCCTTTTGAGTCAAACAATTTTTTAATCTTAAAAAAATTTTTTTATATTTGTTTATATTTTGAGAGAGAGAGAGACAGAGTGTGAGTGGTGAGGGGCAGAAAGAGAGACCAACGAGGCTTCAGCCTCTGAGCTGTCAGCACAGAGCCCGACACAGGACTTGAACGCAAGCCTTGAGATCATGACCCGAGCCAGAGTCAGATGCTTCACTGACTGAGCCGCCCAGGTGCCCCTTGAGTCAAAATTTTAAAAATTTTCCTTCTGCTGCTGAACCTAGTTGATTTGATGAAAGTAGACAACATCTAAATACATGGCTTTTATTTCTGAATATTACAATTACTGAAATCCCAGTGGGGCGCCTTTAACTACTTCTAAAGCAGATTTCATTTAACTATAAAACACAGATACCTCATTTATAGATCTTTATCTGGTTTCAACATCTGTGACTGATTATCATGTTCTTTCCCTTCTTGCCTCCCCTCTATCTCTTCTCTCCAGAATGACAGTAGCTTTTTAAATTATAAAACAAGCACATGCATGTTCATAAAATGTTTTTTCAAGTAATAAAAAAGTATAGAACAAGTAAAACATTTCTCCTTACCATAATCTCTCTTACATTTATTGTTTATCTTGCCGTACCTTTTAGGCTTATATAAACTTATGTATGTATGTAGTTAGGTAAATGGAATCCTACTAATCATAGTCTCTTATAATGAGAACATTTTCCATGCAAATATATACTTGTAATTTTGTTTTAGGGACTCTATAATATTCCATCATATACATGTACCAAAAGATGTTTATACATTTAAATTGTATTTAGGTTTTTGCCTTTCCTATAATGCTGTAGTCCTAGGACATGTATAATTGTTTTTATCTGCTTAGTTTATTAGGATATATATCCAGCAGAAGAATTGCTGGTCAGAGGGTATTCCCATTATTAATTGTGATAGGATCAGCTTGCTACTTAGGCAATGGAGGGCAGTTGAAAGGACATTTGTTGAAGTGAAAAGAAGCGTTAGAATGTATATAATTGTTTTAAAGCACTTATTTAAAATTTAGTACTCTAATTCACAGACTCATTATTCCTGTCTAATTATAGTGGTCCAGAAAGACTCTACAATATCCCCTCCGCTAACAGGGTGTTAGCCCCTTGATTGCAGGGGACCGTGTCATTTGCACTGAATATCCATAGTGCTTAGCATAAGTACTTGACACATAGTAGGTACCAAGTAAATACTTTTAAAATATTTTTTACATTTACTTATTTTTGAGAGAGAGAAACCGAGCACAAGTGGGGGAAGGGCAGAGAGAGAAGGAGACAGAATCCAGAGCAAGACTCCAGGCTCCAAGCTGTCAGCACAGAGCCCGATCTGGGGCTTGAGCTCACAGACTCTGAGATCATGACCTGAGCCAAAGTCAGACACTTAACCAACTGAGCCACCCAAGTGACCCTTATTTTTTTTCCAAGTAAACATTTTTTAAATGCACGCATTTTGCCACATTTTTACCAACTCAGGATATTATCAAACTTACTAATCTTTATCAATCTGGTAGATGAGAAGTTTTCTTTTTTAAAGAAGTGTTAATTTTTTCATTAAAATAAAGAATCGTTTCATATGATTGTAGATATTTGGGTTTCTTCATGTACTCAGCTTATTTTTATATTGAGGTACTGTTTAATTACTGTTGACTTATAAGTGAGAAGTTAAGTAAATAAAATTTTTAAGGATAGTTTTTAAGGATGACCTACATATTGCAAATTTGTTTACCAAGTCGGAGATTTGTCTTTTAAGTATATTAGGTCTTTTGCTATTTAGAAAAATACTTATTTTTAGGTAGTCACGTCTGTCAGTCTGTTTTCACTTAAGATTTCTAAATTCTGGGTCACCTAGGTGGCTCTGTCAGTTAAGCATCTGACTTTGGCTCAGGTCATGATCTCACGGTTCAGTTCATGAGTTTGAGCCCCATGTCAGGCTCTGTGCTGACAGCTCGGAGCCTGGAACCTGCTTCAGATTCTGTGTCTCCCTCTCTCTGTGCCCCTTCCATGCTCATATTCTCTCTCTCTCTCTCTCTCTCTCTTTCAAAAATAAACATTAAAAAATTAAAAAAAAAAGATTTCTAAATTCTGTAACATGCTCAGAAGGGCCTTCTTCATCCCCAAATTATAAAAAACTTATTATTACACTTCTTTAAATACTTTCGTGGTTTTAATTTTTAAGTATTTGATCTTTCTGGAATTGATTTTTGTACAAGATGAGAAATTGAAATCTAATTTATATCCAAGTGGACAGTTTGTTGTCTAAGAAACATTTTCAGGTGTGTGTCTTTTTTTTGTATTGAAGTATAGTTGACATACAGTGTTATATTAGTTTTCAGATGCACAATCAAAAACTTTTTAAGTAATCCACCCTTTTCCCACTGATTTGAAAATGCTACCTTTGCCATATATAAAATTTTCATGTATACAGAAGTAATTTCTGGATTTTAATTTCTGTTTCGTCAAGGTTTTTCTATCTGCCACTTAGCAAGATCACATTTCAATCGCTTCAGCTGTGTAATAATTTTGAAATCTGGTAGGCTAAAGTTCCCCTCTTCCTTGTTATTCCTTGTTTTTTTTTTTAATTTTCTTGGCTGTTCTCTGCCTTTATTCTTCCAGATGCACTTTTGAATCAATTTGTTAAATTTATGAAGTTCCTCTAAATTCTTTTGGTATTACATTGCATAACATATCAGGCTTTAGTAATGTTTTTCATTTTGTTTTGACCAAAGTTTTATATTCTTAATTCTCCTTTAGTGTTAGGTTTAAAATTGGAGTCAGTCTCTTCCCTAACCTTAATTATCTTTTTGTGTGTTTTTTGTTCCACTGTTTGTTTTTTTTTTGCAAGTTTTTGACCCGTTTCTGACAGTATATCAGAGATGATCTCATCTTAAACATTCAACAGCACTGAGGTCAATTTTTTAAAAATTCTCTAATGTTTATTTATTTTTGAGAGAGAGAGAAAGAGAGAATGCGAGCAGGGGAGGGGTAGAGAGAGAGGGAGACAGAGAATCCAAAGCAGGTTCCAAGTTCTGAGCTGTCAGCACAGAGCCCGACGTGGGGCTTGAACTCATGAACTGTGAGATTATGACCTGAGCCGAAGTCGGGCACTTAACCAACTGAGCCACCCAGGCACCCTGAGGTCCATTTTTAAAATCATCTGAGAAGACAAATACCACATGGTTTAACTTACATGTGGAATCTAAAAAATAAATGAACAAACAAAAGCAGAAACAGACTCATAAATACAGAGAACAGACTGATAGTTGCCAGAGGGGAACAGGGTGTGGGATAGATGAAATAGGTAAAAAAGATTAAGAGGTACAAACTTCCAGGGGTGCCTGGGTGGCTCAGTTGGTGAAGCGCCTGACTTTGGCTCAGGTCATGATCTTGCAGTTTGTGGGTTCAGGCCTCACGTCAGGCTCTATTATGACAGCTCAGAGCTTGGAGCCTGCTTCAGATTCTGTCTCCCTCTCTGCCCCTTCCCCGCTCACACTTTGTCTCTCAGAATTGAATAAACATTAAAAAAACAAAGAGGTACAAACTTCCAGTTATAAAATAAGTAAGTCCCCAGGGTTGTGAAGTGGGGAATATAGTCAATAGTATTGTAGTAATGTTGTATGGTGACAGATGATAACTGCACCCATCATGGTAAGCATTTTGTAATATATGTAATTGTCAAATCACTGTGTTGTACACCTAAAACTATGTAATATTGTATGTCAGCCATACACTAATTAAAAAAATAAATCTGAGGGGCTCCTGGGTGGCTCAGTTGGTTAAGCGTCTGACTTCAACTCAGGTTATGAACTCACAGTTTATGAATTTGAGCCCCACATCAGGCTCTGTGCTGACAGCTCAGAGCCTGAAGCCTGCTTCAAATTCTGTTGTTACCCTCTCTCTCTGCCTCTCCCCCTGCCTCGTGTCTCTCTCTCTCAAAAATAAACATTAAAAAATAATCTGTAATAAATAAATCTGAGAGTCAGACTTTTGCAGGGCTGTGCTCTTCCTCACATGCATGTCCTGCCTACTACTGAGTTTATGGCACAGGTCTATCAATTACATAGCTATTCCTCCCCCTAGAATCTTAGATTATTATTCTCCAGTTAGGGTGGATTCTTAAATTGGTGAACAACCATATTTGGGACATTTGATATAATCTTAGTCTTTAACAGTTCGTAAGATATGCATATTATGTAAAAAAAAATGAGTTTCATAGTTACAGAGGAAGGAAACTTTGATATACCAGTTCAAAATAATAAACAAAGGACCTAGCATTTTAACTTATTTCAAACTCAGTATAAGTGATGGCACCTGTTAAAAAGTCACAAAAAATGCAGTTTAGGCTGTATTACAGGAAATATGGCATCCAGATTGGAAAAGGTGATAGATAGCTCCAATCTGTGCTAATCAAGCAGTTGTATAGTTTTGTTCATCTATTTTGTGTCATGGACTAAAGCAGGTGCTAGGAATACAAAGCTCAGAGACATAGCCCACCTCGAACTATGTAAATGGTAGCTAGAACAAGCAAATACAGGTTTTGTGAAAAATCCGAAGGGCATCCAGGACCTAGACCACAAAGGCTGGCCAGCGTTTAAGGAGGAGGTGACACACGGACCAGAGGCTTGGGAGGTGGAGCTATGGCCCTCACTAGCTCTGGGACTTTGTATAAGTTATTTAACCTCACTCTGTCTCAGTTTCTTCGTGTGTAAAACGGAGTCTGCAATAATACATTTTACACTGTTGTCCTAAGCGTTAATGAGATGATGCATATGTATGGGAAGCCTCTCGAACAGACTCTGGCACATAGTAATGACTTAAAAAATGGTATGGCAGGCCGTGTTGAAGTGCTGGGGGGTAGAAGTTGTCTCAGCAGAGAGAGACTTCCAGCAGAAGGAAAGGTGTGCGCTAAAGCTGGAGTGGTTGAACTGGGGCCTTTCTGGAACTGCAAAATACTTAACCTGTTTAGAGTGGAGGGAGTAGCTGAAGATGAAGCTGGGAAGGAAGGCAAGGGTGAGATCTCCAGATAAGAGCTGTTGTGCCATGTTGAAGAGTCTGAGAGGCATTGGACATGCTCTGGAATCTTTGAAGGCCTAAACTAAGGGAGTGTCCAGAACAGTTTCCCTAGTTGAAAGATGGGTTTGTTTACAGACGTGTGGAGGGGCTAGGAAAGCTATTTGAAGTAGCATTTCCAGTTAGAGTGGTGGTGCTCAGCCCTGACTGCATGGTGGGGCCTTCTGGAGAACTTTCAACAGTCTGACGGCCAGGTTCACTCTGGATCAGTTTTATCAGCAGCTCTGGGGGTGGGACTGAGGCGTTGGTATTTTTTATTGAGTCCCAGATAATTCCATTGCACAGGCACCATGGTGAATCACTGAGTTAGAGGGTAACTATAATTCGAATCAGATTTAATAAAGTTTCAAATTAAACAGGTGCTAGCAGCATAAAGGAACCAGAGTTAAGACGATAACAAGTAGGCTACGGTGGTCAGTTGAATGAGGAGGGGGTTGATTATTTCTGGATTGGGTCACTGGGGTGATAATGATGATATTATCAAGACTCGGTCGTATATCAAGACTGAGAACATGAAGGAGAAGCAGGTTTGGGTATTAGACCTTGCCGAGTGGGCATTAGAAAGATAAGGAATTTGATTTTTAAATGTGGGTATTGAGGGAAAATGATAGAGGATAAATGGGCAGAGAAAGAAACTGAAGGGGAAAAGCCCATGGTGCAGTTGCAAACTCAGTAGACAAGAGTAGATAATTGATGAGTGAGACCCTTGAGAAGACAGGACATGCAGAGACACTAAAGAAGTAATTTAATATGAGAATTTTCACTCAGAGAGAAAGAAGTAAAAATGTGTGAAGATGCAGATAGGTTCACAGGTCCAGGAAGAGAAGCTATATAGTATAGCCTGATGGCCTGGTTTCCTGAATTGTCATTTTTCCCCCAGAGTTTCAATATTGAACCTCTCACAGGTACTTTCTTAGGTGATCTCCTTTGTTGTATTAGATTACTATGAAAAACACTGATAAACTGAAGTTTGTCGAGAGGGGTTAAATAATTGATACAGTTCATAAAATTATCATTTAGCTTTTCATCTCAAGGGTAGTGCTTGGCTGCCTTAATTTGAAATTTAAAGTGTTGGGGGCGCCTGGGTGGCTCAGTCAGTTAAAGGTCCGACTTCGGCTCAGGTTATGATGTCGCCATCTGTGAGTTCGAGCCCCGTGTTGAGCTCTGTGCTGACAGCTCAGAGCCTGGAGCCTGCTTTGGATTCTGTGTCTCCTTCTCTCTCTGCCCCTCCCCTGCTCATGCTGTCTGTCTGTCTCTCTCTCAAAAATAAATATACGTTAAAAATTATTTTTTGAATTTAAAATGTTGAAATCACTTGAAAACACTGTACACATCCCATAGTTTCCAATATCACTAACTAGGTAGCATCATATTTTTTTCTATAGTATGATAAAACCTCAAAAAACTACCAACGCATTTTGAAAACGTGTTAACTTTAATATGAGTATTTTCTATTATACTATAAATACAAATAAATCTAATAGATATTTTACTTCATATTCTACTTCATACTTTTTTTATTGTATGATATTTAATAAAGACCTAACTGGATTTCTCAGCTCTGATATAAACTGTGATTTGCATTATGTATTGCATTATGTTTTTTCCTCTAAAAACCCACTAAAAGTCCAGTAGCTAATTGTCAGACAGACTGAACTATTTATTTTATAGTTTTCCTATTCAGCAGAACTAATTGTATTCACTAATTGTATTCACAAGAAAGCAGTCATTAGTATGGCTTTTCTATAAGCTTCTTATTTATAACTTAATTATTAAGATAATTATAAATTACTTAAGCAAACCTAGGGTTAAGAGCATGAATGTCTAGATAGAAGGTGGCCTTGATACTGCAGACAATTAACCTCATATTTGGTATCATTTCAGGTAACATTTCATTTGTTGCGTTTCCAGTTTCCAGCACCAACTCACCAACAAAGATTTTACCAAAAACCTTAGGACCAATAAATGTGAATGTTGGACCCCAAATGGTAAGAAAATCATCAAATCTTAGAATTTGGAATTTTGCTTAGGCAAGACTAATTTAAAGGATAATCGTACTAAAGCTGCAGGTCAGAAATCCTGTTCATTTCTTAACTCAGTCACTTTTTTAAAAAGTTTTGTTTTCATCTGAGTATAACTGATTAAGTCTTGAGAAAAAGGCACTTGTGCTCTACAGTGTTTAATTTTCATGTATTTGAATCTGTGATGTCTGAATGTGTATTATCAAGGTTTTTTGCTCCCTGTGTGAAGCTTCTCTTGTTTTTAGTTGTTTGATTAAAATGGTTCATGATCTGTTGTTTTATGTTCTCTTTTTTCTTACAAAATAACTTTTATTGCCCCTAAACTATGTATTCTTCTATAAGTTGAATATGACCCAACAGTTAACCTATATTGAGAGTTATTAATCTTTAGCAGTAGAAATAATGAATGAAAAAATGGAAAATATTTAACTGTTTCTCTGAAGGTATTCCATTAATTATGCTAGAGCTCAAAGTATACAGCACTTTTAGAAAGCCTTATTTGTAAACAAAGTTGCATGCAATTACTCTAAAAACTACTTAATGTAATGGTCTCACCCACCTTTAGCAAAAGTATGTAAACAACTTGAACAGTAAAACTTCATTGTCAGTGCTTGTGTGTTCTCATTTATAGAGCAATAAGGATAAATTTTGGCCATAATACTCATTATTGTGGACCCTGTTAAGTGCAAAATTATTTAGGCAAAAAATGTATTTTAACATACTTAGTGGCTTCGGCAAATCTTTAAGATTTTAAGACATTTTAGAAATGACATTTTTCTTAATCATTTGAGGACAGTTAATTATCTACAAAATTTAAGCCAAAGATCTTACACAATTTACTGTAACTATGTGAAGAATGTAATCTAGCTCCAAACCACATGGAGACTTAAGCTCAGGTAAGTGTCCCCATTTGAAGATAGTTCAGGATATATTTCAAATGTTACTGAGCTTTTGCTTTTCACCAGCCACTGCAGTGGGTGCAAATGAGATAAGGCACCTAACCTTAAAGTCTGTATTTTGAAACGCTTTGATATAAACACCGAAATTAAATAAACATCCCCAAACTCTTAGGAATTTCGCCCTTACAGTACTCCTCTATTTTGAGACACTGTTTCCTGTCAGTATTTTAGTGATGCTGCTATGGCTTAAATTTGAATTCCTCTTTGGGCAACAGTTTTCCTTTCCATTGTCAATTTGAACTAATGTGTACGGGAGTAATTTTATACTTCAGTTTTGACAATGATAGGTGGTCTTTTATACCACTTACCCCATTACTACAAATCTCAGAATCAGCAAAACAAAGATCAGAAGAAGGGAAGGAGATTTGGGCCTCTTTAAACCAGGCCTTAATTTGTCTCCTTAATTCTGAGGTGCTTTTTATAGTTCTTAGTTCTTGGACAGGAATGAGAGCTGTCTTTTTGACTTCTTAATTGTTTTAGCACCATTTCTCTCTTTTCTTGCTATCTCTTCTGAATATTGTCCCCTCACCCTAAATCTCTCATCTCTGCTTAAAAAAGCATTTTAAGTCGAAAAATTCTTGAATAAAACCCAACCCAGTTACTTCTTACAGTTGTCTTTCTCTACTTTCCCTTTAAATTTTACATGTCTCTTTGCAAGCCAAGTCTTAGTGGTAGATAGAAATTTCAAAATGCCCCAAGAAGAGACTAGTTTTCTGTGTTAATAGAAACTAGTTTAGCATTAACTGTATCAGTTTGGGATACTTGGTCTTTACTTAAATGTATGATAATCTCATAACTATATTTTGACATGATTAAAAAGTACATGTTTCTTGGGGAGCCTGGGTGGCTCAGTCGGTAAGCATCCGACTTTGGCTCAGGTTATGATTTCACAGTTCATGGTTTGAGCCCCGCATCAGGCTCCGTGCTGACAGCTCAGAGCCTGGAGCCTGCTTCAGATTCTGTGTCTTCCTCTGCCCCTCCTGCTTGTGCTCTGTCTCTTCTCTCTCTCTCTCTCTCAAAAATAAACATTAAAAAAAATTGTAAGTACATGTTTCTTATAGTGAAAACTAAAATTTTGTGAAATAATGAAATCCTTTATTATAATCCTTTATAATTATATAGATTCTTTTTCCCTTCAGAATACAGATATTCTTTTGGTTTTTCTTTCTTTTTCTTAAATTGAAGTCTCATTGGCACACAATATTACATTAATTTCATGTGTACAACACAGTGATTGGACAATACTTTATGCTCTTCCCCACCAGTGTAGCTACTGTACTAGGCTATTACAGTCTCTTGGCTCTTACTGTAGATGGCAGTAGTACCTAAGATATATTGATTAAAGGCACAAAATCTCAGAATGAGATTCAGTTGCTCTATGATTTTCATAGCCCAACTGTAATCCATTGTCAAAAAAACCACATAATTACCTTTACATTAAGGATGTCTTTGGGCATGGGTAGAGGTGGGCACTTAAATTTAAAATGTGTTCATTTTCCCTATTAGATCAACAGAATATAGGAAGTAATTACCTCTAATTACCTCTAATTTCAACTTGGGATTTCAAAATTAAGGTTCAGTTTTATAAAGCATATCTGACCCGTCCCCTATATAATTTTCCTGGGTTCACTGGTTGATCAAGTTCTGTTGACTTTTCTTTGATTGTGTTTCTTAAGGTTCACTGTCATTGTCCTAATTTAGGAACTCATTGCATCTCACATGAACTTCTAAATTGTCATTTTAATTCAAGTCCATCATCCCTCCAATTTCTTCATTCAGGAAATGTTTACTAAGGATTTCTTTTATTAAGGACATACCAGGCACTGTGCTAAGAGAAAGGAATGGAGTACGGCGAATCACTCTCAGATCAGCAAAGTATATTAGCTGACAGTCTAACATTGAGGAAGAAAAAAATAAAACAGAACATAGCAATTCATTTACAAAGCCCTTCTCAGTAATGATAACTAGTTTTTTTCTATGTCCTATTTCCCTTCATCCTCTCTTCATTTTTACTTTTCTACAGAGCCCTTTAAAGCAGGTAAACTGAGCCTATAAATTACTGATAACAGATACAGAAAAAAATTTAGTAATAATACTGCACAGGGGCCCCTGGGTGGCTGTCAGTTGAACATCCGACTCTTGATTTCAGCTCAGGTCATGATCCCAGAGTTGTGGGATCAAGCCCCGCATTAGGTTCCATGCTGAGCATGGAATCTGCTTAAGAGTCTCTGAGCGCCTGTGTGGTTCAATCAGTTAAGTGTCCGACTTTGGCTCAGGTCATGATTTTACGGTTCGTGAGTTCAGGCCCCACGCTGGGCTTTGTGTTGACAGCTCAGAACCTGGAGCCTGCTTCAGATTCTGTGTCTCCCTTCTCTCTCTGCCCCTCCCATGCTCATGGTCTATCTTCTGTCTCTCAAAAATAAACAAACATTAAAAAGATTCTCTCTAAAAAAAAAAAAGAAAAAAAGATTCCCTCTGTCCCTCTCCCCAATTTGTGCTGTCTCTGAAATTTAAAAAAAAAAAATGCTGCACAAATAATGCAGTCTGTCTCAAGGGTGAGTCATGAGTCGGAATGCTTAGAATTGTTTTGTGGAGACTCCTGTTATAGAAATAGATTAGACCAAAGACTAAACAAATACTCAAATTTTCCTTCTTAAGCTTCACACTCAAGGTCACCATGATCTAGGACATCTGAATGTGTGATGTAGTGATTTGTGAGAATGATGTCCTTTATATTGTAGGGTATTTCCTTACTGGATTTTATATAGACCTTTCTGGCATACCAGCGAACAAAGAAACTAATTTTTTTCATTTTAAGAGCTAGGTCTTCTGTCTCAGTTTATTAAGTATTTGTTGTGCCTTTTCTCTGAATATCTCCTAGCACTATACTAGGCTCTGCAGACATTCACTCTACCCTTAAAGATTTTACAGTGAAATGGAGGTGCGGAGGTGGAGTGGAATGTGTAGAGGGGGTAGGAGATACAAATAGATTGCCCAGTATTCATATTTTCTCATGAGGTAAGCTTCTGAATTCCTCATTTAATAGTCCTTGGAATATAGGAGAGAATCAGAATTCCCCAGATACCTATCAGTGTTGATTGTCTTTTGTTTTTATTTTTTTATTTATAGAATTAACTTACTAAAATTATTTCCTAGGCATTTGTATATAGTAATATCTCCCTAGCCCCAAATTGGCAAAATGCTATACACAAACAGAGGTAACTAAAGTTCTTAACTATTTAGTAAATGAATGTTCATTACACATGAATATTGACAAGACTTTATTGTTTTTATTTTAATAAGTTCTTTTTTTTTAATGTTTGTTTTTGAGAGATAGAAAGAGAGAAAGAGTGTGTGCATGCGCAAGCAAATGAGCAGGATAGGGGCAGAGAGAAATAGAGGATCCGAGCAGGCTCCACGCTGACAGCAGAGAGCCTGATGTGGGGCTCCAGCCCACAAACTGTGAGATCATGACCTGAGCCAAAGTCAGATGCTCAACCGACTGAGCCACCCAAGCACCCTGACAAGACTTTAAAAACCAAGTCTGTGGCCCCTGGGTGGCTCAGTAGGCTAGGTCACAGACTCTTGATTTCTGCTCAGGTCAGGATTTCATGGTTGGTGGGCTGCATGTCAGTTCTCTGCTAACAGCACAGAGCTTTCTTGGGATTCTCTCTCTCCCTCTCCTTTTACCCCTCCACTGCCTGTGCACCTGTGTGCACTCTCTCTCAAAAATAAACAAACATTTAAAAACCAAGTCTGAACTGAACTTGAAATGCAAATGAATCCTTCTCTTTATTCTTTATGGAGCAAATTAGCAACTAACTTAATGACTAGACTTAGATCTGGCCTGCAGAAACAGGTGTCATTTGATCAGGGAGACAAAAATTAATTAATATTTTGACCTACATAAGGCAGTAGAAGTAGAATTATTTCTTTTAAGATCTGTCATGTAAAAATTATGTGTAGCCCACATGGATGCTTTTTTCTCTTAATTGGGACTTAAACAAAACTTTACTATTATGGAAATTTTCAAAGTATACAAAAACAGAATCTCTTCCCTCAGAAAATCCAAAGATCTGGGGTTTCCCAGGTAGGGGCAAACCCGTGCCTCTGGGTTAGAATGAAAAAAAAGGAACACATCCCTGTGTGCCCAGCAGCTCATTCTTCGACAGTTACCCACCTGGGGCCAATATTATTGCATTAATACCCCCATTCACTGGAGTATGCCCTTAATTTTTTGACAAAAATACTTTTAAAGACATGACTAAAGTGCTAAATTGCTTTTTGTGTTAATTGTTATAAACATTTTTGGAAAGAAACATTGTCTATTTACCAGTGAAGTCTAAGAAGCATTTTGGTAACATATCAAAGAACTTTTTTTAACGGTCTGTATCCTTAGTTCCATTAATTACCTTTCTGGAGTCTGTCCGTAGGAAATAGAAATTAAGGCCAAGATCATTGTAGAAAAATGTTCATCACAGTATTGTTTATAATATTGGATAATTGAATATCCATGTATATATCTAACAGTAAGGAACAGTAAATCCGCATGATGGAATGTTTTACCATTTAAAATGTCTTTGAAGAAGGGCATCTGTGTGGCTCAGTCAGTTGAATGTCTGACTCTTGATTTCGGCTCAGGTCATGATCACAGGGTTGTGGGATTGAGCCCTGCCTCAGGCTCCACGATGAGTGTGGAGTCTGTTTAGGATTCTCTCTCTCTCTCTCTCTCTCTCTGCCCCCCCCACCTCTTCCTCCCTCCCTTTTCCTCCCTCCCTCACATTCTCCTCCTGTTCCTCGCTTTCCCTCATTCACACTTTCTCAAATAAAAAAAAATAAGTAAATAAATAAAATGTCTTCAAAGAATATTTAATGACATGAGGAAATGCTCTTGAAAAAAGAAGATAAAATTGCATTTGTATAATAATCCAAATTTTGGGTGCCTGGGTGGCTCAGTCAGTTAAGCTTCCAACTTCAGCTCAGGTCATGATCTCATGGTCCTTGCGTTCAAGCCCCACATCAGGCTCTGTGCTGTCAGCACAGAGCCCAATCAGATCCTCTCTCTGCCCCTTCCCCACTCACACTGTCTGTCTCTCAAAAATGAATATATGTTAAAAATTAAAAATAATAATAATAAGCTAAATTGCATAATGCCTTTGTATATATTTGAACATGAAGATCCGCTTTACTGTTGCCCTAGTTTGAATACATCAAGTTCAACTGCAGTTAGGCTCTGTAATTTCAAAGAAAACTTTTTGTTTTTCTGATTTTTAAAACATTGTTCATTGACAACTTAGTCCTTCCAAATTACTGTTCACTTGCTAAAACCTGTATTGTGGCCTCATATCAGTATTCAAGGTAACTTATGCTTTAAGATCTAGAATATAAGCAAATCAAAAAAGCTTATGTTTTCGATGATAGACATTAGTACATTTTAGGCAGTGAAATTTCTTCCTTTTATGTAGGTTAGCAATCAACATGATTTTATACATGTATGCTTTTCTTTACAATTAAGAATATTATTTTCTGTGTCCTAACTTTATAGATTATAAGCACACCACAGAGACTAACCAGTTCAGGAAGTGTTCTGATTGGGAGTCCATATACCCCTGCACCAGCAATGGTTACTCAGACACACATAGCAGAAGCTACTGGCTGGGTCCCAGGGTAAGATTATTGTTGCAAGTAACCATGTTCTAAGCTTTTTTTTAAGCTGTGATCCTTGCCTTTCACTCTGTTGTCTTCCGTTCTTGTTTTATGTTAGTCTAGTCCTTAAAAACTAATGTGTGGCCTTTAAAATCACGTTTTATTTCACTTTATATCTCAGCTATAAATCATTTATGGAGGAACCATTTTTAAATACAGTACTTTGTATCTGAATCTTCTGACTTTTTCCACCTCTGGAAAAAGTACTACTTTTTATGATTATGACATTTAGCTGCTTTGAAGATGGAAAAACTATATTGTTTTAATAAACATAACAAAAGAAGTATATATTAAGTGTTGGCTATCCTCGGAATTTTTCGTGGCTTTTTATTTACTTAAAAACCAGAAAAGGAACTAGGAAAAAGAAGCCAAATACATTAAAATTTTTACTGAGTTTTCTCTGGATCCTTTTGGAACCCAGGACAATTAAATCAATATCCCTTGCACTGGTCATTTACCACTTTTAGTATCAAACTTTTACATGTTTCATCTCTGCCTGTAAAGTACCCTTACCTGGCCTTTCTCTGCTCCTTATCATTTTAGCATTTAATCTTTCTATAAAAGAATAAAGCTCTTAAGATAAAGGACTCAAAACTTCATTTTGTCACTTTAGAAGTTATTTTCACAGTGACGTACTGTGCTTTTAGTTCTGTGTTGGACTTATAATTGTGAATTCTAGAAAGCAGACAGAGAATATTGGTTGTGTAAGAGCTTTCTTGTTTCCAGGATGTTAAATGATATAATGAAATAATCCTGGTGAAGTGTTTTAAACCATATACATGTTCATGTGTATAAACACACTTTAGAGATAGGAGTTTCATATGTGTACGTCCTTTTCCACTATCACATGAGTTGAAATGACATGATCACCTGTAATCCCATGGCCTCTATTCAGTCCTTAATACACGAGGACCTAGAAGTTACTTTGGATTTCTGTACAGCCTTGAGAGATTATAACATGAAAGCCACGCCTGTGCCAGTCCTGTTGGCCTGCTATGGAGATGGCCAGGGTTTGGGTATTTTCAGCCCCAGCTGTGTTTTATACTGAGAGTGGAATGATGGCTCTGTCATTCTGGAGTGAGCCATACTCTGTGCCTTTCTAAGTCTGCAACATGTTCTTCCCATATTCCTTGAGCTCATTACAGCCTACGTTATTATATTGTGGTCTTTTTGATCCTGTGATAAAATTTATTACATTGTGGTCTCTTACTACTATGATAAAATTACAGTTTTTATTTTATGGATATCTTTTATATTTGTTAGATTTTGTGTTTGGACCTATTTGCTGCGGAATTAGACAAGTTATAGTAAATTATTCATAAAATAAAGTTGCATTTAAATACCTGTTCTTTTATGCTATCTGTTTTTTTCTTTTTAGTGATAGAAAACGAGCTAGAGAATTTATAGATTCTGACTTTTCAGAAAGGTGAGTATAAGTGTTAAGTATTTTGTTTGAGAGATGCTACTGTGTAGAGAGAAGTTTGGTGTCTGGACTATTCTAGTTTAATTAGAGATGTTTTTCTTCACAGGACTTTAATTTAATTGAGTTTCTGCCATTATTTGATACATCAGTGAGTGTTCTACTTCACTTACCATTACATAAATTCATTATATTTGCATAGGTTCAAAAGAAATCATCCTGTGAGTAGATTGGCAGTTAGTAGTGTGTTATTTAGCCCTCTCGCTCCTTTTGGAGGATGAAGTGTCCTGCCAAAGTGAATATTCCACAGCATGCCCAGACTTTTTAAAAATAAGTTTTATTGAAGACATTTAAAGATCGTAGTAAGGGGCGCCTGGGTGGCTCAGTTGGCTAAGCGTCCAACTTCAGGTCATGATCTCATGGTCTGTGGGTTTGAGCCCCGCGTTGGGCTCTGTGCTGACAGCTTAGAGCCTGGAGCCTGCTTCAGATTCTGCATCTCCTTCTCTTTCTGCCCCTCCTCCTCTTGCACTCTGTCTCTGTCTCTCTCTCTCAGAAGTAAATAAACAATTAAAAAAATAAAAATAAAGATTGTAGTAGTAAAGTCTCACTTCTTTCTTTAATAAGTCAAGTGCAGAATAACCTCTCCTTAGACTATTAGGACGGTGTTCCTCAGTGTGCATCAGAAATCACCTGTGGAGTGTTGAATATGGTATGAATGTCTACCAAGTCAGAAACTCCAGGAATTAAAATGATCATGTAGGGTCATTAAAGTTCAATATGCCATGCAAGCCACTACATGAGGTACCATATTAATGTTGCATTATGGGTTGTTTTTGTTTTTGTTTTTAGTTTATTTATTTTTGAGAGAGAGAGAGCACAAGCCAGGGAGGGGCAGAGAGAAGTGGAGAGAGAGAATCCCAAGCAAATTCTGCCTGTAAGCACAGAGCCCATTGAGGGGCTTGATCTCACAAATCCTGAGATCATGACCTGAGCCAAAATCAAGAGTTGAATGCTTAACCGACTGAGCCACCCAGGTGCCTCAGTGTGGCACTATATTAAAATAAGACCTGTTGTCTTTGAGGCGGGAATTCTGTAAGGTTGTTATTTACTATTTTAAATAAAACTTTACCAGCTATGCTTTCTAAATTTTATTTTTGATATTTGATTCTAAGATCTTGTTAACTCCTTTTTCCAGTGGTGTTTTAATTTCCTTTCTTTTGTTAGGTCATTTGCTCTCAATATAATATATAGTTCTCTGTCTTATCTCTTTTCTAGTTTGCTACCTCTGATTTGCTGTGCACTGAGAAACTAGACAGCCAAATGTGTTAGCATTGTCTGAAATAAAAATGAGAAGACTCTGAGTGAGGATCTTGGGGCAATAAATGTGTGTTTTCTTGCATTGGGACTGGCTGTATTTTAGTTCCTTTGTGGCATTTGTTGCTTGCTTCTTGGTTCTTAATTGTTTTGAACAGATAAAATCGTGTCTGAGGAACTGCTGTATCATATAGAAATATATAGGGAAATATATTCTTTTCTCCCTAATGGAAATGCCTCTTTCCAACTCTTACTGGTCTTTCTTTGTGTTTATCCTCGGAAAGGGCAGCAGTACAAGTTCTTACAGATGTATTTAGCAATGCATAAGGCCTTAAAATAGTACTATTCATTAGTTGTGATTGGTGGTCCTTACGTACTGCAAACAGTATGAAAAACAAGATTCTATTTACACTCCTTCATAATAGAGACCTCTAGAGTCACATATAAAAGTCCTAGATTAAATTTGTTGGCATAAACATTGATTCAACTTTCCCTTTTTGCATATGATTCAGTGACTTTTTTTCTAGTGGTTTTCATTTTTTTTAATATAACTTTTCTGCAATGAATCCCACCCCCAGCCCACAATCAAGACACAAAGATTACTGCATGTGATTTTCTTTTTTTTTCTTTTTTAAAATGTTTGTTTATTTATTTATTTATTTATTTATTTATATTTAGAGAGGGGGAGAAAGAGAGAACACAAGCAGGGGAGGGGCAGAGAAAGAAGGAGGAGGCAGGGAGACTGGAGCAGGGAAGGGGCAAAGAGAGAGGAGAAAAATAATTCCAAGCAGGCTCCAAGCCGTGCCAATGAGGGCTTGATCAGGAACCATGAGATCAGGACCTGAACTGAAATCAAGAGTCAGACACTTAACTGACTAAGCCACCCAGACGCCCCTATTGTTGTTTTTCTTACAAGTGTTTATTTTCCTCCAAATGCATTGTATTTTTCTGTAATGCTGTAAAACATCTTTGTTTCCCTTCTCTCAGAGTTGAGGTTCAAAAAGCCAGCTCTCAACCATAGACTAAACTTTATCTCTTCAATGTTTTGTATATTGATTTAGTATTATATATGTAAGTGTTTGTATTTGTTTTCTTCAGGGAGTTATATACCAGTATATAGAGATATATCCAAGATTTTAATCCTCATCTTTAAATATGTCTTACACAACTTTCCTTTGTCAAGGTCATTTGTGAGAGCAAATCAGTTTCTGAAGAAATCTTGTTTGGTAGGTAAAGGATCCTTTGAGGAATTCTCATTAGTTTTTTTCCCTGTATTCTGATCCACCGGACTTCTTTTCAAAGAACTCGTAGAAGAAGCTGTGAAAACCCTCTTTCTGGTCTTGTCTTGGGTTTTAATCCTGAAAGATGTTTGTTCACTCTCTCTTCCTTTGCACAGCATCTGACGGTGTCTTCTACATGCATCTCTTCCAGATAGGTCTGATTTTCCATTTGGACCTCTGCTAAGGGATGGCAATGGCAGCCTCTGGGTGTTTTTCTTTGTTCCTGTCTAAATGAAGATTTAGCACACTAGTGTTGTATTCCTGTAGGCTCATGTAATCTCAATATCTTTTTGTTGGTGGAACAAGTTAAAACTCCACTTATTTGTAATAAACTATTAATTTATAATTAACTAATATAATTTAAACTATAATAGCTAATAGTAATCAAAATCAGTATAGTTAATCTCTGTACAGCTTCAATGATGTTTATGAAATTGTTCATTTAGCAAACATTTTTAATATCTGCTAACCATTATGTTCTAAGCATTGGAGAGAATAATAAACAAGATAAATAAGTCTGCCCTTAGAGACTCATATTGTGTGGGGGGCGGGGGTATAATAAACAAATAAAAATATTTTTATTTTTTAATTAAAAATTTTTTAATGTTTGTTTATTTTTGAGAGAGACAGAATTCGAGTAGGGCAGACATAGAGACCTAGAATCTGAAGCAGTCTCCAGGCTTTGAGCTGTCAGTGTGACACGTGGCTCCTGAGCCAAAGTCAGATGCTTAACCACCTGAGCCACCCAGACACCCCAGATTATTTTTAGATTATGAAAGGTAGTATACAAAAAAATAAGGAAAGTGATGATGGCCACCTTGGAGAAGGCCTCACAAGGGAGGTGATATTTGAATGCAAAGGAGCCAGGCATGTAAATAGCTTAGGTGAGGTGGGAGAGTAGGGATTCTGGGCAGAGGGAGTGGCAAATGTAAAGCTCCCAAATAAGGAACCAGGTTGATATATTTGGGGAAGCATAGTGGCCTGGAGATAGTTTGAAAGGCAAAGACTGATATGACATGAGGATGGAGAGATAGGCAGGGGTCCGATCATGATGAAAGGCCTTTGCATGTCCTGGTAGGGAATTTGGTTTCTGTTTTAAGGAGGATTTTCAGCAGGGAAATGGCATGATCTAAGTCACACTGGCTGCTGGGAGTTAAACAGATTCTAAGGAGTTAAGGACAGAAGCAGAAAAATCGAAAGACTATTGCAGAGGGCAGTGGCCTGGCAGTGGAGATGGGAAAAAATGGATAAATGATGGACATAGAACCAACGAAATTTATTGAAGGAAGGAAGAGGAGAAATAAAGGATAGCTCTTGTTGTTTTGCATGAACAGCTATGTGAATATTGATGCCATTTACATTTAGTGTATTTAGGAGTAGGTTTGGGAAGAATTTTGTTTTGGACATAATGAAGTACAATAAGTTTATTAGTTATCTAAGTGATGATGTCATTAGTATGCAAGTAGTATCATCAGCACCTCAGTGGTCACAAGCCTGAGTGATATAACCAAAGGAGGGAGAAAGCGAAGATCCATAAGGAATAAACATTTATTTCCCATTTTACACCTCTTCTTCTGCCCATACCCAACACAATAGATACATACTTCCAGGAAAGTAAAGGGTTTTTTCTAAATTATTTTACTAAATCACCACATTAAATTATTTTTGATGATTTACATATTCTTATTGGTTCATTTAAGTGGGAAGTAAAGTTTTTATTACTTTTATAAATAAGAATAAATTATTATTGGGAAAATATAAAAAGACAGTGGTTACAGGTTCTAGTTAAACACCTAGAAAGATAATATTCTTTGGGTATAATTCATTGAATACTTCAAACGAAATATTTATATTTTCAAACGAAAATATAAAAGTTAACATGCATTTCAAGCTATGCCATATTAGTAGTTTTATTTTCTATTTATTTTCCCTTTTTTTTTATTTCTCAATTTGGCTTTAGTAAAGAATACTTCCTACTGGTTTTTTTATTTTATTTAGAGACTAAGAGAGATCATAGTGTTTATACCCTGTAGCCATATTTTGGTGTTATTTGGAAAGAGGGTCTTGGTATTCCAAAGAGCTCGAGTCTGAGAAAATGTGTAAACTCTAAGAATCAGATAGTGAGTGGGGCACCTGGGTGATTAAATGTCAGACTCTTTTTAAAAAAAATTTTTTTTTTATGTTTATTTATTTTAGAGGGAGACAGAGCACAAGCAGGGGAGGGGCAGAGAGGAAGGGAACACAGAATCTGAAGCAGGCCCCAGGCTCTGAGCTGTCAGCACAGAGCCTGACGTGGAGCTCAAACCCATGAACCCCATGAGATCATGACCTGAGCTGAAGTCGGATGCTCACCCAGACACCCCTAAGCATCAGACTCTTGATCTCAGCTTAGGTTTTAATCTCAGGATCAAGAGTTCAAGCCTCATGTTGAGCCCTGAACTGGGCATGAAGTCTACTTAAAAAAAAAAAATATTTAGATAGTGAGCTTCCAATTTAAGATGATAGACTGAACATCATGATTATACCCCCAAACCCTAAAATCCTAGTGAAATTTTCATGGAAAAATTCTAAAAGGAAATAAATCTCTAGAAGTGCTATAAAAAGCGATAAAGATATAGATTTTCCCATTAGAAGATGAAAGCCAGTGTGATTACAATGGAGGACAAGTTATAGTAGAGAAATTCATATGCCAAAATATGCATAGGAGAAGTCAGAATTGGAAATGGAAGCCATTCTCCCCTATACTGACTGAAACAGAGAGGCCCCAGGCTTAGAGGTACTAAGTATAAAAAGCAAGAATAGGGTGCCTGGGTGGCTCAGTCACTTGAGCATCCGACTTCAGCTCAGGTCATGATCTCATGGTTCCTGGGTTCTGGCCCACATCAGGCTCTGTGCTGGCAGTGCAGAGCCTGCTTCAGATTCTTTGTCTCCCTCTCTCTCTGCCACTCCCCTGCTCACACTTGTCTCTCTCAAAAATAAACATTAAAATTTTTTTAATTTTAAAAAAGCAAGAATGAATTAGTGAGGGAAGTAATGAGGGCACTGAAATGAAGATTATCCAAGGAGCACCTAGCAAGTTGAAGCTTTCCAGTCCTCCAAATCCCTTGTACCTCCCATTTCATCTCCATACACATTGATATTACACCAAAGACATTTCTTCTCCAGGGCTGAAACTTAGAGAATTGATATCTAGGAAACAGGACTCTTTGCTATTATGAATGATGCTGCTTCGAACATTTGTGAACATATTTTTATTTTTCTTTTTATATATATACCTAAAGATGGAATTGCAAGTCATATGGTAATTCTTTCTTTAGCCTTTTGAGTAACTGACAGGCTGTCTTCCAGAGTGGCTGTACCATTTTACTTACATTCCCACTAGCAACAGCTTCCAATTTCTCCACATCCTATCCAACACTTATTTGTCTTTTTTTATAGAGCCCTCCTTATGGATGTGATATATTTCGTTAAGGTTTTGATTTGAATTTCCCTAATGGCTAATGCTGTTGAGCATCTTTTCATGTGCTTATAGGACCTTTATTATCTTCTTTGAAAAAGTCTTTCCAAATCCTTTGGTCTTTAATTATTGAGTTGTAAGAGTTCTGTATATATTATAGAGGCAAGATCCTTATCAGATATATGATTTGCAAAAAAATTTCTTACTCTGTCAGTTATCTTTTCACCTACTTGATGGTATCCTTTGAAATACAAAGTTTTTAATTTTGATTGTGTTTAATATAGGTTTTTTCATTCTTTTATTACTTATGCTTTTGGTGCCATCTTTAAAAAAAAGTTGTAAAGGCCAAAATCATGAAGAGTTAGCCTGTGTTTTCTTCTAAGAGTTTTATAGATTTTACGCCTACATTTAGGTCTTTGATCAATTTTGAGTTAATCTTTAAGGTTAATTTGTCTATTGTAACTGAAAAGCACACAGAATATATGTGAAATGTAGATTTTTTTGGCATTTCACAGTCATGTAAAATTTTTAAACAGGCCTAGTTTTAAATTTATTATTTAAAATTAACTACATTAGAAAGCAAACTTTATACTATTTTGTCTTTAACTCTCATTTTGTGATGGTGAAATGAGCATTCCTGAACTGTTTTGTCAAGAAAAAGCAGACCTTTTCTGAAAGTGGCCATGATGATAGTAAACGAAATGTGAAGTGGGAGTGATTTAAAAAATGAAGATCAATAGACTTTGTAAATGTTTTGTTAAGAAGCATGAATCTGTGTATATTGAGTTTGGGTTTTTAGCCATGATTAATGATGAAATGATAAAACCACAGCATCTTATTTTACAAAAATATACTGGCTGACGAAGCCATGAAACCATCAATGCTTAAGCATAAAAGACAACAAAGCATAAATTCAAAACCAAAAGAACCACTGAGTAAATAAATAATAAACTGTTGTTCACCTATCACCCTGTCCATCTCCAGAACTTTTTCACCATCCCATACTGAAATCCTGTACCCAGTAAACAATAACTCCCCGCTTCTCCCTCCCCTAGCTCTGGTTTCCATAGTTTTACTGTTTGTCTCTATGAACTTGACTATTTCTACATACTTTCATGTAGGAGGAATCACATAGTATTTACCCTTTCATCTCTGGCTTATTTCACTTACCATGTCTTTAAGGTTTATTTATGTTATAGCATGTATCAGAATTTCATTCATTGTTAAGGCTAAATAATGTTCCATTATATGCAGGTACTATATTTTGTTTATTCATATGATGATGGACATTTGGGTCATTTTCACCTTTTGACTACTGTGAATATTGCTGCTGTGAATGTGGGTACAATAAGTATCTGTCGGAGTCCTTACTTTCATTTCCTTTAGCTGTAATAACCCAAAGTAAAATTACTGGATCATATGGTATTTCTATGTATAAGTGTGTGAGGAACCACTGTAGTATTTATTATAGCTACTGCACCATTTACATTGTCACAAGCAATGTACAAAGGTTCCAGTTCCTCCACATTCTCACAACACTTCTTTTTGTTTTTGATAATAGCCTTTCTAATCTCATTGGGGTTTCATTTGCATTTCCCTAATGATTATTGATGTTAAGCATCTTTTTATGTAAGCACATAAAAAGACCATTTGTATATCTTCATTGGAAAAATGTCCATTCAAAGTCGTTTGCCTATTTTTTAATTGGGTTGTTTTTTAGTTCTTTTACCTTTTAATGTTCTTTTACTAGAAGTATTGTTCCTTAACTTTCTTTTTTTTTTAAATTTTTTTAACTTTTATTTATTTTTGAGAGACAGAGAGTGGGCAGAGAAAGGGTAGAGAGAGAGGGAGACACAGGATCTGAAGCAGGCTCCAGGCTCTGAGCTGTCAGCACAAAGCCCAATGGTGGGCTCGAAACCACAAACTGTGAGATCAGGACCTGAGCCAAAGTCAAACGCTTAACCAACTAAACCACCCAGGCACCCCATGTTCCTTAACCTTTCGAAGAAGTTTTGTTGGACTTGTTTGCAGGAGCAATCCCCTATCTATATACTGCAGATATTAGCTATTCTAATTTCTTTTGAATCTTAGTGTGGGTATTGGTTGGGCTTTCACATGATGCTTTACCACACTTCCAAAGAACAAGCTTAATTTCTTGATTCAGCCAGTGCTGAGTAGTATCCTTTAGTTTCATATTGCTTATGAAAATTCTGGCAACTCATGAAGAGAATCCTCCCTCACAGCAACCTTGTGAGATGGGCACTTGTATTTCTGCTTTTCAGATGGAGGAGTATCGTGGGTCAGAGCTAAATGAAGTAAACTGCTCAAAATACATGGCTAATAGTTTACCAATGTTGATATTTAACCAGTTTTCTTCAAGTTCATGAACTGAACTAATCTTGTAAAATTATTTTATTTTATCTTTATATTATAAAATTCTTATAAAATATATAAAAACATATTTTTATGAAATCTATAAAATTATAAAAATATTATAAAATTATTTTATTTTAGACCTATATTTTATAATCTTATTTCATGAACTGAAGTAATCTTATAAAATTCTTATATGTAGTCTTATATTGTTTCAAGGGTATGTTTCATCAGCTATTAAAAGTCTAGTTGTTCCTATTTAAGGACTGTGTTTAGTTTCTTCCTTTAAATGTTATCCATGTCTGACAGTAGAAGGCAAATTAGTCAGGTGATCGCCCTAACCTACCCTATGATTATCTTACTGCTCCCCCTTTTTTTTAAATGTTTGTTTATTTTTGAGAGAGGGCACAAGTGGGGAGGGGCAGAGAGAGAGAGGGACACAGAGTCTGAAGCAGGCTTCTGAGCTGTCAGCACAGAGCCTGATGTGGGGCTCGAACCTACTAACTCTGAGATCATGACCTGAGCCAAAGTTGGATGCTCAACCAGCTGAGCCACCCAGGTGCCCCTTATTGCTCCCTTTTTAAAAAAGACGTAGAATTACATGAAAAACAACAACCCTGCTCCATCCCTGGCTTTTAAAAAGTTTATAAACATGGGGTTGAGAATTTTATTTATTTTAAACCGTTATCCAATTCTTAGCATAAATATAAAACCCCATGTGCAACATAATTTCTTTCAGAATAACTCATGCACTCCTATTTTTAGCAGTTCTTATTTACTTTTGTCACCTACCTTGTACTAATTATACAAATTTATGTGTGGCTAGCCATTTGTATCCAAATATCCCAAGCTCTGAGGGCAAATCAGCATAGACTGGGCTTTGTGTGAAAATATATGTAGCAAACAAGAATTGGCAGATTCTTTTCAAAAATGAAATTACTTAGAACGATGACTAGTACATACATAGCATTCAGTAAGTGTTTACTATTTGCCACTACCACTGGGTTTAAGCTGAATAGGCTGTGATCCAGTTTACATAGAAAGATCACCACACTGGCCCTATGGAGGAGGGATTGGAATGCCTCTGGACAGCACAAAGGAGAGCCCTTACACAGCTCTGGTTATATTCTTAGAGAGATTATGAGGGCCTGAACTAGGGCAGTGGGAACGCAGAGAATTGAAATTCAAAAGGTAGTTAGGACTTGAATTAGATTAGATTTGATAGAATTAGATTGATTCGTTAGAAAGGGACTTAGAAGAACGTAGGATGAACCTGGTTTTTGGCTAGGGTGATTGGGTGGATGGTTCTGTCACTCATCTAGATGAGAACTGCAGTAGGATCCAGAGTTACATATTGTATATGTTGGGTTGTCCTTTATATTAATATGGTATTGTGATGTTTAAAGACCCCTTCCTGAGAAAGCTGCGCTGAGTATAGGAAACTGAGGGTAAGGACTAAACCATTGTAAATAATCACAGCTATGCTCAAACCATTCTTTTTTCTCTCTTTTAAAAAACTCTTTAGAGAATTTAAAGTGTAGAAGTAGATGACTGATAATCATGAACCTCCTATGGTTGCACATCTCTGAACTTAAACAATAATCAATTCATGGCATATCTCATTGTATATACTCCCTCCTGTATTGTAAAGCAAATCCCTGACATCCTATCATTTTCATCATAAATCTCTCTGTACATATATCTAAAAAAAACTCCTTTTGAGGTGCCTGGGTGGCTCAGTCAGTTAAGCGTCCGACTTCGCCTCAAGTCATGATCTCACAGTCTGTGGGTTCGAGCCCTGCGTTGGGCTCTGTGCTGACAGCTCAGAGCTTGGAGCCTGCTTCAGATTCGGTGTCTCCCCGTCTCTCTGCCGCTCCCATGATCATGCTCTATCTCTCTCTGTCTCTCAATGATAAACATACATTAAAAAAAAAGTTGAGGGGCACCTGGGTGGCTCAGTTGGTTGGGTGTCCAACTTCAGCTTAGGTCATGATCTCACAGTTCATGGGTTCGAGCCCCATGTCGGGCTCTGTGCTCACAGCTCAGAGTCAGGAGCCTGCTTCAGATTCTGTGTCTCCCTCTCTGTCTTCCCCTCCCCTGCTTGTGCTGTGTCTCTCTGTCTCTCAAAAATAAATAAATGTGAAAAAAAAGTATCTTTTATATATAGATTTCCCTTGTGTCCCATTATTTTCCTTATACTTTAGTTGTTGAAACTAGGCTGTTTGGCCTCTTCAGTTTCCCACAGTCTAGATTTTATTGATTTCAAACTCATGTGCATCTCAATATACTACTCTGTTTTCTGTATTTCCTGCAGTTTGGCAGTAGGATTCAGTGGCTCTATCAGACTGGTGTTTGATCCTTGGAAAGACTATAGACAGTGGTGTATTCTTCCATCTCTTTTTTTTAATGATACGAACACAACCAGTGTTTAATGGTTATAACTGTTAATTTCTTGTGGGTTGCAGTGTTATTCTAATTATTGTCACTATTTTTATATAAAGACACTTCCCATCTTTTGCTATTTATTTACCTGGAGGTACAGTTCCTATAAGAAAGCAGAATACCTGCTTGCCCCCTTCCCTTTATTGTCCAATTTTCAAGATGACGAGTTTGTTCCTGGTCTTCCTCAGAGGTGACTGGATCTTCACTTTTAAAAGTATCATTATGGGGGTGCCTGGGTGGCTCAGTCGGTTAAGCATCACACTCTTGGTTTCGGCTCAGGTCATGATCTCACAGTTCGTGAGTTTGAGCCCCACGTCAAGTTCTGTGCTGATAGTGTGGGGCCTTGGGATTCTCCTTCTCTCCCTCTCTGTCTCTCAAAATAAATAAATAAACTTAAAAAAAACTATCATCATGACTTCATTAATTGAAACATACTTGATTGATTTCATACATATGCACTTATATCACAGTTGAACCTTCAATTATCCCATCTTTAGCTAGTGGGAGCCTCTTTTAATTGACTCTTGAGCCTTTTTGACATAATCCTAGTAGTCTTTAATGATTGTTACCTGATATTAAAAGATGTTCCAAGTTCATCTTCTGTGTTTCCTACCTGGCCTGGAATCAATCATCTCTCTAAGAAGCTTTGATTTCCTTTAGGGAGATATGTCAAGCTCTAGTTGGGGGCTACACATGCTCATTGTTACGAGATTGGTCATTTTTTTCCCAGTCCTTTTAAGTGGACAGAGATGAGATACATATATACCTATAATACTTCATGAGTTCATATTGATACTTCCAATTCAAATCTTACTAAATGTCTTTTCCATTACATCTCATTTCCCTTTCTTCCATACTGAGAATCCTGGGCGGAGGCCTGGCTGGCTCAGTCGGTAGAGTACATGACTCTCAATCTCAGGATCATGAGTTCAAGCCCCACATTGGGCATGAAGCCTACTTAAAAAAAAAAAAAAACTACATACAGAGAATCCTGATTTTGAAGGACATATGGGATGAAAGGATGATAGAATCAGTGTATATGATAATTACTTCATTGGTTTTATGCCATATTACATTGCTTAATGCCCCAAATAATAATACTAATATTGCCATTAACATGGTACTGAAAACATTAAAAGTGTTTTACATATGTTCTTTCACCATTTCTAAAAAATGTGTATTTATTTATTTTGAGAGAGAGAGAGAGAGAGAGAGAGAGAGAGAATCCCAAGCAGGCTCTGCGTTATCAGTGCAGAGCCCGACACAGGGCTCAATCTCAAGAACCATCAGAACATGACCTGAGCTGAAATTAAGAGCCAACTGAACCAGCAAGGTGCCTCTCTCCCTATTTTTTAACAGTCATACTTTATCCACGGTGTTGGAGCGTACACCTACCTATATACTATACTTTTTCCTCCTGGCCCTCGTTTAGTCTTAGATCTATTGGTAACTATATATTTACTACTCACCAGGCACTATGTCAGTGTCTCTGTAGTCATTTTGATTTTTTGAAGCTTGTTCTCAAGTGGTTTCTTCAGGAAGAGCTCATGGGAATAGTAATCCCTGAGTTTGTGCATTTTATATTTGAATTAAATCGGTTTTACCGGATACAAAAGTCCTTGGCTCATACTTTCTCTCTATTTCCTAAATATACTTACTTTCCTCTGGCATAATGCCTTGCTGTTGAAAAATCTGATACCCTTCACTTCTAGATGCATAAAGGATTTTGTTTGGAATTCAGAATGTTTGTATATTTGTCATTCTGGGTTGATATTTTATTTCTAAACATTTTCTTGAACTTAGCATTTAGTATTTATTCTGTTTTCTTGTTTTGACCTTCAGATACTCTTACTGTCTGTAGATACTTTGCCTACCTCCAGTATTTGTCATTTTCTCTTGAATATCAATTGTGGGAGTCCTACGGAGTAGACTGTTGCAACCTTATTGTGGTCCTTGCACTCAGCTGGGATTGAAGAGGGTAAAATTACTTGTTTCAGCTGATGCTCTCAGATTGGCCTGTTGTGCTTTCTAGTAAACTCTTGTTGACTGTTTTGGGACTATCCTGTTCTGAGTTCCATTAGATGCAGCCCCATTGAGTATTTCTTTATTGATTAGGCTTTTGGCTGTTGGTAGTTTGTATTCTGGGGCCTGTTGAGGATACCTTGTCATCTAGTATTGTTGTAAATGTTATCAAGGAGTTTTGGTTTTGCTGTGTAGTTGCTCGCTTTTTATGTGGGGATTTGGAGAATTTGAAAACTATGCTGCTATTGCTGTTTTCCCAGATTCCCCCATAACTGGGGTGTGTGTGTGTGTAATCTATTTGAATAAAAATTTAAATAAATGTATATGTCTTATAAAATCTATAGCTTCCCCACTGTAACTGTCCTCCCCCCTCACTCCCCTTCTCTCTCCCTCCCTCCTTTTTTCCCTTACAGTTTTTTAGTTGAAGAACCACTTTATGTATCCTAAAGTGAAAGCCTAAAGAGTTTGCTTACTGGGCACCTGGTGGCTCAGTTGATTAAGCGTCCCACTCTTGGTTTCGGCTCAGGTCATGATCTCATGATTCCTGAGATTGAGCCCCTTGCATCGGACTCCACGCTGACAGCTTGGGATTCTCTCTCACTCCTTCTCTGCTCTGTTTCCTGCTCACGCACACATGCACTCCCTCTCTCAAATAAATAAACTTAAAAAAAAAAGTTTGCTTACTGCATCCTTGTAGTGTAGTTTAACATGTTCTTCTGTCCTTGATATTACCTTTACAGTGGTAGTTGGATCTAGAGTCTTGATCAGATTCCAGTTTCACGATAAAATATATTAAAAACAAACACGGGTTAGAACAGCTCAAAGGAGAGCAAACAATACAGAAACAGAAGCTCTGGAGTGAAAAAACTCAAGTTGAATACTTTGGCAAATAAGCAAACCCATAGCAACAAAGAATAGAATAGTAGAATGAGGTATGACTGTCAGTGGGTACAGGGTTTCTTTTTAGGGTGAAGAAATTAGATTGTGGTAATGGTTGCATAACTCTTAAACCACTGAGTTGTATACTTTAAAAAATGGAATTTATGGTATATGAATTATATTTCAATAAAGCTATTATCTTAAAAAAGGAAGTTAGACTTAAAGAGAAATACCTAATCCTTTGAGACTGATAGGAAGAAGTTTGGCATGGTACACATGCTCATAAGTTTGTTAAGTGACCTATCCTATAAGCTCACTTACAAAGTAAGACTTACATATTTAACTATCTATTGAATATATCAATTGGAAAATTCTGTTGACATGTCAAACTCGGTATCATTGCTGACCAATAGAAATGTAATTTTTTTTAATGTTTATTTTTGAGAGAGAGAGAGACAGAGCACGAGCAGGGGAGGGACAGAGAGAAACATACACAGAATGCGAAGCAGGCTCTGAGCTGTCACACAGAGCCTGACTCAGGGCTTGAACTAATGAACTGTGAGATCATGACCTGAGCCAAAGTCAGATGCTTAAGCAGCTGAGCCACTCAGGTGCCCCGCAATAGAAACATAATAAGAGCTGCATGTAATTTTTAATTTTCTAATAATTAAAAAAATAACATAGGAAATTAATTTTTTTAAGATTTTATTTATTTTTGGTGTCTGGATAATTCTTTTTTGTTTTTTAATCCAAGTTAACATATAGGGTAATAATGATCTCAGGATAAGATTTTATTTTTAATCTCTACACCCACATGGGGTTCGAACTCACAACCCCCAGATCAAGAGTTGCATGCTCTATCAACTGAGCCAACCAGGCACTCCTGAAATTAATTTTTATATCTCTTATTTAATCCAGTGTATCTAAAATTTTATATTTCAGGGACGCCTGGGTAGCTCAGTCAGTTAAGCGTCCGACTCTTGATTTTGGTGCAGGTCATGATCTCATGGTTCATGAGTTTGAACCCCACGTTGGGCTCTGCACTGACAGTGAGGAGCCTACTCGGGATTCTGTCTCTCTCTTTCTCTCTCTTTCTCTCCCTCCCCCACTCACCCACAATCTCTCTCTCTCTCTCTCTCAAACCTTAAAAAACAAATAAAATATATTTCAACATGTAATTAATGTAAAAGTTACTCATGAAATATTTTACATTCATTTCTCATGCAAGTCTTTGAAATTCAGTGTGTATTTGACACTTAAAACATATCTCAATTCAGACTTCCCAGATTTCAAGTGCTCAGTAGCTGCATGTGAAGTATACCTAGGTATTGGACTATGCAGATGAGGAGGTTTAAAATGGAACTCATGGGGGCGCCTGGGCGGCTCAGTCAGTTGAGCATCTGTCCGGCTTTGGGCTCAGGGCATGATCTCGCGGTTCATGGGTTCGGGACCCGTGTCGGGCTCTGTGCTGATAGCTCAGAGCCTGGAGCCTGCTTCAGATTCTGTGTCTCCCTTTCTCTCTGACCCTCCTCTGCTCACACGGTCTCTCTCTCTAAAAAATAAATAAAACATTAAAAAATTTTATTAAAATAAAATGGAACTCATGAACTTGTTCCTGTCTCCTTGATCTCAGTGAACAACGCATCTTTCTCAGGGTCATTCTCATATTTCCCTCTTTCTTACCATTCACATCAGTCACTTAGTTCTACTGATTTTTTTCTTTAAAATTTACGCAAAGCCATCTCTTCTTATCCAGCGCTACCAGTTGCCCCAGTTTCAGGACTTGATATTTCTTCCCCAGGCTTGCCTCTCAGCTGGTCTGTCTCTCTTAAGTGCATCTTCTGTTTTGCAGCCAGAATCTCTGCCCAACTAAAAATCTCACCATGTCACACCCCTACTTAACACCTTTAGTGGCTTCCCAGTATTTCAGCAGTAGTCTGACCACAGTGAACGCACAGGTGACTCTTTGGGAATTTGGGAAAAAGAAAGTAGATATCCTTCATTCTTTTTAAAAGTACATTTAGTCCATTTCTTAATGTATGTAACACAGTAGAAGATGTAAGTAATTTATGAATGAATATAATTATACTAACAGAATGTGATAAAGTGCAGGTTTATCATTGTGGTGGTGCTGGTGCTGGTCCTGGTGTTAAGAACACTTAACATGAGATTTACCACCAACAAATTTTTAAGTGTACGTTATCATTGACTATAAGCACTAGGTTGTATTAGCAGACCTCTAGAACTCACTCATTTTGCATAAATGAAACTTCATACCTACTGGACAATTCCCTATTTCTCATTTCCTTCCAGCCCCGGGCAAACACCATTCTACTCTTTCCTTCTATATGTTTGACTGGGACACTTTACACAAGTGGAATCATGCATTATTTGTCCTTCTGCGACTGGCTTAGCATAATGTCCTCCAGGTGCATCCTTGTTTACTGCATATGGCAGGGTTTCATTCTCTTTTAAGGCCAAATAATATCCCACTATATGTATAAACCATTTTTTTTATCCATTCATGTACCTCTGGACATTTAGGTTAGTTATGTATCTTGGCTCTTGTGAATAATGCTGTAGTGAACAGGAGAGTGCAAATGCCTCTTTGAGATCCTGATTCAGTTCTTTTGGGCATATACTCAGAAGTGGGATTGCTGGATCCTATGGAAATCCTATTTTAAATATTTTGAGGAACCTCCATACTTTTTTCATAGCAACTGTACCATTTTCCATTCCCACCAGCAGTGTAAAAGGGTTCTAATTTCTCCACATTCTCACCAACACCTAACTTTCGTTTCTGTTTTTAAAAATAGCCATCATGACAGGTATGAGGTAATAGTTCATTGTGGTTTTGATTTGCAGTTCTCTGATGATTAATGATGTTGAGCACCTTTTCATATAGCTGTTGACCATTTGTGTGTTTTCTTTGGAGAAGTTTCTGTTCATGTCTTTTGCCTATTTTTTAATTTGGGTATTTGTTTTTGGTTAATGAATGGTTGGAATTTCTTAGGTATTTTGGATATTGACCCCCATCAGATAAAAGGTTTATCTCCCATTCCATAGGTTGCCTTTTCATTTGTTGATTGTTTTCATTTGGCTTTTACTCCTCCAGCAAGTCTTCCTCCTCTAGGTTAGATGAGATGTCCCTCTTCCTAATTCCCATGAACATTGCAAATAACTGACTTGGCACTTATCTTACTATACTGGAATTCTCTGTGCTTATAGGTCTGTTTTGTCTTTCTCCCATCTACCAAGACTCCTACTGAGGGAAAGGATTTTGCCTCAATTATTGTTCTTGTGCTCTAGTCCCTACTCCAGTTCTTGGCATATAGATGGCACTCAGAAATTAGTAGAATTAAATTGAACCCTTGAAAATGTTAGTAAGTTATCAAAGTTTGGGCCTAGGCATTAACCAGACTTAAAATAGTTGAAGACTTAGATCCATTATTAATCCTATGACCTGTGTTTGAAAATTTAGTAGATAAATGAAACTGACGATAGTGGTACTTTTAATTTTAGGTGAAATAGAACTGTAGCATACATAGAATACCAAAAGGTAAGTATGTAAACTCTACTAGGCTAGGCAGTGTTTTTGTTTGTTCCTTTCATAGATTTATTCCTAGTGTGTAGAACAGTACTTGGCACATAAGTTACTGGCCAGTAAATACTTATTGAATAAATGAATGATATGTGTAGAAAAGCACTCTAACGTCATACTTTATTAGGCTTTTAAGGCAAAAATTAAGTTCAAAAACATTTCTTCATTACTAATTCAATTTAAAATTTACCACTTGAAGGGCACCTGGGTGGCTCAGTTAGTTAAACATCCGACTTTGACTCAGGTCATGACCTCATGGTTCACAAGTTCAAGTCTCATGTTGGGCTCTGTGCTGACAGTTCAGAGCCTGAAGCCTGCTTCAGATTCTGTGTCTCTTTCTGTCTCTGCCCCTTCCCCATTCACATTCTGTACCTCTCTTTCTCAAAAATAAGTAAACATTAAAAAAATTTTAATTCTTTAAAATTTACCACTTGAAACAAAAATCAAATTACTATATTCTCACATTACTTATATTATTGTAAAGGAAGTCTGCTGTATATTTTTCTCTTTTAGTAAACGAAGCAAAAAAGGAGATAAAAATGGAAAAGGCTTAAGACATTTTTCCATGAAAGTGTGTGAGAAAGTTCAGCGGAAAGGTACAACATCATATAATGAAGTGGCTGATGAGCTGGTATCAGAGTTCACCAATTCAAATAACCATTTGGCAGCTGATTCGGTAGGTAGATCATTCACCTGACATTGATGTGATGAGGGATGGAAAAATGTGTCTCTGGGTTGACTATGTCCTTGATTTAAGGACTCAGACAAGCTAGGGAATCCCCATCTACTTTACTTGATGGTTTCATATTGTCTAGTGGGGAGTTCTTTTGCTGTTGATTTTTTGTTTTGTTTTAGAAAGGATTATTTTATTATATACTTAAACATAAAGATGAACATGTATTTTTAAAATAAAATTTTGGGGGTTACAAAAGGAACACTTTCTTTTAAACATACCTTTATATTTGTATGACTTTGGAGATGTTTCTGAGTCCACCTTTTAGTGTTTCTTCTATGTCTAAGTCAATTAGAAAATTTTGTCTTGTTTTTAATTGAAAAAATAATACATGAACATGTCTTATTCAAAAAATTCAGTGGTGGGTGCCTGGGCGGCTCAGTCGGTTGAGCATCCAACTTTGGCTCAGGTCATGATCTCACAGTTTCATGGTTTTGAGACCCACGTTGGGCTTGGTGCTGACAGCTCATAGCCTGGAGCCTGCTTCAGATTCTGTGTCTCCCTCTCTCTCTACCCCTCCCTGATTCACGCTGTGTCTCACTTTCTCAAAAGTTAATGAACATTAAAGAAAAAATTTTTTAAAAATTATTTATAGTTCTTTTTCCCAGAGAACCATCTCTTGAATTTGTATTGACTCTCCTGTTTTACAGTTAATTTCTTTTTTTAACTCTTCATTTAATATTCTTTTCTCTTTCCTCAAGTTACTTTTGTTGTTTTTCGACCCTGTAGACTCTGATGTATACCTTATTTACTTTTATTATTTTTGTTTAGTAATGAAATCTTTATGGCTGTGATTTTCCTCTTGTGTGCTGCTTTAGCCATATCCCATTGATTCTGATATAACGTTATACTTTAGATATTCTACAACTTTGGTTTTAATTTCCTCTCTGACCTAAGAATGGCATTAGAATTTTTATAGTTCCAGATGATGGGGAATTTTGTTTTTCTGAATTTTCACTTTTATTACCTGTGTTCAATTGTGTGAGTTGAACTATTTGTATTTTTGGGGTTGCTTTGAGATTTTTGTTGTCACCCATTTGATGGTAATGTACTTTTTTTTTTTTTCTTTTCTCTGGCACCTGTAGAGAAGGTGTATGGCATTCTGATTCTCAGTGAAAGTGAAAGTTCTCAAAATGTTCTACAAGACCCATGTGACCTGGCCCACCATTCCTTCTCTGATCTCATCTGCTACTCTGCACTGTCTCAGTTACTACACTCCAGCATACATAACATTTCTTTCATTTTTCTTAATTAAAAAAAATCAGAAATAGATATTGAATTCAATCAAATTCCGTATAATTTCCTGAAAATTGAGGAGTCTTACACTGATAGTCATGAATGAGATTGGTTGGGGTTTTGTTTTGTTTTGTTTTGTTTTGTTTTGTTTTGTTTTGGAGTGACTATACCAGATATGCTCCTTATCAGGCTGTTACACTTGCTATTTCCTTTGTCTGAATCTCTTTGCTAAGGAACCATGTGGTTTCTCTCTTCCAGTTTTCGCTCTGATGTCACTGTACCGAGGCATTTCTTAGCACGTTTTATCATCTAACATACATTTTTACTAATCACTCCCATCCCTACCCCTGAATACAAGCCAGGGTTGGTTTTTTTTCTGTCTGTTCCCTTCTGAGTTATGTTTTTGGTAATTTGGAAGGTTTGTAGTCTTTAGTGCTTTAATTGGTTATCTTTATAACTTTAAGTAACTTGAATATTTTGTTTCTTTTGTTTGTTATCACCTGCAAACCAGTATCTGTTGATTATGGAGGGGAAAAAATTAATATATTTATATGTACTTATGTCTCTCATCTTTCCTCTTTACCACAGGATTCAGATTGACTATTTTAGTGGTAGTTGTTAAAAGAATAATATTATTATGGTTGTTAATATGACTTTAAATAAGTATATTGTGCCAAACCTCTATTATTACTTAGTTCATCTGTCTGAATAGTTCATCTTTGTTGAATCCCAAACCCTTTAAATGTCAAGGAGAACATCAGCAGGTCTAATTTGTTGCCCACTCCTGATATTTTTTATTATATTATCATTATTTCTTCAGGATATATGTCATGGATTTCGGGGTTTTTTTTTTTTTTAAGTATACGTATTTATTTTGAGAGAGAGAGAGAGAACCCACTTGCTCATGAGCAAGTGGAGGAGGGGCAAAGAGAGACAGAATCCCAAGCTGGCTATACACTGTCAGCACAGAGCCCACTGCGGGGTTTGAACCCACAGTCCCTGAGATCACGACCTGAGCCAAAATCAAGAGTCAAATGCTTAAGTGACTGAGCCACCCAGGCGCCCCTACAGTGCCAAGATTTCTAATATTTACATCTAGTTCTATAACTTAAATCTCCTATTTATCTAAGTTTAGTTCTGTACTTAAATAGATTCAGTATTCTCCACCATCCTTTATCATCACGGCGTTTGATTGATTGGATTTTATCCTTAGGAACTGCTTGTCCACAATAAATCAGGAGCTTTTTCCTGATTTATTACCAATAAAAAAAAAAATCAGCCGAAGTAAACAGTGTGTTTTAGTGCTCTGTGTAATGACTTTTTGTGCAAGTTCCCTATTTTCATTGTTGACTAGTTAACAGTTTGCAGATCAGTACTAGTCCTTGGACCACATACTTGAAAAGCACTGTTTACCTAGAGCTTAAAGTATGCCTTCTTTTCAGAGTCTAATATCTTCCCACAATGCAGGGTTTTAGCCCACTTTAACTCCATTACCCCTCTGATATACATACTCTTGTTCTGTATGTTAGTTCTCTATATATTCTTGATTCCACAAGACATTATTGTTTTCTACAATGAGGTTAATTGAGATAAACCCAGAGATTTACCTTTCAAGTGCTCTTCATTCCATACTATGTCTCCAAACTCCCATCTTGCTTCTACTTGAAGAAGGCCCTTTAGTGTTTTTTAATTTAGATCTGTAGGTAACATAATCTTCATTGTTTAGATTGTTTTAGATTGTTTGGAAGTATCTTTATCTCATCACTACTTTTGAAGGATATTTCACTGGGTATAGAATTCTTTAAGCACTCTAAAGATAGAATAATAATATTATTAGTTAAATATCTTAATATCCTGTGAGTATATCTTAACCTTTGAAATTTATCACTCATTAAAAATGTTTTTTAGCAGGCCTATGACCAGAAGAATATTAGGAGAAGAGTTTATGATGCTTTAAATGTGCTAATGGCAATGAACATAATTTCAAAGGAGAAAAAAGAAATAAAGTGGATCGGCCTGCCTACCAATTCTGCTCAGGAATGTCAAAATCTTGAGGTAAGTCAGGAAAATCTGTTTACAGATAGTAGTTTGCTTTATTTTACATAAGAAGCATTTTAATTTAGAAATACATATAATATTAATTATAATATAATTATTATTATAATTATTCATGTATAGTATGTCTTTTTTTTTTTAAAGCAGACTCTTCAATGTGGGATTTTAGAACTGGAAGGAGATTTAGAGAGACGTATAGTTTGAATTCCTGATGAAACTGAGGGACATAGAAATTGAATGACTTGATTTTTACTGTTTCTTAGAGAAGATATTTATTTTATTCTAGTTTAGTTCTGAGCACTCTGTATTAATAAATTTTTAATAACTCATGAATAGAAATAATATTTGATGAAATGCTTGCTGTATAGATCAAAAAAAAAAGGATCTAACTGGCTGTTTACCTCTTGTGTTTAAACTATAAACTTTTATCTTTGACCCTATCTTGACAACCAGATGGTGTTTCATCCGTATGTTTATCACAAAGGACAGAATGTTCAGCTTGCATGAATTTTGGGATGATATGTGCAAAAACACTTTTTATTCCATTAATCTTAATCATTATAGAAAATCTGTCCTATATGAGCATGTGCCCTGACCTACTGATTTTAAATTCGTTTGGCATAATTGTACTGTCATGGGCATAAATGGAATAAATTGAGGTTACATATAGTTTCTGGAGATAAATATGGCCGAGTTCATGTTTTTCTCCATTCCTTTTTCCCCTCAGCAAATCAAAACTTATTTGGGGGTATTATACTTGTGGATGGAGGGAGAAATTAGACATTCATCACAAGTTATGGGGTGTTATTCATATGCTACAGTGGAAATGACCTCCTTTTCTCCTTCTGATGCAGTGGAATTTGAGGATCATTTTTATTACCAGTAACATTAAGCTGATAACAGACTCTCGATAAGCAAAAATCTATTAGGAATTACTGCGTACTTACCCAAAGATTATACGAGACAAAATCTCTGACCCCAGGAGTTTTCATTCTAATTGAGAAAAGGAAAAATGTTCAAAAGGAGTTACCAAAACAGATTGATTACTCCTGTGAAAGACGTATGTACAGATTCTCTGGAAAGGGAGATACAGGAGGGCTTTACCAGGGAAAGAAAAATCCTGGAGCTCAATTATGAGGGAGATGTAGGCGTTTGCCTAGAGGCTCAGGGCCGGGAGGGCCTTCCAGAGGCCCTGCGTGGGCTGCTCACAGCTGAATGTGAGCAGAGTGCAGGCAGGGCTAACGGGAATAGCTTTCTAAGTGCAAGTGCGAGGCTTTGGAACCTGGTCCTGTGAACAGTGGGAAGCTATTGAAGAATTATAAAGAGGAGGGCTGACAGGACACATTCTAAGGGATCACCCTGCTGGTGGGTTGGAAGTTGAACTGACCTGAAGATGAGGAGGGAAATTGAGGGGGTGGATTAGAGATCTTTAGTTAAGTCAGTGGCATGAAGTTGGAGAAATGTTTTAGAGGTAGAATTGGTACAACTTGGCCTGGTGTTAGATGTGGGGCATGAGAGAGGCAGGTAGGGGTCTGGCCTGGCCTGTCCCAACTGCAGATACAGATACAAAGTCCTACAACATCTTTTCATATGTAGAAAGTCACACAGATTTTCGAGTTAATGTTAAGTAATTTAGGATGAAAGGGCTATAGTGGTTAGAGGAAGGATGAGAGGAAACTCCTGGTGCATACTAGAGTAGATAGGGAGCACATAAGAAGCACAGTTGTCATTTAACGAAAGAGGAGGTGGGGGGACACCTGGGTGGCTCAGTCAGTTGAGCACCTGACTTTGGCTCAGGTCATAACCTCACAGTTTGGGAGTTTGAGCCCTGTGTCAGTCTCTCTGCTGTCAGCGCAGAGCCCACTTCAGATCCTTTCTCCCTCTCTCTCTCTGCCCCTCCCCCATTCTCTCTCTCTCTCTCTCTCTCTCTCTCTCTCTCTCTCTCAAAAATAAATATTTTTTAAAAAAGGAAACATGGTTGGACTAGACAAGAAAAATGTCATATCTGATGTTATTGACTTTTGGCCAAAGACACAATGAGGAAATCAGAGAAAATTCAGAAAGAATGAGGAAAATAATAGTTATGTGAAACTGGAAAATTTGCCCCATAAGCATGTTCCTTACTACAAGTTGGAATTGTGTATTGAATATGTAGGCTATCTGTATTAAGAGCTATGCCCACTTAAAAGTCAGTTAAACTGTGATCTTAGGTGAGAGCTTAACCTCATTCTTCAGGTTAGAGGCTAATGTAGCAAAGTAATTAATAATAGAGTCTCTGGAACCAGGGGGTTTAGGTTCAAATCGTGACTCTTGCCACTTACTAACTATGTGGCCTTAGGCAGTTACTTACCCTTGATGCCTTGATTTCTTTACATGCAAAATGCAGTACTTCTTCATAGGGTTTTGTGAAGATGAATGAAGATAATGTGTATAAAGTGCTTGGTTGAGTTGCTGACACCTAGAGTAATTATTCACTAAATATTAGCTATTACTCCAATTAGAACTTGAGTAAAAAATAGCAACAAGTACTGCATGCCAAGTATTCGTTAAGTGGACAGATCTCATTATAGATAATAGTTGCCACAATTCTGCCATCATGCCTACTTGCTTACCCGAACCCCGCTCCACAAAAAGATGTGATTTGCCTATATTGACATTGGTAGTTAAAATGGATGGACTTTGAAGGAAAATTCTTGATAACTCAGAATTGGGACCTGAAAGGTAAGCAGTACTTTATACTCCACATATGTTCATGTTCTTTTGTAACCTGTATTTTAAAGATCGAGAAGCAGAGGCGGATAGAACGGATAAAGCAGAAGCGGGCCCAGCTGCAAGAACTTCTCCTGCAGGTAAAGATGCCAGGATGGTTTTCATTCTCTTCTGTATTCTGCTGTTCTGCTTACTTGCTTTTTAGAGTCAGTGTTTAATACTTTGGCTGCCTTGAGTCGTGTCTGATGGGACCACATTGGGGCAGCCCCCTACACATCTGAGCTCACCACCGTCTCCATGGTCCAGCTTCACGACGGTTCTGTCTCTCACCATTATCGTGGCCCCTGGCAGCTCACCTGCCCTGTGCGTGACATGTATATGCAATGATTTACTCTTGACACTTATTCTTACTCTGAACAGAAACTGTATCAGGAGTCCTTTCGTGTGTGTTTGTTTTAGCCCTAACTTGGAATGTCAAGAAGTAAGACTAATTAAACTTTAGACACTTGAAGTAAAATAATCAAATCCACCTGTCATACTTAGTATCTGTAAATAATAAAATAACATGTAATGATTCAGTAAGCTTCGTAGAAATACCAAAAATTAAAATGCCTTTCTTTTAAGAAAGTTAACTTTTACAGTGTAATAAGGATCCCTATATTTATACTGTTTTGGATAATCGCCTGGAATTTGGATTTTTTTTAATATAATAGAGCCAGTGTATAAAATCATTTGAGGTAGAATCACATGGACTTTTAAAAAATTTTATTTTTGGTAATTGCAGTTGCTATGAAAATTCACTTTGAGTAGTACACTGGGGTCATTTTCATTGTAGTCAGAAACTCTTTTTTAAATGAACCAGAGGGGCTTTATGCTTTTTTTTTTTTAATCTGCAAATTGTCTATATATGAAAAGTTTTCAACCACTCATAAAATCCACTTTGATTTGACAACTGTTAGATCTTACTTAATTTTTGATGTAATCCACTTTTCAGAAATAAAGGTAACAAGTTATCAAATATCATAGCAGGTTTTTTTCCTAAAGCAGCCCCTTTGTCTAATGGACAGAATGTGTTAGATATTTTTAAATATTCCGCACTTCTGTTTTTTCACTTTCTAGATGCTAATATTTGTTCATTTGTTTCATGTTCCTGTATAAATGAGAGGAGCAAGGGAAGACCTTTCAGCCCTTGCAGAGGCCTACGTATAATCCAAGGAGGAACTAGGAAAGGAAGTAGGGCGGGGCAGAGGAATAGCAGACAGAGCAGAGATTGCCCAAACACAGCAGGCCCCGGAGATGATGTCTCCACCCTGATTAGGCCATTTCTTTCTTCCTACTGTGTTCTCTGTCTGCTCTTCACACCGAACCCCATCAGACCTCCCTGAGGAACTAGTGCTGGAGCAAGCATTTTATGTATTTTTCATACGGGATTTCCAAATAAGGTTTTATTTGGAGAGAGTGTTCTGCAGCTTAAAAAATAAAAAATAAGAACAAACTTGAAAGCTGACAGTTTATTCCTGTGCTCCTCCTTGTGGAATTCTGCCTTCTGAGACCTGGCCTGCCAGGTGCTGGCTTCTAACCCACACTGTCACTTGCTTTCCCCACCTGCCTCCGCTGTCCCTGTCGCTGCACTGTTTCCCACTGGCTCACAGTGCCTCAACTCTGTGCCAGGTCTTCCTTAGAAGGTTCTCAAAACCTTCATGGAACATTGTGGAACTTGCTTTTTGGCATAATGTTACTGAAAAAAACTATTTTTTAGTATGCCTGTAATTATCTGTTTGTTTATCAGAAAGAACGGTCCTGGGCACTATCACCCTCATGTATGTGGGATGTTCACATCTGTACAGAGCCTTCATAAAGAATGAAGTTGAGGGGTGCCTGGGTGGCTCAGTCGGTTAAGCGTCTGACTTCGACTCAGGTCATGATCTCACGGTTCATGAGTTCATGCCCCGCGTCGGGCTCTGTGCTATCAGTGCAGAGCCCACTTTGGACCTGTGTCTCCCCCTCTCTGTCCCTCCCCTGCTCATTCTCTCGCTAACAAAATAAATAAATAAACTTTAAAAAAATAAAAGAATCAAGTTCAATATTTTTTCCTCTGCTTATCTTTGTACAATGAACACTGTATTTTTATTTATTTTTATTTTTTACTTTTAATGTTTATTTTTGAGAGAGAGACAGAATGTGAGTGGGGGAGGGGCAGAGAGAAAGGGAGACACAGAATCCAAAGCAGGCTCTGAGCTGTCAGCACAGAGCCTGATGCAGGGCTCAAACCCACGAACCACGAGATCATGACCTGAGCTGAAGTAAGATGCTTAACCGACTGAGCCACCCAGGCACCCCAGCACTGTGTTTTTTTTTTAAATCCTAAATCTCTTTCCTCTTCTGTCTCTCAAACCAAATAATTATAGAAGATTTCAACCCAGGGGCAACCTAGCTGTCAACATATAATAAAGTAGGTCTCTCTGAATATTAAAATGAAACCCAAAGTATAACTGAAAAAATACTGTCGGGTCTTCTGGTAGACATACAGCTTATTTCCTGCTAGTGTTTTGTTTTCCTCTCTTTCATCAAGTAACATTCGTGAAGTTGTCATAGAAAGTAAAGTAAATACATGCCTGAACACTAATAATTTGCCATGGCAAAGCTAGCTTAATGTTTAAGAAGTTAATGTCACACCTCACTGACATCACATGACACAGGTAAGTTCTACTTACCTGTCACCACCTCTCATTTATCCTTGGAAATGTAGGAGAGGGATGGCCTGAGTAAATTACACCTGGAACTAATCCAGATGCCCTGCATACAGGACCCAGATACAACTGTCCCTCCCAGCCCTGAAACCTTTTCCAGGGCTGCTAATACACAGCAAAAATGAATGTCTGAACACACCTGAAGCTGTTCAGCCTCTGAAATTGCTGTTAATGAGCCTGGAAAAGAACAACAGGCTGAAGGGAATCAATCAGAGGGCAACAAATAAGAAAATCAGTACAAAACAAATGGGAGTTGATTCTTCTTTCTACTACCAAAATAACATTGTGTATGTTATTACTGCTCTCTTTACCTAAAAAATCTCTGATGCTGTTCAATGTACACAATATTGAACAGTGAGCCATAAATATGTAAGAACTCTTATTTCTTACTGTTTATATTCCCTCGTATTCTGAGAGCCTCCTGTGGCACTAGGACCACAAAGCTAGGCAGAGTATGAGAGCATCTCCTGAGATGCTTTTTCTAGTAGAAGGGAAGAGAATCTAGGCAGAAGTAATCTTTTTCTCAGTTTTACAATAATAGCGTATTTTTTTCAACATTAAGTAAATTAAGCAATGAGTATAAAACAGCCCTCATTCTTCAGCAGCAGAAATTAATGAAGTGTGACTGAAGTAACATTTGATAGTATTGACAGTGATAGTTTTTTTATAGTGATTGATATTGATAGTGATTTTTGGACACACTGTTGGGGCTAGAATAAATTGGTATCCCATCTGTTTTGTGCATTTTAAGAGTAAATACTCACTTTTTTTTTAACTTTTTAATGTTTATTTATTTTGAGAGAGAGAGTGGGGAGGGGCAGAGAGAGAGGGAGGTACAGAATCTTAAGCAGGCTCCAGGCACTGAGCTGTCAGTACAGAGCCCAACAGAGCTCAGACTCAGGAACCATGAGATCATGACCTGAGCCCAAGTCAGACGCTTCACCAACTGAGCCACCCAGGCACCCCATAAATGTTCACTTTCTAGGGATAGTACCCAGTCACTGTAAGATAAAAATAATATATTTTTTATTTTTTAATGTTTATTTTTGACAGAGAGAGAGAGAGAGAGAGAGAGCACAGGGGACGGGCAGAGGGAGAGGGAGACACAGAATCCGAAACAGGCTCCAGGCTCCAAGCCATCAGCACAAAGCCCAACATGAGGCTCAAACTCATGAACGGTAATCATGACCTGAGCCGAGGTCAGACGCTTAACCGACTGAGCCACCCAGGCACCCCTAAGATAAAAATAATCTTAATCAAACTTTTGTTATGGTTTGGAACCTAAAATCAACAATTCTAGGATAAGACTGCTAAAACATAGAAAGTTACTTAAATTCATCACTACTGGGTGACAAGATGGGACACACTGATGAAAGGGAATGAATGGATCTGACTCTAGGAGCATTTAAAACCACTCTGTTTCAAGAGCAGATGAAAAAGTTGAATTGCATAGTCTTTCTGGTAGTGGAATTCTATGATATATTTGCCTTATTAAAAGGGAGTGGGGTGGACAGTCACTTCTTTGACTTGTAAGTAATGGTTATACTAAAATTAGCAGCAAGAGTCCGTATAAAGATTCAGGCCTTGATATATCTTATCAACTAAGCCTCAGTTTCTGATCTGGAAGATGTCAGGTGGGGAGCTGGTTGGGCCAGATTTCAGCTGTGCCCTGAGGATGTGGAGCTGTGGACGTACCCTGGGAACCTGAGGGGTGAGTGAGGGCAGAGCCAGCTGAGTTCTGGACTCCCTGCCCCACTGCACCAGTCAGAGCAGCGTTACTTTTACATAGTGGGTTTAGTATAGGTTTTATATAGTGGGTGCCCCATAGACTTCATTTGAAGAAAGGATTCTGTGGCTTTATATAGTTTACAGTATCCCTAAGCTAGACTGTCTAAAAGCTGTACTGAACCCTAAACTCCCAAGAGTCTGTGTTAGATAAATGGAAGATAGAAGCTCACTTAGTGTCATTCTCTCTGTGTCACTCTGAGTTGGAGGCACTATGAGGCTCTCCCAGATTTGTAAGATCCTGTTTCTGTGGGTGGTGGAAACCATGGGTACCATTATTTACATTAGGCTGATGTTAAACATCATTTAAATGTAATTTTTCCCTTGAGATGTATCTGAGTTAGATAATTTTAATCTTTTTTTCCTAAATATTTAAAATACTCTAATTTTAAACTATTTCTTAAGTGTATTTATTTTAATTCATTTAATTCTAACTCACCCACATTAAATGACCATATTCTTTTTATTGATCATTACAGCAAATCGCTTTCAAAAACCTGGTTCAGAGAAATCGGCAAAATGAACAACAGAACCAGGGCCCTCCAGCTCTGAACTCTACCATTCAGCTGCCATTTATAATCATCAACACAAGCAGGAAAACAGTCATAGATTGCAGCATCTCCAGTGACAAGTGAGTGGAGAACTAGGGGAAGAGAGTAGGGCTGGCCTCCTGGTAAAGTATTCCCATCATTTGCAACATAAAGAAGGGTATACTTCGTAATGTGAGGTCTCCCAGGCTGATCTCCTGGGGCATGTGAAACACCTTTGCAGACACGGAGTGTTGTCATCTTCTAGTGCATTCTTCCTCACTCACCCTCTGCCTGTCGGGTGCCTGGCCCTGTGCTGCCCGTGCTAGATACATAGTAGAGCCTGGAGCCCAGGCAAGATGTGCACGTATGTACGCGTATGTGCCAACTCTGGGCAAGTAACAGCCTGAAAGTAGCCCATCCATGAGGGCCTGCGACAAGGTAAGTTCACTGGTGATTTACTTTCCTCGTTTACTGTAGAAATATTTTACATCAACATGTGGCCTTAAAGCGATTGTTTCTTCGTGTGCTTCTGTTTATTAATTAATGGACATGAAAATGCTAGATGCATTCTCTGCTTTTTGTCTTATTTATTTTTTTACTAGAAGTTTATATCTTTTGACCACCTTCAGCTATTTTACCCACTTCCCACTCCTGCCTCTGGCAACCACTCATCTGTTCTCTGCATCTATCAGTAAATTTTTTTTTAGATTCTATATATAAGTAAAATCATACAGTATTAGTCTGCGTCTGACTTATTTCAGTCAGCATAATGCCTCAAGGTCCGTCCAGATTGTTGCAAGTGGCAGAATTTCCTTCTTTTTTATGGCCAAATACTCCATTTATACCCACACACACCACATTTTCTTTATCTGTTCATATGTCAGTGGACAGTCAGGTTATGTATCTTGGCTATTGTAAATAATGCTGCAGTGAACATGAGGGTGCAGATATCTTTGTGAAATAGTGATTTTATTTCCTTCAGATATATACCCAGAAGTGGAATTGCTGGGTCATATGGTAGTTCTATTTTTAATTTTTTTACATTTTAACTAAAATTGATGATATTTATCACAGCAAGTGAGAAGTAGCAGTTTTTAAAAATGCTGATAAGAATTAATTTGTAATTTATTTTACCCTTCATGAAAAAGTAGTGGACCTCAGCCTGTGACTGGAGTCCTGAGATAGTGAAGGGAATAGGATGTAGAGGGAGACAGACCCAAGTGTGGAGTGTGGCTCCCCCCACTTAGCTGCTTCAAAGCAGTTTTCTTTTTTTTTTTTTTTTTTTAACAATCACTGTTTATTCCAGTTTCAAAGCAGTTTTCTGAAGAACAAAAAGGATGATTCCAAGGCCTCTATCACATGCTGGCCTTGTTGTGAGGATTAAATAAGATGGTGTCTATAAAGGATCTGACCCAAGGCAAGCCCTTTATAAATATTAGCTGCTGTTACAAGGAGTCAGCATATAACTTATTGACCAAATTGGGATTCATTTGAAAGCAAAAGAAGGCTCAGTAATGACATCAGTACCAGAGGCATAGCCCAAAGCTGCCCGGGGAGACTGGGACCTCTGGTCTGCTCTGAGCTACAGCATTTCCCGTGGGCTTGTCCTCCTCTGGTCTTTACCACTCTTTTCTCAGGCAGTGTTGCTTCCCTGTTTTCTTGATGACATACAGAGATTCTAGGTCACTTAAATAAGAAGGTGCCAAAAAGAAAAACAGTGAGCAGGGATTTCAAAAGTATTTGATAGTTAAGACTCTAGACACCATTAAAAATAGGGACCATGTAGGCTATAAAGTCAGAAGATCCATTTTTCAGTCTTTTCCTCTCACTACAGTTTCTTAACCTCTCTGAGATCTGGATGTTTCTTCCACAGAAGTAAGAATTACAGTATTTAACTTGCTGGTTTTCAAGAGTCAGAGATAAATTCTTAAAGGACTTAGCCCACTAAGAGCCCAATGCTCCTAGCCATGGTGCCTGTCTGTGTTGTTCACACACTTGTAAATCTTCACAAAAACCTGTATCTAAAGGGACTGTGTTAATATATTCTCATAAAACTGAGAATCCTAGAGAATGTTTAACATATTTTCAGGAGAAACAAACTTAGAATTCTAGTTCCTCTCTCCAGTTACCTCTTGTTTTATGAGGGATTATTAAATTCTCTTCATCATTTCGTCTTCTAAAGTCTAGAAAGGGTAGCAGGAAAATCTGGGAGCCATTGGTCTAAAGGAATTGTGGATTCTGTTCACCCCAGACTGGGCGTAGTAAGATTTCCATTCCTGGTTGGTTACTGATCCCAGCCCTTTCCCAGCCTTTCCCTGAGTAAAGGGAAGAAGGCTCTGAGCTGCTTGTAGAAGCTTGTTATTCAAGGTAGATCCCTAAAGCCTTGTCTTTCCATTACTTTGATGATGCAGTCTTTCCCCCTTAATTACCCTGGAGGTTTTTTCATCACAGGGATTAAATTTACAAAACCATCTGCTTTTAACATATGCCAAGAATCATCCCTATGACAGGCACACGATTCAGACTTTTTGTGGGTTTTTTTCTTGAAAATTTATTCAGCTTTATATACTTCAGATTATTTAAACATGGCATTTTATATTAAATTGTAAGTTTTGCCCTGATCTAAAATCTAGCATAAATAATTTTTACTTTTACATGATTTTAGTAAGAATTTTATGAGAACATAAACCCACCATTGTCCCAAAACATTTCATCTGCACTCAGTCCCAGTAGAGTTGAGGCCTGTCGGTGAAGGTGCCCCAGGGCCAAGTCCAGGAGTCAAAAGGACCCTGTTCTCCTACATTCAGCTTTTTTTTTTTTTTTTTTTTAAAAACATGTACCAGGTAGATGGGCATCCTGATTTGGTAATTTTCCAGAACAGTGAAAATGTACCACATATATTTATGTGGTACATTTTCCTTAAGATATTTCACTTCTTAGGCTCTTAAGACAGGATTTGAGTTTTGGTTCGTTTGTTAAAAGTCTTCCATTTATTACCTATCTAAAGTATGCTTTAGCTGATACTTGATTCATGAACATGAAGTAAGCATCCAAAATGGTTTTCTTTCTCAAACCTAATAGGCCAACTCATAGTAGGGATGTCTTATATTAAACCGGAAAGGCTTTCTTAGTATTTTATCTTTTTGACAAAGCTGAAGACAACGTTGAAAAGTACTAGATTCAGACCGAAGTTTCTGACCCCTGTTTGTAGCAGCTTAAAGAGGGCTAAAGTTTATGGACTCTTATTGTCTATCATAAGAAAGTTGTTTTAATTAGTAAAGTGGTGTATTTGAGATGTCGTTCCCCTGAACACAGCAGAATGACTCTTATTGCTCTGAATGAGAAGCTTCTAGTTCTATAGCTGAATTTAGGCTCTCATTCTGTTTATTTAATGTACAGAGTACAGCCCTATGCAGACACTTCCTGTGCCACTGAAACGCCATTCTAACTTTGTTTTCTGATGCAGATTTGAATATCTTTTTAATTTTGACAACACCTTTGAGATCCATGATGACATAGAAGTACTGAAGCGGATGGGAATGTCCTTTGGCCTGGAGTCAGGCAAATGCTCTCTGGAGGATCTGAAACTTGCTAAATCACTGGTGCCGAAGGCGTTAGAAGGTTATATCACAGGTATGTTAACTAACACTTTCACACGTTGTCCCATATTAAATGTCAAACCCTAACCTGCTAACACCTTTCTCGTAGAAAATTAAAGTCCATTCTGTGCCCTTTCCTGTCCCTTTAAATGTAACCATTCTCTTAAATTTCTTTTTTATCATCACTTGCTTTTTTTTTTAGAAATACAAATATAATAAACTGCAAACAGTTTATTGTTCAGTTTTACCTATTTCTGACCTTTATATAAATGGGATCATAGTGGTGTATTCTTTAGAGATCGGGGTTTTTCCACTCCACATCACGTTGTTTGCATCCATCCACATGATTTTATGTAGCTGTAATTCATACATTTTTACTGGTGTGTAGAATTCTATTATATGACTATACCACCATTGATTTTTTCATTTTACTGGTGATAAGCCTTTAGGTTTTTTTGCCAATTTCTTGATATTACCAAGCAATGCTACTTTGAACAGTCCTCTAACGATAACCCAGTGCCCACATGCCCAGGTATGGTGTCAGACTGCTGGGTCAGAGGTACCTGCGGCTTCAGCTTTACCAGATGATGCCAGAGCCTTATTAATTTGACTTCACAAGTTACATTCTCACCTGCAGAATGGAAGTGTTCTGTTTTCCCAATCAGGTGGATGTGATTTGGTTTCTTAATTTTTTTTTAATTGAGATTTAATTCACATACCATAAAATTCACCATTCGATGGTATGGACACTTCAGAAGTATTTCATATACTCACAAGGTTGCACAATCATCACTGATTCTAAAACATTTTTATCACTTCAAAAAGAAACCCCTCACACATTAGCACACTCCCCCATTTCTCCCAGCCCTAGCAACCACTAATCTACTTTGCCACTACAGATTTGTCCATTCTGGACATTTCATATAGATGGACTCATACAATACATAGCCTTTGTGACTGACTTCTTTGACGTAGCATTATGTTTTCAGGGTTCATCCATGCTGTAGTATGTGCCAGCACTTGATCCCCTTTTACTGCCGTCATATGAATAATAGCACATTTCATTTATCCATTCACTAATTGGTAGACATTTGGATTATTTCCACTTTTGGGCTGTTAAGAATGATGCTGCTATAAATATTCTTGTACAAGTTTTTGTGTGATCATAAATTTTCACTTCTATTGGTTGTATACCTAGGAGTGGAGTTGCTGGGTCATACGGTAACTCTGTATTTAACATTTTGAGTTACTGCCAAAATGTTTTCCAAAAGCACTTGTACCGTTTTATAGTCCTACCAGCAGCATGTGAGGGTTCCGTGTTGCCCACATACTTTTCATTTAGATGTTACTGTCCATCTTTTTCATTATAGCTATTCTTGTAGACATGAGGTAGTTAGTATTTTGCTGTGACTTTATTTTGCATTTTCCTAATTACTAATGGTGCTAAACATCTTTTTTGTGTGCATATTTGCCATTTGCGTATCTCTCTTGCAGAAGTGTCTATTCAGATCTTTTGCCCATTTTTGCATCAGGTTGTTTTTTTTTATTATGAGTTTTAAAAGCGTACTGAATAGGGGTGCCTGGGTGACTCAGTCAGTTGAGCGTCCGACTTCGGCTCAGGTCATGATCTCACAGTTCGTGGGTTTGAGCCCCATGTCAGGCTCTGTGCTGACAGCTCAGAGTCTGGAGCCTGCTTCAGATTTTGTGTCTCTGTCTCTCTCTGTCCCTCCCCTGCTCATGCTCTGTCTTTCTCTCCCTCAAAAAATAAACATTAAAAAATAATAATAAAAATAAAAAGAGTATACTGAGTATACTAGATAACGAAAACGATATGTTTTGCGTGATCTATAATTCAGATTTTTTTTCACTGATTCAGAAATCTTTGTGGTTGTCATAATTCCTAAGACTGTGGTATATTCTGCACATGTAATTTTGATGCATAAACAATGCTTCCGGCCTTTGCTTTTGTTAGTTTCCATCAGTATTACCACCTAGAATGTCACATCACTTTCTGAAGCATTGTAATATTAGCTCTAAGGTGTATTAAATTAAATATAAGCAAAGAGGTAGTTCTTATTTTTTTAAAGAGTTTATTTTTAAGTAATCTCTATACCTAATGTGGAGGTCAAACTCAACAACCCCGAGATCGAGAATTACAGGCTCTACCAACTGAGCCAGCCAGGCACCCATCGTTCTTACTTTGTTGCATGGTTTTGGACATTTGGTCAAAACACAAGAGTTTGTTGATTTGAGATTTGGTTTCTGTTGGATTTGATTCTTAAAACTGGCACCATCCACCTGCTGCAAGTGTGACCCCTTCTTTTTCCTCTCAGTCAACTTGCTCCATATCTTAACCCCCATGCTCTTTTCTCCCCCCTCTCTCCCAGAGCAGGCCCTGCTGTTTTATTAGCAGCCCAGTCATACTGGCAGTCCAGCAGGGTCTGAAGAAAGGGCTTACTCAATAAATCACCAGAACTTTATTTTAACTTATTCTCAGTGAAAATCAGGCTCAGGGCAATTAGGCAAGCTCTGTGGTTTTGATCTCTTTGTGACCTCATTTGCAGGCTGGGATATAGACTCTCTGGTTACTTTAAAAGAAGAAATGTATGCCTTTAGTGTGCAAAGGGACAGAATGGCTCTTGAGTAAGACTGTGAGAACTATTGTGTGGATCTTATGATAATGTGAAAGAAATGTAGGCTTTTCCATGCCATTGTGAAAAAGAAAATTTAATGTGGTCTGTGCTTGCAAACAAGTAAATAGCTATGTTCTGACAGAAAGTTTCCATATATACTAATTAATATTCACCACAGGATTCTGGCTTTAATTTCATCTTGCACAGGCTTGTTCTTATTTACTATATTTAAAGTCTGCTGTTCTCTTAGAACTGAATTTTTTTTCCACAGCTGCCTTAGCCTCTAAAGAAAAGGTTCACACAGCCATTCTAAAATTAATCATTCAGTGACCTTTTTTTCCTACATAGGAAGCCTCTCACTTGGTCAGGCAGCACAAGGATACCAGGGTTCCCAGTCCCAGTCCAGAGAGTTGTGGGGGCTTTTTTGTTTTGTTGTTTTTTCACAGTAATTAATTACAGAACAATTTCAATTAACTCTAATAAAGGCTCATTACTAAATTATACTTTCTGAGTGTACATTCAGTATTATTTTGTAATGTAAGTCAAAGAATTTCTTTTTAGGAATACATTTTTATTATTTCTTCCACCTCTTTCGTAAACTTATAGTTGAAAGAGACTATACTCATGCATTCAGTAACATTTAGATCTTATATGTTCTAGTCACTGCCGCCTTTGAGCTGATAGTCTAGGTAATGTGACAAGTATTAAACAAATAAAATTATAATAAGAGATTATCAGGGTTGTGATTGGAAAAATATGGTATATGCACAGAAAATAAGATTGCAAGGATAAACCCAAAATATTTTATGCACACTAAAACAGTAATGCCTGTCTCACCCTCGTTAAAAATGTGACTGCATATGACCTTTTAAAATAAGGGCTAGTTTGGGCCACCTGGGTGGCTCAGTCGGTTGAGCGTCCGACTCTTGATTTCACCTCAGGTCATCATCTCACAGTTGATGAGATTGAGCTGCATGTCAGCTCCATGCTCAGCTTGGGACTCTCTCTCTGTCTCTCTCTGCCCCTTCCCCACTTGCTCACGCTCTGTCTCTCAAAATAAATAAATAAACGTTAAAAAAAATAAAATAAGGGTTTGAGTTACAAAGCCAAGGATACCAGGATAAAGAATGGATCTTGAGTAATAGCCCTGCGTTCACTAGTTCACATGTGAAAAGATGGTACAGTGGGGGTTTTAGCAAACGTGGGTCTGTCCTTCTTTACTGTTTCTTTTTACCCACTCCTGGCTTGGCTTTTACCACCAGAGTCTTTGGTGGTGAGGACAGTAGGTGTCCAGGAATAGTTCAGCAATCACTGTGCTCTGAGCCGCCCTCTCCAGGTGTTATTTAAGAAAAAAGAATGGGAGTCTGTGATTGGTTTAATTTGAGTTCTTCCTCACTGTAGTCTGCCTTCCTGTATTTTTTTCCTGTTCTAATATCCTAGAGATTTCTTTTTTTCCGCTCTGAAGAAACCTGGATTCTCCCCAAGGCAGGAGACTCACCTAGCTGTGATTTAGATCAGGCTCGTCTCCTTACTTGTCTGTGCTTCCTTGAGACCGTAACGGCAGCAGCCAGAGCTCGCAGCGTGCCTACATCTTCTGTTTTTGTTTTCTCCTGTAGATATCTCCACAGGACCTTCTTGGTTAAATCAGGGACTACTTTTGAACTCTACCCAATCAGTTTCAAATTTAGACCTGACCACTGGTGCCACCTTGTCTCAATCAAGGTACGTATTTTTTCAGGGTTAGGAAGAGAAGCCATGCAGCCCTGACCCTCTCCATGGGCCAGAGCCAGGTGTCACTGCAGTCCCAGGTCTTGAGCAGCTTTTGGCAGAACTCCCCAAACCTCCATGGCACCTCCTTTCCCATGTTTTGATTCCTACATTTTACGATGCTTAAAACATTCTCCACATTAATGAGCTTGTGTGTTTTTAATTATTTGCTAGCGTAAACCAAGGGTTGTGCTTGGATGCTGAAGTGGCCTTAGCAACTGGGCAGTTCCTTGCCCCAAACAGTCACCAGTCCAGCAGTGCGGCCTCTCACTGCTCTGAGTCCCGAGGCGAGACCCCCTGTTCCTTCAACGACGAAGATGAGGAAGATGACGAGGAGGATTCCTCCTCCCCAGAATAAAGCCAGGAGAAAACCCACGTTTTGCTAGTTGATGCTCATGTGTGTTTTTAGTGTGAGCTCTTGTTTTTGAAATGATTGCTTCAGTCTTTGCCTTTGTTTGCACTGTGTGTTCAGTGAAAACTAGGGAAACACAATAGCAGATTCTGTGAAGGCTGAGATGATTGAGATGAAAAAAGCTAACATAGTGTGAATAAGAACTTTAAACAACAGAGCAATAGATCACACCGCAGACAAAGAGGTTTTCTGAGGTGATAGAGGGGACAGTCTCTAAGGAATTGGCAGCATGAATGAAGCTCATTTATCTTCCACAAGGTGGGATCTTTCTGTTCCCCCACACCCACGTAACCTTCCTTAGAATCAGGATTGCTGTCATGAATGGTCCTTGACATCATGTGTGTCATGTTTCTCTTCCTTTCCTGGGCTGCCTTTTACAAGCAGAAGTGAACATGAAAAGATCCCAGTGCAAGGGAGTGGGACAGTGAGGGGTGTACACGGCAGTTCTCGTGGGCTGAGGAGCACAGGTTGAACTGCTGAACTAGCTGAAAGTCTGGTTGATGTGCTTTACGCATCAGCTGCCTTAGACGGCTTCTAGACAGGAGCAAGCGCTAATTCTTAAGTACTTAAGTGACATTTAGAATAATTTATAGTAAAACTGAAACGATCATTATTAGCCAATGCATTGGTGCATAGAATTTTTTTTAGGGCTTCTTCTGGAAGCCAAAATAGAAAAGCATTTCCATGTGCATTATTACTTTGCCAGCACTGCCTTTGCCAGCCTTCTAAATCTGGAAGTTTTACAGAGAAGGAAATTGTATCTATAGTTTTAATCAAAGCTATGCATTTCATATAGCTTTTTCATTTAAAACAAAACAGACAAATTCCTGTTACCGAATTGCTTGCTTATCCCCTGCAGTACTTGTTTGGTGTGCAATTTGTGAACATGAACCAAACGTCATTACTTTTGTCTTTAAAGTCTATTTCAAGAATATGAACGTCAGTGTTTTCCTGTACATGTCACCTTTTGTACATTTTCAGTCATCAAAGTCACCTTATCAGGTTTATTCCTGGGTAAATTGCATTTCAGATTAACCCGATAATTCAGCATTTCACAAGAACACCGAAAAACGTTGATCACTCCAAATGATTGGATTTATAGCAGTGCGGTCTACAGTTTGTTATTTCATAGCCAAAGATGCATACTGCACTGGTGTGTTCATAGTCCCTGCCCCTCTGAATATTCAGGGGAGTGTGATGACTTCTGCCAGCATGGCCTAACCTCGATTTAATTTCACAATAAGGCCTTGAGAAGAGCAAATAATCATGGAAAATAACTCTTCGACTCAACTCATTTGGATATGCCTCTGGATTTTGCATCTGACACCTTTGGGCCCAGCACCAAGCTCATCCCAAATCAGTTCCTTTCTAACTCCATTCGGGAAGTGCAGATGCCTTCTGATGCCTTTTTAAAGTTCTGCCACTCTGCAATAGAGTGAGCCAGGGGTGAAAGATTTGGCTGACCTAAAATTTTGTTATTAAGGCCATGAAAATTAAGACACAAGGACATACAGCTTTAACATAAGTTTGTTGAGACAACACTCATTCTGTCAGAAATAAGCCATAGTGCAGACTCAGAGTGGTCAAGGGCACAGAGAGATTGAGGCAGGTTTTAGAGAATTGTGTCTCAGCCTGACTTCTGGGGCACATCTTCGACTGGGTAGACAGGAGGGTCCAAAATACTGCCACGGCTGCAGCATGTCCCCAAGGGCCTCCAAGACAGTTCTGACTTGAAGATCATCAGCTACATGGGCGGGTAAAACCAAATTTCCTTCCAAACTGCTGCCTCCTTTACTGACCCCAGTACTGACCTCCTTTACTACCCGCATCTCTACTTGAGGGAACCCTGAGCAAAGGGCCACAGCTAGCCCTGTAGTCTTCAAGATACTGTATACAGGTCAAGACCTGTACAGCAACATTTGTGATAGGTACACTAATCATTCCTCCACCAAACAGCAAAGTCATTGTTGGAGTTCTTGGGGTACCACCTCCTTCTCTATTCTCTCTATCTCTGCTGCAGTAGTGTTTTAAGCTGATAAAATACAGGTGTTTTTTTTTTTTTCAAGCAACCAAAGATTTATAATGTTAGTAGTGCCCCGTCGCTGGCCATCCCAGCCGTAGGTGTGTGCTCTTTGTGGGAAGTGGCCTCCGTCCCTCAATGATGTGTTTCAGTTACTGCTGAAGACATCTCTTGGCATCGCACTGTGGTCACCTGTACATGTTGTTGGTGTAAAGCCTTGCCTGAGCAGAAAAGGAGGCTGACATGTTTGGAAAGATAAATTCTGTTACTCTGTGTCTCCCCCAAACAGATTTTCAGCACTTAATCACAATTCCGTGTAGAAATCGAAGTAACAACATGTTAGGAAATGATGGTTACAATCTCCAGGATTCTCTATAGGAGTAGCGCTTGGAGTTGCACACTCACACACCTCCTGAAGGTGCTGGTCACACTCCACTCTTTGGGGAGTTTTTTAAGAGGCCTTTTTCCCCCCCTCAAGGGTCAGTTCAGCTGTTAACCCTTTCAAGTGCATAGTATCACTCGGTCAGTAAATTCCTGTTCCTTTTAGTACTTGAACAGGGGGCACCGGACCTGCCACATTTGTCCCTTGTGTGGGAAGGCAACACTGCCAGAGTCCATGGCAGTGCTAAAGGCACCCAGGCACCTGCCCCAGCTTCCCTTCTACCCACTGAGAGTTTGTCTCATCTACTTACTCTTTTCATGCGATGACAAGATGATGAAAACAGCTTCAGTAAGTGCTGACATGAATTGTGCCTTATGATCATGGAGGGCGTTGGGGAGGGGGCAGAACGGGGGTGCTAACACAGTGATTTCTCACCTCAGTGATGTGCACTGTCCCTGGAAAACGTCACAGATCGTGTTTTGTTTCCTTCAATTTAATTCTTTATAGAAATGGTGGGGAGAAAATGTTATGTACTTTCTGCCATTTTACCAGGATGAAAGAGGATAACTCCCTTCATTAGCACAATTTACAGTTGTAATCATAACCCTGCCGTACTTGACAAGTAAAGCCAGGGTCAGTCCTCAAATGCAAATGAGCCCCTATCAGAAAATTGAAAAGGAAGTATTTCACAAAGATGTGGCTCACATTAGCCATCTATCACTCCGCTATTTGCTAAGCCATGACTCTTTAAAAGAGCAGAGTTGCTCCGAAGAACAGATGTCACTTGGGCCCCAGAACAGTCAGAACATAGCAGCAGTGCGTGTTCCTGGGGGGAGAGTTACAAGGGAAGGGAGCTGCCAGAGCTGTTTCTCTCATAACCACACTCAGAGAGAGAAGCCTGTTTATCAGCGATTCACTTGAAGGGACCTTTAAATACCTTTCCAGCTGCCTATCCTCAGGCCTATGGAAGAAGGGTCTCAACCCAACAAATCTGTGATGTAGATGTTAAGTTTGTGCCTCCTTAGGGAATATGGGGTGGGAGTTGGGACAGTGAATGGTCAAGATTGAATCCTCCAATGGGTATTTGAGTGAATACAGAACAGAAAACATTGAGAATGATTAGTGCTAAGGGAAAATATGACAGGGTAATGAGACAGTGGGGCAAAGGCTACTTTGCCTGGGGGTGGCCAGGGAAGACCCCCCTGAGAAAGTGATGTTTGTCCTGAGTCAGACAGTTGAAAAGACTGACGTCTCTGTATGTTCTTACCACACCACTCTGTCCTGTAACAGGCACTTGGAATCACTACTAAATTCCAAAGGTCACACCATTCCAGTTTTAAGCATACATTTTGGAGTTTGTTAAGGAATTTTTAAGATTTAAAAGAAAACCAAACTTAGCTACCAGCAGTATCCATAAAGCAAGAGAAGATTCTAACTCATCTAGGACATTCTCATTACCTCCATCACCTTGCAATGGAACCTATACCATCAGAAAGCAATCACTTCTAGTTTTTCAAGTTGTTGGATACATAAAGATCTACTTCTTATATTAGATAGATAAAAGATAATCTTTTACTCTGCATGTGGATTGGCTTTAGTGGAGCCACAGACTCCCTGAGGATATTTTCACAAATAGGTTCCCCATTTTCATGACCCAAGGTGGTGATCCCCAGGCACTGATGATCTTAAATGTGTATTAATCGAAGACCCATAGGATGTGTGTCAGGGGCCTGCACCATGCTGTCTGACCCTCAGAAATGTGCCTCCCTGACCTCTAAATCACAGTCAGTACGGTGGTCAGTTAGTTTAACTTCCATTCAAGCCACGCTATTACTCAAAGGGAAAAGTCTGATGTTTGCTTAAGATCTTACCTTTTTAAGAAAAATTCAAACTAAATGCCCACATAAATTATAACCTTTCTCAGGAATTAGCCCCTCCAAGGGATCTCTGAAAAGTTATACTGACTTAGCCTTTGAGATCCAATTTCCCCAGACACATCTACATTCACTCCATGCTAAAGAAGAAAAAGTGGGGGACACAAAACTTTGATGTTCCATTATGCCTGGGGGATCTCTGACAAGTATGGAAACTTAAATGGCAGTAGATGTCCATTCATGATAGTACTAAGACAGCAGAAAGTGTATTCGTTTCTTACGTGCATTCTGTGCAGCTGTTCTCTCAGTCAAGGTGAAATCTTGCATTGCTCTTCAGCCTTTTCTTCACATAAAGGGTTATAGAATTCAATGCTGTCTTGACCCCTTGCTAATGCAAGGGCCTCCCAGCTTATAGCTGCATTGGAAGCCAGTTAGATGAAACAGAGGAGTCGGACTCCCCCTTTCTCCACTAAGGGTCTCAGAATGGAAGAGAACATCTCTTCCACACCACTCATAGAAACAAGCTGAAAGTTTGACTTGCCTAACATCCCTCAGCTCATCTGGCAGACTCTGCACCACAACCCAGAATTTCTTCCTCCTCTGAAGGCCACATGGCCTCCTGAAAACCACACTCACCATAGTCCTTCCAAACAGCCTTTGGATTAGTACCAGTCCTTTGTCACACTAAGTGCTAAATAGGTGAGGAGAGATGGGACTCCACCCACGAGTCCCCAACCTGAGGCCGTGGTGTCAGCTTTGGGCCTCTCTCAACTTGGAAGACTCCAGGTTTAGACCTCACACCTGGGAAGAAATTCATTCCTCCATGAGCAAAGACCGTCCTGCATGTTGGTCGTTGGTAGGAGGCTTGAGAGGTTGGGTTATGAGTAGACTCTTCTGTACCACATTAGCCTGTTTCTGTCCATGTCTCTCAGCATGACCAGGAAACTTCCCCAGATCATTTGTGGGTTTTAAAACCCTTTATCACTTCAAACTCACCATGTTGTCACTTACCATGCATCATCTTCAGCATTCCAGGCACCACCTAATAACAAATGGCCTGATGCTTTATTTTGCTTGCTCATGACTGAGGTCCAAGTTTTTTTCATACTAAAAAATAGAGGACCCAAACACTTTTCTGCTCAAAGACTTCTCTGAGCACATTGTAGTTCTCTTTCTCCTCATAGCACCATGGCGGGTTCAGCCTTTCAGTGTCATGAAAGCAGAACTCACAACCAGCCAACTGCGCTGGCTGCTCCGTAGGCCTGAGCTCTGAGGACCATGGTTCAACACTGTGAGTTCCTGGAGGTATCTGGTTTACCACCACCACACTTGACTTTTAGACAAAAAAAGAGTCTGTGAGCCCAAATCACAAGTTGGTTCAACTTTTCGTTTGGAGATGCTTTACTCTGATCATGTGCTGTTGGGTTTTATTTCCAGAAAGTATAGGTCTGCTTTTTTTTCTGCATGAAGGAAACACTGTGGTGCCACATGCTTTAAGCAGTTTAAACAAGAGAAGTAAGGGGGAAATGCAGACACCACATCTGACTTGCCTAATGTAGACTTTATTAGATTGAAGTACCTAACCTAATATGATGTATTATTTTATAGCATCTCAAACTTTGTAAATAAATACCGTTATTTTTATATGGAAATTTTATAGAAGAGCTATTTCTGTATACTTAATTATTCCTGGATTTCCTGAAATTGCTTCCAATAGATAACAGACAGGTCCTAGGGAGTGTTCCTCTAAGGATGGTTCAAGGACCACCTGCAGCAGAATTAATGGGGAGAGTTTTTAAATTTTGCATCCCTAGGACCCACCCCAGACACTCCAAAACTCTGGGAGTGGACCCTGGGAAACTGTATTTTTAATAAACTCTGAGTGATGGTTTTTGTCCATTAAAGTGTATCTTTATCCGTCCTGTAACATTTAAAAAAGGAAAGAAAGAAAAAACATCTGAGATGAGTGTAAGTTGGGCTTGAGGGGAAAAAAAGATGGATCAGACTATTCTATGATTTGAATGAGATGTACTATAGAAAAAATAAATAATTTAAATAATGTTGGTCTCTCGTTATTAGTGGGCCCGTGGTGGGTTAGTGGGTATTGTTTGCTGCCCAGCTCTCCTTTAGACCACAACACTCCCTCCCCTCTTTGAGTCCTCCAGGAAGTGCCCTCAGGAGAGAGCTACCTCTCCTGAAGCTATGCCCACACGCAGCCAGTGAGGGTATTAAAGCCCAGTCTCCCTACTGCAGTTTGGAGTATCTGAAGCGCCCTCCCAACTACAGAATTCCTCATGGAGCCAGGCAGTTCCTCCAACAACTGCATCATGGTTCAGCTTCCCCTCTGCCTAGCATAAAGAATAATGTCTTCAAAGTGCCAGGAATTATTGACCCGAATACAGTTTTTTGGGGGGAAGATGCTTTCTTAACTTCTCTTTACACCAAACCAGCATCAGTGAGAACTGCAGTGAAGAGTACAAAATGTGATGCTCCCAGGCCTCAAGTGGAATGTCAAGGTCAAGGCCTCAGGAACCATAATAGTCCCTTGGCACCTGTTCAAGCAATCTCTGCCTGCTTCAGGGAGAGGCAGGAGCTCTCAGTGTTGTCTGTCTACTTTGTTCCAACAAGCTAAGCAGAGTATGTGGTCGGCACGTGGATAGGAAGAAGGTACAGAAGGGTTCAGAGCAATTTGGGGACTGTACAATGGGGCCAGGTCTTAAGACAGTAGGAAATGGCTAAGGAAGCATTCACTTGAATGTTAATGCCCAGAAAGGAAAGTATCTTCCTGTAAAGACTCACCTGAGTTCAGTAGACCAAGTAGGTGATGGTGTGGAACACCCAGTGTTGAAATGGGGAGCCAATTCCCACTTCTTGTCCCAGGGATTTCCTGGAGTGGTAAGCCCAAACTGGTATGCCCTCTGTGCCTCCTATCCACTCCTTAGTAGCCACTTCTTGGAGCCATTTGGTTGATGTGTCCTAGAACCTATGGGAGCCACTGGATTATTTGGCCATGAGAAAGTGCTTTAGCCTTTGTGGCCATGTGGGGGATGTTTTGAAGGACTGCTGGGAATATTGTTGGTAGCCATCAACACAGCCGCTAGACACACTGCTGACCAGGGAAGATGTCTGCAGAGCCCAGGAGTTGGATCACTTCAAAGCCAGCTTTTGATGAGGTGGGCTTGCCTGAGGGAACAAAGCGTCAGAGTGATGACAGCCTCAACCAAGAGAGTCTTCTCCCAGAGTCAGAACCCATCTGACAATCAGCTGGTCTTTTTAGATTCCTATTCATAGAAGCTCTTTTTTCCCCATTCCTTCTGACAGATGAACTACTTCTGTAGTTCCATACCGCTTCCATTTCTGCATCTTTATTTGAGCACTAGCTCTGCTTACTAATGCTTACCTCCAAAGACACTGCCAACATTCCCAGCTTTCTTGCCTGTCAGGAGGTCTTCATCTGTTCTTACTGTGGACAATTGCCAAAATGCCCAGGAGCTCCCTGAACAGTGCCAGCTCGATCTTCCTGCTGAAAGACCTTTCTAGCTCCTTGCTAAAACTTGTTTCAGGAAATCTTCTCAGAGAGTAAATGCACTGTGGTGAAGAACTGTATCAGAGGGGGTGAAACCAATCCCACTTAGTGCAAAGTAGACTGTGTCATAACCACTTTCTCACTTTCATGCAAATCATGTTATGACATTTTGCCACCGGGTACAGCAACTATCAGCCAATCGTTTCCTTGTTGCTTGCTTATCTCCTGCCTTGCTCAAGAGGCCAACCATACTAAGGCCAGGAGATTTGCTTTCTTCTTTCATGCCCTAGCACTTGGCCATGGCGCATAAAAGCCAGGACTCAATTAGAAATATGGAGAAGAATGTGCACTCAGGTTTGAAAATGAGATCGTGCTCTCTGGGCCGCCTGGGTGGCTCAGTTGGTTAAGCTTCTGACTCTTGATCTCGACTCAGATCATGGTCTCATGGTTCATGAGATTGAGCCCCGCACTGGGCTCTGCACTGAGAGCTTTGAGCCTGCTTGAGATTCTCCCTCCCTCTCTCTCTGCCCCTCCCCCTCTCTCTCTCAAAATAAATTAATTAACATTTTAAAAAAAGAAAAGAAAATGAGGATCCTGAAAGGTGCAATCTTCTTGGGAATCATTTTCAAGTTGTGCTAATAGAGAAATAGACTCATTTTTAAACCTCCAGTGGATGAAGATTTGTACTGGATCTTCAATCTGAACACAACAAAACGTGCTTTTACAGGATGGTTTTTTTTTTTGTTTTTGTTGAGAGAAGGAAAGTTCGAGCTGGGTGAAGGGGCAGAGGGAGGGAGGGAGAGAGAGAATCTTAAGCAGGCTCCATGCTCAGCCTGTTGTGGGGCTCAATTCCATGACCCTGGGACCATGACCTGAGCCGAAATCAAGAGTTGGATAATCAACTGACAGAGCTATCCAGGAGCCCCATCAGGATGTGTTTTTAATTTTTTTTAAATGTTTTATTTATTTTTGAGAGAGAGACAGTGTGATCAGGGGAGGGTCAGAGAGAGAGGGAGACACAGAATCCAAAGACAGGCTCCAGGCTCTGAGCGGTCAGCACAGAGCCCGACGCAGGGCTCGAACCCACGAACCGCAAGATCATGACCTGAGCCGAAGTCGGACGCTCAACCGACTGAGCCACCCAGGCGCCCCAGGATGTGTTTTTAAAACATCTAGGTAATGTCTGCTTTTCGTAATGTGTCCCTGAAGTGGAGCCAAGGCCTTACCCCACAGAGCAGTGGCCAGCTATTCTTCATGAAGGGCTCACACCTGCCCAGTAATCGTCTAAAAGATTAACAGTTTGCTCAAGTTTTATCAAAATTCAGTTTATAAATCACTATTCACAGTTAAAGATGTGAATGAGAATGATAGATTATTTTAATGAATACTTTTGAAAATTATTTTTAAGAACAAGAGCCGAACATGAACCTAGGAGACCCTCTTGAAAATCAGATTAAAGGCGTATTAACAGACGCAGGTCATCAAACCACATTTCCTACTGGGGGCTCCACGTTCCTGTCTTTCTCCTACCTTCTTCAGGCAGACAAGCCAGGACAGAGGATGAGACACTGCCTGCTACTTTCACTGTGGTGTTGATTCAGACCCTGGCAGCAGGGTGGGGAAGGCAGGCAGCTTGAAAGGTCCCAGGCCTCTGACTTCCTTGCCTTGTATTCAAGGATGCAAACCTCTATTGAGTCTTCAGAGACAGAACGTTCTTGTTCCTGGACCACACCGCTCCCAGGACTTCCAGAAACAGTTTCTCAAAAAACATTTCTAAAACCTTGTGGTTAAGGATCACTATCTCAAGGGCAGCCATTACCTCCCTGTTGGGCCTGTGCCAGAAAACTTGTCTATACATTGGCTGTACAGGTTAAAGACACGCCTGGCCAAATTCTTCCTGCTAAGGAGAGTTCCTCCCTCCCGCCCATCTCTTTCCCATCCTGAATCCCTTCTGAAAGATTTCTCAGAGCCCTGAGGGCAAAAACATGAACGAGTTGCTGGGTTGGGGTTTGGCCAGGAGGTAGGTGCCTGCTAAGGCAGGCTACAACCACTCCCCAGTCATCATGACAAAAGACAGATGCAGAAACTGATGGGAGAAAAAGTTTGCGGAGATACTGTTGGTTCACAACCCCCGGGGCTTCCCAGATGGAATCAGAAACTGGCCCCCATACCTGGCGGGGAGGGAGAGCCTGAAGAAAGAGGCAGCCCACTCCAGGTTGGTAGGTGGCAGTTTTAATAAGCAAAGGGGACTTGTATTTAAGGCTTGTCTTGGGTGGCAACAAGATGAATGGATCACACACCCGCCCACCAAATCTTAAAATTTCATATAAAGAGGGCTTAACTGGGTTTAGTCACGCACACCGTGCAGGTGTTCCCAACTAGACCAAGGCTGTGTCCTTGGAGCAGCCTCTGGGAGTGGAAAAGGCAAGTGGAACCCCCATTCCAAGGACAGGGGAGGGAGTGAGGAGCCTCTGAATGCCAGGATCCAACTCGGGTCAATTGGCGGTCATCTTTTTGATGACCTTCCCCAACTGAGTACCATAGCAGAATAAGCATAGGAGTTAACGACTGCAACACCCGTATGTCATCTGCCATGCAGACCATAGAGATGCTGGAGGACAATGGCCCATGAGCAACCAGCAGCTGTTTCTTCCTCCACGTGGGGAGGTTGTGAAAACCATCACCAGCTGCAGCAGTTGGTAAACAGGAGCACAATCCCCTTTGTGATGATGTTGTGTTTTCTCTAGGGTTTTGCAAGACTCAACAATACCAATTACAGCACTAGGAGTCCCTGACTGAGTTAAAGTCATGCGGAGAGTAAATTAATGAATGGACAAGACCCATCTACTCATTTGATGACCTTGGGTGGGCTGCCATGTGAGAAATTGTAGTTGACACTTCTTTGCATATATGTATATGTATTCCAGATTCCATAAAAAATGCATAATCCTATAACCAAATTCCAAATTTTCTATAGGATTTTGTTATGTTCAATAAGTGGTATTAGAACACTCTGCAGTTGACAATCTATTAACTGTCTTGACATAGTTTTAAGTGCAGAGACACCCTCAGTATGGGAAAGTAGGGAGTGTACTTTACACACCCTTGCCGGTCTTCCTGCTTCCTACCAGGTACTGTGCATAAATGCGTGCACACAGACATTGTGGGTGGTTGGGGATGTGTGAAGGTCCTGCATGGCAGGGACACTTGCTTGGAAGAGGAGTGGGGAAAGGTCACTGCTGCTCATAAGCTCAGGAATCATAAGCCAGTGCCCACCCCTCTTGGGAATACTCAAGCTTCACTTGTCAAATGTGTCTAATTTCCTTGGAAATTAGAAATTCTCTACCAATAACCTATAGTCAGGTTGTTTGTTATACGTGAACTTTCATCTTTGTAAATTCAGAGCCTGGCACAGCAGCTGATATGTAATAATAGGTTCTTGGTCTCTTTCAAAGTATGTTGACCTCTTGGTTAGTTTTGAATAAACAAATAATGCTCTCCCCTTCAGCACAGATGATCTGGCCAAAACCTGGGTGGATTTGAACAATTGGCCCCTTACCACCCTGTGTTCTTACTTCTGCTGGATTGAGTCAAAAGAGGAGAGGACAGAGAAAAGAGTGAAAAGTTGCAAAGGTCAGGCATTTGCCTGGCTCTGGGAACAATTGGTAGTTGTAGCAAATAAGCTAATCTAAGCAGAAAAAATACTGACTCCTAGGGAGGAAGGGTGAGGGAGCCTCAGTGACCCCGCCTCTGGTTCCTAAGAGACTGATTGCCTCTTTTCTAGCACTTGCCTACCAACCCGGCTGCTTTTCCAACTGCCCCAGGCCCCTACATACTGTACCCTTTTTCTCCTGCCTGGAAAGGTTAGTTTATTTGCTATGAGCCGAGAGAGACTTATGAAAGTATGAAGGCTACATATCTTTGATAAGTCTCAAGCCAGTATGGTCCATGTTTCAAAACCAAAACAGCTGCTTCATTCCCCTCCCCCAGTCCTTTACTAGCTAATTGTCCGCTTGCTGCCATTAACACACTTGTTCTAACCGGCAGCCACAGGATTTTTCCATACCTAAGTGTGGGCAGCTGCTAACAAGAGAACACTTGCCTAGAGAAGAGCTCATGGGAGGGAATGAGCGTCTTATATATTCAAAACAGATGACTAAGAACTACATCCAGAAGTCCGTAATACCTCCAGCTGCTTTCCATGCGAACTTATCTCTAATAGCTTCCCAAGAGAAGTTCTAGAAGTAGAGAAGGTGAGTGACCATACCAAGGTTCATGAAGAGACCAAATCACTTTGGATCTCAACTCTGGAGTTCCTGCCAGAGAGGTCTCCACACCCAATCTTTGCATCCTGGGCAGGGAAAAGCCTTAAACACCAGATGGGCCAACACAAGGCATAAGGCTACTGCTCCAAGTCTGAGTTCTGAGAGGTTTGTCAAACATTCACCCCACTCCCATCCTCAGTTCAAAGACAGTCCCTTCTAGTTCCCTGGCTTAAAAGGTGAACTGAATTCAGTGACATTCACTCAGATGCCCATTTTAAAAGGCCTCCTGGATCACATGCAGCCTGTTTTCCTCATATCATCTGTATCCAAAAGTTAATAGGCCAGAGATAGGAGCACCTGGTTGGCTCACTCAGTTAAGCATCTGACTCTTGGGATCAGCTCAGGTCCTGATTTCATGGTTCGTCAGTTTGAGACCCCGAGCTGATGGTGCAGAGCCTTCCTGGGATTCTCTCTGTCTCTCCACATACTATGCACTCTTTCAAAATAAGTAAACTTTAAAAAAAATAGGCCAGAGATATACTTCTCTTAGAGAGAAACTCTTTTAGCCATTAGTATGTAAATAGAATTAGTGACTAATCTGACTGGCTGAGTGCTTCTCCCCAAGGAACTGCCACAAACCTCGGGCAGGTCTCCTAAGCTGAAGAGCTGGCCCTGGAGCCAAATGGTAGTGGTGATGAGTGTAGGGAATGTGCCTCGCCACAATGAAGACTCCTGTGGCCAGAGCATGAAATGCAGAAGGAAGAAATAATTTGTTTCCCAAATAACTAATATTTAACAACAATAATAGCTAAGACATATAGCACTAATTGCCTGGCACTGTTCCAAACAGCCTTATTTTACACACCAAAACTCTGAGAAACAGAGAGCTTGAGCAAGGGGCTGAGAAAGGATTTAAACCTAAGCAGCTGTGAAAACTAATAAAAAGAAAACTCATTTAGAATGGAGTTGGGAGACCAGGAGGGGCAGCTCTCATGCCCTACCACTCCTGGGAACTGCAGACCCAACAGGAAGAGAGGCTCCTTGCAAGTGGATACCACTTTACTACCCTTTAAAACCTTTAAGGAAAGGTTTCCTCCTCCTCCCCGGCAACAGCCCAGCCAATGACAGACTGTCACAACTCAGCCAATGAGAAGCCATGATACTGGGAGCTCCCATTTTACTCCATTTGACTTGTTTATAACAGTGTCTCCCAGCTGTCCCCTTTCCTCTATAAAAGAGCTTTCCTCTGTGTTGTCCTCTGAACCTCCCTATGGTTTTGTCGTTGCCAGTTTGTCCTGGGTTGCAATTCTCTGCTATTTCCAAATAAGTCCCCCTCCCCCTTTTTAAGGCTTATTTATTTATTTATTTTGAGAGACAGCACAAGCAGCGGAGGGGCAGAGAGAGAGAATCCGAAGCAGGCTCCTTGCTAGTAGCGCAGAGCCTGCCATGGGGCTCAAACCTGCTAACTGCAAGATCATGACCTCTGCTGAAATCCAGAGTCGGATGCTTAACCGACTGAACCACCCAGGTCCCCCTGAATAAACCCATTTTTGCTGATAAAATAACTGGCAGTTTTATGTTTAAGGTTAATTCTAGCTCTAGATTATACTTTTTAATTTTTAATGTTTGTTTATTTTTGAGAGAGAGCATGAGTGGGGAAGGGGCAGAGAGAGACACACACAGAATCTGAAGCAGGTTCCAGGCTCTAAGCTGTTAGCATAGAGCCCTATGTGGGGCCGGAACTCAAGGACTAAGAGATCATGACCTGAGCCAAAGTCTCAACTGACTGAGCCACCAGGCGCCCCACTTCAGATTGTGCTCTTAAGGGTTGTGCCTCGAGCCCCTCCAAGGCAGTCTTCAAATCTGGTAAGTGTACTGCTTACGTTTTATATAAAATAATCCAGGTCAAACAGGTTGTCTGTCATTTGACACAGTGGTAGTGACAGGAGGTGGTCAGTTCTCTGGGTCTTGAAGGAATCCTGTCCTAAAATCTGTGCAGTTTGGGCAGTTGCACAAGATAGAGAAAACAGTGAGGAAGTTCAACAGCAGGGAGGTGCTTATAAAGATACGCATACTTCCTAATATCAAATCGAAATGCTGGAATTCATGGGACAGTAGGTCTGGAGCAAAGACCAGAATTTCCAGTGTGGGCTCCAGTAAAAAGCCAGAGAGGGCCCTGGGCTGTTCTATCCTCTTGCTGGCTTCAGTTTCCACCCTTGTAGAAGGGCAGCGTCGATGCTGCCTCCTTGCCTCACATGCATTTCAGAGGAAAGTGGTTGGTGCTAGAGTGGAATGTTGAATTCTCTGGAAAATCCCTAAGGAACTAGAGTCAAGCTAGTTGACCTGGCCAGAAGTCAGTACAACAGGTGACAAGTGCACATGCCTTGAGTGCTTTGGATGCTGGGATGTTCTAGTCGGCACTGTCTGTGAGAAGAGACCAAAGGCCACCAGAGCACAGGTTTTTGTGCTTGAGGAGTTGACAGTCACAGCTAAGAAAAAACACTTTGAAGACTTTCGATGTGGCATCACAAAATATCAAGAATGATCAAGTCTGAACTCAACAAAGAAGCACCTACCAGCAAAGGACCACCACCTGCGCTAGGTGTGGGTGGGCGTTGAGCTGTGCGCTGGGCCAGGACAGCATGGTGGAGAGAGAGCCACGTTGCTGCTAGCAGGGAGGGGGCAGTCAGAGCCGCAGTCCCAACCGACGTGGTGGACATGGGGAGCTCCCTCAGAAAGGACCGCTCATTTCTGGGACCCTGTAATTGTGAGAGATCTACAAAACATGGCAACTTAGTACTTGGAGAAGTTAAAAGGGTGCTAGGACATGATCTAAAAGACTGGATGGGGTATGTTTGTACTAGGCCTCTGTGAGAGCTCAGAGCACAGACTGTGACCATCTCCACCACCACCCTGGCCACCCCTAATTAGAAGGTTCATTGAGGAAAAGACATTCAAGAAAACCCATTCAGATTAGGAGAACTTTCTTTACCACAGGAGGAAACCACCAGTTGGGGTTCCTCTAGTGAGGCTGCCACAGAGGCCCAGGGCTCCCGGAATCTGGCTGATGCTTGGGGTCTATGTTCTGGAACACCTTACTTCAGATAGCTTCTTAACAAACTCCCTTGGATGGATTCTGGGACAGAATCCTCTTAAAATCCCAGAATCCACTTAAAATAGCTGCTTCTCTGAAGGATCCAGATGAGAGAGTATCATACATGAGGTTTTCAAAGAGCCCTTGCACTACTTTTAAACCATAATATCTTGGTTTCATATATTTGCAACATACCTGTAAACATGTTAGGGAAGCACATTTAAAAGACATGACCACCAGTTGACCCATGAGCTGGGCCTGGGCTCCTCACCCCCTTAAATGTAAGGGTTCCATTTGCCTTTTCTGATCCCAGAGGCTGCTTCAGGGACATAACCTTGAGATGATGATGTGCTGTCGAGAATACCTGGACAGTATACATGACACATCCTAGTTAAGGTCTTTACGTAAACTTTAAGATTTGGCATACAGGTGTGGGGATTCACTCATCTTGCTGCCACGAACTGCCACCTACCAACCTGGAATGGGCTGCCTCTCTCTCCAGCCCCTCCCTGTCCTCCATATATGGCGACAGTTTCAGATTTCACCCAGGAAGCTCCTGAGACTATGAACCAACAACACTTCACAATATTCTTTTCTAATTCATGGAACTTTAAACTTCTGCTTGCTACATAGGCTAATCTTGTCCATTGCAGTTATTTGTTAAGGATCTGATAGAATCTTCTACAGTCTTTTATTGTCTTAGAGTAAAAACTTGGCTTTAATGTAAAAGTCAAGCTTCCCTAAGACCATGGGTGTGTTGGTATGGTTATTGCCATCCCTCTGGGTGGTCCTGGATTTAAAGGCCTTTAGGGGCACCTGGGTGGCTCAGTTGGTTGAGTGACTTCAGCTCAGGTCATAATCCCACGGTTTGTGAGTTCAAGCCCTGTGTCAGGCTCTGTGCTGACAGCTCAGAGCCTGGAGCCTGCTTCAGATTCTGTGTTTTCCTCTCTTTCTTTGCCCCTCCCCATCTCATGCTCTTTCTCTCTCTCTCTCTCAAAAATAAATATTAAAGGCCTTTAAAATCCATTCCAACACGTCTCTTCAGAAAGAGGTTCCCCAGACCTACTCGATGCTGGCTGAGGGCCAGACCAGCCTACCTGGTGACTGGAGGTGAGCACAGCATGAGGGCAGGCATATCAAGCCCACTCTGGCCTCGGCATGTAGCTTCCAGAGACCATCACCCTCCTGTAAGAGCAGAGAGGACACCTCTCAGCCTACCGGAAGTAGTGTCACCCTGGCTGTACTTGCTAGACTGTCAGCTCCACAAAGGCAGGAATCTTATTTTGATCCCCAGTGTGTCCCAAGCTCCTAGTATGGTACTGACAGACACTGGGTGCTCACTAACCTTAGTTGTTGTTCACGAATGTGTCTATTCCTTATCACAGAGGACTGATCACAACTTTGCAAAGTTTTCTTGGTCAATGAGGGGAGTTCCCTTCATCTCCCAGTTGGTAGCCTCCAGAAGCTTACCTTCTATTCTGTTAGGAGAAAGGGGCTGCTGGCAAATATCTTGTTAACAGTGAGGTCTACATCATGCTATCCTTAGGAAGTTGGACCCATACTTATAGGCCCTTGTCCCTACAAACGGACACGGAAAAGAGCAAAGGACATGAAAATGCCCTATCCATAGCCAAGCCCTGCCTGCTGGGCTAAACAGCCTAGCGTAACAGTGCTGCAGGCCAAGGACTGAAGATGCAAAAGCCAGGGACCCATCAACCCAGGGCACCTCTCCTTCTCAACCTTTGTGAATGTTATTTCACAGCTTAACAGTCCCCATCCCAGGCATTTCTTCCCTGGACTCCCATTTCCTCCCTCCTTTTCCTGGCTCTGAATTCCAGGCACTGCACGGGCCATGGCGGTACACAGGAGCCTCGTGCTCAAATGTGTTCCTCAGAGCAACAGCAGCGTGGAAAGCTGTTAGGAGTGCAGATCTCAGGCCCCACTCCAGTTACTGCAGAATTGGCATGTGAATTTTAAATAGGATCTCTTTTTTAAATTAACTTATTTTTTAATTTATATACAAGTTAATTAGCATATAGTGCAATAATGATTTCAGGAGTAAATTGCTTAATGCCCCTTACCCATTTAGCCCATCCTCCCTCACAACCCCTTCCCCCCAGCAACCCTCTCTTTGTTCTCTATATTTAGGAATCTCTTATGTTTTGTCCCTCTCCCTGTTTTTATATTCTTTTTGCTTCCCTTCCCTTATGTTCATCTGTTTTGTACCTGATATTCCTCATATCAGTGAGGTCATAGGATTTGTCTTTCTCTGACTAATTCCACTTAGCATAATAATCCTCTAGTTCCATCCATGTAGTTGCAAAGTGGCAAGATTTCATTCTTTTTGATTGCCGAGTAATACTCCATTGTATATATATACCACATCTTCTTTATCCATTCATCCATCGATGGACATTTGGGCTTTTTCCATACTTTGGCTATTGTCGATAGCACTGCTATAAACATTGGGGTGGATGTGCCCCTTCGAAACAGCACACCTGTATCCCTTGGATAAATACCTAGTAGTGCAGTTGCTGGGTTGTAAGGGTAGTTCTATTTTTAATTTTTTGAGGAACCTCCATACTGTTTTCCAGAGTGGCTGCACTAGTTTGCATTCCTACCAGTAGTACAAAAGAGATCCTCTTTCTCAGCATCCTTGCCAACATCTGTTGTTGCCTGAGTTGTTAATGTTTAGCCATTCTGACAGGTGTGAGGTAGTATCTCATTGTGTTTTAAATTTATATTTCCCTGATGAGTGATGTTGATCATTTTTTCATGTGTCTCTTGGCCATCTGGACATCTTCTTTGGAGAAATGTCTATTCATACCTTTTGCCCATTTCTTCACTGGATTATTTGTTTTTTGAGTGAGTTTGATAAGTTCTTTATACATTTTGGATACTAACCCTTTATCCAATATGTCATTTGCAAATATCTTCTCCCATTCTGTTGGTTGACTTTTAGTTTTGCTGATCGTTTCCTTCACTGTGCAGAAGCTTTTTATCTTGATGAGGTGCCAATAGTTCATTTTTGCTTTTGTTTCCCTTGCCTCTAGAAACGTGTTGAGTAAGAAGTTGCTGTGGCCGAGGTCAAAGAGGTTTTTCCCTGCTTTCTCCTTGAGGATTTTGACCGCTTCCTGTCTTACATTTTGGTCTTCCATCCATTTTGAGTTTATTTTTATGTATGGTGTAAGAAAATGGTCCAGGTTCATTTTTTTGCATATTGCTGTCCAGTTTTCCCAGCACCATCTGCTGAAGAGACTGTCTTTATTCCATTAGATATTCTTTCCTGCTTTGTCAAAGAGTAGTTGGCCATTTCTGGGTTCTCTGTTCTGTTCCATTGATCTGAGCGTCTGTTTTTGTGCCAGTACCATACTGTCTTGATGATTACAGCTTTGCAATACAGCTTGAAGTCCGGGATTGTGAAGCCTCCAGCTTTGGTTTTCTTTTTCAAGATTGCTTTGGCTATTTGGGGTCTTTTCTGGTTCCATGAAAATTTTAGGTTTGTTTGTTCTAGCTCTGTGAAGAATGCTGGTGTTATTTTGATAGGAATTGCATTGAATGTGTAGATTGCTTTGGGTAGTATTGACATTTTAACAGTATTTGTTCTTGCTATCCAGGAGCATGAAGTATTTTTCCACTTTTTTAGTGCCTTCTTCAATTTCTTTCATAAGCTTTCAATAGTTTTCAGTGTATAGATTTTTCACCTTTTTGGTTAGATTTATTCCTAGGTATTTTATAGGTTTTGGTGCAATTGTAAATGGGATCGATTCCTTGATTTCTCTTTCTGTTGGTTCATTGTTGGTGTATAGGAATGCAACTGATTTCTGTCCATTGGTTTTTATATCCTTCCACTTTGCTGAATTCATGGATCAGTTCTAGCAGTTTTTTTGGTGGAATCTTTGGGTTTCCCATGTAAAGTATTATGTCATCTGCGAAGAGTGAAAATGTGACTTAGTCTGGGCTGATTTGGATGCCTTTTATTCCTTTGTATTGTTTGATTGCTGAGGCTAAAACTTCCAATACTATGTTGAATAAGAGTGGCGAGAGTGGACATCCTGTTGTGTTCCTGATCTTAGGGGGAAAGCTTTGTTTTTTCCCCATTGAGGATGCTATTAGCGGTGGGTCTTTCATATATGACTTTTATGATCTGGAGGTATGATCCTTCTATCCCTACTTTCTTGAGGGTTTTTATCAAGAACGGTTGCTGTATTTTGCCAAATGCTTTCTCTGCATCTATTGAGAGGATCATGTGGTTCTTGTCCTTTCTTTTATTGGTGTGATGTGTCACATTGATTGTTTTGTGAATATTGAACCAGCCCTGCATCCCAGGTATAAATCCTACTTGGTCGTGGTAAATAATTATTTTAATGTATTGTTGGATCTGTTTGGCTAGCATCTTGTTACAGATTTTTGCATCCATGTGCTTCAGGGAAATTGGTCTGTAGTTCTCCTTTTCAGTGGTGTCTTGGTCTGGTTTTAGAATCAAGATAATGCTAGCTTCATAGAATGAGTATGGAAGTTTTCCTTCCATTTTATTTTTTGGAACAGCTTCAAAAGAATAGGTGTTAACTCTTCTTTAAATGTTTTGTAGAATTCCCCTGGAAAGCCATCTGTACTCTTGTTTTTTGGGGGAGATTTTTGGTTACTAATTTGATTTATTTACTGCTTATGGGTCTGTTCAAATTTTCTATTTCTTTCTGTTTCAATTTTGGTAGTTTATATGTTTCTAGGAATTTGTCCATTTCTTCCAGATTGCCCATTTTATTGAAATTTAATTGCTCATTATATTGTCTTATTGTTGTTTGTATTTCTGCTGTGTTGGTTGTGATCTCTCCTCTTTCATTCTTGATTTTATTTATTTGGCTCCTTTTTCTTTTTGATCAAAATGGCTAGGGATTTATCAATTTTGTTAATTCTTTCAAAGAACCAGTTCTGGTTTCATTGAACTGTTCTACTGTTTTTTTGTTTTTTGTTTTGTTTTGTTTTTTTGTTTTTTGTTTTGTTTTGTTTTTTTGTTTTGATAGCATTGATTTCTGCTCTAATCTTTATTCTTTCCTGTCTTCTGCTGGTTTTGGGTTTTATTTGTTGTTCTTTTTCCAGTACTTTAAGGTGTAAGGTTAGGTTATGAATCTGAGACTTTTTTTACTTTTTAAGGAAGGAATGCCTGGAGTACTATATACTTCCCTCTTAAGACTGCCTTTGCTGTGTCCCAGAGGTTTGGGGCTGTGGTGTTATTTTCATTGGCTTCCATGTACTTTTTAGTTTCCTCTTTCACTTTTTGGTTAGCCCATTCATTCTTCAGTAGGATGGTCTTTAATCTCCAAGTGTTTGTTATCTTTCCACATTTTTTCTTCTGGTTGATTTTGGGTTTCGATCTTTTTGTACTTGTGAGGGCTGATTTGTGTCCCAGTATGTGATCTATTCTGGAGAATGTTCCATGTGCACTGGAGACGAGTGTGTATTCTGCTTTAGGATGAAATGTTCTGAATATATCTGTTAAGTCCATCTGGTCCAGTGTGTCATTCAAAGCCATTGTTGTTGATTTTCTGTTTAGATGATCTGTCCATTGTTGTAAGTGGGGTGTTGAAGTCCCCTACTATTATGATATTATCAATGAGTTTATGTTTGTGATTAATTGATTTATATATTTGGGTACTTTCACATTTGGAACATAAATATTTACAATTGTTACATCTTCTTGGTGGATAAGTCCCTTAATTATGATATAATGCCCTTCTTCATCTCTTGTTACAGTCTTTATTTTTAAGTCCAGATTGTCTGATGTAAGTATGGCTACTCTGGCTTTCTTTTGGTGACCATTAGCATGATAGATGGTTCTCCATCCCCTTACTTGAAATCTGAAGGTGTCTTTAGGTCTAATATGGGTCTCTTGCATATAGATGGATCTTGCTTTCTTATCCATTCTGTTACCCTATGTCTTTTGATTGGAGTATTTAGTCCATTGATGTTTAGAGTGAGTACTGAAAGATAAGAATTTATTGCCGTTATGTTGCCTGTAGAGTTGGGGTTTCTGGTGATGCTCTCTGGTCCTTTCTAGTCTTTGTTGCTTTTGGTCTTTTTGGGTTTTTTTGTTTTTGTTTTTCTGTCCTTTCTCCCTTCAGAGAGTCCCCCTTAAAATTTCTTGCAGGGCTGGTTTAGTGGTCATGAAATTCTTTAATTTTTGTTTGTCTGGGAAATTTTTTTTATCTCTTTCTGTTTTGAGTGACAGCCTTGCTGTATAAAGAATTCTTGGCTGCATATTTTTCTAATTTAGCACATTTAGTATATCCTGCCACTCCTTCTGGCCTGCCAAGTTCCTGTGGATAGGTCTGCTGCAAACCTGATCTGTCTCCCCTTGTAGGTGAAGGACTTTTTTTTTCCCTTACTCCTTTCATGATTCTTTCCTTGTCTCAGTATTTTGTGAATTTGTCTAGGATATGCCTTGTTGATGGGTGGTTTTTGTTGAATCTAATGGGAGTCCTCTGTGCTTACTGGATTTTGATGTCTGCATCTTTCCCCAGGTTAGGAAAGTTTTCTGCTATGATTTGCTCACATAAACCTTCTACCCCTTTTTCTCTCTCTTCATCTTCTAGGACCCCTATGATTCAGATGTTATTCCTTTCTAATGAGTCACTGAGTTCTCTAATTTTTGTATTGTGCCCTTTTGCCATAAGTCTCCCTCTTTGTTTCTGCTTCATTGTTCTTCATAAGTTTGTCCTCTCTATTGCTGATTAACTGTTCTGCTTTATCCATCCTTGCCTCCGTGGCATCCATTCGAGATTGTAGCTCAGTTACAGCATTTTTTATTTCATCCTGACTATCTTTTACTTCTTTTATCTTCACAGAAAGCGATTCTAATCTATTTTCAATCGCAGCTAGTATTCTTATTATCATGATTCTAAATTCTGGTTCAGACATCTTGCTGTATCTGTGTTGATTAAGTCACTGGATGTTATTTCTTCCTGTTCTTTTTCTTGGGGGGGGTGGTGAATTCCTTTGTTTCATCATTAGGAAGGAGAAAAAGGAATTAGTAAATTAAAAAAAAATTAAAAACAACACCAAGAAAATCAAAGTATGCTAGATCCTATGTGTTTTGGTCTGGTTGTTGAAAGGAGCTTGGTAGAGTAGAGGAAAACGGTAAAGATAAGAAAGAAAAAGGAAAAAAGAAAAAAAGACAAAACATTTGAAATTTTGAAAAAATGAATACAATAAAATAGAACAAAATGAAATGATGGAAGTAAAATTTTAAAAATTTACAAAAAAGTAAAAAATTAGAAAAAATTAAAAATCTTTTTAATAAAAATGGAAAATAAAAGTAAACATCTTCTTTCTGTATTCAAGAATAAGAAAAGGAAAAACAAAAGATTGAATAGATGGATCAGTGAACAGACTGAAATACGATTGAAATTACATCTGTTTCCCCTTGGGGTCAAACTACTAAGCACTTTATAGTCTGTAAACTAAGCAGGCAGAGAGACGTGTGGTCCTCAAGAGGGCTGTTGGCCCAGTTGGGCGGGATTTAGTGTAACGGCTTCGTTCTGCACTAGCTGGTGCTGCTTAGCTTACTGGGGTGGATTGTTGTGGTACGTGTAGGTGTGTATGCACATGCGCAGGAGGGGTGAAAATGGCATCACCCAGCTACCCAGTCTCTTGAATCAGAACTCTATGCTCTCCCCAATAGGCAATCAGGCACCCCTCCTTGTCTCTGGCTTCGGTCCACTCCTTGCTTCTACACTGTCTGAAACTAAGCTGTCAGGCTGCCAGGCAGCACCTCCCTCCTGAGTTTTATCTTAGATGCGGCTGTGTTTCCTAACCCCTCACTTCTGAGGGACTGCAGCTTTGACCCCTTCTGACCCTCTGGGGGAGGGTCTCACTGAGCAATGGCTGGGTGACCACCCGCTCGCCCACCCCAAGGAACGTTTGCGAGACCATGCTGTTGCCAATGCCCAGAGACTGTGGCTGGGTGCCAGCCCACCCCAGAAAAAGTTCACACAATCGTGTAGCAGCAGCATTTCAGGGATTATGGAAAATCACAGCACGCATCTGGCACCAGGCATCCCCCTTAACATCCTTGTTCCAACACCAGCGAATGTGGTTGTTCTCGGGATCCTCTGGGACCTTTGCCTGTGGGGATGTCACATAGCCTCTATCAAATGTCCTCCCAGCAGGTGAACTACCACTCCCCATGTGGCCCAAGAACCCCAAGGACCTCGCTCTCTGCTCCTGGGGATTCTCCCTTCCCACCAGAACTCCTCCAGGTATTGAGCTGCGGAGTTTCAGACTCTGCACTCCCCCTGTTTATAGAGTCTTAATGGAATTTAAACCCTCTCCTCCTTTCTCCCTTTTTTTGTTCAGTCCCTTGCATACTCTTCCTTTTAATCTCCAGCTGCTTTCGGGGGTGGAGGTTGGGTGGGGGTGTGCTTTCCCATACTCTCTCCCTGTCTCTGTCCTCTCTCCACAAGCAAAAACAGCTCCTTGTCCTCCGCAGCTTCTCTCTCCCCCAGTTCATCTCTCCACACAGCGTACCTGCCGAGTTCTGTGGTTCAGGTTGTGCAGATTGTTGTGTTAATCCTCGAATCAGTTTTCTAGGTGTGCAGGATGATTTAGTGATGATCTGGCTGCATTTCAGGGACAAGAGATGCAAAATAAAACCTTCCATGCTGTTCACCCTAAACAAGATCTCTTGATGAATCATATGCACACTAGGTTTGAGAAGTACTAAGATGGAGTATATAATATTGAGAAAATTATCATATTAGCTTTCTGTTTGCTGCCATAACAAATGACCACAAATTTAGTGGCTTCAGACAATACTCACTGATTGCTCCCATTTCTGTGTTCAGCATCCTGGGCCCAGCGTACCTCTGCTGGGTTCTCTGCTCAGGGCCTCAAAAGGCTTTTGGTACAGTGTTGGCTGGGCTGGGCTCTTCTCTGAAGGCTTGAGGAGGATTCAGCTTCCAGGATTCATTTTCTTACCCTGTTTTGTACATGGCCCCCTTCAACTTCAAGAGAACAACTTCTCATGCTTTGGATCTGAGTTCTGCTTCAGGCTCCCATGTTTACACTGGCTCCCCTGGATAATCCAGGACAATCTCCATAAGGTCAACTGATTATAACTTTAATTTCATCTGCAAAGTCCCTCTTGCTAGGGGATGTAACATAACCACAGGCACGACATCAGAAGGTGAAGGTCATGTGGGCCACAATTCTGCCTAGTGCAATGATCATCAGCAATAGGTCCAACTGAGATTAATCATCTCAAAAAGGTGCTCTCAAAGGCTCTGAGTTTTTGGTCATCTCTGTCAGCTTCTCTACCTGCCATACCCATTTGGTTCTTCTTCCTTGGCTCTCAGTTTCACTCCTGTTAGCCATTGCCTACCCTCCACTCTGCCATATAGTGTCTCTCAACATATCTCAATTCTCTTCCACCCCAGGACAGCTCTTATTTGAGGGTGCACATGATTCCGTATAGTCCATCCCCTGCCATGCCACGCCTAGCTATTCTCAGCCACCCAAATGAAGGATCACAAGGAAAAAAACCTGTCAAAAAATATGGCAACCCATGCCTGCCATTTCACTCATCCTTGGCTCCTGCATTAGAGACCTAGGACTGTGACCTGGAGGACCAGAAGGAGCACTGGAAGCATGAGGGTCTTCAGGAGGCCTCCAGGAGCTTTGTATCACCCAGGTTCACCTAAACAAGCAGCCTGGCCTCCTGATTTTCCCGAGGTCTCTTGCCTTTAACGGGATTGTGAATTCTTCCAATTCCAGAGACAGACAGGTTTGAGTGGATAGAGTGGTCCTGTCTTCAAACAAATCCAGAATTAATAGCCTATCACTAGCTGGCTGATCACCAGTCACATCCATTTTGTTCTCATGAAGGCCCTTAAGGGTTGCCTCAATGCCACGCAAATAATCGAAAAGACTAATTTAGGGGACAATTTCTTATTAATTACTTTGCTTCTGTTTTTCATGCTTAAATACCAACCCTTACTAGTCTTGACTCCCAAGTGATTTTTGATCCTTTTTTTTTCACTTTTTAAAATATCTATTCATTTTGAGAGAGAAGAGAGATAGAGTGCACACATGCGAGTTGGGGAGGGGTAGTAGAGAGAGGGAGAGAGAGAGAATCCCAAGCAGGCTCCACACTCAACACAGAGCCTGACATGGGGCTCCATTTCATGAACTGTACGGTCATGACCTGAGCTGAAATCAAGACTCTGATGCTTAACCGAATGAGCCTCCCGGCACCCCAGATTTTTGATTGTTTCTAAAAAGCAAGTCCATCAAATCCTGCCACCTCTGATAATGGTCAAAGACTGTGCTCTGGCTCCTGAGAGCAAATCCAAATATCATTCCTAAAATGGTTTTTTAAAGGATTTTTTTTATTTTTAAGTAATCTCTACATCTAACATGGGGCTCAAACTCACAACCCTGAGATCAAGAGTCACACACTCCACTGACTGACCCAGCCACACGCCCCCATTCCTAAAATGTTTTTAAGTTTGAAACATGATAGCAAAATTAGCTTAAAGAAGCTTATTTGAAGGACAGTAGTCACTGGAATTTGAGGAAATTGTTCAGAAAGCAGACACACTACTTTCTGGTCATTTCTGGTCTACCTTTGCAACAACAGCATGAACAGAGGCATCCAGTGGACAGATTTTCCCTTCCTGAAGCACTCACACATGCTCAGGCTAATCTCAGTGAGGAGCACATGCAGATACACTGCTCAAAACACAGCTCCTTCAGTGTGGGAACTAATAAATCTGGAAAACTATTTAACAAACTCTCTTTAGTCTTCTGTAAATTCCAACCTGATGGCTTTACTAAAGCAATGAAAAGCAAGTGAAATTACAAATTCCACATGGAATAACTTTCAGATTCCCATATTTGTGACCCCTTCTGGTCATACATACCTTGTGTGCAAAGCTATAGGCAGGCAGAGAAGACTTTCAACTCCGTTTTCACCACTTCCCTCTCTGCATGATAAACAATCACTCTACATCAACACTGCAGGGTCCACGCCTTTTCCATTTATCAGAAATGAAACACTCCTGACAGGTCTGTAACCTCAAGGAGAGCGAGCCCTTGGAAACTAACATTTATAAATCTCTACATGTTGGCACCATGTGTACATTTCCTCATTTAATCTGCTCAGCTCTGAAGGATGGCATTACACTCATTTTACTGTTAGAGAACTGCAGAGCAGAAGTTAAATAACCTGCCTCAGATTTCTAAGCGATCTAATGCAAATGTGAATTTTTTTAAGTTTGTTTATTTTGAGAGAGAGCACACAAGCAGGGGAGGAGCAGAGAGAGGAAGAGAGAGACAGAGAGAATCCCAAGCAGGCTCCATACTGTCAAGACAGAGCCTGACATGGGGCTCGATCTCACCAACTGTGAGATCATGACCTTAGCTAAAATCAATAGTTGGACACTTGGCACCAACAGCCCCCCGGTGCCCCTGTAAATGTGAATTAAAGCTAAGACTACTTTCCTCTGCCTCCAAGATGAATGATCATGGATTCAGGCTGAAGTGATCTCTTCCAGCAGACTCTACAGGGAATCTGGGAACACCTCCTCACAGACTGCACCTTCTGCACAGACTGCAGTGCACAGACTGCAGTGACAGGCAGTCCTGTTCTATTTGAATTATGCAAAGAGGGCAAACCAGCTTTTCTCATCTCACCACTGCACACATGGGGAAAATTAATGCCGAGGAAGGACAACAGAGCTTAATGTACAGGACAAAATACAAAAGACCTACCTAAAGAAAATCTTTTACAGAAAAACCTAGAGGTTTTTAGAGGCACTAAAACACAGTATAAGAGTGAAAACCTATATATACAAATGGGACCAAATAAACTATACTATATTTGTCATTTGTCACCTACTAAAGGGATCAAAATTAAAGAGGGTATAAAAAAAACTTCCAAGTATAAACTTGGATATTTAAGCAAATTAATGCACAACTATCCTTGAGCTACAAATAAAATATACTTGATGAATTTTTATTAAAAAATTTCTATTTTTTTATTGGGGTATAATTGAGACACAACATTACATTAGATTCAGGTCTATAGCATAATGATGCCCCAACTCTGTTATGCTAACCTTAGCCCCAAGTGTAGCTGCCATCTGTCACCATCCAACGCTATTACGGTACCATTGACTGTGTTGCCTGTGTTGTACCTTTGATCCCCATGAATTATTCATTCTGTAACTGGAAGCCTGCACCTCTCATCCACTTTGCCCAATTCCTCATGTCCCTCCCCTCTGAAAATCCTCCATTGGTTTTCTGTATTTGTGGACCTAATTCTACTATGGTTTGTGTGGTGTTACTTTTGTTTTATACTTTGCATTCCATATATGAGTGAAGTTGTACGGTATTTGTCTTTTTCTGACTTACCATTTCACTGGACATAATACCCAGTAAGTCCATCCATCTTGTTGCAAATGTAAGAATTCATTCTTTTCTATGTCTCAGTGATACTCCATTGTGTGTGTGTGTGTGTGTGGAGTGTGTGTGTGTGTGTATGTGTTGGAGTATGTAAACTTCTATTTTGTCTCATCTCTTGATGGGTATTTAGGTTGATTCCACATTTTGGCTGTTGTAAATAATGCTGTGGTAAGCATAGGGGTGCATAGATCTTTTGGAATCAGTGATCTCATTTTCTTTGGGTAAATACCCAGTAGTGGAATTACTGGATCTTTTTAGTTTTTTGAAGAACCACCTCCATACTGTTATCCACAATGGCTGCATCAGTTTACATTCCCACCAACAAGTGCACGAGGGTTCCTTTTTATCCATGCCCTAGCAGACACTTGCCACTTGTCTTTTTGATTCAAGCCATTTGGACAGGTGTGAGGTGATATTGCATTTCCCCAACAATTAGCGATGTTGAGCATAGGCTCTTGTGTCAGCTGGCTCTCTGCATGTCTTCTTTGGAAAAATGTTTATTCAGGTCCTCTGCTTATTTGTTAAATTGGCCTATTTGTTTCTATGGTACTGAGTCGAATAAGTTCTTCATATATTCTGGATATTAACCCCTTCTTGGATATATCATTTGAAAACATTGTCTCCCTTTTGGTAGGTTGTGTTTAGTCTGCACAAAATGTTCTTACTTTGGTGTAGTCCTGATAGTTTCATTGCTGCTTTTATTTCCCTTACCTGAGGAGACATCTCTAGAGAAATGTTGCTACTAGTGTCAAAGAGATTCGTGCCTATGTCTCCTTCTAGGAGCTTTATGGTTTCTGGCCTCATGTTTAGGTCCTTAACCCATTTGGGGTTTATTTTTTTGTATGCTGTGTAAGAAAGTGGTTCAGTTTCATTCTTTTGCATGGGGGTGTCCAGATTTCCCAGCACCATTTGTGGAAGAGACTGTCTCTCCTCCCCGCCCCCCCCCCCCGCCCCGCATTGTATATTCTTGCCTCCTTTGTTGTAGATTCATTGACCACATCTGTCTGGGGTTGTTTCTGGGCTCTCGGTTTTGTCCCACTGATCTATGTGTCTACCTTTGCGCCCATACCCTACTGAGTATTTGTAGTATACCTTGAAATCTGGGGTTGTGATACCTCCAGCTTTGTTCTTCCTTTTCAAGACTGCTTTGTCTATCCAGAGTCTATGGTGGTTCCATACACATATTAGGATTATTTGCTCTAGTTCTGTGAAAAATGCTTTTGGTATTTTGATTGGGTTTGCAGTGAATCTGTAGATTTCCTTGGGTAGTATGGGCATGTTTGCAATATTCTTCTAAAGCATGAGCATGCATGCTACATCCTTCCCTTTTGTGTCATCTTCAATTTCATTCATCAGTGTTTAAAGTTTACAAAACACAGGTCTTTGACTTCCTTGGCTAAGTTTGTTCCCAGATATTTTATTTGTGTGTGTGTGTAATCACAAATGTCTCCTTAATTTCTCTTTCTGCCACTTTGTTCTTAGTGTGTGGAAAGGCAGCAGGTTTCTGTGTGCTAATTTTGTGTCCTGCAACTTAACTGATATCATTTATGAGTTTCCATAGGTGTTTGGTGGCATCTTGAGGGTTTTCTGTGTATAGTGTCATGGCATGTGCAAATAGTGAGTTTTACCCCTCCATTACCAGTTTGGATGTCTTTCAATTCTTGTCACATTACTATGGCTAGGACTTCCAGCACTGTGTTGAATAAAAGTTATGAGTGGCCATCCTTGTCCCATTCTGATGTTAGGAAAACTTCTCAGTTTTCCCACCACTGAGTATGATGTTAGCTGTGGGTTTGTTGTGTGTGGCCTTTATTTTGTTAGATGGATTCCTTCTTTTTTTTTATTTTTTATTTTTTTTAACTTTATAGTTTATTGTCAGGTTGGTTTCCATATAACACCCAGTGCTCTTCCCCACAAGTGACCTCCATCAAGACCATCACCCCCCATTACCTTTCCCCCTTCCCCTTCCCCCCTCAGCTTGTTTTCAGTATTCAAGAGTCTCTCGTGTTTTGTCTCCCTCCCTCTCCCTAACTCTTTTTCCTCCTTCCCTCCCCATGGTCCTTTGTTGGGTTTCTCCTGTTAGACCTATGAGTGCAAACATATGGTATCTGTCCTTCTCCGCCTGACTTATTTCGCTGAGCATGACACCCTCGAGGTCCATCCACTTTGCTACGAATGGCCAGATTTCATTCTTTCTCATTGCCATGTAGTATTCCATTGTATAGATGAACCACATCTTCCTAATCCATTCATCCGTTGATGGA
>CM053573.1:114626435-114692241 GCA_028646485.1 Cryptoprocta ferox
AGGTGGATTCCTTCTAAATCCACTTTGCTGAGGTTTTCTGTCATGTACGGATGTTGTTTTGTGAAATGCCTTCTCTGCATCTATTGAGATGATGGTGTGATTTTTATCCTTCCTTTTCTTAAAGTGCTATATCATGGTGACTGGGTTGTGGATACTGAACCATCTATGCATCCCCGGAATAAATTCCACTTGATAGTGGTGCAGTGATCCTTTAAATGTATTATTGAATGATGTTTGCTAATATTTTGTGGAGGGGTTCTGCATCTATTTTCATCAGGGATTTTGGCCTGTAGTTTTCTTTCTTCCTTCTTGCTTGCCTTCCTTTCTTCCTACCTTTCTACCTCCTTTTCTTCGTATGTCTTCCTTTTTCTTCTTCTCCTTCCTCTTCTTCTTAGTCTTCTTTTTTTTTCGCCTCTTCTTTTGAAGTGTCTTTGGTTTTGGTATCAGAGTAATTCTGGTCTCATTAGAATATATCTGGAAGCTTTCCTTCCTCTTGTATTTTTTGGAATATTTTTAGGAGAAAGGGCATGGACTCTTCTTTTAGCATTTGGTAGAATTCAGCTGTGAATCCATCTGGTTCTGGACTTTGGTTTGTTGGGAGTTTTTTGATTGCTGAATAAATTTTGTTCTTAATGGTTGGTCTGTTCAGGTTTTCTTTCTTCTTGATTCAGTTTTGGAAAACTTTATGCTTCTAGGAATTGACCCATTTCTTCTAGGTTGTCCAGTTCATTGGCGTATAATTTTTCATTGTAATTTCTTCTAAATCTTTGTATTTCTGTGGTGTCAGTTGTCATTTCTCCTGTTTTATTTCAGATTTTATTTGGGTCCTTCCTCTTGTTTTCTGGCCAAAGAATTTATCACTTTTGTTTGTCTCTGCAAAGAGCCAACTCTTGGTTTCACTGATCTTTTCTGTTCTTTTCTTTGTTTCCTTTATTTCTGCTCAGATCTTTATGATTTCCTTCTTTCTGCTAACTTGGGGCTTTGTTCATTCTTCTCTTTGTACTTCATTTCAGCATAACGTTGGATGGGTTGAATTTGTTTTTAAGTATTTTTTGCTATAAGTGTACTTCCTACTTTGAACATTTTTCAGTGTGTCTCTGTAATATTTTATGGGCTTTTTAAATCATTATGTATTCATCAGTGTCCCTTTTTATATTTGTTTTCTTTTAAAACCCTCACTATCTGGTATAAATAACTGTACTTCTTTTGTTTTTTTCCCATCCATGCCATGGAATATTTTTCCATTTCTTTTTATGTGTATATGTTTTTAGGTATGAAGTGAATTTCTTGTAGGCTTTATATGGATTTTTAGAAAAATCTATTGGTTTATTTTATGGTTTTGACAGGAATATTTAGACCATTTACATTCTATGTAATTATTGATACGTGAGTCCTTTTTGCCATTTTGTTAAATTATTTTTGTAGTTCATTTCTGTTCCTTTCTTGCTCTCATTGTTATTGGTGACTCATGTCAGGCGTGCGTGCACTGTATACTACACGTTTGGATACACTATACACACATATATATGTGTTTATATATATCATCCTAAGCATATTGACATGAATATTAAGTTGACGGTCACCTAATTGACCATATTTTGAGCATATTTTCAGTCAACTTCATTTTTACTCCCCTATACTCAATTTATTTACACGTTATCATATTTTACATTTCTTATATCTTATAGCTAGTTTTTTAGATATAATTGATTTTGGTACTTTTTAAAAAACCTTTGTAAATGCTTTTATGTTATTTTATCTAGTAACTTTGCTATATGCTTCTACTCACAAAATTTTGTCTTTTCCTAAATTTCTTACTTATAGTTAGGTCCTTTTTTCTTTTACTTTTTGTCTCTTGAAAATTTGTTGTAAGACTCTTTTAGTAATGATATATATTTTTTAACTTTTGTTTTTCTGAGAAACTTTTCCAATTCTGAATAATAACCCTTCTTAGTGGATATTCTTAGTTTTGTTTTTTTTCCTTTCATCACTTTGAATATACCGTGGCACTCCCTCTGGTATGCAGTGTTTCTTTTTTTAAAAAAAAAAAATCTGTTGTTAGCCTTATTGGCTTTAAAAATTTTTTTTAATGTTTGTTTATTTTTTGAGGGGGAGACAGAGAATCTAAAGCAGGCTCTACACCATCAGTGCAAAGCTCAACATGGGGCTCAAACTCATGAACTGTGAGATCATGACCTGAGCTGAAGTTGGACGCTCAACCAACTGAGACACCGAGGCATACCGTTGGCCTTATTGGATTTTTTTAGTACGTTACTACTTCCTTCTCTTTGCTGTATTAAAAATTCTCTTATCTTTAATCTTGAAAATTTTATTTATTCTGTGTCATGTTTGGATCTCCTTGGGTTTATCTTTTTTGGAACTCTTTGTGCTTTTTGAAGCTTGATGTGTTTCCTTTCCCAGGTTAAGGACATTTTCATCTATCATTTCTTCAAATAAATTCTCTTACCCTTTCTCTCGATCTTCTCCTTTTGGGTCCCATATGATCTGAAGGTTGTCAAAGAGATTGCTTAACCTATCATATCCTACTTTTAGTTTTTAAAATATTTTTAATGTTTATTATTTTTAGAGAGAGACGGGGTGTGAGTGGGAGAGGGGTGGAGAGGAAAGGAGACAAAGAGTCCGAAGCAGGCTCCAGGCTCTGGGACAGGCTCCAGGCTTAATTGACTGAGCCACCCAGGTGCCCCTATCGTATCCTAATTTTAAAAATTCTTTTTTTTAAAAAAAATATTGTTTTAGTGTTTCAGGTGTACAATATAGTGATTCAGCATTTCTGTACATCATCTAGTGCTCATCATTAGAATGCACTTCTTAATCCCCATCACCTATTTCACCCATCCTCCTACCACCTCCCCTGTGGTAACCATTAGTTCTCTATAGTTAAGAGTCTGTTTCTTGGTTCTCTCTCTCTCTTTTTCATGTTTTGCTGATTTTCTTTAGTGCTATATTTGGATTTCTTTTTCTTTATTCTTTGCATATTTATTAGTAGTTGTTGACATATGGTTGCCTTTAGGTTTGTATATAATCTATTATACATGTAGCAGTCAATAATACATTGATCATTTAGGTTTGAATCCATTCTCTCCTCCTTACATTTTTGGTATATGTTATTATATTTTATATTCTTTTTTGATGAATTTCTTGACCAGTTTTTTGTGGGGCAGAAATATTTATTTTTACTGCTTTTGTGTTTTCTCCCTTTATACTGTTACTTTGTGTCTCTCCTTTCCATTCAAAGGGTCCCCTTTAATAACATTTTTTTGCAGGGCTGGTTTAGTGGTCACAAACTCCTTTAGTTTTTGTCTGGTTAACTGTTTTGTCTCTCCTTCTATTCTGAATAACAGCCTTGCTGGATAAAGGATACTTGGCTGCAGATTCTTCCCTTTCAGCACTTTGCAAGCTGGAAGGGAGTAGCTTGATATATTCAAAGTTTCTGTTGACAAATCTGCCAGCCTTATGGATTTTCCCTTGTAAGTTAATGACTTCTTGTCATTTAAGATTTTTTCTTATCACTATATTTTGTAAGTTTAATTACAGTATGTCTTGGTGTGTGGGTCTGCTTTTGTTGATTTTGATGAGAGTTCTCTGTGCCTCCTGGTTCTGGATGTCTGTGTCCTTCCCCAGATTAGGGAAGTTTTCAGCCATTATTTCTTCAAATAAATTTTCTGCCCCCTTTTCTCTCTCCTTGTTCTTCTGGGACTCCTAGTTATTAAGTTTGATGGAGTCACCGAGTTCCCTAAGTCTATTGTCATTTTGTGTAATTTTTTTCTCTTTTTAAAATTTTTTAAAAATGTTTATTTATTTTTGAAGGAGAGAGAGACAGTATGAGCAGGGAAGAGGCAAAGAGAGGGAGACACATACACTTTTCTCTCTTTAGTTCAACTTAATTACTTTCTATTATGCTATCTTCTAGGTCACTCATTCCTCTGATTCTTCCTTCTACTATTCATTCCATCAACTGGGTTTCTCATTTTATTTATTGAGTCCTTTATCTCTGCTACCTTATTCCTTATCTCTGTGTTAAGAGTCTCACTCATGTCTTCCACTCTTTTTTCAAGCACAGTGAATATTCTTATTATCATTGCTTTAAATTCGTCAGGCATGTTACTTCTGTCTGTTTCTCTTAAGTCTCTGGATGTGGCCTTGTTCTGTTCTTTAATTTGGGATAAATTTCTCTGTATCTTCAGTTTGTCTGCCTCTCTGTGTCTGTTTCTGTGTGTTAAGAAAGTCAGCTGTGACTTCGTTCTTGAAAATAGTGACTGTATGAAGAGGAGGTCCTGGAGTGCCCTGCAGTGAAGTATCCTCTGTTCACCAGAACCTGGTGCTTTAGGAGAATATCTGTGTGTTGCTCACACCGTGTTGTTGAGTCTGAGTCACTTTTCCTTTCTGCCTGTTTTGGACTGTGCTTCCTCTCTGTGGTGGTAGTGGGACTTAGGCAGGCCAGCACTGAGAGGGTGTGCCCGTTGGAGAATTTGGGAACTGGACAGCGGTGTTAGCAAAATCTGCATTGGGCCACTAGTCCTATGCTGGATTCCCCAAAGTGCTGCAGCTGCTGGGGGCTGTGAGGCTGGGTGCAGCTGGACGCAGTGCACCATGGTGGCTGGGGGCACATGGCTGGATGCAGTGCACTGGCTGGGTGTACCTGGGCCTGGTGTGCAGGGATAGCGGTGCAGCCAGTGTCTGGGCACAGTGCATGTGCAGCTTTAGCCAAATTTGCCCTGAGCCCTGGGTCTAGGCCATAAGTGTCTGTGCAGATGGTTGTGTTGATGCTGGGAGGCAGGGGAGGGAAGTGGTGGCTGCCAGCTCCCTGAGTTTCAAAGAAGTCCCCCAACACCCTCCAAAATCAGTATGAACAGACCTCTCAGTTGCACCCGGCATTGGGTAAACTGCTGTTTTTATGTTGCCCCTCTACACGGGCTGCTTTCTCTTTAAGGGCAGCAATCAAGCTATCACTGGCCTTCCAGGCTAGCCCAGTACTGAGTCAGCTGACTTTTCAAGCTCCTCCCCATCTGTTGTTTCCTGTGTTGTTAATTTTAACCATTCTGACAGATGTGAGGTAGTATCTCATCATGGTTTTGATTTGTATTTTCCTGATAAGTAATGTTGAACATCTTTTCATGTATCTGTTAGCCATCTGTGTGTCTTCTTTGGAAAAATGTCTGTTCATGTCTTCTGCCCATTTCTTCACTCAATTTGTTCTTTTTTTGGGGGGGGTATTGAGTTTGATAAGTTCTTTATAGATTTTGGATACTTACACTTTATCAGCTATATCATTTGCAAATATCTTCTACCATTCTGTAGGTTGCCTTTTAGATTTGTTCCTTGTTTCCTTTGCTATGCGGAAGCTTTTTATCTTGATGAAGTCCCAGTAGTTCATTTTGCTTTAGTTTCCCTTGTCTTCGAAGATGTGTCTAGTAAGACATTGCTATGGCCAAGGTCAAGGAGGTTGCTGCCGTGGGGCACCTGGGTGACTCAGTTGGGTAAGTGTCTGACGTTGGCTCAGGTCATGATCTCACAGCTCGTTGAGTTTGAGTGCCACATCGGGCTCTGTGCTGAGGCTCAGAGCCTGGAGCCTGCATCAGATTCTGTGTCTCCCTCTCTCTGCCCCTCCCCTGCTTGCTCTTTCTCTCAAAAGTAAACCTTAAAAAAAAATTAAAGAGGTTTCTGCCTATGTTACTTCTAATATTTTGATGGTTTCCTGTCTCACATTTAAGTCTTTCATCCATTTCGAAGTTATTTTTGTGTTTGGTGTAAGAAAGTGGTCAAGTTTCATTCTTCTGCATGTTACTGTCCAGTTTTCCCAGTGCCATTTGCTGAAGAGACTGTCTTTTTTCCATTGGATACTTTTTCCTGCTTTGTCAAAGATTAGTTGTGGGTCCATTTCTGGGTTTTCTATGCTGTTCCATTGATCTATGTGTCTTGTTTTTGTGCCAGTACCATACTGTCTTGATGACTACAACTTTGTATAATATAGCTTGAAGTCTGGAATTATGCCTCTAGCTTTGCTTTTCTTTTTTAAGATTGCTTTGCCTAATTTGGGGTCTTTTGTGGTTCCACACAAATGTTAGGATTGTTTGTTTTAGCTCTGTGGAAAATACTGTTGGTATTTTGTTAGGGATTGTATTAAATGTGTAGATTGCTTTCAGTAGTAGAGACATTTTAACAATATTTATTCTTCTAATCCATGAGCATGGAATGCTTTTTCATTTCTTTGTGTTATCTTCAATTTCTTTAATAAGTGTTCTATAGTTTTCAGAGTACAGATCTTTTACCTCTTTGATTAGGCTTATTCTTAGGTATCTTACATGGTTTTGGTGCAATTGTAAATGGGATTGATTCCTTGATTTCTCCTTCTGCTGCTTCATTATTGATGTAGAGAAATGCAAGATTTCTGTACGTTGATTTTGTATCCTGCAATTTTGATGAATTTGTGTTTTAGTTCTAGCAATTTTTGGTGGAGTCTTTTGGGTCTTTTTTTTTTTTTTTTTTTTTTTTTTTTTACATAGAGTATCATGTCACCTGCAAATAGTGAAAGTTTGACTTCTTCCTTGCCAATTCGGATGCCTTTTATTTCTTGTTGTCTGATTTCTGAGGCTAGGACTTCTAGTATTATGTTAAATAACAGTGATGAAAGTGGACATCCCTGTTGTCTTGCTGACTATAGAGGAAAAGCTCTGTTTTCCCCCACTGAGGATGGGTATTAGCTGTAGGTCTTTCATATATAGCCTTTATGATGTTGAGGTATGTTCTCTCTATCCCTACTTTCTTGAGGGTTTTTTTTAAATCAAGTATAGATGCTGTATTTTGTCAAATACAAATGTGTTTTCTGCATCTATTAGGAGGATTATATGGTTCTTCATTTTTTTAAATTAATGTGGTATATCACATTGATTTGCAAATATTGAACCACACTTGCAACCCAGGAATAAATCCCACTTGATTATGGTGAATAATTCTTTTAATGTACTGTTGGATTTGATTTGCTTTTACTTTGTGGATAATTTTTGCATCCGTGTTCATCAGGATATTGGCCTGTCATTCTCCATTTTAGTGGGGTGTTTGGTTTTGGAATCAAGGTAATGCTGGCCTCATATAATGAGTTTGGAAGTTTTCCTTCCATTTCTATTTTTGGAACAGTTTGAGAACAGGTATTAACTCTTCTTTAAGTGTTTGGGAGAATTTCTCTGGGAAGACATCTGGCCCTGGAGTTGTTTCTTGTGAGATTTTTGATTACTGATTCAATTTCTATGCTGGCTATGGGTCTGTTCAAATGTTCTATTTCTTCCTGTTTCCGTTTTGGTAGTTTATGTTTCTAGGAATTGATCCATTTCTTCCAGATTGCCCAATTTGTTGGCATATTTTTCATAATATTCTCTTACAGTTGTATTTCTGTGGTGTTGGTTGTGATCTCTCCTCTTTCATTCATGGTTTTATTTATTTGGTCCTTTCTCTTTTTGATAATTCTGGCGAGAGGCTTATCAATTTTATTAATTCTTCAAAGAACCAGCTTCTAGTTTCATTGATCTGTTCTACTGGTTTTGTTGCTGCTGCTGTTGTTTGTTGTTGTTTCTATATCATTTATTTTTGCTCTAATCTTTATTATTTCTCTTCTGCTGGCTCTTGGCTTTATTTGCTGTTCCTTTTCTACCTCTTTTAGGTGTAAAGTTAGGTTGTGTATCTGAGAAGTTTCTTGCTTTTTTGAGGTAGACCTGTATTGCTATATATTTTCCTCTCACGACCACTTTTGCTGCATCCCAAAGGTTTTGGATTGTCATGTTTTCATTTTCATTTGCTTTCCTGTATATTTTTTATTTCTTCTTTAATTTCCTGGTTAACCCATTCATTCTTTAGTAGGGTGTTCTTTAACCCCCATGTATTTGCTGCTTTTTCAAATCTTTTCTTGTGGTTGTCTTCAAGTTTCATAGTGTTGTGGTCTGAAAATATGCATGGTATGATCTCAATCTTTTTGTACTTGTTGAGGCCTGATTTGTGACTCAGTATGTGATATTTTCTGGAGAGTGTTCCATGTGCACCCAAAAAAGAAAGTGTATTCTGCTTTAGGATGAAATTGTCTGAATAGATCTATTAAGTCCATCTGGTCCAGTGTGTCATTCAAAGCCATTGTTTCCTTGTTGATTTTCTGCTTATATGATCTGTCCATTGTTGTATGTGGTGTGTTAAAGTCCCCTACTATTACTATATTGTTATCCAGGAGTTTATGTTTGTTATTGATTTATATATTTGGGTGTTGCAAAGTTGGGGCCAAAAATATTTACAATTGTTAGATCTTTTTGTTGAATAGATCCCTTTATTATGATACAATGCCCCCTTTTCATCTCTTGTTACAGTCTTTGTTTTAAAATCTAGTTTTTCTAATATTAGTATGGTTACTCTGGTGTCCTTTTGATGTCCATTAGCATGAAAAATGGTTCTCCATCCCCTCACTTTCAATCTGGAGGTCTTTTTAGGTCTAAAATGAATCTCTTATAGGCAGCAGTATATAGATTCTTTTTTAATCCATTCTATAACCTGTGTCTTTTGATTGGAGCATTTAGTCCATTTCCATTCAGAGCAATTATTGATAGATACGAATTTAGTGCCATTGTATTACCTGTAAAGTCAGTGTTTCCATAGATTATCTTTGTTCCTTTCCAGTCTCTGTTGCTTTTGTTCTTTCTTTCCTATTTAAAGAGTCCCCTTTAATATATCTTGCAGGGCTGGTTTAATGGTCACAAAGTCCTTTATTTTGTTTGGGAAATTCTTTCTTTTCTATTCTGAATGACAGCCTTGCTAGATAAAGTATTCTCGGCTGCATATTTTTCCCATTTGGCACATTGAAAATATGCCACTTCCTTCTGGCCTGCCAAGTTTCTGGGGAGAGATGGGCTGCTAACTTTTGTAGGTTAAGGATTTCTTTTCCCTTGATGTTTTCAGGATTCTTTCCTTATCTCTGTATTTTGCAAATTTTACTATGATATGTCTTGGTGTTGTTGGCCTGCTTTTGTTGATTTCGATGGGTGTTCTCTGTGCCTCCTGGATTTGGATGTCTGTTTCTTTCCCCAGATTGGGAAGTTTTCAGCTATTATTTGCTAAAATAAACCTGCTCCTGGTTCAGAAGAACCAGTAGAGTGCAGGGGGGCCGGATGTTGTGTAAGCGATTCAAGCTTCCACTGTAGATGCTGTGCTGCTTACTAAAATCAGTCCATGTGGATGGGCGATGGTAAAAATGATGTCAGCCAGCTCTCTGATCCCCTAGAGTAGAGTTTGTGCTCTCCACTATTCAGGAAACCCTCACAGAAGAGCAAACAATCTCCCCTCATATGTCCCAGGCATCCCTTAGATTCCTGCCTTAACCCTGTCTGTATCTAAGCTATCTGCCCAGTCAGCAGCACAGTGCTCCTGTGTTTTATCTCAGGCGCACCAGCTAGGTTTCAAAACTCAAATTTAGGACCTGGCATGGCGCAGTACTGATCCTCTGGGAGAGGGTCTTGCTATGCTGTGGCTGGTGCTGGTTTGTCTTAGGAAGGCAGTTGCAGGAATGCACAGAGGCTTGGAGTTTATGGTAAAGCGCAGCAAAAAGCAGCTGTCCAGGTTCGCTGCCTTTAGTAGGTGCCTCTGTTCATATGCTAATGAACAGGGCAACTCAGTGGCACCTGCCACCTCTTTTGTCCCAAGAACCAGTGCCACCTCTCCCAAAAGCACTCCAAGAAGGGGAATAGTCTACCCAAGTGTGACCCAGGGGATCCTCAGACCATGCTGACTGCTCCTGGGCCTCTGTCCTCCTTTTCCACAGCGCTATGCCCACCAGGCTCTATCTCAGCAATGGTGCAGACTTCTAAAACTTGACTTTTAGCTCTGCTGCTTGTAAAAATTTGAGATAATCAGCCCCTCTTGTTTCCCCCGTCAATGGTTTTGGGGGATTGTCTTTTGTGTGCAGTACCCTCTGTGCTCACTCACTGTATCCTCTTCATGGTCAGGGCTCCCTCCTGTCCACAGCACCTGAGATTCTTTACTCTCCCAAGTCACGTCTCTGCACCTCCTACCTTACACAGTGTGGCCTCTTTTCTCCCTCTGGTTATGCAGTTTGGCTCTCAGTCCTCAGATTTCTTGGATGGTAAGAATGACGTACTTCTGTAGCTGTGTTTGAGGGACGAGGCAAGCATAGGGCCCCCTATTACTCTACCATCTTAACTCCTCCCCCTTTTGAGGGGTGTTTAGTTCTGATTGTTTGTCTTCCAGATCACTGATCCATTCTTCTGCATCCTCTAATCTACTCTTGGTTCCTTCTAGTGCACTCTTCATTTTCTTCAACTGTGATTGGCTTTTTAATGTTTTCTTTTTGCGGTTGTGAATACATCCACTCTTCTCTCCAGTCCAGTGAGCATCTTCGTGACCATTACTTTCAACACTCTGTCAGGTAGATTGGTTATCTCCTTTTTATTTCATTTTCCCCCCTGGGGTTTTGTCTTGCTCTTCCATGTGGAGCATATTCTTCTCATTTTGCTTGACTTTGTGTTTCTCAGAATTAGAATAGCTACTTCTCCTAAATATGAAGGACTAATCTTGTGTGTAGTTGTCCCCTTGTGCAGGCTGTATGCCTGGCAACTTTGGCTGTTTGCCTAGAATTGTGGTGGCATGGGCTGGGCTCCTGGGGTACTCCATGATGCAGTTGCCCTTGGGATGTTGAAGTGGGCATGGGGTGGGTTGGTCCCATGAATCTCCATCCAGAGTGCCCTGACAGTACAGCTAAAGCTGATGTTGGCACAAGCCATGGCAGACCTGGGACTCTAGAAGTCAAGCTGGCAGGACAGCTCTAGCTAAAGTAGTGCACACTAGGATGTCCTGGGGTGCTTCACTTAGGTGGTGTCCTGATGGAGAGCTTGGAGCCATTGTGTGCAATGGGCTAGAGGCATATTTGTGGGGTGGCAGAAGCCAAAATGAGGAGCATGGAGGTCTTGGGACTCTGCACTGGGAGTGTCCTAGCAAGCTGTCTGTCTGGAGGCTAAGTGGTGTGGGTCTGGAGTGTTCAGACTGGGTCACCTTTTTGAGACGAGTGTTGTAGAGAGCATTGATCACCGAGTGTTGTGATGTGCACCACACTGGGCTGCCTTGGGCTGATGGGTGCCAAGTAGTCAGGGGCTGACAGTAGGCTGATTACAGTGCCTGGACTCTGCTCCCATGTGATATCAAGGTGAAGGGTGAATGTAGACTGTAGCAATCACAAGTCCCTCCAACCCTGAGAGTTCCAACAGGTCCCCTCCATTTGGTAGAGCTGTAGTGCTGGAATTTTTATACTCTAGTAGCCCTTTTAAATCGTTTTTTTTTTTTTTTTTTTCTGTGCCCTCAGACACATCTGTCCTTTTAGTACTATTCCACCTCATGGCAGGTGTCCGGGTTGGAGTTTCCCTTTGTTATGGTCTTGTCCCTCTTACCATTCTCTATGTGGTCTATCTTGTTGTGCAGCTGTTCAGTTAGCTGTCTTCAGGAGAAACTGCTCAATAAGTAGGTGTAGATTTGGTTATGTCCCTGGAGGGGAGCTCAGGGTCTTTTACTCTGCCATCTTAGACCCTGTCCCCCTAACCTGCTGAATTTTTAGTATTAGCTAAAGTCAGCTGACAGTTGAGTTTTCTTCATCCACTAGTCAAACTAGTGCTAGATCCAATCACCAAGGATGCAAGTCTGGTTGTCTTTAGTCCCTTGGTCCTTCATTATTCAAACTGTGTAATCTATGAATAAGCAGCAGAGCCATGACTCGGGAAATTGTTGCATATAGAGTCTCTTATGGAATCAATCTGCATGTAAGAGGTCTGGTGAAGTGCTGAGGAATACATGAAATGAAGCAGAAATGCAGACTCAGATGGTATCCAGAGTCCCTTTCATTCCCAAACTCATCTTCATCATACTGGCCCAGTTCCTGCCAACCCTCCCCTCCACAAAACACATCTCGAGAGGGACTTTTGTAGAACAGTTCGTACCCCACCTCCTTGGACCCTTGCATATAATTGCCATCACTGTAATTACACTATACTACATCTTGTCCCAGAGCTTTTTCTATTTCCCTCTCATTTTCAGGACCATGTCTTCATCTCTATATCGTCTGGCACATCATTAACTTGGCACACAGCAGGCCTGTGATAGTGTGAAGCACCCCTAACTTCAGTAGAAGAGAGCCAGGAAGAGTTGGGTAGGTCATCTGAGCTAATGCACCAGTCGGGCTGAGCCACGCCCAAACTCCTGAACCAGGGAGGCACAAATACGATTTAGTCACTTCTATGTACATTCCCTTTTTATTCTCTACAAAACCCACTTCCCCATTTTGGTTATCTCCATTCTTGTTTCACGTTCTGAGAACTAGTTTGTTTTTATCTAAGCTCATTAGAACAGAACTTTGATCTAGGTTATACTCCAAAGACACAAAAATATAAATTTATCTGAATACATAATAATATGAATTCCACAATGGACAACCGAAGACCTGGTCACACTGGACCAGCTACAGTGACACTCTAGCTGTATGTAGCCCATGACATTGCTCTAGCACTGTAGCATTTTTGAAACTGTTTTCCACTTGTGAGACAGAGGGCAGAAAGGAAAATCAAAGCCCAGAAATTGTTTCCTTTATTAATAGCTCCAAGAATCATTTTTCTTGAGTTGCAAAGAAGACTTCTAAAACAAAATTCGGTTATCACTAAGATCTTAGTGGCAGAGAGGCTGCCACCAGGTCACCAAGGCCCATCTGGCCAGCCAGGCCACTTGAAGCACTGATGTTTTCTCCAGAAAGCTGTTCCTGAACCAGCTGGGTTGTGTCCCACTCATGTTGGCTTGCACCAACACAAAGAAAACCTCAAGAATATTGGCTTTGGCATGCTTCAAAAAAACCACAGATCATCCAGGAAGCACACCTTTTCAACAGAGGAGAAAACAGCTCATGTTATGACAAGGAATCCTACCACTACACCTTGACTGAAGGAGAAAATATTTCACAACACTAGTCAAAGAATACTGAAACAAAGCTGGTATGAAGCTTTGAATAAGTTCCAAGTTTTTATATTTTCACATTTTTTTATTAGAGTCCACAGTCTGCTAAATAAAAGCAGTAACAAGATATTTCACAAACTACTGTACAATTTAAATCATATGAATTTAACTCCATAAAAAATTAATTAGGTGCATATTCATAGTGGCTAACTCAAAAATGCTGTTTCATCTATGGTGTAAAATACTTGATAAGAGATTTAGTTCCAGCACTAAAAATAAACCCATCAGTATATATATATTTTTTACACGTTTTACAACACAAAGTTTGTGCTCTTAATCAAAAAGATCCACAGACTAATTCAGCATGTAAAAAATAATTTTACAAAACATCCAAGTCAACCTTTCAAATCCACTTTTATTTTCTTTTTTCCTCCTCACGTACAGAACTCCTCACACATTTCTTGCAGCTGTTCTAGTCACTTAATGTTGTTCAGGTACCATTTATCCATAAAACTTTGCTGGCATCAAAATAGGACAGTTAACCAGTGTTAAATCTAGAAAATATTTACATAGCACAGCATATTAAGCTTTAGACACTTGGCAATTAAACCACATAAAAATAAGACAAGCCCCCCGTACTACAGGTTCAGAATCGGTGTTCGTGGTCCCTATCTGGCGACTGTACACTGGTTCAAAAGGCAGCAGAGGCAACAGGCAGTTACTTCAGAGGACACTGAACACTGTGATCTGGAAGCACGTTATGATGTTACCCCAGTGTCATGTACCACCCCACCTTTCTTCAAGGTGGTCTCGTTATTCTAGAATGGCAGGTCCAGCTGATACAAAATGAAGACAGACAACACAACATTTACTCTGCGGAGATATCCTAATTCCTACTATGCACGTGCTGTGATTTTGAACACAACTCGTCCTAAAAACTTGTCACGATCATCCTGGTGTTTTAGGTTGGGTGATCCATCAATCTTGCATTCGACTGTTACTTCTTTTACGGTACTGCTGCTAGCATTAAAGGAGACCTGGACAGCAACTAATGGCTGCCGATAACTGACCTGGCAAATAAAGGAAAACACATTAATTCAAATTCTGTAGTAACTTCATGTACATTTTCTGCCTTTTCTCAGGAGTTGGTTTATTCTATAAATTTATTTTCTTTTAAAGTGGATATTCATGGGGCGCCTAGGTGGCTCAGTTGGTTAAGCATCTGACTTTGGCTCAGGTCATTATCTCACAGTTCGTGGGTTCGAGCCCCGCATTGGGCTCTGTGCTGACAGCTCAGAGCCTGCTTTCCAATTCTGTGTCTCCCTCTCTCTCTGACCCTCCCCTGCTCACGCTTTCTCTCAAAAAAAAAAAAAAAAAAATTAAAGTGGATATTCATTTATTTTCACTTTAATTTTTATGGATAAAAGTGTTCATAAGGGCTGAGTATTCCTGCAAGCACTGCTTTAAATGTATCCCACAGGTTGTAATTAGGTAGTGTCAATTACCTTGGTTTGAGTTTCCCCCTTTACCCAAGGACTACTATCCCTTACTATCGATGCCGTATAATTTGATGCAAATATATTCCTAACTAACTACATTACCATCACTGTGGTTTCTGGATACATTTCTTCACTAAAAGGAACTAGGGGGCTCATTTCAGAACTGGGGCAGAGAAAGTACAAGATGAATCTGGAATGTCTTATGGTGCCAGAAAGAATCATGAACTCATGCCTAAAGGACAGAGGAGCCAGCCTGAAGGTCCCTCAATGGCCAAATCTGGGACAATAACAGATAATGACTCCATGAGAATATATGGATGTAAAGAAATAGATGGTGGAGAAGGCAAAGCTCTTAGAGCAGAATGCCACCTAGTAAATGGAAAAAGTAAAAGATGGAATTAGAAAACATCTGGAACAACCCAGGCAAGAACTGATACATGCTTAAAGCTAGGGGAGAAACAGAACTGTGTAGACTCTAATACTTGCTGATCCCAAAAGAAAAAAAACTGCACAGCAGAAAACCCTGCCTGATACCACCTTAACCAAGTTAGTGTCCAATGTCACCATCACCACTAATGTGACTAATCAATACCACATCCCTACCGATACAACATTTCTTCTGAGGAGTTCTTGCAAAAAATGTATATTCTACATGTAATCATGAAAAACATCAGACAAACTCAAGTGGAGGAATATAAACAAAAGAGGCCCCAAAAGGCCTATGTACATTTTTGAAGAGTACAAGGGCATGAAACAGACTGAGGAACTGTTCCAGGTAACTAAAGATGTGACAGTGTGACATCCACCAGGAAAACATTTACAATAAAGGACACTACTAGAACAACCAGCAAAATATGGACAAGGTCTGTAGACTGAGGACAGGACTCTAGCAATGCTCATTTCCTTTACTAACTCTATTATGGTTATATACGATGTCCATTTTTTTTAAAAAGGAAAATAAAACTTCAGGGCAAGAGTCACATGTTTCTATAACCTAGTCCCAAATGGTTTAGGAAAAAAATGAGACATAAATGGCTACTGATAAGACAAATGAGGTAAAATATTAACATTTGGGAAATCTGGGTAAAAGGTCTACAGAAATTCTTTGTACTATCCTATCCATTATGTTTATTTTTTCACTTGTATACATTCCCTAAGCAAATACTTAAAATTTCAAAATATCATTTTCTCTTATTCAAAACATAAGACTTATGTTTTGAACTGTAGACTGGGGGTGGGGGGGGACTCTACTTGGCATAACCATTTAAAGACCAAAATAGAAGATACACAAGTTACACAGAGCATGAATCTGCCAACAAGCAACATTTTAATACAGATGTGCCAATTTCTCAAGAGTCACAACCACTTACAAACTTCTAAGTACTTACATGAAGTTTTTTCCCATAATATGGAAAATATTTTAAATCTATAGCTCCATTGGGAGGGTAAGTTGATACAGCTGCTGTGTTTTCAGTCTAAAGTAGAAAACAAAAGAAACCCCTTTTTAGGTCACAAAAAAACCAAAATGTATATTAAGGCAGTATCAGTTATAAACAGTATGATGTTACAATGCTGTCCCAACTGCATTAATTACAAGTGTATTTTTGAGAACAGATGTGCTAATCTTGATTTAAATCCTTGGACATAAACTATCCTGACATTTCTTGCTATACCCCATGAGAGTCCCTTCTAATTTCTAGCCCAATATCTACTCATACACTGTCTGAAAGTCTTATCTGCCTTCTAACTAAAAAATGCAAGTTCTCGAGCCACTGACAGCAGGAATGCACCAGTCTGTATGGGACCAATGTATTCCTGAAATGACTTAAAATACTGTGCTTCCAGACTGTAGCTGGCCTGGGAGGCAACAGGTCCGAGAGATTTCCTGTGATTAGTAATGGTAACCAGAAGGGGAAACTGATGCAAGTGACAAAAGCTATTAGGAAACATTTAAGGTACTCCAAGCAGAAGTCTTCTCAACCAATTTAAATACCTTTGAATTTATGAGCATGTGTAAATCAAAGTACTGAAATTTACTGGAATTATATTCCATGTATTTAATCAATGTGACAAATACACAAATTAATCCTCCATAATCCAACTCATTCATGATAGCTCTATTGTCTTTTCTTCTTGATGAACAATGAGAATTCTCAAGTAACACATTCCGAAATGGACCAATTTTAAGGACTTTAACACACAATGAATAGATGACAATGACTAAAATCATTGGAAGCTTACTAAGCACTATTAAAATATATTAGTAAATGCTTGAATTCTAGATTTAAATGCACTAATTTCTATTTTGGAAAGCACACAGGAAACAATATAGCAAAACTAAGACTCTCCTCTAAGGAGAAGTCCTACTCTGCTTCTCTACCTATTATGAGTAGCACATCTGACAAACAAGTGACAAACCAAAACAACACAAAGCACAGAGTGATGCTACCCCACAAAATGGGCAAGTTCTGATGATCCAGGTCAAAGATATATAGAAAGAACAGGAGATGACAAGGCTAAGAGAAATGGTAAAAACCCTGTTCAACCAACACCCTAGTCACTGTGATGAGTGCCTTTCTGTATTGAATGCTTTTGTTTAACCTATTTTCTCTTAATACATGAGCCCAATTCACAGAAACAGAGATGTTCCCCAACATGTAAAGGAGGTTTTCTTTGGGTTACAGTTTCTAGCCAGACACAGCACTTAACTTCCACTAACCCCATTTAGGCCCAACACTGTTATGTGGGCAGGACCAATTACAAAGAGGGGAACTAAGGTTCAGTTAAGATGACATACTGAAGGTCACCCACGTGTGACTCTTAATGGTTCTCTTGGTTTGTGCCAAAAACATAACATTGGCAGGCTTTTACTTAAACTTGTACTTTATACCTTCTGTAAAAACAAACATTTAGAAATTATAAAATACTGAAATGCTTATCTGAATAATGAGATACTTTAGGGTGAAGCCTACATGTCCGTTTTCTAAGCATATGAATGACGACATCATATTGGAAACTAGGAGCAGCTAAGTCCGAGAGGCTATCAATAGTCACCACCCTTAAAAGACTTAAGAACACAAATTGGAAATGGGTAGGAATTAGAAAAGTCACTCTTCTGCATTTTTCTATATTAAATGAATAAGATTCATTTAATATAGAAAAATAAGATGTTAAAAAATGATATGAATATTCATCTTTTGCAGGAACCATCTTTTAAACCCTTAAGAGCATACTGTTCTCAATATTTCAGTATTTTCAGGACTCTTGTATCTTGTCTTGTACTCTTTTAAGTTTGATCTGTTTTGCTTTTATACAAGACAAATGTATTACATAAAAATGTCAACTAAAGAATTTAAAGAACACTTGATACAGACAAATGTAATGGAAAACAGCAACTATGATGAGCTGCAATAAATGTGGCCATCTGCTCCACAGAACCACGCCTCTAAAATGTATGCATGCCACCTCTTACTCCTTTGTGACTAGCTTTTACAAACTTTTTAAAAACAAATAATTCCACAACTAAATTAACAAAACCCCCATCTAGTTTACACCTAACTTTACATATAACCTTTCAAAGCAAAAGGGAGAGCAAACTGAAATCTGAGTCATTAGACCAGGATTTTTCATTAACATTTTCCACCGACTATTCTAGAAGGATACACAATAGATAAAAGTCCATTTAAACCCTCAGCGAACAGTTACATGGAGTTGTTTATACCACCCGAAGGTTTACAAAATTGAAATCTTAGGAAAGAAGTTTAATAAAGCCTTTGGCCTGCTGGCCAAAATGTGCTTTCCTTTCTTAGTAGTGTTGGCTCCATAGAGCCGCTGATCCGTGTGGTCTGCTCACGTGCAAATGCAAAAGCTCCCGAATCCACATACCCACTCCTACGTAGTCACGAAAGCAGCACATCTAAGCTGGCTGGAGCCTAGCCTCAGAAACTTCCTACGGGGAAGGCTTGCAAGCAAGGACGTAATAGTTCCTTTTTCTAAATGTGTCTCCTAGCCATAATGTTTCCTTTTCCTCTTAAGAGATACGAGCATATGCTTACTAGATTTTCAGAAGGATTTATCAAGAAAAGCTCCGCTTAGAATGTAGCATCTGGTTCTAAGCAGCATACTGGCTGAGCTATGGTCTAAGGAGGTAAAGGGAACTGCCAATGGTTTACACACTTATACTTCATCCAGAGGAGAAACCACAAACTTCCTGGCTTTTTATTCTACTCTATTCTACTCAAAAGAAGTAAGGATACTCTAAAGCAGAAATTCTCAAAGCGTGAGCCCCAGACCATAGGAATCACCATCCCCTGGAAACGAGTTAGAAATTCAAAGTTTGGGCCTTACCCCAGAACTAGTGAGTCAGAAACAAACTTTGGGAATGGGACCCAACAAGCCCTCCAAGTGATTCTGATGCACGAATAAATTTGAGAACCACTGAGCAAGAGATTTCTGCCCATATAAGAAATCCACATTCCCGGCAAAAAGGAATATAATTTTCTTCACAAACAACTTGAGAAGTGGTTTCAATGTAACATTTCAAGTAAAATACCTTTGACACAGATTGAGTTGGAATGCTAGTATTTTGCACAACAGTAAAATTAAATGTAGAACTTAACATTTTCTCCTCAGAACTCTTACCCATCATTTTATATATTTGTCTTAGTTGCACTTGCAGCATGGAGAGAAAACAAAAGAAGTTATGAGATGAAAACTTCACAGCACTCTGGAAAAAAATAAAGTAGGGACAGGAGAGGAAAATACTGCCTCCACCTTAAGGAAAATGTACGTTTCATGAATCTCAGATGCCACTAATGTACACCCATTTATGTACTATTACAAAAAAAAATCTTATGATACAATACTGAGACCCTATCAACTATAAGGCCAACCCCCATTTCAGTGTTAAGCTAGAAAAAAGTGAATCTCAGAATCAGTGAAATATGATATGTGCAAAGGCAATGTCTGTGAAATCAACACATATGGAAAACATGTCTTTAGGAATTATCATTTGCAAGTAGAGAAGGGCTCTACACCCAAAGTTTGGTGGAATTTTATTCCTCTACGATTGGCACTACAGAGGACTTTCAAAAAGTGACAAGAAAAACAATGACTAAGACTCACAGACTTTTAAAATATTAAGATATACTAAAGCTTTTTGAATACGAACCTTTGAAATACATTCTATCCTTGGGTTTCCTTGAGGCTTTAATCCAATTATCTAAGGAAAAGAAAAATTGATTAATTGAAACATCACAAATGTATGTGAAAGAGGCTCCTGTGTTGTTGCTGGGGACTCAGAGCTGGAAGGGTTGAGATGCATATCAACTCTATGTATTAAAACTCTATTATATCTGCATTTTAATTTTATTTTAAGAGGATTAGAATTGACTTTGTTCCCAATCTGCTGTCTTATTACTGTACTGGCGAAATGTAGAAAATAGTTACTGAAGAACTGACTAAAACACAGTATTTGCACTTTGCTACCTTTAAAATGAGAAGCAAACAGAAATCTTTAATGCAGAAGCATAATAGAACTTTTTCACAAAAATATATTAGTCAAACCTTCAACATTTGTTTCCATAAAGCCTCCATGTAAACCCTTAACCATATTTCACATCTATCTATTCCACAAAAATGCATACACTGGGGAGAATCCCATTGTAAGACACAGTACCATTCAGTTCTATGTAATAAAGCTACTTTCGTGTAAGTAGCTGATATAACTAACTCTGAATGGCAATAGATACATCCATCTATTTTGTGGGAGGACCTTTTATGTTTTGAATTCATTTTCATTTTACATGCAAATGCCTGTAAAATATAAATGTTCCTCCCAAGAGATAAGTACTATAGAACCTAAATAATATCAACAGCAGTAACTATCCTTGCCTATGTGCGGACTTTGGAACACACTCTACTGGGATTAAATCCCCTGCTACACTCAGCGTGCACAGCTCATGAATATGTAAAAGTTAGGTGTAAACTAGATATACTTGAACTTGATGTTGTCATTTTGTCATGCCCTGTAAAGCCATTCCCATCAGCCAGGTATAATCTCAGACACTCATTCAAAGAGAACATGCTGAAAGAGAAAATAATCTTGGAAGGTTGGTCCTGGAGGAGAAGGAACTAGAACTTCTCTTGGCTTCTATTGGGAGTAGATTTTCCAGGAATCTAGACATTATAAAGATATTCACTCCTGGAAGGCTGGGATTATAAAAGGCATTCCTGTTAAGGTAAATACACTTACTTCATCTTATAAGCCAGACTGTCAAGTTTCCCATTACTCTTGGCTTATTTGGTTAACCTTCATTTAATGAAGTCTTGCTGAAACATCCCACTAGAGTTATTTCTTGAGTACCTACTTACTATGTTGTCAGGCAATGTTTCAGAATCATCTCTAGAGTGTGATGGGATAATTAGGAACTTGTCATTGTCCACGTGGGGAAAGGAGGAGACACTGGAGGGGTGTCAGTCTGGGTGCTTCAGGGTCTAGCTGGCTCTTCCTACAGGGAAACTCCTTCTTATTTAGCAGGGCCGAGATACTGCCAACACATGGTAGCAATTTGCTTATCAAGGGGAACTTTAGTGATCTGTAAACTCATGATCCTGAGAGGTCTACGCCTGTTTTTAAGAAACTGCCTCTTCTTGGAGTAAATGATCAGGAATAACCTCATTCTTCAAGGCAGACCTTGCAGGCCTCAATAGGATAACTGTCCGAACACAGTTCTGTAGCACAGTATTTATAGAGTAGCAGACACAGGGGTTAGAGACCACTTATTACATAAGAGCATCTTCCTTTGCACAATGACCCCCAAGTCATCCTTACACATAGAGAAGCTCATGAGCTTCTTAATTTGCTAATAGCTATATAATTCAGGAACGGCTTCTGGACATCAAAGCAAAATGCTACTACTTTGGTTACAATTGGAACACCCCTCCAAGCTCATTATTTTGTCTGTATCTCTGTTTAATTATATGTACATATACTATAAAACTATGCTTTGCTACTATTCAGACTAAAACCTAATACTCAATGGAATTTTAAATTACAACAGGATTCAAAGATGAGCACTGCACAATATTAATAAAACCATGTTTTGTGTATGACAACCAGAATACCTACCCCTTGAAGCATTAATCTATGCCAAAATGCACATAACTAAAAAGGGAAAAGCTGAAGTTGTTTTATTTCCCTAATCCATGATTAATTTAATGAACCCGTCTTGGTTTTCCAAAGGTCAATTAATATCACTGCTAACCTTTATGCAAGTTACCCCTAAATGAGAAAAAAATAGTTGCAAGCAGTTTCTTAATAGGTCATATTAGAAAAAAAGCAGCAGAAGCAAAGTATGTACATACTCTGTTCATTTTCACAAGAATACAAGGATTTCCTTTGGAGTAGCCAAATTCTGGATCATCCACACCACTGCAAGCTTCAAGTAAGGCAACAGGAAACTGACATGCCCTATAAATTGGACCCGTCTGTACAAAAAGTTTTCCATCAGAACAGGCTGTAAGATTCTTCTGTTCCTCTAAATCATATGCTAAAAAGAAAACATATATGCGTGTATAGATCAGCTAGAAATAGATCTTAAATACAACCAGGAACACATCATCCTGTGAAAAACACTCTTCAAAAACAAAAAGCATTCTGATTACCAAATTAGTCTAGGTAAAGAATATTTGTTCAACTTTTAACAGGTTTACTAAGCTGTGACAGTTCAGTTGTTTACTGCATTCAACAATACACAAACTGGATTACAGATCATTGTCTTCTGTTACCATTAGGTGGCGCCAGCCATGACTATAGCATTATCTGAATGCTTCCTATGCTCATGGCCCAAAAAGATAGTGGTGACAACATATAAACTTGTCCCATCACTGTTGTACACCTGAAACTAATATAACATTATGTGTCAACTATACTCCAAAAAAAAAAAAAAAAAAAAAAAGATACAGAGGTGAGAACATAGAAAGGCATTGCCACTTCCCCCCTATGGAGTTTACAATGTAACAGGGAAAACACATTAAGTATAACAATTTTAACTGAAGGACCTACAGACACAGAGTGCTATGGCACTCTCTGCATACTGAAGTTCTCCTGGGTGGGGACTACAACAAAGCTGAGCATCAAGGGTACCTGTGAGTTAATGTTAACTTAAAGGTAACATCTTAAATAAATTCAAGTGGTAAAGGAGTAAAATGGTTTCAATCTGGAGATGAGAGGGAGAGACAGACACAATGGTTTTTTTTTTGCTTTTGCTCCTGGCACAGTGTTAGGCCAAAGTGGCCCAACAGTGAGCAAGGCTGATGTGGTCCCTGCCCTTGATGAGTGTATTTACTCAAAGATACTAATAAATAGTTAAGATCTGCTTGGTGTGTGGGTACAACTGGTCCCAGAAAAAGGCCACCTAAAATGAATTCAACCAAACAGGAACAAAAATCGCAAAGTAAATCTATTTACAAAAGTACATCTTTGGGGGAGGGGTTGTCAAAAATCTTTAGTTTCATCTTATACTTACCAAACGATATTCATCACTTCCTTTTTGCCTTTGGTGGCACAATCATAAAGATCATTTTGCAAGAGATATTCGAGGACTTCACCACTTTCCCCCAAGGGCTTCTACTGCATACACTTTTTGGTATATGTCAGTTCATTCAGTGACCATTTTTGTATTATGCCATGTCCTACTTCCATACAGAATCACAATGCAAGGAGTTCTATGATGGTCAAAATATGAAGAACCCCCTCCCCCCAAGTCCAAGGCATGATGGGGAAACAGAAAATCCCAGACAGAGTAACCAAAGAGCCCTACATACCTGAGGAAAGTCTAAAATAAGAAAAAGATGAGGTGCCTGGGTGGCTCAGTCAATTAAGCATCCGACTTCAGCCAGGTCATGATCTCACGGGTTGTGAGCCCTGTGCCAGGCTCTGTGCTGACAGCTTAGAACCTGGAGCCTGCTTCAGCTTCTGTGTCTCCCTCTCTCTGCCTCTTCCTGACTCATGTGCTGTCTCTCTCTCTCAAAAAATGAGTAAACATTAAAAAAAATTTTAAGAAAAAGAAAGGTCAACGTGTGTGTAAAGACCTAAAAGTAAAGAAGTAATTTAAACAAAATGAAACTTTAGTTGTAAACAGTATCTATTGGAAAAAGAGAAAGCAATGTACCTTTTAACCAAAGATGGTATATTTTAACATGAGAAAGGCTTTCTTAAAACTCAGCAATGACAAGTTAAAAGTCAAAAGGGGAGAGGGGGTTAAAGGATAAAGAGTTTAAAGTAAATCCCCCAGGAATTGTGATACAGTAAAAATAGAAAATGAGAGAAAAACAAGAGATCCAAGAGCCAACTACTAAAATAGTTCTAGAAAGAACTACTGAATTGAGGAAATTAATTAATAGAAGATAATTTCTGTGAACTGGAGAACTTAAAGCCTTCATCCTAAAAGATCTCCATAAGTTCCCAGTAAAGTGTTATTTTATTTTAAAGTTTAGTTATTTATTTTAAGAGAGAAAGGGAGACAGAATCCCAAGCAGGCTCTGCGCTGTTAGTGCAGAGCCTGATGTGGGGCTCGAACCCACGTGAGATCATGAAATCCAGAATCAGACATTTAACCAACTGAGCCACCCCAGGGCCCCCCAGTAAAGTGATATTTTAAAGACTGAAATACATATAAGAATAAAATTAAAACCCAGCCTTGCAGAGGAGCAAAAGGCAATACAAAGTAACTAAAATTCTACATGCAGCTAAACTATCACCTATAAATGCAGAATTAGGTCATTTTCAGAAATGAAAGCACTCAAAATTTACATTTCATGTATCTTTTCTTATTAAGTTACTTGAGAATAAATATTCTCCACCAAAACTAGGGAGTAAAGAAAAAAGAAGGTAGGAGCCAAGAAACAGTGGATCCAACTAAAGTGACTGAAAAAAAAATCCCAAAATGACAGCTGGATAGTAAAGTTCTAAACGGTTACTAACTAGTACAGACTATGGCAGGAAGGGAAGGGAAAGGTTCTAAAGAGTTTTCTGGGGGGCGGGGAAGGACTCGAGGATACTTCAAATAACAGTGTGCAAATAAGGGAGTCAGAAGAGTGTCTACAGATGACAGAATAAGACAAAGATTAAGTATAAAAAGGCAACCAATAGCAAAACTAAAAACAGTGATTACTAAACTGGGTGTTGTGTGTGTGCAGGTCTGAGGCCTGTGAGGTAAATATTCATCCATCATGGCAGGAAATAAAGACAATATATAAAAGTGATAAATCAAGAACCAGAAGGAAAGTATAATAGAGATACAGGAAAAAATACCATAAGAGAAATTTCAAAAGCATGAAGTTCTTTCCCGTTGAACATGTATCCAGAATCAAACTACTCCCAGCCTCCACTGCTTCTTCTCTTGTCAAGCCACCATTCTACTCATCTGGTTAGTATAACAGTCTCCTACCCTAGCTTCCCTGTACCCCTCGACCCAAGAGTCTCAAGAAAAGCAGCTTGAGTGGTCCTTTAAAAGTTTGACTGAGATGATGTTATTCCCTGCTTAAAAACCTCCAACTTGGGTCAGTGTAAAAACCAAAGAACTTGGCGATGGCTTCTAAGGACCCACACAACCTGTCCTTTACTTCCCTGACCTCCTAAAACTTGCCCTGGTTTACCTCATCCAGCCCCCTAGCTTTCTTGATAAACCCTGAATGCGCTGGACATTGTAAATAAGCTTCAGGTCAATTCCCTCACCTTCAGATCCTTTGTTAAGGGCCCCTTTCTATGAGGCCTTCCTGGACCACCCTGTTCAAAACTGCAACCCATCTCTGCCTCACATTCGTCCCCAGCACTCATCATCTTCCTATGCACCACTGGACTACAAGCTCAATGAACACACATTTCCTCCTGTGTTCACTGATGAAACTTAGAAGAGTGCTTGACAGAAAGACGGCCTTCAAACTATTTCATTTTTAAACCTTGGGTTATACTCTTGCAAAAACATCCTTAAAAAAAACTATCAAGGGAAAGAGATTTAGAAAGACCGTCAAGTGGATGATGTAGGATTGAGGTTTTTGATTCAAGAGGAAGTTGAGGAATTCTGCATGCTGACAAAAAGCATCCAATAAGCTAAATATACAGTAGAAGGAGAGCAAATAATGCTTCCAAGACCATGGGAGAGGAGGAGATCCAAAGCAGGACTGGTAGGTGGCCTACGCAAGGAAGGGCCTCAGAGCAGTAGAAATATCACAGACAAAATGGCTGTTAACTGTAGTTCGGCTTTACTGGTAATGGGAAAACTGCAGGAGTTCCCATCTGAGTCCTTCCATGAAGCAGCAAAGCAGGTTATATGAAGTGAGTTCTATAAAGAGGGAAAAGTAACAGGTTAGAGGTTTGAGTAGAGATTGGAAATAATCTTGTCAGAATTACCCAGAGAAATTCAGCAGGAATGCCAGGAAATAGAGCAGGTCTATTTGAGGGAGGTGGTCAAGTATTCACAGTGCTAAATAGTCCAAGGGAAAGTCTTCAGCAGCCTGCTCAGGGGGCAGCCTCAAAGGAAGAAGGGCTTCATTCAGGAATTACATGGTTTCATCTGGGAGAATTATGTGGCTTCATCCATGTGCATTTTATGACAAATAGACTGACAGGCAAAGGATTTTAGGGTACTGGCAAGACTAAAAGTGAAATGAAAAACCATGGAATTAAGCTTGGTAAAAAGGGAAGTTAGGGAGAAGAGGCTGGGACAAAATAAAAGGGTCGGTGAAGTGGAAGTCCCAGTGAGGTAGAATAGTGAGGGAAAGTTAAACAACCAAACTAGACAGTTGGTGTCAGGAAAGCCTCAGTGATTTTGGCAGTGGGGTCCTATGTGTTCTAAGGAATGAATATAGATCTGTGTGCCTGAGGAAGAGGTGAGGTGATCACGAACCAACAGGCCAAAGCATGTGGTGATTATTGATGAGAGTGGTTAACAGCACAGAGGTAGGCTCAACAAAACAGGAGGAAAACTGGGCTAGGACAACTATTAGAAAGCATTACAGACTGGCAACTCCAAAACCCACAGCAGATATGTATTTGGGTGGGTTGTTTTTATTTATTTATTTATTTTTAATAGAGAGAGAACATGAGTGGGAGAGAGAGGCAAAAGAAAGGAGAGAGAATCTTAGTAGGCTCCATACTCAGTGTGGAGCCTGCTGCGGGGCTCAATCCACAACTCTGGGATCATGACCTGACCCAAAATAACAATTTGGATGCTCAACCAACTGAGCCACTCAGGCACCCCTGGTTTTGTTTTTTTAATAACAAACACCATTCCTTGTCTCCTCCACAAGTACTACATTGGATTCTCAAGATCCAAATACTTAGAGCCATTATTTTGTATAATTCAGTTTATTAGTCAAATGTTTTTTAATGCAGATATAAATGTCAAGTCAACCGGCTTATTCATGTACTTATTATAGAAAAGTCAAATCAACTGCCCACTGGGCTTAGACCCTTATGTCTTTCCACAAGTTAGAATATTCTCATGACTCATTATAAAATGTACTTGCAAAGTCCTCTCAGTTGACTGTGTTTAACAAGAAAAAAAAAAAAGGTACAACAGACTAAGAAAGTTTCTAAAAGTAATCTTTATTTCGTACAAGTTTCTCTAATAACTAAAATCTTTTACTTCATCTCAGAAAACATACTTACGTTTTAGAAAGTTCCTAAGGTCTTCAGTGTACCTTTGATAAGACTCTGGATCAGATGCACTGAATGAATATTCCAATGCAGTCACTGGTTTTGGAAAAACCATAAGTCCTATACAGAGATTAAAGAAAAAGGGGGGAGATTAATTGCAGCAAATTCCCCCCCTTTTTGCTTATTCTTATACCTAAGAGGCAGATCTCAGTAAATTATATGGAAAATTATGTTCACCGGTATGCTGAAATTATCAAGAACTTCTCAGTTCTGATTATGAAGGTACAGACATCTAAAATGAAAGAGAACTGGAAATCTTCAAAATAACTTCAGACATTACCAATTAAAAATCTCCCCTAAATCTGATCTACAGTTAAATTATAATTGCTCTGTTCCTGATTTTAAAAGATGCAAATTTTACTTAGACTTCCTATACTCATTTTCCTGTCAAATATTTTTAGGTTTTGTCAATTTGCTATTAGGAGAAAAGTTTTAGCAAATCAAAGTCTAAGCACTTCTGTCATTAAAATTACAACTGTATGGAAACATACATAAAACTTTTTCAGTGGAAGAGGCCTATACAATTTTAACTCTATGGTTAAATATTCTTCCTTCAATAATAAACACTTCTCTGTAATTCATATGTGGTTTTCACATATTGAATTTGGAATATAACCAAAAATTTCATATCAGAAGTCAACAACCAAGTACACAGAACATGTTGCATGAGTTTATGAAAAGAAAATGTAAGCATTTTTATCTGTAAGAAACTTAATCAGGCTTCCAACTTTAATATAAGCTTTCTTTGTTTAAAAAGCATTAGATCTAGATTATTAATTCAGCCTTGCATCCAGGCTTAAAAACAATCCTAAAATTTTCACTAGCCTCTACATTTCCCATATCAAAGTTATTAGAGATGCTATGCCTTGCACTGAATCTGAAAATATACAAGTAACAAGGGTTGTTTTAATTTCCATTAAAACTGCTGCTCACAGACCTCTATTTCTTTTTTGTTGTTGTTGTTCATTTTAATTCCAGTATAGTTAACATACAGTGGTACATTTTATTTTTGTTGTTTTTAAATAGGATTACATTTTAGATCAGATCCAGTTTCTTTTAAACCCTTGCCTGTGTTGGTTTGCAGGGGTCTTGAGTTAAACTAGATGCAATGCTACTCAAATATGATGAAACAATGTTCCTAAATGGCAGAGCAAATCTTATTCTATATTCAATACAAAACACCTCCCAATTAAACTCCCCATTCACTTACATCAGCAAACCAGAGATCACTTGGATTTAGATAATCCCCTATGCTTGATTTTCCATCCACTGCAAAATCTCTATAAGATCTACAAAAACTTTATGACTTCCTATAAAAGTATTTAATAAGGAATAATATATCTTATAGTCCAATATATTAAATAACCATCTGTATATGTCTGAAATTGTTTGCTTTTATTTTTAAGATTTTACTGCAAGAATAAGGTGTAGTATCTTGCAATTAAAAAAGTTGAGAATCAAGACAGCTTGCATATAACTATTAAAAACATCCTAACTTTAAGAAAACCCCAACATAACTAAAGAAATTTTACTTTAAGTATTATACACACACACACACACACACATTTTAAAGTTTATTTATTTTGAAAGAGAGAGTACAAGAAGGGGGCAGAGAGAGAGGGAGAGAGAGAGAATCCCAAGCAGGTTCCACACTGTCAGTGCAGAGTCTGATGTGGAGCTCGGACTCACAAACTGTGAGATCATGACCTGAGCCAAAATCAAGAGCGGGACGCTTAGCGGCACCTGGGTGGCTCAGTTGGTTGTGTATCGGCTTCGGCTCAGGTCATGATCTCGCGGTTTGTGGGTTCGAGCCCCGCGTCAGGCTCTGTGCTGACAGCTAGCTCAGAGCCTGGAGCCTGTCTTCAGATTCTGTGTCTCCTTCTCTCTCTGACCTTCCCCTGCTCATGCTATCTCTTTCTCTCTCTCTCAAATAAAACATTAAAAAAAAAAGGGGGGGGGACACTTAACAACTGAGCCGCTCAGGTGTCCCCAAGGAAATGTTAAAGAAAAACATGAAGATCTGTGTTTTATACAAAAAATTACATTCCTTTACATGACTAACGGTTTTTTTTTTAGAGAGAGAGAGCACGCATGTGAGCAGGGAAGAGGGGCAGAGGGATTGAAAGAATCTTAAGTAGGTTCCGTGCTTAGTGCAGAGCCCATTGGGGCTCAATCTCACCACCCTGGGATCATGACCTAAGCCAAAATCAAGAGCTTGGATGCTCTACCAGGCACCCCTACATGAATGATTTCTAAGGGAATTTTTAATTTTTAAAGTTTATTTATTTTGAGAGAGAGAGAGAGATAATCCCAAGCTGGCCCTGTGCTGTCAGCACAGAGCCCAATGCCGAGGCACTTGATCCATGGGATCATAACCTGAGCCAAAATCAAGATTCAGACACTTAACTGGCTGAGCCACTCAGGCTCCCCTAAGGAATTTTCTAATGATTCAATTTGCAAAAACTTTGTATTAACACCTGAAAGTCTAAAACTGAATTTTTAAGATTTAATTTTTTTAAATGTTCTCTCCAGCATTTTTTTTTTAATGTTTGTTTATTTTTGAAGGAGAGAGAGAGAGAGAGCATGAGCCAGGGAGGGGCAGAGAGAGAGGGAGACACAGAATCCAAAGCAGGCTCCAGGCTCTGAGCTGTCAACACAGAGCCTGATGTGGGGTTTGAACTCACGAACTGTGAGATAATGACCTGAGCCGAAGTTGGACGCTCAACCGACTGAGCCACCCAGGTGCCCCAAGACTTCATTTTTTTAAAGTAATCTCTATGCCCAACGTGAGGCTTGAACTTACAATCCCAAGATGAAGAGTCACATATTCTAGCAACTGAGCCAGGTTGGTGCCCCTAAAACTGAACTTCTGATATTTGTTACTTCTTAGACCTTGCCTAACGATGCTCTTAGAGCCCTCGTAACTTGCTATTTAACAACCTATTTGAAACTCTTAAGTTAAAAAACCAAAGCAGGGGCACCTGGGTGGCTCAGTCGGTTAAGTCTCCGACTTCAGCTCAGGTCATGATCTCACATTTGTGGGTTCAAGCCCCACATGAGGCTCTGTGCTGACAGCTCAGAGCCTGGAACCTGCTTCGGATGCTGTTTCTCCCTCTCTCTCTGCCCCTCCCCCTCTCATGCTCTGTCTCTCTCTCTGTCTCAAAAATAAATAAAACATTAAAAAATAAAAATAAAAGCTTGCATTTGTCTAGAAAAATTAAAAAAAAAAAAAAAACCAAAGCAGGCATGTATGGTAAAGGTGCACTGTTTACACAGTACGCTTAATTCCTCCAAATAAAGTCTTGTCTTACTCAAAATGAAGATCATCACAGAATGCAAAAACTATCGCCTTCCAATTTAAACCACTGGAATATAAGAGTGTGTACATACAATGTGCATGTTTGTTGGGGTGTGATGGGCAGTGTTTATGTTATATATATGTATGTTTTATGTACCAATTTCAAACTAGCATTTATTTTACTGGTTACAAACAATATTATGGAAATGATGTCACTTAAAAATAAAATTAATATGGTCAATGCAAAAAAAAAAACAACAACCCTCAAAATCCCGGTTTTTTAAATACGGCATATAATGCAGAAAGTACAAGTAGGAAGAAAAAATATAAACCTTAATCCCTTTGTAAAGAAAAAATTTTGTTTAATGTATATTCATCCAGTATTATATATAATATGTGTGTGCATATATATTTATTTAAGGTAATGATAAGACTTTACTATAATACACTCGTAAATAATTTTAAGGAACTCAGTTTGAAACTTAAATATATGGAACACATCTTATTGGTTACATTATTCATGCAATTATAAATAGCTTATTTCTGAAAGAGATCAGATCATGTTCATTGGTAATAAAGTTACATAACTTAGCAAGAAAAATAATTATCTCAGAATTAGTCTAGGTAGGTAGAAAACAGGGCTACAAGGAGAGATGAGGGGAAAATGAGTATGGAGTTAGTCTCTGATACTTAGTCACATAAACCAGAAAAGAAAAAAGAGTGATTCCTGATGTTTACACAAATGTTAACAGCAAACAAAGGAAAAGTCATTAGAACAAAATGTTCCAAGAAAAGATGGCTGGGGAAATTGGTGCAGTCTGGCTACTGATATGGCTCATAAGTCCATGCAATGAGCCAAGGATCTAGATCAGGGTTCATCAACCTTGCCACTACTGACATTTTGGGCTGGATAACTCTGTTGCAGGGGTCTGTCCTGTGCACTGTAGGAACAATGTTAGGCCAACATCCCTGACCTCTGCTCATTAGCAGCATCTCTCCAGGTGTAACAATCAAAAATGTCTCCAGACACGACCACAAGGCCCTTGGGGAGCAAATCACTGCTGGATGAGAACCTCTGCTCCAGAGAGAGAAATGTCCTACTACACTCGTCACTTCACTGGCCTGCCTGCCCACCCTGCCTGCTGTCCAAATCCCAGTCCTCCATGAGGAGCCTGCCTTTCTCTATTATCTCTAAAGGTTGTTCACATTTTGGGGAATTATATATACTGGAGTTCTGCACATTGTTATCTTCTTCTATAAAAACTGCCAGCACCTTGAAGGGCCATGCCCAACAAAGAAGGCAAAGCTGGCATTCAAATGATTTTACTTAAAAAGAATAAAATCAGGAGGTAGAAAATATGATTTAAACGAGTGTTTCAGGGGGTGCCTGGGTGGCTTAGTCAGTTAAGCATCCACAACTTGGGCTCTCAGGTCATGATCTCACAGTTTGTGAGTTCAAGCCCCGCGTTGGGCTCTGTGCTGACAGCTCAGAGCCTGGAGCCTGCTTTGAATTCTGCGTCTCCCTCTCTTTCTACTCCTCCCCCACTCGTTCTCTTTCTCTCTCTCTCTCTCTCTCTCTCTCAAAAATAAACATTATAAAAACCTTTTTAATAAAAAATAATAATAAGTGTTTCAGTTGAGATTTTCTTCTGTAGTAGAGTATCCTGGAGAATACTTTTTCCTTAAGACAACAGAGAAGAATTAAACACAGTAAGAGTATACTCATTTTATTCTCTACTGATGTATCATTATTTAATGTTTCTTACCACTTCCATATTAAGCAATTAAAACTATGAAGCTTTATAAGACCGACGCTCTAACCTAAACTAGAGCTAAAATATATACTTTAAAATATATACTTTATGAGTAAATTACTCAAGGCAAAGTGAAAACACTATACAATATTCACAAAAGCCATCCACTGACTATATTGGTCAAATTTGGCTTCACTATAATTCTCAATACTCATTTCTGCTTATATCCTGGCAAAGGACTCAAGATTTATCAGCCCAGGTCTTTATATCACAATGTAAATAGAACAGGTCTTCCAATCAGTATGTAAATATTAAAGGTCTTTTTATCAGTATGTAAATATTAAACAAAAATCAAAAATTTCAGTTTACCTAACCCTAAGGTTTAACTTTTTACCTATGTAAAAAACTTTACAGTGAAGATAAAGTATAACCAAATTTTGTTAAAAGCCACAATAACTGCAACAGAATTACCTGGACTAGGAATCTGGTCACGGTATTTTGGAACCTCATCATTCAGAGTCTGAAGCATAGCCCACATTGTGAAGGAGAAGAGTGCAGCCAGGAACCCATAAAAGACTAGGTAGAAGAGCAAGATCAAACCTGCAAAAGAAAATAAAACTTAGGAAATTTGGATACATACACATACAGTGCATATGTGTGGGGGTAATGGGAGGGCGGACACGTTAAAGAAAAGAACTAACTGTTGTAAGCCTAGGATTCCAAGCTTTGCCATGCACACAGCCAAATTATCTCCATATTCAGAACAATACAAGTTCACCCAAGCAAAGGGTATTTCAGCAGGCAGGACCCAACCATCACATGACCCCTCATCTCCACTGATACTTTCAAGTACAGATAGCTTCCACAGATCATACTCTGGTTCAAGGTCAAGAGTTTTAAAATTCAAGCACATGGGGAATGTTTCCCAAAATGGACTTGATGTCCTCTAGGAAGATAAAAGATGATTTCAGGTGGAATAAAACCCCTATATGCACATATTCCTTTAAGTGACAAACAGGAATTAGCACTTCAACGTCATTATTTCACAATAATTGTTTGCATAAATTTAAGTTTTATAAAGTGAATGGACTTAAAGCCAGGAAATGGGCACAGAAGGCAAATCATGAAGATGGTATTCGATGAATAATGTTTAGGAAACACTAGTCAAGTGGAAGGCTCATGCAAAAGCAATGATAGGACAAGACCAGAAACAAGTGCCCCAACCAACGGGACTTCACAATTCTACTGCTAAGCGCAAAGCAAGAGTCGGCATACCCAAGTTTCAACATCAAGGGCTTAGTCTTTTTTCCTTCACAATCTGGAAACACTAAAACATCTATCCTAAGCCAGTGATTGATTTTAGGAACATCTTAAATCAATTATTTTTCTCAAACATCCATATTCAAAGTTCTAAATTCAGAAGTGGTCACCATCAAAATTACATATTAGGAAACGTTGTTAAAGTCACACATTTATATTTAAATGTTTAAAAATTCATCAAAGGATAATAAATTCCCAGATACAGCAATAGTGAGAAACATTTAATTCTCCGGAGTTGAATTAGCATCAGCTTTACTTCCCAGTCTTAATAACCTACTTGTTTCTTTGCCTGACTCTGTTATCAGCTAAGCAGCTAGAGCAGAGGTCCCTGACCTAAAATTTATGGACTCCCACCACCCCTAGACAAGAGTTTGAGATTTTTATAATATATTTCTTAATATATCCATTTTCCTCCTCCTGAAAAATTGCTCTACAATGTTTTTCTGATTTTCTAAAGACTCCATGACCCCAAAACAGATTATGCCAAAAACTAGATAACTTTTATTTCTTAAATGTGGGCAGGAAACCGCCCCCCCTCCCTTCAAGTAAAGGAGAAATAAAGTAATATCATTTTAATTTAGACTAGCATCCACCCATCCTCCCTTGCCCCAATTACCAGGAGGCCAAAATAGGGAGCGAGAGAACAGAAGGAAGAAAGGACAGCAGGAGGACCTTCAGATAGCAGATAGCATCACTTCCCTACCACATACAGCGATCCTGTTGCAGAAAAAGAAAATGAAGACCAATATCAAAGAAGTGCTCAATTTACCAGACAGGGAAATGAAACACATGCAGAGCCCAAAGGCTAATTTAATGAAATATAGGAGAAAGGATTCTTTCAGATCTAGATGTTTATAGTAACTAACAGATAAAATTCTCCATTTAGCAGACCAGGGTTGACAAATACATAAAATGTAACAAGTGTAGGCTGTGTTCCACACTCTATAAAATTACAAAAACAGGTGGAATGAGGCCACAATAGTATGTTGACTGACGCAGTTGGTATTAAACTAGAGAAGTCTGAAACAAAAATGGTAAGAGTTTAATTATTTAGATGTGTTTTTAAGTCATCACAAAATATTTATACCGTTTTCAAAATCTGATTTTCAATTTCCAGGAAAAATGATGTAAATGATATAAAAAGTTACAAAGCAAATAAACATAAAACAGACATGGGGCGCCTGGGTGGCTCAGTCGGTCAAGCATTCGACTTCAGCTCAGGTCATTATCTCACAGTTCTTGGGTTCGAGCCCCATGTCGGGTTCTGTGCTGACAACTCAGAGCCTGAAGCCTGCTTCAGATTGTGTGTCTCCCTCTCTCTCTGCCCCTCCCCCACTCACGCTCTCTCTCTCAAAAATAAACATTCAAAAAAAAATTTTTTTACAAACATAAGACAGACATGAACAAGCTATACCAAAACAGCCTTTCAAAAGAACCATTACACAATGCAAAAGTGTTAAAACTTCCTATAAAGAGTTATGTTCATAAAATAGATACACAAGTTAATAACCATGTCCCAAATCTGATGCCATATACTCATGGCCATTAATCTCACTTATAAATATCATATATGAAGGATCACTCCCAAGGGTAGCAATATTTCAACTTTTTTCTTAAATGTTTATTTATTTACTTTGAGAGAGAGCATGAGTGGAGGAGGGGCAGAGAGAAAGGACAGAGAGAATCCCAAGCAGGATCCATGTTGTCAACGCAGAGCCTGACATGGGGCTTGATCTCACGAACTGTGAGATCATGACCTTATCCAAAACCAAGGGTATGACACTTAACCAACTGAGCCATCCAAGCACCCCTTAAGAAAAAAAAAATACCAAAATACTTATATACAGCTCCTTAGATGCAGTTTGCTGATAGGCTTAACACACTGATGGGGATCAAACCGGGGCACCCTAGTCTGGATGGTGCAGATAGAACCTGTTCAGTGTGCCACGTCTGCCTCAGTTCTAGTTAATGTAAGCAGGAAACAGCAAATGAAGCCTAAATAGTGCTTATTATACTACTGTTTCCCACTTAAATCCTTCAAGAACTTCCTTAAGTCATTAACAAACTAAAGAAACTGGCATGCACTAAATTCTGAAGAAACATCAGCACTTTAAATAGCCTGAGGTCAACAGAATTATAAACAAAGAGGTTTACTCAAAATATCAAATACCAAAAAGCTTAATGTTGTAATTGGTGTTTTTATATTATCACATTGTTCTAATAGTATATACAGAAGCACAACAAATGCTACTTCTGTACTTTACACTCTTAGATCTATGGGCACATTACAGAACTGTCAATGACTAAACTTCTACCCTTCTCTAACATAGGAACTAACTCTCCTCTGCTCTTCATTTCTGTTCCTTGAGAAGTCCCAACTTTTAAATCCCTTTCTTCTCTCTCATTCTAATTTTGTTGAGGGGAAGGGTGATAAGACAGAGCAGCAGGAGGTTATGGAGCAGGGTGAGTATATGCATGAGCTATGCTGGAGTCAGACCTAGGCTCAAATCCTGGCTTGACCACTTTCCTGCTGTGACCCTGGGCAAGTCTCTACTCCTATCTGAAAAAAAGAGGTAATAGTTGTACCTATCTAATTATTCACATTATAGAAAGGCAAGTAAAAGTCCAGAGATTTGACAAAAGCAAACTTGGGGGGGCGGGGCCGGGGAAGGCCAACAACAACACTAGGAACATTTTTGGAATGATACTGCAACTGGGCTTTAAGGCTAAATTTAAGTCTTAACCTATTCAATTTCATTTTACTCTCAAAAATGTTTTCATAAATGAGATTAATGTGTATTCTATAAAAGAAAACTAAACAGCAAAAACTCTGGCCAAGGTTTACTGTATCACCCAGGGGAAGGAGAAATAGGTCCTGACCGGCCTCCTTGTTTCAACCCCCACGAGTGTCCCAACAATCCAGTTCCAGCACCAACCACCCAGAGTAGCACAGACTCCACCAGCTCAGGGCACGGCCCTCCATAAGAATGCCCTCACTTCACATGCCACCTGGACTTTTAACCAACTGGCTACCTATCTAGGAGACCCCAATGCTCTGTCAGGTTTGAGAATTTGCTAGAATGACTCAGAACCCAGAAAGGGGTGTACTTAATTAAGATTACAGTTATAAACAACACACACACAAAGAGAGTGGGGTCTGGGATGGGATGCAGTTTCTTACACCCTTTGTGGGATGTTCTGGGAATCACCTTCCCAACACTATAATTCATCTGTTTCCAAACCTGGAAGCTCCACTAAGCTTCAGGTCTAGAGTTTTTACTGGGGTTCTATTATGTGAATGTGATTCAATCTGGCCATGTAATTAAACCCAATCTCCAGCCCCCTCATGTTCCCTCCCTTCAGTCAGTCTAGTTCAAAGTCCCAGCCCTCTAATCACGTGGTTGGTCTTTCTAAGGACCAGCCCCCAAGGAAGCTACTGAGGGGCCCACCATGAGTCACTCCATTAGCATAATATAGACACTCCAGTCAGGAAATTCCAAAGGTTTTTCAGAACTCCAGGTGCCTGGGCCAAAGACCATACAAATTCTTTATTACACAATACCAGCACACATAATTTGGGCACAGGGAGTTATTAGGCTTTATCAAGGCCCGAACATACATTCTCAACACACTTTAAGACCATGTGACTGGATTCCTTAACTTCTGCAAACTTCCTAGTTACCTGATGGTACCTAGGTACCACGAAGACTCCTCTCCTCAGAGTTCTAATGACAAGAAACTACTTCCTCCTGGTAAATAAATTAGCATTCTGTTCACAGTTAAAAAAAATTTTTTTTAAGAGAGGCAAGTATAATAATAATAATAAATGACAGACAAATTCAAAATCCTTTGTATATGTGAATTTTTAAAAGTAACTTTTGGCACTTCTGGGTGGCTTGGTCAGTTGGGCATCCGGGTTCGGCTCGGGTCATGATCTCGTGGATTGTGGATTTGAGCTCCGCGTCGGGCTTTGTGCTGGCAGCTCAGAGACTGGAGCCTGCTTTGGATTCTGTCTCCCTCTCTCTCTGCCCCTTCCCCACTCATGGTCTGTCTCTCTCTCCTTCAGAGAGGGATAAACATTAAAAAAAAAAAAAACTTTTTATTGAGGTATAATTCACAGTCCATTCACCTATGAGTGGAATTGTTAGGTTTTATAGTAACTTAGACTAAGTACCAGACTGTTTTCCAAGGCAACTGTTCCATTCTACATTCTTACCAGCAGGGTTCCAATTTCTTCACATTCTCCTCAGCATTTCGTTTTTGTCTTTTTATACAGCCATACTATGGGTGTGAGTGAAGTGATATCTCATTGTGTGCTTAACTGGCATTTCTCTAATGGCTAATGATGTTGAGCATCTTTTTCATTAGCTTATGAGCCACTGGTATGTTCTTTGGAGAACTATTTACATCCTGGACCCATTTTTAAATTGGGTTATCTTTTTATTTGAGTTCTAAGGTTCTTTATATATAGTACAGACACAAGCCTCTAATCAGATATATAACTGTTTACTCCAATTCTGTGGGTTGTCTTCTTGCTTTCATGATAGTGTCCTTTAAAACAGAAAAATTCTTGAGGCGCCTGGGTGGCTCGGTTGGTTAAGTGTCTGACTTTGGCTCGGGTCATGATCTCACGGTTCATGGGTTTGAGCCCCATGTTGGGCTGACAGCTTGGAGCCTGCTTGAGATTGTCTCCCACTTGTATCTCTCCCTCTCTCTCTCTTTCTCTCTCTCAAAAATAAACATTAAAAAAATTTTTTTAAAAAGCAGAAAAGTTCTTAAATTTTTTAAACCTTATTTTGAAATATATTACTTGTATGTATATAAATATGTGTATTTATATATTATCACAAGCAAGCAAGTGAGGTTGGGAGTGGCGGGGAGGGGCAGAGAGAATCCTAAGCAGGCTCTGCGCCGTTCAACACTGGTGAGATCATGATGACCTGAGCCAAAATCAAGAGTCAGACGCCTAACCGAATGAGCCACCTACACAGTCCATAAAAATTCTTAATCTTGATAGTCTAATTTATCTATTTATTTCTTTGGTTGTTTGTGTTTTTAGTGTCATATTTAAGACACCACTTCCTAATCCAAAGTTATGAAGACGTGCATCTATGTTTTCTTCTAAGAATTTTTAGCTCTTAAGTTTGGGTCTTTGATCTATTTTCAATCCATTTTTGTATAAGGTATGACGAAGCAGTTCAACTTCATTGTTTTGCATGTGGATATCCAGTTTTCCCCAGTACCACTTGTTTAAAAAAAAATCATCTGTTCCAGGATGCCTAGCTGGCTCAGTTGGTGGAATATGTGATTCTTGATCTCAGGGTTGTAAATTTGAGCCCCACATTGGGTGTAGAGATTACTTAAAAATCTTAAAAAAAAAAATCATTTGTTCCCCCATTGAAAAAGTTTTCTTAAACTAATGAGCACATACTATCTTTATAATAAAAAAATGTATATACACACTTGCACTCATTTTATAGTTTATTAAAGTCATGGTAGCATAACTAAATAAGATTAAATAACCTGCCAAAGATTAACCTACCATAAGAGAAACATTCAGAGCAGTACCTCTCCATGTGGTACCTTAACCAGGCCTGCTCTCCCTGAGGGGGGGCTCAAGTTGTTAACTTTTAAGATTTTATTTTATTTTTATTAAAAAGAATTCTTTAAATGTTTATTTATATTTGAGAGAGAGAGGGAGGGAGGGAGGGAGAGAAGGGGAGAGAGAATCCCAAGCAGGTTCAGAGCCTGATGCGGCACTTGATCTCACCACCATGAGATCATGACCTGAGCCAGTCAAGAGTCTGAGCTATTCAGGCACCCCAAGATTTTATTTTTAAGTAATCTCTACAACCGAACGTGGGGCTTGAAATTACAACCCTAAAATCAAAAGTCACAAGCTCTATTGACCGAGCCAGCTACACGCTCCAAGTTGTTACCTTTTCTAATCAAAACTCTGTCTGAAAAATCTATCTTTCAAGCATTCTGTGTTGCTCCAGGTGATAGAAATTTACAAAGAATAAAATCTGTTCCTTCTCTCCAAGAGTTCAGTTATCACAAGTGACAGACCTATAAACAAAAAATAATAGACATCAAGTGCTAGAGGAAAGAGAGGGAGAGGGAGAGGAGAGAGGGGGAGAGAGAGAGAGAGAGAGAGAGAGACAGAGAGAGATAGAACTATCTCTAGCAGGGAGAGGAAAGAGAAGGATTTCATCAGAGAACGCCTCCCAGAAATAAGTGAGTTGGCTCACCAAAGACAGAGAAGAGGAGGGAGCTCTGCGTCAAAGACCGGAGGCCTAGCGGACCCCCATAGCAGGAGCAGCCAGATTGGGTGCCACTTTGCTCCTACCCCCCAATACACAATTGGTCCTGGAGTCAAGTAACTACTAACAGAAACAACATCTACTCTTAAGTGGAAGCAGGGAGTATGGATGCTTGGGCTGAAAAACTTGGCAATGTCCTGGAAAGACTGGTGAAAACCTAAAGGAGTAGGGAGTTCCCATACCTAGACTGGCTCTCAGCTAACATATGCTACCTACAGTTCTGATTCTCGAGACAGGAAAGTATAAATACAAAGAGGAAGAGTACAGACCCAATAAGTACCAAAGATTTCAGAAAAAGCTAATCTGATAAAGTACCAAGCTCAACAAAGAAAAGTAATACCCAGAAGTGGGTGCAAATAAGACAAAGGGGGAAAAATAGTGAATTTAAAATACAGAACAGAAGGTAAAAGTTTTTAAAAATCAGATTTCATATTGATTATTAAAATAAAAAGCTCATTAGATAATCCGACCTGTAGAAGAGTTAAACTCTAAAGAAAAATCTAGACACCTAAGAAAATAAAAAAGCAAACCAGAGACTGGGAGAAAATTTTTACAAAACATGTAACCAACAAAGGACTTACCTGCCCCTAGAATATACAAAGAACTCTTACAACAAAACAAATTTTTAAAAAATGCACAAAAGTTTTGAAACAAAACTTCATCAAAGATGTAAGGATTGCAAAAAATAAGCTCATGAAAAGGTGCTCAACGTCACTAGTCATCAGGGAAGGGCAAATCAAAACCACAATTAGCTGTCACTACATGCCCACTAAAATGCTGGAAAACTTAAAGATTGACAATACCAAGTGGTGGCTCAAGAGTGGAGCATCTGAACTCTCACACACTGCTAGGAGGAATATACAAGAAAGCCCTATTTTAGAAAAACAGTTTGACAATTTTTTTGAAGTTAGCAACATACACCGATGATAGGATCCAGCTAATCCATTCCTAGATATCTGACCAAGAAAAAGAAAAAGCACATGTTCAGAAAGTAAGGTATATGGATATTCATAGATGCTTTATTTGTAATTACGAAAAAGTCCAAACAATCCATATGCACATCAATGGATAAATAAGTGAATTATTAAAGTAAAGTAATAATAAGTATATACGTAATAATAATAATAATAAGTAATAGGTAAAAGATAAAGTAATAAGTAAATCCATACAATGGAATACTATTCTTGAACTATTTCTCAAAATAATCATATTAAATGAAAGAAGTCACCTCCTCCTTGCCCACAAAGAATATAAATATAAACTACATTCCATATTTTTAAAATTTCAGAAAATATAAACTAAAGTGTCAAAAGCAGATCTATTTTTGCCAAGAGACTTGGAAGGTAGGGAGAGAGGATCAATTACAAAGGGGAAAGAGGAAATTTTGGGGGTAGTGATTATGGTCCTTATCTTGATTAGTCATAGGTTCATGAGTACAATATTGTATACACATATTGCCAGTATGTGTCAAAATTCAAGTTATACACTTTAAATATGTGCAGCTTACTATATGTCAATTATACTTCAATAAAGCTGTTTTTTAAAAACAAAAACAGGTGGGGCACCTGGGTGGCTCAGTTGGGTAAGCGTCTGATTCTTGGTTTCCGCTCAGGCCAGGATCTCACAGGTCATGGGTTCAAACCCCATCTGCACTGACAGTGTGGAGCCCACTTGGGATTATCTTTCTCTCTGCCTCTCTCCCACTCGCAGTTACACTTGTTCTCTCTCTCTCAAAATAAATAAATAAAAACTTAACAGAAATTATTTCCTAAATAAATAAATAAATAACAGAAACAAGAGAAAGGCTAACCTAGTGAATTGACCAGCTAAGGAAAAATTCAGTGAGCTAAAAGATCAAGCTGAGATTTTCTACAACACGAAGCAAAAAGAGGGAGGGAATGCATGGAAACTGTTGAGATATGGGGGACAGAACCAGGATATCATCAATACATCTAACAGGAATTCCATCAGAAGAGAGAAGAAGGGAAAGAATGCTCAAAGTAGTAACAAATTTTGAGTCTAGATTGGAAAATACTGAAAAATACTGGAAAACATCCAATACCTAGACACATACAGGTAAAATTTCAGAATGCCAAAAAGAGAAACTCTCTTAATGCTTCTAAAAAATAAAACAGGCTCTACCTAAGGCAGAGAACTGTAACTGACAGATATCTTATTGGCCAAATATGAAATATATTCCAAACTGAGGAAGAATGACTGTAAACTAAAAGATCAACCAACCAGATAAACAAAAGGACATCTCCTGACATACAAAGATTCAGAAAATTTACTAACCTCAAATCCTAACTGTAAGAATTGGTCATATAATCCAAAAAATTGAAGAGCAATAGCAAAAAAACTGCGAACAATGTAACTGTCCTCAAGCAAAAGCAAAGAAATAAAACATAATACATAACAGAGAACTATAAACAGTTATTTAAAAAGGAATGAAACAGATTTCAAAAGCTCCAACTGGAAAAAAGTAACCTCAGAATGATATATACCACATGCTTAAATTTAAAACACTCAAAAGAGTTATATTTCTATACATATACATAAAATAGAGTCTTTGTTAATGGACCAGAGACGACAAATCAAATTCATAAACAGCGGTGACCTCTGATAAGGGAAGAAGGGACCAGATCTGAGACTGGGGATGTGACCAAGGAGGATTTGAGTTTTAGCTACACCATCTTAATTCTTTTCTTTTTTGAAAAAAAATTTATATAATATCTGACTTCAAAAAAAGAGGACAAAGATCATAGACTAAATTCCAAAAGTTAATATAAATTGTGTTATTTCCATTTTTTAAAGTTTTCTTTAAAAATCTAAGAGGAAGAATATATAAGGCAATGGTGAGCAAAGCAACCAGTAAGACTTACTGGCAACATCTAAGCATTGATTTTAATTTCTTTCCTTATCAGGTCTGAGGAATAATTTAGGTAGAATAACTTTTATCAATTTTTTTTAAAATGTGTTTTTTTTTTCCCGAGAGAGACCGAGCATGAGTGGGGGCAGGTCAAAGAGAGCGGGAGACACAGAATTTGAAGCAGGCTTCAAGCTCTGAGCTGTCAGCACAAAGCTCAACATGGGGCTCGAACTCACCAACTGCGAGATCATGAGCTGAGCTGAAGTCAGACGCTTAACTGATTCAGCCACCCAGGCGCCCCAACTTTTATCAATTTTAACTGCACAATCCCAATGAGTTTTGACAGCTGCATAATCTGTGAAACTACTACTACACTGAAGATACAGAGCATTTCTATAACTTCCAAAGAGTCTTTGTGCCCCTCTGCAATCCATACATCAATTGCCAGGTGAGTGATTATCTTCTTTTGTCACTATATTCATTAATATTTTATATAAAGTTAAAATTTTTAATTTGTCTAAATTTAATAATAAATTAAAATCCCCAAAATAATATGGGAAAAAAATTAATAGTAGTCAAATAATACAAGACATTCTTAAAGTGGGTTAAAAAAATTCACTGAATACTATTGTGGAAGAAAACCTAAAATTATACCACATAACGGTTGAAAACAAAGTAGGTCTTGCCTAACAAAAAGAAATCTAGATGTAACATTATTACTCTAAGCAAACTAGAATTCAAATCAAAAAGCATTAACAGGATGAACATGTTTCTTATTAATAAAAATACAAACACAACACATCAAGAAGATACAGCATAACAACGATGAGCCTTTGTGATGTTAAATCGCTTAAAATATGTAATGCAAAAGCAAAATTACAGAATTACCACAATCCTATATATAGATTTTAACACAGCTCTCCCAAAAATCCATAGATGAAGTAAATAACAACAAAAAGGACAGTAACTATTTTTAAAACACGACTAATAGTTACCTAATATATGCAGAACTTTTGTAGTCACCAGAAAATATACTCTTTACCAACTTGCAACACTGTCCCTAAAGGGACCATGACTTAAGTTAAAAAACACAAAAAACCCCAAATTTGTAAACTTAAAAAAATCAAGGCCACAGTCTTTAAAATTTCAGTAAATACATTAGAAGTTAAAACAAAAATTTAGAAAAATGGATTTCTACTTAGTCCTTGGATTAAAAAAACAATGAAACCTGGGGTGCCAGGGTGGCTCAGTCAGTTAAGCATCTGACTTCAGCTCACGTGATGATCTCACAGGCTGTGGGTTCGAGCCGTGCATCAGGCTCTGTGCTGACAGCTCAGAGCCTGGAGCCTGCTTCAGGTTCTGTGTCTCCCTCTCTCTCTGCCCCTTCCCCACTCATGCTCTGTTTCTCTCCATCTCTCAAAGATGAATAAATGTTAAAATTTAAAAAAAGGGGGTGGTGCCTGGGTGGCTCAGTCAGGTAAGCATTCGACTATGGCTCAGGTCATGATCTTATGGTTCACGAGTTTGAGCCCCCCGTCAGACTGCGCTGACAGCTCAGAGCCTAGAGCCTGCTTTGGATACTGTGTCTCCCTCTCTCTCTGCCCTTCCCCTGCTAGTATTCTCTCACTCTCTCAACAATAAATAAAACACTTAAAAATTTTTTTTTAAAAGACAATGAGGGGCGCCTGGGTGGCTCAGTGGGTTAAGCATCTGACTTCGGCTCAGGTTATGATCCTTGCGGTTTGTGAGTTCGGGCCCCACGTCGGGCTCTGTGCTGACAGCTCAGAGCCTGGAGCCTGTCTTCGGATTCTGTGTCTCCCTCTCTCTCTGACCCTCCCCTGCTTGTGCTGTCTCTCTCTCTCTCTCAAAAATAAAGAAGAAACATAAAAATAAATAAATAAATAAAAAGACAATGAAACCTGAAATATTCAAAATTCAAAACAATAAGAGCAGAAAGCAAACAAAAATCCTTACATTCATTCACTAAAATACAAGATTAACAAACAAAAAACAAAAGCCAGGTTTTAAATTCAAGACTAAAATAAAATCAAGGAAAGGGAAGAATGAAGATGAAAACAGAAAGAAATGCAAAAATATTTAACTTGACCAGTAAAACCAGTTTCAATTAACAAACCTGAGAATAAATATGATTTTTTAAGGAAGGAAATAAACATTTCCAAATCAGAAGTTTTTACAAAAAATAAAGAGCTCTACCCCTAAAACATACCATGTCCAAATGGCTTTAATTGGTTCTCCCAATTTTCAGAGAATAGACTCTTTCTACAGATAAACTATATTTTTAGTATGCTCTGTAAGTTACCTAGGTTTTTTGTTGTTGTTGTTGTTGTTGTATTTTAAACTAGGCTTCATGCCCAGCATGGAGCCCAACACAGGGCTTGAGACCCTGAAATCAAGACCTGAGCTGAGATCAAGAGTCAGATACTTAACCAACTGAACCACCCAGGTTCCCCTACCTTAAGGCCGGCCTATGTGATACCAAAGCTGGACAGTCAATATCCACACAAATTTCACACATGTACTTTATTTTTTATTTTTTTATTTTAGAGAGAGAGAACGCAAGTGCACAAAGAGAGAGGCAGAGAGACAAAAAGCGAGAGAATGTCAAGAATCAAGAGTCCGATGTTCGATTGAGCCACCCAGGCACCCCTCACACATGTATTTTATTTTACAAACACTCACATAGAGCTTACATACTATCGTGTGATAAGGACACAGGAACAGAGATACAGATCAACCAAATCCAAGAAAAGATCTGTAAGATGAAGTTTTGCATGTAAGAAAGTTGGCAATTCAGATCACTGAAGAAATGATGGATTATTCAACACATTTTGGGTTAAGTGATTAGGAAGAGCCCATTAAAAAAAGACTTAAATTTCTGGGGCGCCTGGGTGGCTCAGTCAGTTAAACGACCGACTTCAGCTCAAGTCATGCTCTTGCAGTTCATGAGTTCAAGCCCCACACCAGGCTTTGCAGTGATGGTACAAAGCCTGCTTGGGATTCTCTCTCCCTCTGCCCTCCCCAACTTGCGTGGGTGCTCACTCCCAAAGTGAATAAGTAAATAAATTTTTAAAAAGCTGTTAAATCTGTGATAATGTCAATGCAAAACAAGTATTTTTAAATAAACAAATTAAGAGAGGTGCCTGGGTGGCTCAGTTGGTTAAGCGTCTGACTCTTGGTTTTGGCTCCAGTCATGATCTCACAGTTTCCTGAGTTCAAGCCCTGCACTGGGCTCTGGGCTGGCAGCTGGGAGCCTGCTTATGATTCTTTCTCTCCCTATCTGCCTCTCCCCCACTCGCCCTGTTTCTGCATCAAAATTAATTAACTAATTAATTAATTAGACAAAAGGGGGCAAAGAGATGAGGGGGCTGTAAAAAAAAAAAAAAAAACTAAGCAAACAAAAATATGCTCAGTTGCAGTTATCAGAGAGATTGCAAATAAACCAACCAGATGTTAGCTTCCCATCAAACTGGCAAAGAGTGATAGTATCCAGTGCTCAGAAAGTTGACGGGAAACCGGTCCATTTATCCACTGCTGGTGGGAGTATAAACTGGAGTTTATATTGTTTATATGTTAATATAAAAGTAAGCATATACAGGGAAACCTGAGTGGCTCAGTCGGTTGAGTGTCCAACTCCATTTCGGCTCAGGTCATAATCCCAGGGTTTTGGGATGAAGCCTGCACCAGGCTCAGCATGGAGCCTGCTTAAGATGCTCTCTCACTTTCTCTCTCTGCCCCTCTCCCACACTCGTGCTCTCTCGAATTGCTGCAGAGCAAGAATGTGTAAGAGAAACACTGGAAACAATCTCAATATTCTTAACAAAAAAATATGTATCTTGGATACATATCTCTACACTATGGATTATATAAGGATTCAAAGGAATGAAATAAATATATATTGACATGGAAATACAGTCAAATCACATTAAGTGGTGGGGGAGGGGAGAAAGCAAGTTTAAAAACATACTTTCTTCCTATTACTCATGTAAAAGTGGAAAATTACTTATTCTTACATATTCCATATATACCCGCATACATAGATTAGTATAAACATACACATATATGCTAAATGCACTGAAATAGGACTAGTAGGATAACTGATAAACAAACATTAATCATTCTCTACAGGAAAGACTCCACAACTGGTAGAAGGCAGTCAGGAGAAACATATAAATGTATTCATGTATTCTTTTTCTCTAATATTCATTAGCATTGTTTATATATACACAGGAAGGTCAAATGTCAATGAACATCTAAAAACCCACCTAGGCTCTACAGCTAACGTTCTACTCTATCTCGTATCTATTCACCGTTTATTTTTTAAATGCATTTCATGTTCCAGATGTCATTATGTACACTTCACTCCTAAGCACTTCATCATGCATATTAACTAAAACTGATGGGAAAAATTATCCTTAATGAAATACACAACTCTCTAATGTGCCATTAAACACATTTGTTTAATGTGCTTATTTGTTCTGACCATCACAAAGAACAAATAATCCAAAAAGGGGCAGAAGACATGAGTAGACATTTTTTCTGAAGAATACGTACAGATGGCCAAAAGACATATGAAAAGATGCTCAACATCACTTATCAGGAAAATGCAAATCAAAACTACGGCGAGATATCACCTTATACCTATCAGAATGGCTAAAATCAACAACACAAGAAACAACAGGTGTTAGCAAGGATGTGGAGAAAGAGGACCCTCATGCACTGCTGGTGGGAATGTAAACTGGTGCAGTCGCTCTGAAAACAGTATGAAGTTTCCTCAAAAAGGTAAAAATAGAACTACCGGGGTGCCTGGCTAGCTCGGGGTGCCTGGCTAGCTCAGTCTGTAGAGCATGTGACTCTTGATCTTGGGGATGTGAGTTCAAGCTCCACACTGGGTGTAGAGATTACTTAAAAATAAAATATTGGGGGAAAAAAAAAGGAAGTAGTACCCTACAATCCAGCAATCGCTATAGCAATTGCACTACTAGGTATTCATCCAAAGAATACAAAAATACTAATTCAAAGGGATACATGCACCCCAATGCTTAGAGCATTATCCACAATAGCCAAATTATGGAAACAGCCCAAGTGTCATCCAATTGATGAATGGATAAAGAAGTGGTGTGTATGTCTATGTGTGTGTGTGTGTGTGTGTGTATACATGTATATATACACACACATATATACACACTCAACGGAGTTTTACTCAGCCATAAAAAAGAATGAAATCTTGCTATTTTCAACAACATAGACGGAGCTAGAGAATATAATGCTAAGTTAAATAAGTCAGTCAGAGAAAGATAAATACCATATGATCTCACTTATATGTGGAATTTAAGAAACAAAACAAATGAGCAAGGAAAAAAGAGGAGAGAGAGACAAACCAAGAAACAGACTCTTACCTATAGGGAACAAACTGATGGTAACCAGAAGGGAGGTGGGTCGAGGGGTTGGTAAAATAAATGATGGGGATTAAGGAATTCATTTGTGATGAGCACTCGGTGTTGTATGGAATCACTATACTGTACACCTAAAACTAATATACTGTATGTGAACTAAATTTTAAAAACTTAGGACAAAAGGGGTGGGAGGCTGACACTGCTTTCTGTATGATCCAAGCCCCTAGTAAGATACAGAGCATTACTACCACCCTATCAACTTCTCTCATGCCCCTTCCCAATCCCCACGACCACCACCCTTTAGATGTAAACACCATTCTGGGCTTTTTTCCAGCACTGATAAGTGTTGCTTGTTTTAGAATTCATATAAATAAAATCATATAATATGTATTCTCTTAGGCAAAGCTTCTTTCCTGCTCGGCCTAATTGTGAAATTCATCCACGTTTTGTCTATCCATAGTTCGTTCCTTTTTATTGCTGGATAGTATTCTGAAGTTTGGACATACCAGTTTGTTTACCTATTCTCCTGCTGATGGAGGCCTGGGGTGTTTCCAGTTTGGAGCTACTATGAATATTCTTATACAAGTATTTTTGTGAACTTATGTTTTCATTTCATTTCATTTCATTGGATAAACACCTAGTAGAACTGCTGGGTCATGGGGTAGATATGTATTTACTTAAAAAAACAAAACAAAACATGAGACCTTTATCCAAAGTGGATTATACCATGTATTACATTTTAAAAATCACTGCTGTTAACAGTGGTTACCCAGGAAAGAAGCTAAAGACGACAGTGGACCTACTGATTATTCACATCTGTACTGTAAAAATTCAAACAGTGTTATTTTCATTATATAAAAAGAACAAAGCCAAGAGTCTACATCTCATTTAATACTAGTCCAGACTTCTTGAGTTAGCCTACACTGACACTAACTCCTAAAGAGGTCAGCAAACCACAGATGCTGCCTGTTTCTGTCAATCAAATACTGAAACATAGCTACGTCCATTAGTTTACATATTGTCTACAGCCACTTTGAAGCTACAATAGTAGAGTTGAGTAGTTCCAACAGACACCAGTGGGCTGGCAAAGCCTCAAGTATTGCCTGGTCCCTTAAAGGAAAAGTTGACCACCTCTTTTTCTAAAGCATTTATATACACTTTTATTTTTTCATTTCAAAGTGACATTTGAAACTATCTCATTCAACTTTTCTCCTACAGAAGAAACTAAAACGAAGATATTTTAAACAGGTTATCTAAGCTTAGCTAGATGTGTGGAACTAAAAATTAGGTCTATATTCTGAGTCCTAGTTTGGTCACCTCAGAATATTGATACACTTCTAAGGTTCATGAAGTAAAAACATATATATGCCCACAGGCTCACTTACTACAGTGCCCTATCTGGAAACTTCAAAATGAGTTAGTTTAGTGGGGCAGAATCATGGTAAGCTATGGGGAATTATGCCTTTATGTACAATTATCTCCACAAATAAGACTTTCACCATGTGTAGTTATACTAACCCAACAATAATACTCTCAACTTTAGCCCAAGGAATAGGTGAATCACAAGATAAAACTGATTAAATGATAATTTGTGCATCAAAAAAAGGGTAAATGCTTACTATGTGTTAGATGCTATAGGAATACGCAAATGAAATCCTGATGTGTGAGAACATCTAGTAAGAGCAATGTACATAAACAACTAGAATCCATGATACAAAGGTTTAGGTGTTATATGAGATAAATGTGGTATTTTCACCTGGGCACATCAGAGAAAGCTGATGGCAGCTGACACTCAAGCTAGATATGTCAAGTAGGAAAGAATTTACGATGCAGAGATGGAAGGCATGGGGGAAGGAATAAGCAGAGCATCCCAGACCGAGGACTCTCAGATACACCCATTTTGGCTAGGACATGTGGTATATGTAGAGTACGGTGGGAAATGACAGGTTATAAGGTAGGAAACTTAGCTCTAAGCCAGTATGTAATAAGCCTGGAATGCCAGGCTGTCTGGAAATTATTTAAACCTTCTAAAAACAGTGGGGATCCAAACACAGTTTTAGGGTAGGGGAAGTAGCATGATCAAAGCTGTAGCCTTAAAAATAACATGACTGCAGTGACGTTGCACTGGATTAGGTCACAATGATTCATTCCAACTGATTCCTTGGAATGTTTTCCAATTTTTCTGGGGATGCATCAGGAGTCAAGAGCTCACCTTCTCCAAAGTCAATAACACTACAGTTTTTTGTTTTGTTTTGTCTTAAGCAGCAGGTAAAAGCTAGAAAGCCAGTGGTCTATTTGAACTTGGAACAACTTTGGAAAAGTTATAAAAGCTCCTTCATCTGGTGCTTTAAGTTTTATTTATTTAATAGTTTTTTTAAATGTTTACTTGAGAGAGAGAGAGAGAGAGAGAGAGAGAGAGAGGTAGGGATAAAGAGAGAGTATCCCCATGTGGGACTCGATCCCACCATGAGATCATGACCTGAGCCAAAATCCCAAGAGCCAGATGCTTACCCGACTGAGCTACCCAGGTGCTCCTTCATCAGAGAATTTATAAGAAAAGGCACTACCATACCCTGATACAGTGGAGACAAGGTTGATGTGAGTATTAAGGACTAAGAAATTTGAAACAGGTGGTTGGTATTATGAAGCTATGAAAAATGAGCACCCTGCACTCCCTCTGAATGTGGGTTTCCATAAGACATGGGGATGGGAGAGGAATAGAGCAGAGTAAATTAATCCCTGAATTAACTGCAGTAGTGGCAATGAGGGTGTGGGTCACAGATTTAAGAGATATTATAGAACTGGGCAGGTTTAGAGCCCAAATGACAAAAAAGATAGGGAACTTGTTCTCAAAAATTGCAAATATAGGAGCAACTCAGAACTTCAGTAGAGAAAGGAGAAAAAAGCTCTTGTTTGCAAGGTGATATATAAGGTAGTTTAGCTGCAGAGTTAGTCAAGATATCTAAGCCTCTCTCTCTCTAGGTTTATGGGATATGCAGGATGCAACTGAATCTGAGAGAGATGTTAACCAACAAGTAAAATGTGTGAGTGATCTTTGCAGTTGTCTTAGGAGATTGCCAGGGAAGAAGATGAAGAGAAAACAAGGCCAAAGACAGCACCTGAGAAAGACACATTTAGGAAACAAGATAAGGAAAAACAGACAGGAAAGAAATGATTAGGAGAAATACTGCGAGAGGGGGTGATAAGGGCACACAAAGGGCCACTATTTATGGGCCAGAATCCACCAACAGAGAAGTAACCTTATGCTGGAGCATCTGGGTGGCTCAGTCCGTTAAGTGTCGGACTCTTGCACAGGTCATAATCTAGCGGTTTCGTGGGTTGGAGCCCCACATCGGGCTCGGCGCTGGCAGCCCAGAGCCTGCTTGGGATTTTCTCTCCCTCTGCCCTACCCCTACTTGTGCTCTGTCTCTCTCAAAATAAGTAAACATAAAAACAAAATTTTTTTTAAAGAAAAGCACCTTATGCCTTGGACGAAAGTTAGTGATACCTTACTATGGCATCGGCAAAATACTAAGAAGTCACAAATAAGAACCAGTCCACAAACAATCAGTAATAAAGTTTAAACAGATATGTGAGAAGCTGCTAAGTTAGAGAATTATTTTCAGAAACATGATTCGTAAAGCACCCTGCAGGGCAGAGAACGATACTGTTAAATAAATGCCCATTAAATCTGAGAAAAGTTAAAAAACAAAAAACAACCACACCTTTATGCAGGTCTCATAAGAACAGAATAAGAAGCTAAATAGAGCAATAAAGCAGGAAGCAGGAGATCTGGATAATCACCGTGTTTCTGTTCTCCTGATCAGATGCACCACTCAGGTATGTCACAAACTCAGCTGAATCTTCAACAAGGTTAAGTGGAAGCTTCGTCTGAACACTGAACTTCTATGAAAACTCACAATGCTATTTAAAAAGGGGGGGTGGAGGGGCACGTGGTTGGCTCAGTCAGTTGGGCATTCAGCTCTTGATCTCAGCTCAGGTCTTGATCTCAGGGTCATGGGTTTGTGGGTTCAGGCCTCGCACTGGGCATGATGCCTATGTTTAAAAAAATGAGGGAGGGGGGAGGAGTGGAATGCCCAAACATAGGGGAACCATTACACTAAGAAACACCAATACCAAAACATTTTTTTAAATGTTGTAAAAGACTAATTACGTGGGAACATTTCATAACAGACAGAGCTCACTCATTCAACTTATTTTTATTACATTCCTACTAAGTGCTGGGCAAAAGGCTCAGTGTTAGGGAATCAAAGATAAGTAAATAAGAAAGTATAGTCTAGTAAACAGGCAACAACACTACTACATAAAGTCACAAATGCTATAATAGAAAAAAATAATGTGGGAATCACAGGCACTTGATGCAGTCTTAAGTGGCAAAGAGGCATTCAAAGATGTGTACCAGAGATCAGGCTATCAAAGCTGACATCTGGGTACCCAGTCCAAGGTGAAGGAAAGAGACTCAGAAACTAGGAAACAGGCCCAGGAGGAGCAGAGAATGGTAGAGAGGGAAATAAGTCAGTGAGATAATAAAGAGTGTGTCACACTAAGGAGCCCCGTGCATTAAACACTCCATAGTCCTATGAAACACCCAACTGAAGATTTCTGACAGGCAGTTGGTTATATTAACATAAAAAAGCCATACCAAATAGAGATGTAGATTTGGGAGTCTCAACAGAGAGCTAATAACTAAAGACACTACAATACATAAATTCTAGGAGGAAGTGTGTGGACTGTTCCCACAGAGGTGATGGAGTGGGCCAAAGGTACTCCCAACACATCAACATTTAAGGTGGCAGAGGAATAAAATCCATCCCCCTTAAACATTAAGTGATAAAACCAGGTATCTAACTGTACACTTAAATTTTTATTTATGCATTAAAAAATTATTTACAGAAAAGAAACAGACTATTAAAATGTTAATAGTGGTTATTCTAAGTGGTTAAAGATTACAGATGTTTTTACTCCAAAATTAATGCAATGAATGCATAATTAGAAAATAATAAATTTATCTTTCAGCATTAAATGTTTCTTTTTCCATTACACAGTTGGTCCTTAAACATGACAAATCATGGAAACATTGTTACTAAAGATAGGAAGATTTTTAAACTTCTTTTAATATAATTAAATTCTACAGATATAAATTCAAAAGTCAATTTCAAAGAATCAAATTTTGGGGGTAGAGGAAGGTTGCTCTTTAACAATAGTAAAGCACACACTACTGTAATTACAACATCTAGAACATAACACACAAACTTACCCCGTCCCCTCCCTTCCACTACCAGTCCAGGAAGTGCTGTCTCCTGCTGGGTGATGGCTCATTATGCCTCTGCTGCTGCCGCTGCCACACCCACCACTGACCTCCTTCATTTATAGCCTGCACACAGGGTAAGGCAAGTCCTGTTACTTTCCCAACAGTGCACATTTTTGTAAAGTTTCTTTAATATGTCACACTCCACAGGACAAAGAACAACATCTTACAAAACTATGTGATACTGGGAAAATAAACACACTTGCCTTCTCCCCTACAGTCAGACACCCAAGATGGGATGGAGTCTGATCTCCAAAGCAGAGCATTTACTGAGGCATGACCCAGAATGGGAGCAGGTGACTGAGAAAATGGCACTTCGTGGATCTATAATAAAAGAAAAGGTACATGAACAAAATGTAGCTGTAAATAGTTTCGGTCCAGAATCCTGACTATGCTTGGAAATCAGTAACTCAGGTTTTAAGTAAATATTAAGACAGAGCATCTACTGACAGATAGCCTTCAGATAATGAACTCCAAAGAAGCCCACAGCAGATGTCATTAAATGACATCAAGTCATAGCATAGTTTAAGAAAACAAAACAAACAAAAAGAAAAACCTCTGGCCTTGGAGGTAAGTCTAAAAGGCCAAGGATTCTATTGTGGAGTAAATTTTGACAAATCGGATCTCCGAGTTCAATTTTCTCACCTATGAAATGAGGACATAGGGCTACATTAGTGGCTTTCAAGCTTTTTTTGACTGTGAGCCACAATAAGAAATACATTTTACATTAGGGTATCTGTATATACAAAGTACAGAAAAGTTTCATGAACACATTTCCTCAGAATAAACATCAGGTAGAATAAACTGGTATTTTTACTATTCTATTTTATTATTCTTAAAAATGTTCATTGCAACACATGGTCCATTACTTACAGTTTAAATAATAAATGATTTCTAAGCTATATTTCACTCTAATTGTATTTAATGTGTACATAAGCCACAAGATGCTAAATTTTCTTTGTCCTATTTACATACGTGGCAACTACTTATTCCTGATGTGTCATTACTGTTCAGCTTAAGAAACCAACTCTAGGTATATTTTGATCACCTACATAGTGTGCTTTATTTTAGAAGGTTGTTGTGAAAATCAAATGAGGTGATTTTATGTATGTAAGCATTCTGAAACTGCCAAACATACAAGAAGCAACTCAAAATCTTTCATATAGGGGCACCTGGCTGGCTCAGTCAGTACAGAATACATGACTCTTAATCTTGGGGTCATGGGTTTGAGCCCCACAATGGGTACAGAGATTACTTTAAAAAAATAAAATCTTATCAAAAATCTTTTATATGGCCATTTAAAATAAGACAATGTGGGGCACGTGGGTAGCTCAGTCAGTTAGGTGTCTTATAGTGTTGGTTCAGGTCATGATCTCACAGTTCTGTGAGTTCGATCCCTGCATCCAGCTCTGTGCTGACAGTGCGCAGCCTGCTGACATTCTCCTCGTCTCTCTGCCCCTCCCCCACTCATGCTGCGTCGGTCTGTCTCGAAAATAAACAGAATTTAAAAAAAAACATTATAAAATAACACAATATGGTATAATCTACAGTATTTTCTCTATCCCAAGTACAAATGGCAAAACTGCTCTTTAAATGAGTGCTTTTAATATATCCCACGCACTGGAAGAGGAACCTCAAATTAAATGGGACAAATATACTAAAGACTTGAATGTAAAAATTAGAAAACATCTTAAATGAATGTCTTTATAAAATCTTTGAGATAGGAAGGCTTTTTTCTACACACCAGCAGACACTGCAACTTTACCAAAGTCAACCAAAAAAAAAAAAAAAAAAAAAAAGTAACCACCTCCCCCCTACACCTACATTTAAATTCAAAAGCAACTAGAAAAAAATTGCAAATGAGTTTCTTTAAAAAAAAGTAACCTACTTCCAAAATGTAAAGGGTACACATATTAAACACAACGTAGAAACTGCACTATAGAAACATATCTCAAAAAAAATAAATTTGCAAACAGTACATGCCAGGCTGGAGGGAATGAGGGGAGGAGAGACCAGTACATACAATAAGGTGCTAGTTAAAAAAAATATCAGCAGTTACTCATATTTCCTTGGGTATCTCCCATGCATACATAAGATATACATGTTAATAAACATGTTTGTTTTAAAAAATCATACAGTACATGGAACTATACAATAGAACATCAGTGAGCTATTAAAAATGATGATATAGAGCTTATTAACATGGGAAGGTACCTATAATATACTCCAAACACTATAAAGCAACTTATTGTAGGATCTCTTTTTGATTAAAAAAAAAAAAATTAACATTAGACCCATTTCAGTCTGCCCAGATATATACCAAAATATTAACAGTGGACATCTCTGTGGTGATGAGATCAGGCAGCTAACCCATAGAGTGCCTTTCTGAGAATTAGAGCAAGATACCCCTTTCTCCAGGCAGACTCCCCACGCTCAAGGGTACACTGCCTGGAGAGCGGAGTATGGACTTCAGCCTCTACACACCACATCTACGTATGTCCTTGGAGAGATGCCCTTCTGTTGGGATAGGATTATGGATGACATTATATGCCATTTTGCATTGGTTTACTATTACTCCAATAAATGCAGAAATGTACTATTTGTTGATAAGAATAACATTTCTTTTCAATTTTGAGTAAAAGGCTTCCCTTATCCTTCTAAAACGAATTCCAACTTTATCTGTAGTACTGTAGCCCTTATACAATTCCTTTACACTCTGACAATTTGTGCATATTATTTACTTAAATGCATAGACCCAATAAATTCTCAACTTCAACATCATATAAATACAAAGGTAAGAAGCGCTACCTGCATTAAGAAATGTTATTCTAACATTAAATGAAGGTACTTATTACTGGAAATGTGAAGGCACTGAGGGAGTTGGTCTACAAAAATTAATCCCTCTCCACCACTCAAAAATTCTTTCAGCAAAGTGGTAGCACATTCTAGAAGCAATAATAATTGTTCACCATTTTCCCCCCATTTAACTCCGGATGCAAGATTTATTTCCTCTTCACATTAGTGGGTTCCCAAAAGACAGCTATCTAAATAAAAATCATGAGTGTTAGTTAGACAAGGCATCTGTAAAATAATAAAACTGCTGGACTAGGATTAAAGGACAACTGGGTTCTTTTCTTGGCTCTGTGGAATATGTAATTTTACGCAAAGCAAAATCACAACCTCTCTGGAACTCATTTTTCTCATCTCTAAACTGGGGCTTAAGCTAAAACAAACAAACAAACAAAACAAACCTCCAAGGCCCCTTTCAGCTTGTGATAGGACTTTAAGCCTCCTTTCCACTCTGGAGGAGCTGACAATTTCAGTCAATAGCAACAGTTTATTTTCTGAGTCAGCTAATTTACTCTCTTCATGTTTCTCTTAAAAATGTCGTGCCCGAAGAGTTTTCAACTCTAGAAGTTTATTCTCACTCAGGAAAAAAAGGCCAAGACCTACTAACAAAATGTTTAAAAGGCAAAAAATAAAAACAAAACAGAAACACAAAACACCACTAGTCCTTATTCAGACATTAATATAAATTTTCGGGGGAAGAAAAGAGGCACCCTAAAGCAGCACTATATTGGTGGATGGTTTAAATGTGTCTTTTAAAACAAAGAACTCCTACACAGAAAAACTGCTAACATATACAACCATCACATGTTTTAAAGGCACAAAAACGGTTCCACCTGGGATTTACTTTCCCCAAAAGAAGGCTATTTGCAAGCAAAAGAAATTAAAACGTCTGTAATTAAAAAGGAATTAGGCAGGAACCGACCTTTTCAGTGGGCTTTTCACTCTCCAAATTCAAGTGCATTTTCGTGTACCAAGTACTTGCGTGATTAACTAACCGCGACACACTGATGCAACCCACACACTTAACACTCACTCACACTCTTCCGACCGGGGTGGCAGCGTGGACGAGTCACAAGATAGCGGCGAGAGTGGAAATTTCCTCTCCCCGGGCGTGGGGCAGGGTCTGGCTTCCCCGAACCGCTCGGCGCCACCGGCCGCCTCTGCCAGGGCCTCTCCCGGACCGCGCGCTCGGTACAAAGGAGGCCCGGGCTCTCGGCCGCCGCACGCTCTGGGCTCGGCTCCGGGCAGGGGTCGCCAGCCTCCGGCGCCGCCCGGGGCGGGAGGCCTGGGCAGCACGTGCGCCCGCCCTCGGCTGGGAGGAAGGAACCGGCGTGGCCCGGCCGAGGCTGCCGGCGGGCCCCGCTGCCTCGGAGCGAGCGGTGGCCCGCCCGCCACGCTAGAAATGAATGGGGCCGCGCTGCCCCTCCTCTGCCGTCGCCCGCACGAGAGTCTGGCGGCCCGGGACGAAAACCGCTGTGGGCGGTGGAGGCTGTGGCTGCTCTTGGGGACGCCGCGCGGGGAGCCGCCTCCCGCCTTTCCTTTCCCACCCCACCCCGCCCGGCACCCCCCGGACCGCTGCCGGCCCCGGCGCCCAACCGCCGCCCGCTCACCCCAGCTCTTGGCGGTGCGCCCCAGGAACTCTCCGGTGGTTGGGTTGTAGATGAAGAGCTTCCACTCGGCTAGGCTCTGGTTGAAGGACTTCTTCTCTTTCTTCGTCATGGTGTGTGTGCCTACGGCGAGGGGAGCGGCGGCCGCGCGGGTGGAGGCGGCGAGGAGCGCGGAGGCGCGTCCCGGCTCTAGCGGCACAGCCGGACGACGGCGGCGGAAAGCGGGACAGCCGAGAACACCTCCGCGCTGCGGTGCGCACTCGAGCCTACTGCGCCGCGCGAGCCCGGCGGCCGCTCGGGCCGCGGGAGCCTGACGTCTCCGCCCGCCGCAACCAATCCGCGCACCGCTCGGCCCGCGCCGCCGCCGCCGCCGCCGCCGCCGCCGCCGCCGCCTCCCGCCCGCGGCCCGGCGTTGCCCGTTTCGGGGAGGACGCCCCGCCCCAGGCCCCGGCCCCGCCTCGCCCCGCCTCCCTCACCCTGTGCCTACCCGCCCGGCTGAGGGACGCTTGAGGCTCCCTCTTCCCTGGTCAGAGGAAGCAAAAACCACACATGGCAACTTTAAAAATCATGAGGGCTTAAAAAGCACATTTATAATAACAAGCAAAAGGTGGGCGTCCCTGACCCGCAGGTTTCTCAGGAGAACCCTGGGGAGATGCTGTGGGCCCCCAGGGCCCGGCGGCCCCTCAGCTCCTTGCCTGCGGCCGCGCGGGGCGAAAACGCGGAAACGACTCCTGTCTGCCCGAGTCGTCTTCTCCGAGGAGGGGGACTTCACCACCCTGTCCCCGAACGGCCTCCCAGACCGTCTCGAGGCGTTCTCCTTTGGGCTCTATGACGTGACTAAGCTCTGCTGTAGGCTCCCGTGAGGCATCTAGGGTAGTACGTACTGCTGCTCAGAGAATGCCCTTACTTGGCCCTTCTGAAGGATTTCACCAGGAATCGCAGCGGCTCGATGGAAATTTCACTCTAAATACGTCAGCATTAATTCAACGGAGTATACTCTTCTCCAGATTCAGTTGAATGTATCAAGGAAATCAATATATATGCCTTCCCGAGGTTCCTGTCAGCTCTAAGACCTGCTTTTTCTGAGACGGGATTTACAGGAAATCGTTTCTTCGTTTCGTGGTGATGCCTAAATAAAGTTCCCGGCTTTTCATCTTTTCCATGATAGTGGACGCACCCCTTCGTCCGAGCTGAGGGTGCAGTCGACGTTTTTCTACGCGAGATGGAGCTGAAGAGTACAGTGCCTCGCGACTGTGGATGACAGGATGAAAAGAAATAGGAGTTTGGGCAGAAGGTGCGTTTCTTTAAGGAAAAACAAATGAAGCACTGCTTCATTGTATTGGCAAATAAAAAATTATGAATGAGGAAATAAATGCAGCGCATATATTATTTTTGGAATAATTGCATTATCATCTACCTGGAAGTTTAAACACTGCCTGCAAATGCTTTAAAGGAGTGAATGGATAAAGACATTCCGGCATCTCTCATTTCCTCACGTTGCTTATTGAAGCAAGGAATTATGGATTACATTTTCCGCAAATGGAAAAGAGAAGAATATATTACCATACAGTAATTCCCACCCCCTGCGCTTAGGAAAGCTATTTTTTTTTAATCTCATTAAAAAATCTGACTACAAATTAGCTAAAATACTGGTAGGATAACAGCCTTTTTAGTCTAGATAAGAGGTTAAGATATACAGTCTGATTGGAATAAAATATAAAACTTATCTGCTTTATCTTGTATGTCTCTGTGCTAATAACAAGCACAGTTTGAAAAATAAGTACCTGGTTCACACAAAGAAAACATGGTGCACACAAAGAAAACGAGAACATTTGAAATAGTGTTTCAGAGATATTGAGCGCTGTCAGAGATGTGTACTTTGTATAGTTTTAGTGATCCTCAATATGACTTTCATATGTAGTGCTTTGTGGTTTTCCAAATAAAGATTTAAATACAAATGGAATTCAGTAAGTAGTTTTAAAACCCATGCCTAGTTTAGGACAGTAACTGATCCAACAGGTTTCAGTTTGGGGAAAAGTTGACCTTCTTCTCCAAAATATGGGCACTATTTGTTTCTCTGATATATGATGCTTGAGCATTACCTGTAAAAGAGAATACTGAGTGTACTGGAGGATAGGAGACTACCAAGTATGAGCAGATGAAATATCAAATTTAATCACAACTTTATTCCTTAAAGTTTATTTTAAAAGTTTCCTGGCTATTTTGCCAGGATGCCCACATAAATTTGAATTTCAGATAGACAATGGGTAATTTTTTAGTATAAGTATATTCCATGTGGTATTTGTGATATATTTAGACTAAAAAATTATTCTTAGGTACCTGAAATTCAAATTTACCTGTATATCCTATATTTTTATTTGCTAAATTTGGCGACCCTGCCTGTAGCATAGGGCATACCTATGAATGGCCTAATAATGATCATTTATACATATTTAAGTCCTAGGCCCTGTACTACTTGCTTAGTGTGATGTATTTCTTAATCTTTACAAACACCCTAAGAGGGAGGTATTGTTTTCCTAATTTTATAAATGAGGAAACTGAGGTTTAGAGAAATTAAGTAACTTCATGGTCAAAAAGCTATCAAACAGCAGTACATTGATTCAAATCCCCATCTTTCCTCACTACCCAGTACTGGTTCACCAGTAAATGATGGCAGAGCTCTGGGGGAACTTCATAAAACTGAATGAGGCAGAATGAGAGATGGCTAGAGCCTGCTTTGGATTCTCTGCCTCCCTCTCTCTCTCTCTCTCTCTGCCCTTCCCCACTTGTGCTTGGATGTGTGCTTGCTCTCTCTCTCTCTCTCTCTCTCTCTCTCAAAAATAAATAAAACATTAAAAAAAAAAGATTTCTTGAGAATGAGTCCTTCCTTACAAACAGCATCTCCAGTTGTATTGGCATTTTATTGTACCTGAGAAACACAGTCATGAACACACAATTCTCTTTACAGAAACATCGGTTTTAATTTTAATTTTTGACTAATCCTTTAACAAACAACATCACTACATCCTTTGCAGATTAAAGGGCAGACACCTACATTATTAATCATCTTAAATTAAATAAACCAGTGTTTTTTTTAAAGTGTGAGCACAGTATATGGCATAGAAAATGCTCTGTTAAATGGGAGTTTTAACTGTCATTCACTGTATTAGATGATTTATGAAGAAGTGTATGATATGATCCAACAGGATAGTTTACTAAATGAAAAATAAATTCAAATGATTAGCTCAATGTGGCAGATTAATAATTTGGTTATAAAAATATACAGGAGAAGGGGAAGGTATGGGTGAAACAAGAATGGCAGAATGTTGATATTTATTGAAGCTGGGTGAGTTCGTTATATTTTGTCTACTTTGTATATCATTGAAATTTTCCATAATAGAACTTGATTTTTAAAAAAATTTTTTTAAATTTGTTCTTGAGAAAGAGAGAGAAAGAGAGGAAGTGGGGAAGGGACAGAATCCAAGGCAGCTCAAGGCTTTGAGCTGTCAACACAGAGCCCCATGCAGGGCTCGAACCCACAGACCATGAGATCATGACCTGAGCCAAAGTCAGACGCTCAACCGACTCAGCCACCCAGGCGCCCCTAGAACTTGTTTTTTTAACGGAGAAAAGATTAGGCAATTTTCCTGATACATATTTTTCTGGCTCACTGAGTTGAAAAATAACCACGAGGAGGTATAATTTTAATATTTTCAAAAGAACTATTTAAAAAGAAGCTGATCTCAGAGGAAATAGATATTTCTTTCTTCTTCTTTTTTTTTTATGTATTCTAATTAGTGACCTCAGAAAAATTTGAGAAGCCCCTGTATCCATATAACAAGTTTATGAATATGGAGCAATCAGAGGAAAAAAAAAAAGAATTGTTGGAGATTTAAAATAGGATTAATTCCTTTTTAAAAAATTTTTAATATTTATTTTCTAGACAGAGACAGAAAGAGAGTATAAGCAGGGAAGGAACAGAGAGACAGGGGGAGACAGAATCAAAAGCAGGCTCCAGGCTCAAAGCTGTCATCTCATAGCCCAACATGGGGCTCGAACTCACAAACCGTAAGATCATGACCTGAGCTGAAGTTGGATGCTTAACCGATTGAGCCACCCAGACACCCCAAATTCCTTTAATTTAAAAAAAATCAACATAATCGCTGAAAGAAAAGGTCAGTGAAATCTCTCAAAGTGTAAAGCAAAAAGACAGAGGGGAAGAAATATTTTTAAAAGTCCAAAGACTATATAGGGTCGAATCCAGGAGGGATAATAGCCAACTAAATAGTTTCAGAAGGAGACAAGAAAATGCAGGAGGGAAAATAATGAGGGTAATAATAGAAGACTATTAGAGTTAAGATAGGAGTCTTCAGAGTAAAAGGGCTTACTCAGTGCCAAGCAAAATAAATGAAAATAAACCCATACTTCACTATAAACCTGTGATTTTATAGTACATTAAATACCAAGGGAAGATTCTAAAAGCTTCCAGAGAACAAGCAACAGGTCAATTACAATGGAATAAAAATTTAATTGGCACTCATAGTTTTCTCATCAAAACACTCAGTGCCAGAAGACAGTGGAGCATGACTTTCAGAATTCTGAGGATCTGAATATCATAACCAGCTAAGCTATCATTCAGCTGTAGGGGTAAAATGAAGACATGTTCAGACATATAAGAACTCAGAAAGCTCACCTTTCAAAAATTCTTTCTGAAAAAATCAATTAAGGATGAATCAGTAAAAAGAGAAAGGAATTCATGAATAAGCAAAACCTGGGACCCAAGAAACACTAATCCCTAACCCAATGAAAGGAGGGCCTAGAAGGAGAGCTATACAGCAGGCTAAGAGGGCAACTGATATTGAACTGACGAAGAATGTCCTCAGGCAGAAAGTGGATTCCATGCTACAGAGACTGGGATTAAGATCCTGGACAAATTTAGTCATATGGTGAAGGCATGTGCTTCCTTTGTTAAGAGGGAAAATGGAAAGCAATTAAAACTGGTAGCTGTTCATGGGAGATTTGAGCTTTGAAACAACCAATAAGAGTCTGAGGAGCCATTTTGAGCAATGGGGAACACTCACAGACTGTGTGGTAATAAGAGATCCAAACACCAAGCACTCCAGAGGCTTTGGATTTGTCACACATGCCACTGTGTAAGAGGTGGATGCAGCCATGAATGCAAGGCCACACAAGGTGGATGGAAGGGTTGTAGAATCAAAGAGGGCTGTCTCAAGAGAAAATTCTCAAAGACCTGGTGCCCACTTACTGTGAAAAAGATTTTTATCGGTAGCACTAAAGAAGACACTGGAGAACATCATCGAAGAGATTATTTTTTGAACAGTATTGGAAAATGAAAGGTATTGAAATCATGACTGACTGGGGCAGTGGCAAGAAAAGAGGCTTTGCTTTTGTAACATTTGATGACCATGACTCTGTGGACAAGATCATCATTCAAAAATACCATACCGGGGGCTCCTGGGTGTCTCAGTCAGCTGAGTGTTTGACTCCGATTTTGGCTCAGGTCATGATCTCACGGTTCGTGAGAGCTTGCTTGGGATATTCTCTCTCTCTCCCTCTCTCTCCCTGCCCCTTCCCTGCATGTGCTCTCTCTCAAAATAATAAATAAATTTTAAAAAATACCATGCTGTGAATGCCCACAACTGTGAAGGTAAGGAAAGTACAAGCAAGAGATGGCTAATGCTTCATCCAGCTAAAGATGTCTAAGTGATTCTGGAAACTTTGGTGGTGGTTGTGGAAGTGGTGTTAGTGGGAATGACAACTTTGGTCATGGAGGAAACTTCACTGGTGAGGTGGCTTCGGTGGCAGTCCAGGTGGTGGTGGATATAGTGGCAATGGGGACAGCTATAACCGATTCAGTAATGATGGAAGCAATTTTGGAAACGGCAGAAGCTATAATGACTTTGGCAATTACAACACTCAATCTTCACATTTCGGACCTATGAGAGGAGAAAAATTTGGAGGCGGAAGCTCTGGCCCCTGTGGTGGTGGAGGCCAATACTTCGCCAAAGCATGAAACCAAGGTGGCTATGGCAGTTCCAGGAGCAGCAGCAGCAGCGGTAGCTATGGCAGTGGCAGAAGGTTTTAATTACTGCCAGGAAACATTTCTACTTAATTTAGCAGGAGAGGAGAGCCAGAAAAGTGACCGGGAAGCTAGGGGCTGCAACAGATTTGTGAACTCAGCCAAGCACAGCGGTGGCAGGGCCTCGCTGTAACAAAGAAGACATGTTTTAGGCACTACTCATGTGTATGGGCAAAAAACTCAATGACTGTATTTCGTTACTAATTGTATAACAGGTTATTTAGTTTCTGTTTTATGGAAAGTGTAAAGCTTTCCAACAAAGGGTTTTAATGTAGATTTTCTTTCTTTCTTTCTTTCTTTCTTTCACATTCATGCTGTTGATTGCTAAATGTAATAGTCTGGTCATGACACTGAATAAATGTGTCTTAAAAAAAGAGAGAGAGATTGTGAGAGAGAGAGATGTTAAGAGTTTAAAGATGGTAGAGCTGGAAGTGAAAATATAAGTATATTCTTTAAAGTTGTAAATATAACCAATAGAAAAAGTAAATACTAAATTAAAAAAAATTTTTTAATGTATATTCTTTTGAGAGAGACAGAGCATGAGCGAGGGAGGGGCAAAGAGAAGGAGACACAGAATCCAAAGCAGGCTCCAGGCTCTGAGCTGTCAGCACAGAGCCTGACACAGGGCTCAAACTCATGAACCATGAGATCATGACCTGATATGAAGCTGGTTCCTTAAGGAACTGAACCACCCAGGTGCCCCAATACTAAATTTTTTAAAAATTAGAAGTAAAAAACTCAATGCTGTGTATTTTTAACATTAAAATAATACTACAACTAACAAAATATGAAGTGGAGGATGAAGTAGGAAATAATACATAAATAGCTCATTTATCATCTTTCCTCTCCACGGACTTAATAGTGTTTAAAACTGACCAAAAAGAATTGGTACATAAGCATGTTATTTAGAGCTAGGAGACAGTGACTCTCTTAACCATTTGGGCTGCTATAACAAGATACCATAGACTGTATGGTTTATAAACAGAAATTTATTTCTCATAGTTCTGGATGTTGGAAGGCCAAGATCAGAGTGCCAGCATAGAGTGAAAGTTCTCTTCTAGGTTGGAAACTTCTAGTTGTATCCTCACATGGTCAAGCAGGGTGGGAGCCCTCTGGAGCCTCTTTTATGAGGGTACTAATCCCATTCATGTGGGCTCCATCCTTGTGATCTAATCACCTCCCAAAAGCCCCACCTCCTAATACCATCAGCTTAGGGGTTAGGTTTTGAACATATGGATTTTGGGGGGGCATAAACATTCAGACCTTAGCAGTGACCAAATAAAATAAAGCTAGGCAGGCAGAGTCTGCAGCGCGGCGGGCAGCGGGCGCGATGTATCTCCGCAGGGCGGTCTCCAAGACCCTGGCGCTGCCCCTGAGGGCGCCCCCCGGCCCCGCGCCGCTCCGGAAGGACGCGTCTCTTGCTTGATGTCTTCTAACAAATTGCCTAGATCATCTGGATCAAGTATGATCTATTATCTGGTTGTAGGCGTCACAGTCAGTGCTGGTGGATATTATACTTACAAGACAGTCACATCAGAGCAAGCCAAACACACGGAACATATAACAAATTTGAAAGAAAAAACCAGAGCAGAGTTACATCCACTTCAAGGTGAAAAAGAGAACCATGTGGAAGCTGAGAAAGTAAGTTCACAAGTCCCTGAAGTATCTCTTGTGGAAGTACCAGAGGTAGATGCAGAAGATACTCTGGATGCTCCAGGTGCAGTCA
>CM053573.1:114692741-114742870 GCA_028646485.1 Cryptoprocta ferox
CCCCAATGTTCACAGCAGCACTTTCGACAATAGCCAAATCATGCAAAGAGCCTAAATGTCCATCAACTGACGAATGGATCAACAAGATGTGGTTTATATATACAATGGAATACTACATGGCAATGAGAAAAAATGAAATCTGGCCATTTGTAGCAACGTGGATGGAAATCTGGCCATTCAAGCAACGTGGATGTCATGCTAAGTGAAATAAGTCAGGCAGAGAAGGACAGATATCATATGTTTTCACTCAGAAGTGGAACAGGAGAAACTTAGAGGGCCATGGGGGAGGGGAAGGGGAAAAAATAGTTGGGGAGGGGGGGGAGGCAAACCATGAGAGACTCTTGAGTACTGAGAACAAACTGAGGGCTGATGGGGGTGGGGAAGAGGGGAATGGGGGTGATGGGGAAGTGGAGGACACTTGTGGGGATGAGCACTGGGTGTTATATGGAAACCAACTTGACAATAAACTATATAAAAAAATAATAAAATGAGCCAAATTGAAAAAGTAGAACAAAAAATAGGAATATGAAAAAGTGGTGAGAATATCTGAGAGAGGATCAGTCTGTGAACACCAATATTTAACTCATAGTTCAGAAAAAGTGAACAGAGAAAAGTGGGAAGAGGGCATTATCAAATAATTATCAAATCAAGAACTTTCCCAGAACCTACAGATATAAATCTGCATATTGAAAGAGCCCATTGAGTGCCCAGCACAGTGAATGATAAAAGCTGTATCACCATGGCATTTAGAACACTAGGAATAAAGGGCGAAGTCTAACAATTACAGATAAATACTGTATATTACATACAAAGGACTGAGAATCAGCATGACATCAGACTTCTAACTGGAAGCTAGAAACAATGAGGCACTGCAATGACAACTCTGGGAGAACTTTATACATTCCCAACTTCTAACCAAGTATGAGGATAAAGTAAAGATGTTTTTAGCACACAAAAACTCAAACTCTGTGCCTTCTCTATTTCCTAGGAAGCTCCCAGAGAACACACTTGAGCAAAATGAGAATAAACCACAAAGATGAATAATCCAGAATCCAGAAATCAGGAGAACCAATACAGAAAAGTAGAAAAGGGAGTCCCAGGGGCACCTGGCTGGCTCAATTGGTTAAGTGACCCTTGATTTTGGCTCAGGTCATGATCTCACAGTTTGGTTCATGAGATTGGGCCCCTGTTGGGCTCTGCGCTGATGGTGCAGAGCCTGCTTGAGATTCTCTCTCCCTCTCTGTCTCTCTCTGTTTCTCTGTGTGTGTGTCTCTCTCTCTGTCTTTGTCTCTCTCTCCTGCCCTCCCTTTCTCTCTGCCCCTTCCCTGAGCTCTCAAAATAAATAAACTTTAAAAAAAAAATGAAAAGCGAGTCCCAGATAATGGTTGAAGGTCAGAACTGGTCCAATTGGACAGAAAAATAGAAGACTTTGGAAAGGAGGAATACTGTGGTAAAAACTGAATAGAGCTTTGGAAATACTTAAGTATTTTGCAAGAAATACTGATAGGTGTATGAAAAATAAAAGAAACTTGGGAAAATATTTAGATTTGGTACACAGAAAACTGTGCAAATGAAAAATTAAGACTATTAACTCAGAAGAAAGTTATATAACTGGGGCACCTGGATGGCTCAGTCAGTAATCATGTGACTCTTGATCTCAGGTTGTACGTTCAAGCCCCATGTTGGATGTAAAGATTACCTAAAAATAAAATCCAAAAAAAAAAAGTTTTATGAGAAAGAAAAATACTGTGAACAAAATATATATGACCATACCAGTCAGTACAACAAGTGTTGATTTAACTAAAAATTGTGAAATCTTACTATTGAGATGTTTGGTGAAAGGATGGGATAATAGTCAATATGTAAAATGTTTAATGGAAATATCAAATAATATAAAAAGCATTTTCTTTGAAGTAAGGCAGTAAATCTCATGAAAAACAGCTGAATGAATGGGTATTTAGGAGGGCACTTGTGATGAGCACTGGGTGTTATATGTAAGTGATAAATCACCAGATTCTGCTCTTGAAATCAATATTACCCTATATATTAACTAACTAGAATTTAAGTAAAAACTTGAAAGCAAATAATAATAATACAAAAGAAAAAAGAAAAACAGCTGAATGAGTTAAAAGTGGTTTTCTCTGGAGAAGCCTGGGGGTGTTGAGGGGAGGGGAAAGTGTCTGTTGTTTTTCACTGTGAGCTTTTTAGCCCTATTCAATTTTTTAGCTATATATACGCATTACTTTGATTGTATTTGTAGAGAATTGAAAAGTACATAGCTTAAAAAAATTTTTTTTCAGTATATGTCCTGCCGAAGTGAGCACTAAAATTTTTTTTCAATGTTTGTTTATTTTTGAGAGACAGAGAGAGAGAGAGAGAGAGAGGGAGGGAGGGAGGGAGAGAGACTGGGGGAGGGGCAAGCTCCAGGCTCTGAGCTGTCAACACAAACCCACGAACCACAAAATCATGACCTGAGCTGAAGTTGGACACTTACCCAACTGAGCCACCCAGGAGCCCCAAGTGCATAGCTTTCTACCCTGTGATTCATTGTTACATAATTCTATGTCAATAACTAATACTATCTTAAATCACCTCAGCTTCCACTAAAGAATTGAAGCCCTCACATGCTATAGAGCATTGCCGAATGGCTAGGGTTTTGTAAAGAAAAGAAGTGGAAAGGATGACCAAAAGTGTAGTGTTCAGGGAACATGACAGTCTTCTGTGGGTTTGGCTGCCACGTGAATCCTCTGAGGCCTTAAGCTGACCCCCCTGCCATACTCCTGGCCCCATTTCAAGTGGTTTCCAGCCCCCGGCACTACACAGCTGAGCCGTACATCCCCACACTGCTCCCTGACCTTCACAGTGATCAAGACTTTGGACCTTCTTTTCCTATTGAAGCACGTGTCCTCTATATTTGTGCTTGTCCTTTTTTTTTTTTTTTTAAATAACTCTGAGTTTTGTCTTTCTCCCTATGATTTATACCTATTTGCTGTTAAATTCTGCATCAGTGAGAGATGATATTTGGCTACATGAAACAGAACCAGCTATATACCAGCTTAATTAAGCTATATAGTGGCTTAATCAAGTAGAGGAAGACTGAGCAGGTACAGATGTGCCCCAACATCATTCCTTTCTCTTTCTCCACCATTAGCCTTGTAGCTTTTATCCTCATAGTTGTAAGGTGGCTGCTTCACTGAAAGCCACCCTTCTCCATTCTAGACCAGAAGAAGAAGGAAGGGACAAGGAGGAAGTGCTGGTACCTATATGAGGGAATCTCAGAAATCTTCAGAAACTTACGCTTATTTACAGTTGGCCAGAAACATGTCACATGCCTATCCCTAATTTTTAGCTGGGTACATTGCTGCCATAAGAAAAATGTGAGCTCTATTAGAAAATAAGGTCAAGGGTGCCTAAGTGGCTCAGTCAGTTGTGTCTGACTCTTGGTTTAGGCTCAGGCCATGATCTCACCATTTGTGGGTTCAAGCCCCACATCAGGCTTGCGCTGACAGCACAGAGATTGCTTGGGATTCTCTCTTCCTCTCACTCTCTGCCCCTCCCCAACTCACATCCTCTCTCCCTCTTTCTCTCTCAAAATAAACTTTAAAATTTTTTATGTTTTATTTATTATTGAGACAGACAGAAACAGCATGAGTGGAGGAGGGGCAGAGAGAGAGGGAGACACAGAATCTGAAGCAGACTCCAGGCTCTGAGTTGTCAACACAGAGCCCTGTGTGGGGCTCAAACCCATGAACTGTGAGATCATGACCAGAACCAAAGTCAGAGCCTTAACCAACTGAGCCACCCAGGCGCCCCAAAATAAGTGAATAAACTTTAAGAGAAAAAAAGAAAGAAAATAAGGTCAGAAAAGATATTAAGCAGGGAAATAGAAGTATTTGCCTCAAGCTCTTTTAGATTGCGATAAATAGGTGCACTGGTCCTTTCTACACCAGACCTGGTCAAAAGGCCTTTATAGCCAGTGACCTGTCTGGAGTGGCCCAGGTGAGACACCAAGATCTTTATTAGACATTTGGCATGACCCCTCAAGTCACCTAGCAGACTTACATCTGTGTAACTTGCTCTACAAGGAAACATGGAAGACACTGAGCCAAAATCAGACCCAGGAAACACTAAGGGTTACTGCTCAACCTCTCAACCTAGGCAAGTTCCTGGGAGATTTCCTGCCTTAGATTTTGTTATGGCCCAGCCCCACCCTGCAGTTCCTGAGCAACTTTCCCCTGCAACCACACCTGATCTGTTGTGATGACCTGTAGGATGGAATGACCCCAGCACACCAAGCACCAGTAAGCACTGCTCACCAGAGAAAATTATCCAAATAGAACACTCACTTTGCTTCTCTTCTAAGCACATATGTACCTCCCAGGCCCCCAGAGACGTGGTTTCTGGCCCTTTCCAAGCCTTGAAGTTATAAACTGTATTGTCATATACCTCTTGGTCCCTTATCCATATTCATCCACCTTGTCCTCCATTACCCTGGTGTCCAGCTTGATTTGTTCTCACACCCTTACAACCATTTTCATGTTTCAACCTCAACTAACTCTCTGGAGGTGACATTCAGTACTATTTTTAAGGTTCTTAATTTTCCTCTCAACCATATTTCTTACTTACCTGTCTGCTTCTAGCCTCTTCTTGGTGTAGCCTGGCCTCCAGGAACTATAACTTGAGGCACCTGTGGGCCTGAAAGCAGAACCTGGACATTTGGCTAGATGAGAAACAGGAAGGGGGAGAAGGGCAAGTGCCATGGGAAATAACAGAAGGATGGGCTGACACAGGCTCTCAGAATGGCATGCTAGGTATTTGAGTCTTATTATTCTGACCCCAGTTTTGATGTGTGGGACGTGTAGGTCTCTCCCCTGACCACCAAACAACTGCCAAATATGAGCTGGGTGTCCTACAATTCAATTCAATTCTGACCCTACCTATCTGGAGATAGCATTAGATTCTACAGGTTAAGGGCTCCGTCCCACAAGACTGTCCTCTCCCCACTCCCCACCACTTCAGACATCAATAACAAGTCCAGTTGTTACTGTGCTTCTGACTGACTGGCTATAAATCTGAGGTTCTCATGACCTCCTCCTTGAGTTTGACTAATTTGCTAGAACAGCTAATAGGACTCGGGAAACCAGTTTATTCACTAGATTACTGGTTTATTACAAAGGATATTAAAAGATACAAATCAATAGCCAGATGAAGAGATATTTAGAAGGTGAGGTCTTGAACAAAGGAGCTCTGTCCTCATGGAGTTTGGGGCCCAGCATGGTGCCACCAGGAAGCATTCTGGTTTCCCAACCTGGAAGCTCTTTGAATCCTGTCCTTTGGGTTTTTATGCAGGTATCATACATAGGCACAATTGATTAAATCCTTGGCCGCTGGTGATTGATTTAACCTCCAGCCCCTTTCCCCTCCCTGGCAATCAGGGAGTAGGACTGAAAGTTCTACCCCTCTATTTATGGTTGGTTTCCCTGGCAACCAACCCCATCCTTAGGTGCTATCCAAAAGTCACTTCATTAACATAAATTCCCGTGTGGTGGAAAGGGGCTTGTTATGAATTATAAGGCACCCATTTCACCTTTATGGCTCTAAGGCATTTTCAGGAACTGAGAACAAGGGACCAAACATTATATTTTTCAAGTTTTCTTTTTTAAATAAATTCCACTGTGGTTAACATACAGTGTTATATTAGTTTCAGGTGTACAATATAATGATTGAACAATTCTCTACATTAATCAGTGCTCATCATGATAAGTGTACTTTTTAATCCTCATCACCTATTTCACCCATCCCCTACATACACCTAAGAGACTGAATATTATAAGAAAAGATGCTCCCGTTGCTCTTATTCCTCAGAAAGTTCCAAGGGTTTGGGAGCCAGGAACCACAGACAAAGACCAAATATATATGAGAAATATGAATGGCCAAATATATATTTCTTATAAATAACACTATTGCAGGTCTTTATGGAAAATCAGTGAGAAATCTTGGTCTCAAGTGTTACAAAACCAACTCAAACTGATTTAAGTACACACAAAAAAATTGAGCCATATAACTAAAATTCGAGGGGTGGGTCTAGCTATAGGTCCAGGTGGATTCAGGGGTTCAAGTAACACTATCTACCTTCATCTCCTGGAAGTTTTGCTCCTGTGTTGACTTTATTCTCAGGCAGGTTCTTCCTACACATTAGCAAGTTGGGCAGCACTAGCAAGAAGTTTACACTGTGCACTTTGAGAAAGAGTCTTTCTCCTGATTTCATTGGACCATCATGAGTCATGTGCATAGCTGTTAACCGATCACTGTGCCAGGGAGAATAAATCCACTAGTTGACCAGATTTTGGCTATGTGCCTGTCCACCCCAGGAGCACAGGGCAGTGGAACCCCAAAATAAATTCAAGATTCTATTCCAGAAAGAAGCTAAAATGCAAGCTGGACAAGAAAAACCAAGAGAGATCCACTAAAGTAAAGAGCCAGGGAAGCCTACATAGCTCAGTTGGTTAAGTGGCGACTCTTGATTTCTGCTCAGGTCATGATCTCGCAGTTTGAGCCCCATATCTTACTTAGGATTCCCTCTCTGCCCCTCCTCTGCTCATGCTCTCTCTTTCCCTCTCAAAAAAAAAAAAAAAAAAAAAGATGAAGAGCCAATAAAGTATCGGAGGCAATGAAAGACAAGATCAGAATTTCACTTTCAGTTAATTAATCTGGAAGTAGAGCCCAGAATGGATTTGGGTTGGGAAAGTCTAAGGCTAGGAAGACCAGTTAGAAGGCCACTCTAATTATCCAGGTAAACATATCACAGTGGGAATGGAAAAGAAAGGACTAGGGTAAGAAATTATTACAGAAATGAATTGTTACGGATCACTCACATCAAGAGGGAGGGATGACTGGGTGGCTTAGTCAGTTGAGCCCTTGATTTTGGCTCAGATCATGACTTTGTGAGATCAAGCCCCACCTTGGGCACCAGACTCCCCACAGGGTGTGGTGCCTGCTTGGGATTCTCTCTCCCCATCTCGCCCAGCCCCTTCTCCTGTCAAAATAAATAAACAACTTTATAGATATAGATATAAATATAGATTTAGATATAGGGAAAAGGTATTAAGTGAAAGGAATGTTGCCCAGTCAATAAGAATGTGGGAGAATGCCCCTCTCAGATACCCCAAACCTAATCCATCAAATGAAGTTGTGAAATATCTTAGCCATTTACTATTATGTTCTTCCCCCCATCAGGTAAATGCCCAGTCTTAAAAATTACAGTCACTCCTCAAATCTCTTCAGAAACCTTCAGATCTATTTGGAAAAATAGCAAGAAATCTAGTATTACCTGTAAAAAGAAGAAAAAGGTATGCTCTTGGATGTCTGTGTCTGTGAATTGTGGCCACCAGGGGAGTGCTGTATGGAATCCTAGGCACTAAAAGGGGGTAGATGCCATCCTCAGCAGATTTTGCACTTGATAAAATCATGAGAATTTTGGTTCTAGGTAACAGTATCCTAAATCATCAGTCCATTGTGATGGATGATGCATGTACAAAGGATAGGTAGTAAGGGAACAAAACAGTTCCTTCAAATGTTAGTGCAAACCTTGCCTCCTGTCTTCAACTTTCCCACTTCCCACCCAAATCCTGGTTCCTGTTAGCTTCTTGTGGATTTGAAATGGTGAATTTACTCCAACTATGAAGCATGTGGGATCTATTAGGGGGTAATGACTTACATATGTTTATTCTTTATTGTACAAAGTTGAACTTCCTTTTTTCTTTTTTTAATTTGTGATTTTTGTTCATTATTTCACAGGCTAAAAACTGAATGTGGATGCCATATCTCTTTATGGGTGCTATGTATTTCCATAGCCTAAAAAGATATTGCTTGTTCAATAATAATAGTTTTCACTGGAACCATGCCTCTTTCCAGTTCTAAAATTTGATGACTATTTTATGAAAGTTCAAAGTAGTGTTAATCCTATTATGCTTGCCATTTTCTAAAATGTGGGTTTCACAAGTTGGCCTTAGTAAAAATAGATAGGATTCTTCTCTGGGGCTTCTTATGTGCATGTGAAATTTATAATTTAATGGAAGTCATGATCTTTAAGAAAGAAAGAATCTACTTTCATAAGTATATCTATAGGTGGGAACAATAGGAATATTTGGAAGTAATAACCACTTTCTGAAAGACAACATCTCCCAAAATGGGGATCTTTCCCAAATGAGGAGGCTTCTAATCACTTTATCCCCTGCCCATGAAGATATCTGCTCCATGGGAAAGGCAAGAGGTATGGTTGACCAATGTATGGATGATAAATTTGATTAGTTGAAAGTCATATGCTATGACAGTATAGTACAGGGATGAAAAACATGGACTGGGGAATGAAATGGACTGGAATTCTCTGGAAGACTGCTGCTTTCCAGGTGTGTGACATTAGCCAAGTCAGCTAGCCTCACCGAGGCTCAGTTTACCCTGATGCAAGATACAGATAAGAATAGCACCTGTATCATTTGGTGAGCACTGAATGAGAAGACACATGTCAAGCATTTTTGGACAATACTTGTTTCATAGTGCATGCTCAAATATAAATATTCGCGGCTACTATTGTTGTTGATGTTAGAATTGAATGTTTCCAGTTATTTTCACTTGGAACAGCTACACAAGAAAAAAGGAAAAGAAAGAAAAAAAAGACTTAAGACCTCTTAATTTTTGAAGTGGGAAAAAAAAAAGGAATCGGCAACAAGCAAGACTCTCATGGTGCCTGGCTAGCTCAATCGGTAGAGCATGAGACTCTTGATATCAGGATCATTAGTTCAAGCCCCACTTTGGGTGTGGAGCCTGCTTAAAATTAAATTAAAATAGGGGCACCTCGGTAGCCCAGTCAGGCATCTGACTCTTGATCTCAGCTCAGGTCTTGATCTCAAAGTTGTGAGTTCAGGCTCTGTGTTGGGCACTGTGCTGTGTGTAAAGCCTACTTAAAAAAATAAAATTAATTAAAGTTATTTTTTAAAAGGCAAGACTGTCATTCATACTATGTACAAATGTAACAAGTTCTGACAAGTCTGTAGAACCAAACTATCTGTGGAGGTGAGGATGGGTAGAGTAAATTATATTCACGCTCACGTACCTTAGCATCTAGCTAGGAAGACAAGATTCTCATATGTTAAAAGTAAACAATAATAGAGTGTAAGAGTTGAAATAACATATTTTCAGAATTTATACATCCAGTGTATGAGAGCTCCTGAGAAATTGTTCCTGCTTAAAAAAAAAGACCTTTTTGAAATTTGCCACAGACATCTACTAGGTTGGCATGTAAAATCTTTGTGCCTCTTTAGAAGTCTTTTGACAATATCTATCAAAATGAAAAATACATAACTTTTGGCCTAGGCATTCTACTTCTAGAAATTTATTTTACAGGTATACTCTTACAGATGAGTTAGGAAATATTTATAATGATGCTCATTGCAGCACTGTTTATTATACATTGGAAACAGCTAAATGTCTCTCAAAAGATTCTCAGAGAAATAAGTCACAGGAATGTATGTGGGGGATACTGTACAGCCATCAGGAATACTGTGATTATGGAAATGCTTATATAGAAAGTGTCCTCTCATACTAAACAAAAGAGCAGGCTAGAGAATAATATGTGTAAAAAAACTCATATGAGAAATGAATTTATGTAATATGAACCAACAATCCCACTTCTGGGTATATGCCCAAAAGAATTGAAAGCAGGGTTATGAAGAGATATTTGCACACTCATGTTCATAGTGGCATTATTCACAATAGTCAAAATGTGCAAGCAACTCAAATGTCTATTGATGGATGAATGGATAAGCAAAATGTGGTCTATCCATACAAGGGAATATTACTCAGCATTAAAAAGGAGAGAAATTGAGGTGCCTGGGTGGCTCAGTAGGTTAAGCATCTGACTTCGGCTCATGTCATGATCTCACTGTCCATGAGTTTGAGGCTCGCATCGGGCTCTGTGCTGACAGCTCAGAGCCTGGAGCCTGCTTCGGATCCTGTGTCTCCCTTTTTCTGCTCCTCCCCTGCTCATACTCTGTCTCTCTCTCAAAAATAAATAAACTCTTATAAATAAATAAATAAAAAGGGAGGAAATTCTGACACATGCTACAAGATGCTACAAGACACATGCTACAAAACTTGAAGACACTGTGCTAAGTGAAATAAACCAGTCACAAAAAGACAAATACTGTATGATTCCACTTATATGAGGGACCTAGGGTAATCAAACTCAGAAACAAAGTAAAATGCTGGTTCCTGGGGGAAGAAGGGCAGATAAAAAGTTGACGAGTATAGTTTCTATTTTGGAAGATGAAAAAGTTCTGGAAAGTGGTTGCATAACAATATAAATGTACTTAATACTTCTGAACTCTACACAAAATAGTGATAAACTTCACTGTATTTTATAACAATTAAAAATTTTTAAATGAGTTGTATTATGTATCTGCTTGTACATGTATAGGAATTTCTAGAGTCTATTAACAGTACTTGCTTTTTTTCATTGTAGACTCATTTTACTATTTTAACATTTTTATCATTTATGAGCTGTCAATTTAAATTTCATTTTGTTATTTTTTTAATGTTTATTTGAGAGTGTGTGAACATGCACACATGCAAACGGGGGGGGGGGGCGGGCAGAGAGAGAGAGAGGAGAATCCCAAGCAGGCTCTGCACCCACAGGGGCTCTGTGCTGACAGTGTGGAGCCTGCTTGGGATTCTCTCTCTCTCTCTCTCTCTCTCTCTCAAAATAAATAAATAAACTTAAAAAAACAAACACTTGAAATTGTTCGATAAACATCAGTAACAGCCCTTTTTGGTCGCTGTGTGACCCAGTGTCAAAAGAGTACAGTAAGTGCTGTGATTTCCCAGAAGCATATGAATATATGTTGGCAAAGAGCAGTCAGTGAAGACACAAAGATAAGTACGTTTTTCCTCAGTGCAGAGAGCAATCCAGCCGGAGCAGGTAGGGGAGTTCGGTCCAGTTTCAGAGATCTTAAAGTGTGGGGAAAAAAAGAGCGTCCTTGAGCTTTCATCCTTTTAACTCCAAGTCTCCCTTCTCTTTCAAACTGCCCAGTTCCCAACAGCTAAGTGCATTTTATCCTTGTCTAGTTCCGGCTTTCCTCCTTTGTTAGATGTCTGGCATTTAGAGCCATCTCTAGTCTGATGTGTGGTCGTTTAATATGAACAGAACATGTGTTTTGTATGGTTCATCTGGGTTTGTTTACAAGCATTTTTATCTGGCTCATAAAGTTAGTGTGGTCAGATTAACATCTGCCACCACTTCTACAGCTCTGCTCTGGCTGACAGCATGGAGAGTGGTGCTTTCTTCACTCATTTCCTGGTCTGGAGGGCCTCCCATCTTCCCCCAGTTCAAACTTGACCTCTTCCATGAGGCTTTTCCTCATGACATCAGTCCTCAGCAGTAATCTCTGTCCTTCACAACACTTCACATTCCACTCAACAAGCAGCACACAGAGCATCTAGCCAAATGTGACCCTGTGTCCATATTTCCATTTTTATATATTTATGCATCCTTGTGTCCTCTGCCAAACTCCTTGAGTTTGGTTAACTCCCATCCAGGCAGAAGCCCCGGTATGAGGAGACCAGGAGATGTTGAGAGGCCCATTAAGAGGAGATGGGAGGCTCTGAATCAGAAACCTGGTGTAACAGGTGTCCACCACTAGGTGGTGGTGGTAATCAGGCATCTCCTTAGGCATTCACTACCTCAGCGTTCTTATCTTTTAAATGAAGATGTTGTCTGCTTTGCTTGAGAAAACACAACATGACCCCAGGCTAAAAGTAGAAGAACCCAGGTTTCATAACTGTCACCTTCACATAACAGCAGTGTACTCCTTACTCACTTTTCTGGACCTTATTAAAAGAAGGAGGTCAAACTAGATCAGACGTTTACAGAGCATGGATGCCAGGGTTCTTGGCATCCTTCTAGGGGACCAACAGGTCAAAACTATTTGCATAACAGTATTCAGAGCTATTTCCCTCTTTTCACTCTTTATGAGTGTACAGTCGAGTTTTCCAGAAGCTAGTGTCTATGACACCATCTCTTTAATAATAACTTGTAGTGAGTTCATTACTGTTACTTTTAAATGAATACATTGAATTAAGTCTTCCCCTCAAAAGTTATTAAAAAGCAAATATATGCATCTTGCATAAAGCCTCTTTAAGGTCCTAATAATTTTTAAGTATAATGGGGTCCGGAGCCCAAAAATTTTGAGAACCATTGAACCAGGTTTCTCAGAAGACCTTCTGAGGCCAGAAGTTTCCTAGATACCGAGAACAAGGTGGTGATAAAGACCTGGTTCCAGCTCTGAAGGAGTTTACGTTGTTGGGGGGTCGGATTTCGGCAGGGGGGTGGGGGAAATGAGACAAACGGTTTATTAAAAAGAGAATTTGTGAGAGTGGTACGTTTCATGAGGTCACACAGCAGGGTGCCTACGCAGCGTGCTCCGGAGCACGGGAGAGCAACACTCAACAGCACACCGCCTGAGCTTCACACCGGAAACTCTCGGGAGGCCCTGAGCCCTCCGGGCTGCCCCAGCGAGCGGAGGTGCTGGGAGAAGTGCGCCAGGGCGCTAGCGTAAGGTGACGTCACTGGGCCGCGCCAGCCAATCCGGGCGGTCCCTGTCGTAGGCACCGCGATGTCCCGCGGCCTGCAGGCGGCGCTGTGAGCCCGCCGGGCGGCCCCACAGAGCCGCCATAGCCGCCCGCCTACCCCGACTTAACGTCTCCGCTGCCGGCTCCGCGCCGCCGCCATGGCCGACGTGGAAGACGGCGAGGAACCCTGTGCCCTGTCCTCTCACTCCGGGAGCGCAGGCTCCAAGTCAGGAGGCGACAAAATGTTCTCTCTCAAGAAGTGGAACGCGGTGGCCATGTGGAGCTGGGACGTGGAGTGCGATACGTGCGCCATCTGCAGGGTCCAGGTGATGGGTAAGCGCTGCACGCGAGGCCCGGGCCGAGCTACGGCCTCCGCGGGCCGGTTCTGGGTGTGGAAGACGGGCGAAGGCTGGGACAGACCCCTGTCCCGAGGAGTGGGGGCGGGGGTGCCGGGAATCACGGGTGCTGCTGCTGGCCCGAGGGCCGCTGCTGCTGCCGCCTGGGGTTCGGCAGGCGCCCAGCGCCCGGAGCTGGTATTCTAGGGATAGAAACGGGCTGTGACCTGAGGGATTAAACAAGGTAATTTCAGGTAGTGACGGGTGTGGCCAAGGAAATAAAACTGGATGATTTGATGGCAGCTGGGAAGAAACCACTTGGGTTTGTGTGGCCAGCTCCATCTCTAAAAGCAAACCGCAGAGGGGTCAGGGTAAAGGCCCTGAATAAGTAGGACACTTTAATGGTTGTGGTCACGCACCAAAGTGATGCTCTGGAGTCTTCGTCCACAAAAACGACACTCTCCGTTCGCTCTTGAGACGCGAAAGGAAGAAAATGTTCCTAGTGAAATAGCTACTGCCGTCCTGCGGGCTTTTAAATCTGGATATTTCAGGATGGGTCAGACGGCACTCGCTTGTCTAGAAGGGGATGCAGTGTGGTTCAAGAATATTTAAGGTTCATGGGGATGGAAGAATGTAAGCCCTTTATTCAGAAACTAAACTTTTTCTGGCCCCTCCCTATCCTAGGATGCCATTTCCTGAGGATGATCTGAGTCAGGCCTTTGTGGAGAGAGCCCTGTTGTACAAATAAGTCTTAACTTCTTTCTATGATATTTCGAATGAAACTACTGGACTTTCAAATAAAACCTTTCAGAACAGCTTCATCTTTTTAAATTTTATATGCTTTCTGCTTTAAGATCTCAGACCACCTTGAAAAAGAGATGCTATTCTAATGCTAGTTATGTTTTTAAATAGGACATTTAAAACTACTGAGAGAATCTTAATGTTGTTTCTTGGGAGTAGGTGAAAAAAAAAACAGGTTCTGTAGTTTGAAAACTTTGTGTCTTGCTCTGAAAAATGAGAGAATTGGAGAAAATAAACAGAATTTCTCTCTCAAGGAGTGAAATTTAAACCTACCAAAATCAACAGATTTCTCAATTTACACTATTACGCTTTTTGTTTTTTATTCATGGGAACTTGCTTCAAAGAGGATTTACAACAAAGGGATTCAATATTTTTTACTTTTACTTTTGAAATAACTTGATTTCAGATACGATCCACCTATTTTGCATATTAGGTCTTAAGAGTACCTAGTTTATTGGCCTGTAGTACAGCCCCCTTATCCCACCCCTTACTTAAGAACTAGAATCATAATTTCCAGTTTGGGTGGCATTGTTAACTTATCCAGGCAACTTAATCTTTTCTTTTCCAAGACAAGCTTTGCTAAAAATCTTATCCCCTAAATACCCTTTAGTTTAAAATGAAGAATGTTCCTGAAAGTGTGTTTTATATATCTCCCCTAAGAAAAGTTTTAGATCTGTAGGTAGAAATGCAGAATTCAAAGTAATGGTTGAAATCTTGCAGCCCATAAACTTTACTGGGATATTTGGAGTAAGTCAAAGTATGGGCTATAAATGTTTCACATTCATATTAGCTTTCTAATTATAGCAAGTATTCTGCTACTGTGGATTAATTTTGCAGATTTGCAACAGCTGTACTTTGAGTTCAGTAAAGTATTCTGGACTAGACCTTTGTATTTTCTTTACGAGGTGTTAAAATCCATTTAGTGGTCAGGTGACAGCAGCAGGAAGTTTGTTTTTCAGACTTCCCAAGCCTAACCCTAGTTAGCATCATTCTAAAAGGAGTTACTGTTATTGTACTCTTTAGAAATGTTTTGTTTTAGATTTTAGGAATATCATGAAAAGAATTTTTTTTATCTAAAATTTTAGGAATTTTTATAGATTTAGGTTGGTTTTTGATAATGAATCTAAGTCAAATGTCAGTCAAAGTCATGATCCAGAGATTTCTAGATTCTGCAAAAGAGCCCACTTAATTCCTTAATTTTTCATTAATATTTCAAATTCCTCTTGTACACCTAAATGATTTATTATGACTTCCTGATCCAAGATCTGCCTGTCAGCCCATTCTGATGCGATTAACACTCTCCGGTTTCCACTCTTCTCCCTTCGTTCTAAAAGGAGCAGATGGCACAGCGAGCAAGTGTTGAAGAAGAGGAAACTAGGTTTGCTAGTACTGCTGAGTTTTCAAGTGCCAGAGTAACCCTTCTTGGCTATTTCTGTTAACTTGGACATTCGACATACCTTCTGGAGTCTTGTTTTCCTAATTTGTGAAAGAGGTAGTTGTATACACAGACTATAATTCTGTGATTATATAGAACCAGAGCCATGTCTTCACCCTTATATCATGATCCTTATGATATTTACTTGTTTGCCTGCCTACCTCCCCATTTCCTGGTGAGACCAGGCTGGGACCCAGACTTGGTCATTTTTTGTGTCCCCAGTGCCTAACTCTGTATACAGAGTAGATACTCAGTAATTGTAGGATTGAAGAAAGCCTCAGGAGGCAGTGGTTGTTTTTAATCCACACCGAAGTGGCCAGGGTGGTGTGTTTTTTTAGGGTAAGAGCATGCAGAGAGGAGCAAACAAATGCCTGAGCATAAGCCAGTGTTAAGAAAAGGAGCAGGCTTCAGCTCCACCATGCATCTATTTTTATAGAATTCTTTTTCTCTAATTTATGTTAAAAACTATTTATTTGTTGTTGGTTTGAACTTCGTTTTACCCATCTTGGACTCCTCTTCCAGCTCGTCAGTGAATCCATTTCATTCATCCCTAAAATATTCTTTATTACCTCCTTCATCAAGCAAATAGTAGTATGGATTAAATTTGAAAACTAACATACTTAGTTCCCATTCCTAAATGGGAATAGGTTCCCATTCCTAAAATGTACTCCCAAATAAATTATTAAAATACAGTGCCATTGTTGGATAAATGCTTTGGACTCAGACATATTTGTAAAGGGAGCATTTTCTTTAAAAAAGAGAGAGAGAGAGAGAGAACTTAGTATTTATAAGAGGTTCTTTAAAAATTAATTTTAATTTAATTTTTATATAGATCATTACAGTTACATAATTCAAAATTTTAAGAAACTATACAATGAGAACTCCTTCCCATTCCATCTCCTCTTAGGTAAACTTTATTATTGGTTACTTGGTTATTCTTCTAGAGATTCTTTATGTGTGTACAGGCAAATACCAATTTATATGCAAGGCTTACTTTAAAAGAGGTCTTGAAAATAAACTACCCCCAAGGTTGATCTATGTGAGCATGCCCAGTGAGCTTATAAGAACTTCTGGTATAATGAAGTATGGCATATTTTTCTCTAGTGGTTGAATCCACCTCGGGGGCATCTTTTCATCAGAGCTTGTGAAAATAGAGGGTCACTAACCCTTGTGAAATTGCTCCTGGTTATAAGTAAATGAGTAGAGTGCCTTGCACTTTATTCATCTTTAAACAGTTATGTTCAGATGAGCAATTAATAGTATGAGTCTTTTATCTCCGTTTCTAACGCTTTGGGCTTTTATTTGACTTTGAAGTGTCTGAATTTTAGAAATTGCATTCTGAGCATCAGAATGAGAATTGCTATTTGTTTACTTTTAGATGCCTGTCTTAGATGTCAAGCTGAAAACAAACAAGAGGATTGTGTTGGTATGTTGTAATTTCATTCTCTTGCTTTTTCAACTGAAGGTTTTCTCTCAGTGGGGATGTTTGAATTTGCGATTAAGATTGACTTTATCAATACACAAAAATAAACTGTAAAGCAGTGATCTATTACTAATATAAAATGTGTTAGTTTTCAAAAGGCCTTACTGGAATTAATCTGCCAGTTGTTTTATTGACTGTAATTAAGAATTGATTATATATTTAAGACATGGGCATAGTAAATATTTGATAAAAAAGAAATAATTATTTTCTGTTAAGAAAATTATAAGGCATTACCAAAACATTTAAATTTTAACTGTTACAGGTCACATTTGGTAGAGTTTTATTCTAATAAAGCATTGCAGTTTTCAGTACTGTTATTATACAGTATTTAACTTTTCAACTAACATAGAAAAAAATTCTAAGTGCTCTCTTTTGCAATATAGTTTGTATATGGAAATCTGGTGAATTTTGCTAATAGTCTGAGACTACAAAAGTTGTCTTAGGATAAATATTTTAAGCAATTCAAAGGTTTTCATGTCCTAGTTCTTTAAGTCCTCACTTCTAGATTGCTATATACAAAAGCTTTTCTGAAAATGAAAAGTTAACGTTGTATTTTGTATTTGCATGGTTTACATATAGCTTTTTAATAATGATTTGTTCAGTATTTATCAACTCCTGTTTCTTCCTCCTGAAACACGTAGACTGATCTCCTCTTGCGTCCTCTACCCTATAGCCAATTTTCATAAGAAGTTGTTTTTTTTTTCCATTGTCTTTCATTTTTCTGTTATCATATAAGTCAAGCAAGGGACAAATAAAGCCCACATTAGAGACTGCATTTCAGATATTGGATGATTGCCCTTGGTTTAAGACATACTTAACGTGGGAATTGTGAGGTTTAGGCCACCTTTCTTTGATCACGGAAAGTCCTCTCTTTCCATCCAGCACTTTGAAACGTTCATGTGTTTGTCACATGAGGAATTACACTGCTTATGGATGACATCAACACTTCTAGAAAATAACTGAGTAGATGTACAGCTGATAATGTTTAGAAGTATGTCATCTATTTATAAGAGACTACTATGAACTGAAAACTCATTATCTTGGTAAATAAAAATCTGGAGGATATTTTTCAATAAAATAAAGATCAAAAGGTCTCCAAGGTCACTGTATGACTGAGAAGGTCTGGGATCTAAGGAAGGCTCAAGTCCTTTAATCTCCTAACTTCAGGAAGACAGCATGTGGAGCTGTGTAGGGACTGGGGGCCACCACATCACTCACAGATTCTAAACAATGATGGAAAGTCCCCCAATCACAGCGCCTCATCTCACTTCTTAAGTGTGGTTTACACAGGTAAGTTGTTATTTCTTTATAGATAGAAAAAATGTTGACTAATTAGCCATCTTTATTCAAGATTATGAATCATGATTATTCTTCATATTGTAAAATAACCTGTAATTTTGAATTTGATAATTCAAATTAAAATATGTAATGTCAGATATTCTTTTTTCCCCCCCTTTCAGTGGTCTGGGGAGAATGTAATCATTCCTTCCACAACTGCTGCATGTCACTGTGGGTGAAACAGAACAATCGCTGTCCTCTCTGCCAGCAGGATTGGGTGGTCCAAAGAATCGGCAAATGAGAGTGGAGGCTTCCTTAGTGCATTTGTTTGGAGCCCTGGTGGATCTTGTTATCAAGTGCCCTACAAGGCCAGAACACTCCAGGGAACTAATTCTTCAAATAGGAGGAGATGGCTGTGTGATCCTTTGGTACTCATCAAAGGCATGATTTAGCGTTTTGTTAGTTTTATTTTCAGAAATTCTCTACAATTAAGAAGTTAATTTATTAAAAATAATCTTTCCTACCTCTGTGGTATGTATCACACACACTGCTTAGAAGTGCTTTAAAGGAGGAGAGAGCTACAAATTGAATGACTTTATAATTTACTTATTGGTATCCAAAAGGTTGTGAAAGCAGTTCCATTCAGAAGAGAACTTGTTGCATGCTTATAGTTGATCATTTAAAAAAAAAAAAAAAAGACAATGTTACAGAAATAAAGTACAGTTTAAAACCCCCAACTCTTATTCTTAATTTGTTCCTAATATTTATTTTTGGCTGGGAGGGGGTGATTCATGAAATCTTTGTATGATATAATGAAAATTTTAAGTGTGGACCAGTGAACAGGGTAAATAAAATTTAACCTTCAGACATACGGAATTGCAATGGGCTTTTAGACTATTATCCCCTATCTTTGGCTCATCAAGAAAACCTAAATCTGCATTCACCTCACCGTCTAAGCATTGAATGGTAAAGAACAGAAGTATTTGTTATGGTCAGATTATGTTGTAATTTAACTGTTTTAGGTGGGATGTTAATGAGGGGAAAATGTTTACCACTGTTGCATTGGGTCAAAAAGTTTATTTTATTACACAGTGTTTTAATAAATGGTTTATTCTGTTTACCTCATTTGAATTGTCATTATTACAATTTTATGTACAACTTTTAACTTCATGTTAATAAACTAATATGTCAAGCGAATACTTTAATTTGAAAAAATATTCATATACTCTTCTTTGGTAATAATAACATTTAAGGTTCATCACCTGGAAACATAGAAGTGTGAGAAAATACTTAAATTTTATCAAACTCATTCACGTTTAATGGAGGTTATCTTGTAACAGTTTATAGACCACAAGTTTATTTTGAATTATTCCATAATAAAGGTCACAGGTATGAACTTGAAAGCTAAAATCTTTATCATTCACTTTTTCAGTTTGTCACTCTGAATCTTTTTATATCTAAGTAATGCAGATACATAATGTTAAAATATAACTTAAAAACTAGAATTTATAGGCTTTCATATTGGCTTTCATATTTCATATTAATCTGATTTCTCTGGAAACTTACTTTATTATACTTTTTTTTCACAGTTTACTGAAAAAGTTAATTACAATATGGGGGTAACTAAAGCACCTTTTTATCCTATAATATTAAGTGTGGTACTATCAACGATTTTTTGGAGTTCATGTTGACCTAGATTACTTGTCTGGATTGTGTGTCAGCGCTCTTTCCTCTAGTTATTCTTCTTTCCCTTCTTCCATACTGCATTTTTTGGGAGAAAGTCACTAAGTGCAGGTAACACTTAGGGAGCGGGAGTTCTGCTTCTGCTTCCTGAGGGCAGAGTATTCCATTATTTGGAATTCTTCAGCATAGGAGATTTATCTTTTCAACATTTGCTTAATCACTTTTCTGTATCAGTAAATGGTGGTTAAGAGTCCTTCTGGAAAGAGTAAAACTATCACTTCCATGGAATTCCATGGCAGTGAAAGGTTCTTGGAACTACTCTGAATAGAACATTTCTTTACCTAATGAAATCTGTGCAAAGGAAAAGGATGGGGGGTGGGGGGAGAAATATAAGGAAAACTTTAAGCAAGCTCCAAACACATTATGGATTAAATCCCAAAATCTAATCACTCTTTCAGTATCTCACACATTTCAACTTACTTGAAGTCTCCGATAATTCTTAGTATGTGCATACCAGAATTTCTTTCCCAACATGTCAATATACAAAAAATTGAACATTAGAATGAAGTTCTAGCTGATTGCTTTTCAAGCTATGATCTTTACACTTCAGACCTTCAAAATAGATTTTTGCTTGCCTTATGTAAACCTGCACAAACATTAAATTGATAAATAACACATCATGTTAATAAAAAATGGTTTTTTTTTAATTTTAGGAAACTTAACCATGTGGTTAACATGATCATATTTTACAGAAAACTGTAACTGAGAGCTAGAAGTACAGTACCAGCAAAGACTTTGAAGAGGTTTGTGTAAGTTTACATATGGTGAACGTGTGTCTTCAGTAAACACCTGCTGAAACCGCAGAGTTGAGGGGCAATATGTAAGTGCAGACCAAGAGGAATAAGAGAAGTGGAAAAGTCACCCTACGTAGATGTAGTTATTTCACTACTTCTGCCCCAAACCATGTATCACAACACATTCTACATATGCTCACATCTTTGTAATTTATCGTTTTTCTATTTTGTAAATTAATGACAACGCTTAATTTTAATTTTTCTTTTGAGCTATATTTAGGCTTTTTAGTTTGGTGTGTGCGTGTGTGTGTCCTTTTTCAAGTTCTGTTATTGAAGATGCTTTTCCAAGTCATAGTTAATAACTTTGCTTATAGTTGATTTTGTAAAGTCTATTGAAACATGTATGTATCCATTAGAAATGAATTTTCTTTTGCTTTTATGATCCTGATTATGTAGTACATGCATATTAAATAACAAGAGATAAAAATTAATTACAATACACAAATATGTTTGACCACTTGAATGTTTATCATTGTACAGTGAGCTATTTTAGCAGCTTTTCTTTGACATTTTTAAAAAGATATAGCCATAAAATATGAACCAAATATTTGGCTTTGCACTGAGGAGAAAAACAGTAAGAATGTCTAGTTATTTTAGTCAGTATGACAACGTAAATGCAACGTGAAGGATGGGGGTTCATAAGGAGATTTTCCACACAGCAAAACCACAGGCCCACTGCTGAACAAAGCTCTGTTTCTACTCGACGGTCACCATCTGAGGGTGGAAGAGGAGGAGGGGCTGGGACAAAGCAGCACTGATCCTACCCATCCTGGGATGATATCAGCTCATCTGCATAGCCATCTGAAAGTTTAGTACATATTGTTTCATCAGAAAGACACACTGTGACATTTAATTATGAGTTCCAAAGCAAAAGTTAGGCATCAAACAGACTTTTCTTTCCATTTGATTAAGCAACATTGGATTTTATTTTGCTAGTGTATTAGAAGCACGTTGGTCATCTTCATCTACTTAATTTTCCATCTGTGCAAGGTGCATTCTTATATCACAGGTGATGCCTAAATCAGTAAATCTTACCCTATCAAACCCACTCCTTTTCATAAAATATGTCCTCATTACTATCCTGAAATGAAATTCATAAATGTCTCCACACATAATTAGAATGTGTATAATAATTGTAATATATAAATATAAAACAACTGAATTGTAATATAAAATACAAGTAAAAGGAAAGTATATTCTGATTCATTTGCATTCAGTATGTAAATAACTGAGCATAATTACACCAGAAGACATAAAGAAGGAGGCTGATGCATGTGTGGATGTGTGTGTGTTTGTGTGTGTGTGTGATCACTGCTTATAGACAGCAGTAACTAGACTGTTGTGGTTTAGTAACATGGGAGCATTCCCATTGATAGTAAGAACTACCCTTCCCTTCCGCCCCCCACCAATGGTGGATCACACTTAGTAAAGTTCTGAAGGAAACAATGTGCATTCTTTGGATTTACATGTTAGTTGCATGGTTTGAATTAGTGACATGGTTATTGAATATTCACTTGGCAGTCTAAAGAATAAGCTCAAAATTGTCTTATTTAACTGAAGCTAATGTGGAAGTCTTTAGGATCAGAGAAAAAAAGTTTAAATGTTCCTTTGGAAGTTTAGTAGACTTCTGATAATAAATGTGTTTTTTTTAATGTTTTTTTTGCAGAATTTTTAACAGAAAAGCACGTTTTTTTTTCTTTTTTCTTTTAAAGAGAACATGCAAACAGGGTAGGAGGCAGAAGGAGAGAGAGATTCCTTCATGCTCAGCAGGGAGCCTGACACACATGGCTCAATCCCACGACCCTGGGATCATGACCTGAGCCAAAATCAAGAGTCAGATGCTTAAACAGACTGAGCCACTCAGGTGCCCCTGTTTTTTTTGTTTTTTGGGTTTTTTTTGCTTTTTAAAGTTATTGCCAAGAGTTAACTTTTCAGGGTAATGCTCTGAAAAGAAAGTTAGAAAATTTCCATGGTTAATTTAGTAAGCCCAGTTAAAAAATTACATATTTAAAGGAAAAATACTGCCGGTTTGAATATAAGGAAGATTAGAATTAAAGTATAAATATATTTTAAATTTTAAGCTATTTTATATTGAACATTTGAATGATACAACAAAACACATGAAAAATATTTGTATAGGAGTTCCTCTTCTGCCATTTTATGTCATTTCCATTTCTGCCATGGTTAGGTTTTGTTCAACAAAATAATGTCTGACAGGAAAAGTATCTTCTCTGCATTTTGACACTCCACTTAGTGACTGAGAGCTGACCCTAGAGCCAGGATACCTGAATTTGAATCCCACCGACTCCTTTTGTGTGACCTTGAAAAAGTTACTTATCTTAGTTTTCTCCTATAAAATGTAAATAACAATAATATCTACATCACTAGATTATTTCCAGAATCGAAGACTGCATGAATTAGCCACATGTAAGACTCTGAGAACAGTTAAGCACTACTGTTTAGTCAATTTTGGAAGCTCCTCTAATACAAGTGGCACTTAAAAAGTAATGTATTTTTAGTTATGGGGAAAAGCACTCTTAACCGTTCTCAATAAACATTTTGTAAGAAAAGTTAATTGTTGTAAACATAGGTTACTTGTTGCACTGTGAGCTTTTGTGAAGGGTCATAATGAGGTCTTTAATGACTTGCCTGTCACATTTGTTTCTAATCATGGGGTCAACGTGATTTCCAGATTCTATATTAAGAAAATAGGTGGGTGGGTGGCTCAGTTGGTTAAGTGTCTGACTTCGGCACAGGTCCTGATCTCGCAGTTCGTGAGTTCAAGCCCTCCATTGGGCTCTCTGCTGTCAGGGCAGAGCCTGCTTTGGATCCTCTGTCCCCCTCTCTCTGTGTTCCTCCCTCACATTCTCTCTCTCTCAAAAATAGAAAAACATTAAGAAAAAAAGAAAGAGTGGCGCCTTGGGTGGCTCAGTCAGTTAAGCATCCGACTTCAGCTCCAGTCATGATCTCCTGGGCCATGGGTTCGAGCCCCACATTGGGCTTGAGCCCCACATTGGACACTGTGCTGACAGCTCAGAACCTGGAGCCTGCTTCGGATTCTGTGTCTCCCTCTCTCTCTGCCCCTCCCCCATTCTCTCTCTCTCTCTCTCTCTCTCTCTCAAAAATAGATAAACATTAAAAATTTTAAATAAAAAAAGAAAAGGTTTTGTATGGGGGGTACCTAGGTGGCTCAGTCAGTTGAGCAACCAACTCTTGATATTGGCTCAGGTCATGATCTCATGGTTGAGATGAGCCTCGAGGTAGGCTCTGTGCTGGACATGGAGCCTGCTTGGGATTCTCTCCCTCTTCCTTTCCCCTCTCACCCACTCGTGCTCTCTCTTTCTCTCTCAAATATTTTTTTTAAAAAAAGTTTTGTAAATACTGAGCTCTTGCTTTAATTTTAGGTTTTCCATCTTACTAGGAATATTTTATTGGCTCTTGCTGATAAGCACATGGGGTGCATTTTTTGACCACTTGATTTTGCCGGATACCCATATAGCTTAGAAAATGTACCTTTTTTTTAATCCTCCATTTTCATCTTCGTAGCCTTTCAGAGTAGTAGTAAGTGTTACAATCAACCTGCTACCTTCTCTTGTCCATGCACTCAGTAAACCTGAGTCAGTGATCAGAAAAGGACCTGTTTTTCCCAAGTTGGCTGCAAGCAAGCTTTCCCTGGGCAAGTGTAGCTGTGGTGTAGAATAGTAGAAAGACTGCAATTTTGGAGCCACTCAGCCTCGCTTGGAATCTTGACTCTATCGTTTACTACCTGTGGGATACTGCACCAAATTCTTAACTTCTCTGTCCCTGTCTCCTCAACTAAAATGAGAACAACAATATTATCTATTTCATAGAGTTGCTATGAAGATTAAATGAAATAATACATGTTAACTGCCCGGAACAGTACCTGCAACATAGTAGGCCATCAGTAATTGTTAGCCCTTATTATAGTTCACTGTTGTCACTGCTTATGTGCCTTAGAGAATGGCCTGGAAAAAAAGTATCTTGTTTTCAGTGAGACTCCTGTAGGGATTAGAATGTTTGTGCACACCCACAACCTGTGCAGAATTGCCAACATGAGTTTGTAGGAGAGGGGTTTTCAGCTTTTTAAAAACCACCCCACCACATCTGAAAAGCACATTCCCATCAGTAACAATGGGCTGTCCCACAATAATTTTCAAAGAAGTATGTGTGTATAAATCAGGCAGGGAGGAGAGCTAGAAAAAACTTCCCAGACGAAAATCTCAGTTAAGAGCTTTTGGAACTGTTTCAGTGCAGATGAAATGTTCTATGCCATTTGCATTTTATCCTAGCCTTTAAGGAGCTAGCTACCTATCAACTAAATGTATTGGGACTTATATAAAAAGTCCAACTAAATTATTTGTACCAAGTTGTATGTAATAGAATTCTTGCAGACCACCTGGGGTGTGACTTTATAAATCTGAAATATATATAGTAAAGAACAGGCTTTGTGTGGTTGATATAATACAATTGTCATCTGACTCTTTACTGGTGTAGTATTCCTTATAAATTAATATCTGCAATACTAACTCCTCTGCTTTTTCTGAACCTTTATAGAAATTATGTATTTATAACATTTATAAGAGATTTATGGTTCACTGCTTCCCTCCTATATATGAGGCTTTGTCTTCATGGTAGAAAGAATTTGAATATAAATAAGTTTCCTATCTTCAGAGACTGCAGGGTCTGTTAGGGAATGTTAGATTTACACAGATTTGTGGGTTTAAAATTTTTTAACGTTTATTTTTGAGGGAGAGAGAGAGAGTGAGCATGGGGGGGAGGTGAGAGGCACAGAGCGAGAGGGAGACACAGAATCTAAAGCAGGCTCCAGGCTCAGAGCTGTCAGCACAGAACCCAACACAAGGCTCAAACCCACACACCGTGAGGTCGTAACCTGAGCTGAAGTCAGACACTTAACTGACGAAGCCACCAGGTGCCCCTTCAACAGATTTATGAAGTGTAATGTAATGAACCTTCTAAGAGATACAAGGTGCCTGAGAAGTAGAAGGGACAAACCACATTCACTTGCAGCATATGCAGTATAATGATTAGAAAGACCATCTCTTGTGTGGATTATGAGAACCCATTTCTATTATTTAACAGTGTGTGGTATGTTTGTGCTCTGTAGCATTTCTGGGGAGAGAAGGGGTGGTCCCCTTGAAGTAAGTTGTTCACATTGCTTCCACTTCCTTGCCTACCTACCTTGCCTTCAGTTCCATCTCTCCTTTACATACACTCATATTTGCCTGGTTATAACCTTCTACATAGATAGGGCAAGGAGAAAGGGGGCCTGCCAATGGACAAAATTTTCTTCCTAAGAAAATAACAGTTAAAATAATTTCTTGAAGGGTTTAGTTCTGTGCTATCCTATAGTGTAGCCACTAGCCACCTGTAGCTATTTAAATTTTAATTACTTAAAATTTAAAATTCAGTCCCTGAGTTACATTAGCCACATTTCAGATGCTCAGTACTCACATGTGAATGATGGCTTCCATATTGGATATCCCAGAATAAAACATTTCCAACATGAAAGAAAGTTCTGTTGGACACTGCTGGTATAGATCCTCTGTTTATAAGGCCTGTTCTATCAGAATTTAGGAATCATGGGGGCCTCTGTTATATCAAATTTAAGTGATCTTCTACCTTTCAAAGATTATCTTTGGAAACTATAGTGTTGAGCATAAGCTTTGTTTTACTAATTAAAGCCTCCTTGACAAAGAGAATTACACATTTTTAACTGGTCACTACACTTAAGGGGAAAAAATGAACCCAAATACAAGATCCTAAATTATATCAAAACACCTCAGTTCAAAAAAGGATTGTTGTCATAGTTTTCTATTCTTTATATTTTGTAAGCATTTCTTATATTTTAAAAATTACTTAATATTAAAAAAATTTAATGTTCTATTGTTTTAAGAGAGAGAGCAATTAGGGGAGGGGACACAGAGAGAGAAGGAGACACAGAATCCAAAGCAGGCTCCAGGCTCTGAGCTGTCAGAATAGAGCCTGACGGCAGGGCTCGAACCCACGGCCCAGGAGATCATGACCTGAGCCGAAGTTGGATGCTTAACCGACTGAACCACCCAGTTGCCCTTCAAAATTACTTAGTGTTTTTAAACTACAAATTTATGTTGCTCCTTTTGTAGCCTTGATAGATTTATAGCAGTGGTTCTCAACCAGGTAATGGTTTTGCCCTGCAGAAGACATTTGGCAATGTCTGGAGACATTTATGGTTGTCAAAACTAATAGGGGTGCTGGGATCTATTGCATAGGGGATATGGATGCTGCTAAACATCCTAAAATTCATGGGACAGCCCCCCCAACAAAGAATTATTGAGTCTAAAATGTCCATAGCACTGAGGTTGAGAAACCCTGATTAACAGCAATTTATATTTTAATAATATTTTTGAGAAGTCAGAATCCCTATTAGAAATTTGCTGAAATAGGGTCAGTAGTAATAATAAAACTTGTATAACACTAAGTACCAAAATATCTTCTAAGAGCTTTACATATGTTAACTCATTTAATTTCTTTTTGTCTTTAAATTTATGAAACATTTAATTAAAAAAATTTTTTAAATACCAATCCTTTAAAAACTCTTCCAAAACAGAGAAAGAACTGAGAAATTGCCCAAATCATTTACCAGTTCATTTTATGAGACTTGTTATTACCCAGAAAAGAGCCAGATAAAACCATCATGTAAACTGCAGACCATTATTTATCATAAACATAGACAAAAATTATTAAAAATGTTCAAATTGAATCCAACAACATATAAAAATAATTACATACAGTAAGTGCTGAATCATGGATTTCTACTCCTGAAACCAATATTACATTGAATGTTAACTAAATAAAAAAATTTTTTTATATAATTTATTGTTAAGTTGACTAACATACAGTGTATACAGTGTGCTCTTGGTTTGGGGGGTAGATTCCCGTGATTCATCTCTTACACACAACACCCAGTGCTCATCCCAACAAGTGCCCTCCTCAATGCCCCTTGCCCAATTAGCCCATCCCCCCACCCACCTCCCCTCCAGCAACCCTCAGTTTGTTCTCTGTATTTAAGAGTGAGACCTTCTTTTAAACACTAGTGAATCAGCTGACAGTACATTTTTCTGGCAATACCAGAAAACCTGACTACACTGTCTTAAATGGATAGTGGTTTATTGTTGCACACAACAAAAAGTCTAGGGGTAGGACGATTATGGCTAGTAAGTGATGAGTGTTGCCCTTGGGAGCCAAACCCTCTTCTTTCTGCTCTCAACATCTTCAGCATGAAGCCTCGTTCTCATAGCCTCTTCTTCCTCACAGTCCCAAGATGGCTACTGTATTTTCCAGTCTCATATTCATGTTCTTAGGGAAAAGTGAGGGGCAAAAGGATGTTGTTCTTTTTCTTTAGCAAGAAGAAGAAACTTGGAAAGATACTTTTACTTGGGAAGGGGTGCCCTCACTGGTATCTTTAGTCTATTCTTCAGTGGCCTGAATTATGTCCCAGAGCCACTTCTAGATGCATAAATAAATAAATAATAGGAGATGAAGTATTTGGCTTTCCAGCTTTTACAGTAGAGGAACAAATGGGGAATAGTGATTGCGAATAGGTATTGAATTAATCAGTCTATATTATTGTCCACCATTAGTATTAATGATTAACTTAATAATTATTAATACTTGGAGAGTTGCTGCTATGCATACTTCTTTGTCATAAACTCTTAGAATTGGAAAGGATCTTAGAGATCATTTTATCCCTGAAATGACATCTTTATGGCTATATATTTTTGATATGCTGACTTGTAAAGCAAAACTTTTAAATGAGCCTTTAGCATATGTTCATTGTGACACAAATTTGGATAGTCCTTGAATAAAATTATGTTTCAAAATATAACACCATATGGAAAAAATATTATGTTATATAGGCTGATACAACTTTCAGATATTTCCCCCAACCCTAATTTTATGCTGAGGTTAGAAAGTAATTGTTCTTTGTGTTCTGAAATGGAATGGAAATAGCACAGGGAGCCTTTTACAAATGAAATGGTTGCTTTTACAGTTGTCCTGGGAAATTTAAACTGGAAAGATCCAAATCTAATGCTCTTAACCAGTTTATTTCTGCCATTGCTGCCTCAGTGCCTGTACAACATATAGCTTCTCTATTAAAGAACATGAGCAGTCAACAGAATACTGCCTGATTAGGCCATATTCCCAACAAAAGTTTAATTAAGGAGCTGGATAATTGGCAATATAATTGAAAAGATATTTCACAAAAGAAGACATACAAAAAGGCAGTTAAAACATGAAAGGGACCCTAACATTTCTCTTCAGAAATGCAAGTTAAAATTACAACAGGATGCCTCTACTTACCCCTAGAACAACTCAAGTTACAGAGACTGTTAACAGCAAGTCTCAGTAAAGATGTGGAGGACCTGGAACTCTCATACGTTGCTGGCGGGAATGAAGAATGGAATAGCCGAACTGGAAAGCAGTATCGTAAAAAGCTAAATATACATCTACTCTGTGACTTAGCAATTTTGCTTCTAAGTATTTACCCAAGAGCAATGAAAACTTATGTCCACAAAAAGACATAGATGAATATTCAAAGATGCATTTTTTTAGAGTTATAATAGCCCAAACTGGAAACAACCCAGATGTCCATCACCAGAAGAATAGCGGTACATTCATAGAATGGAATGCTACTCAGCAGTAACAAAAGGAACAAACTACTGACCCATGCAACTACATGAATGAGTCTCAAAATATTATGTGGAGCAAAAGAATCCAGACACAAAAGAGTACTTAACTGTATGATTCTGTTTATATGAACTTTAAGAACAGGCAAAATCAATCTACAGAACTCAGAATAGTTTGTCTCTCATTGGGGCTATTGACTGGGAAAGGGCACCAGAAAGCTTTCAGCGGTGATGGAAATGTTGCATATATTGATTTAGGTGTAGTTATATGAGTGTATACGTTTGTCAAAACTCATCAAACTATACATTTAACATCTGTACATTTTATTTTGTAAAATAAAACTTATTTTTTTAAAGAGAGGCAGATATTATTCTTTAAGACCACAACCAACACCCTTTTATATTTGCTACTAAGTGGAAAATACAAGAAAATGCATTAATGGTTGTTCCATTTGTCTATTGTTCAACTCTTCAAGAAAGCACTCAAATCAAAATAATTGTGTTTCTGATCTTGTTCTGGTCCCCTGTGGAGGTAATCTGAGAAAGCTCCTTGGAGTTCATTAGAAGTGTTTCATTTTCAAGAAGTTTATCAAAATGCAGAAGAAATAAGTAATGGAAGAGGTGATTTTTTTAAAAAGAGAAAATGTTTTATTCATCCCAGCTCTCTTATAAACATTTTTCAGTGTTTTAAGTGCACAAAGTCTTAGAGCTGCCCTCAGTCATAAGATGGAAATTTTAGTGTAGCCTGAAATTCCTTGCTGAACTCTGAGCACCTCACTGAGCAACACTGACTCAGAACTTTTCTAACAATAGGCTTAGAACTTAAGGGTAAAAGATCTGGACTAGGGTCATTCCCATACCTTCTGCTTTAAAAAGGCCTTAACAGCTCTGAGGCTGTTGTGCTGGGTTTCTGTTGGACAGATGGCCTGGAACTGAGGTCTTATGAGTGAGTACACACAGACCCCTTGATAAAGCTTAGGAGTGCTGGAGGCTTCCCAGCTCCACTGCAGCCCTCCCGTTGGGTCCTAAGGTGGATGCAAAGTAGAAGGAGTTACTCTGGAGGTCCTGGTGCAGCCCTCACCTGCAACCCTCAAACCTGCATCTAACTACAAAATGCCCCAGATACTCCCAACTCAGCTCAGACTGCCCCTCTGCCAGCTCCACGCACATGGACCAGGTGGGAGGGGACCCAAGTACTCTGCATAAGACTCCCACAAGTCAGTGGCCAAGTGGGACCAGCGGTCTCAGCTCCAGCACCCTGCATGCCCACACCAGCCCAGCACCCCTCCCTGCACCAACACTAAGGGCCTGGCCACCACCACTGAGTGTACCAGTTAGGTTGGAAAACACACACACACAAAAAAAACAGACTTCCCAGGTCACCTCACATTCTCTCAAATCTAACCCCAAATAGTTTTTAACATCCCCTTTTATTTCTTCCTCTCCCGTTCCTCACTAACTTCTGAAACTTCTTCTGTGCCCTCTGATAGTTACACCAACAAAATTTCCTCTATCCTCATCCTTCTCTGAAAGTTCCCTTCGCTTTTTTTTTTAATTGAAGTATGGTTGACACACAATGTTACATTAGTTTCAGGTATACAATATTTTTATTCAACAAGTCTATATATTATGCTCCGCTTACCACAAGTGTCTCTACCTTCTATCACCATACAGTTCAACAACCCTGTCACAGTGTCAATGACTATATCCCCTATGCCATACCTTTCATCCCCATGATTTATCGATTTGGTAACTGGAAGCCTCTATCTCCCACTCCGCTTCACCTGTTTTGCCTAACCCCCCACCCCGCTCCTCTCTGGCAACCATCAGTTTGTTCTCTGTATTTATATGAGTCTGTTTCTGCTTTTAGTTTTCATGTTTATTTGTTCATTTTATTTTTTAGATTTTACATGCAAGTGAAGTCATATAGTATTTGTCTTTCTCTGTCTGACTTATTTCACTTAAGATAATACCCGCTAGGTCCATCCAGGTTGTCACAAATGGCAAGATCTCATTCCTTTTTATGGATAAGTAATATTCTACTATATACTTATACCACATATTCTTTATCCATTCATCTATCAATGGACGCTTGGGTTGCTTCCCTGTCTTGGCTACTGTGAATAATGCTGCTGTAAACATAAGGGTCATATATCTTTTTTTTTTTTTTTAAGAAAGAAGAGTGAGGAGGGCAGAGAGAGAGGGAGAGAGAATCTTAAGCAGGCTCCATGCCCAGCACGGATTCCAACGCAGGCCTCTATCTCACGGCGCTGAGATCATGACCTGAGCCCAAATCAAGGGTTGGACGCCTAACCAACTGAGCTACCCAGGCACCCTAGGAGTGCATATATCTTTTTGAATTGGTATTTTCATTTTCTTTGGGTAAAAACCCAGTAGTGGAATTGCTGCATCATAGGGTAATTCTATTTTTAATTTTTTGAGGAACCTCCCAACTGTTTTCCACAGTAGCTGCTCTAATTTATATTCCCACCAACAGTGCATGGGGGATCGTTTTTCTCCACATCTTCACCACAACTTATTTCTTCTCTTTCTTATTCTAGCCATCCTGATAGGTGTAAGACGATATCTCATTGCTTGTATCTTGTTTTTTATTTGCATTTCCCTGATGACTAGTGATGTTGAGCATCTTTTCATGTGTCTGCCATCTGTGTGTCTTCTTTGGGAAAATGTCTATTCAGTTCTTCTGCCAATTTGTTAATCAGATTATTTGTTGGTGTTGTGTAAGTTTATACATTTTAGATATTTACCCCTTATTGGATATGTCATTTGCACATATCCTCCCCTGTTCAGTAGGTTGCCTTTTTGTTTTGTTGATGGCTTTCTTTGCTGTGCAAAATCTTTTTATTTTGGTGTATGTGGCCCCAGTAGTTCATTTTTGCTTTTGTTTCCTTTGCCTGAGGAGACATATCTAGAAAAATGTTGTTATGACTGATGTCAAAGAAATTACTGCCTATGTTTTTTTCCTAGGAGTTTTATGATTTCAGGTCTCACATTTAGATCTGTAATCCATCTAGAGTTTACTTTTGTGGATAGTGTAAGAAAATGCTGCAGTTTCATTCTTTGGCATGTAGCTGTCCAGTTTTCCCAGTACCATTTATTGAAGAGACTATCTTTTCTTAATTGTATATTCTTGCCTCCTTTGTCAAAGATTAATGGATCATATAACCATGGGTTCATTTCTGGGCTCTCTATTCCATTCATCTATGTGTCTGTTTTTGTGCCAGCACCATAGTGTTTTAATTATTACAGTTTTGTAGTATTCCTTGAAATTGGGGGTTATGATACCTCCAACTTTGTTCTTCTTTTCAAGATTGCTTTAGCTATTTAGGGTCTTTTGTATTTCCATGAAAGTTTTGCGATTATTTGTTCTAGTTCTTTGAACAATGCTTTTGGGAAAAAAATGCTTTTGGTATTTTGAAAGGGACTGCACTGAATCTGTAGATTGCTTTGGGTTGTATGGGCATTTTGCAATATTAATTCTACCAGTCCATAAGCATGGAACATCTTTCCATTTGTTTGTGTTGTCTTCAGTTTCTTTCATCAGTGTTTTATAGTTCTCAGAGTACAGGTCTTCCACTATTTCATCCTTTTTGGTGCAACTGTAATTGGAGTATTAATTTCTCTCTCTGCTACTTCATTATTAGTGTATAAAAATACAACCGATTTCTATGTATCAGTGTTGTGTCCTGCAACTTTACTGAATTTATTTATGAGTTCTCGTAGTAGTTTGGTGGCATCTTGAGAGCTTTCTATGTATAGTATCATGTTATCTGCAAATAGTGACAGTTTAACTTCTTCCTTACCAATATAGGTGCCTTTCATTTCTTCTTCTTCTTCTTCTTCTTCTTCTTATTATTATTATTATTATTTTATTATTGCTTTGGCTAGGATCTCCAGCATTACGTTGAATAAAAGTAGGGAGAGTGGACATTCTTGTCTTGTGCCTGATCTTAAAGGAAAAGCTCTTTAGCTCATTAGCTGTGTGTTTCTTATATGGCCTTCATTATGTTAAGGTTTGCCCCCTCTGAACCCAGTCTGTTGAGAGTTTTTATGAACTGATGTTGAATTTTGATAATGCTTTTCTGCATCTATTGAGATGATCATATGATTTTTATCCTTCATTTTGTTAACGTGGTGTATCATTGTTTGATTTGTGAATATTGAACTGTACTTGCATCTCCAGAATAAATCCCACCTGATGGTGTGAATGATCCTTTCAATGTATTGTTGAATGAGGTTTGCTACTATTTTATTGAGGATTTTTGCACCTGTGTTCACCAGGGATATTGGCTTATAATTTTCTTTGTTTTTAGTGTCTGTCTGGTTCTGGTATGAGGGTAATGCTGGCCTCATTAGAATGTATCTGGGAGCATTCTTATATTTTTTTAAATAGTTTGAGGAGAAAAGGCATAGACCCTTCTTTTAGTATTTGGTGGAAGTCACCTGTGAATCCATCTGGTCCTGGACTTTGTTGGTCATTTTTTGATTACTGATTGAATTTGTTAGTAGTGGTTGGTCTCTTCAGATTTTCTCTTTCTTCCTGATTCAGGTTTGAGAGAGTGTACGTTCCTAGAAATTTATCTTCCTCTTGTCCAATTTGTTGGCATATGATTTCTCATAATAGTCTCTTATAATCCTTTGTATTTTTATTGTCAGTTGTTACTTCTCTTTCATTTCTGATTTTATATATATAGGTCTTCTCTCTTTTTTTCTTGATGAGTCTGGCTAAAGGCTTACCTATTTTTGTTTATCTTTTCAAAGAACCGGCTCTTGGTTTTATCTTTCACTTTCTTATTATCACTAAAACCTGTCTCTGCCCTGAGGCACTGCTTCAGCAACCTTCCTTCTCCCTCATATTACTGAAGCTGTCTTCATTTCTCTCTGTTGCTGCTTCTCTCCCTAAAAACACCCAGCTCTGACTCTCATGTCATTAGAACACCACTCACCATAGTCTTCCTGTGGCCCAAGTCACTCTCCTTTGTTCTTTGAAGATTCTAGCTTGGCCCTCTGTCAGTTTGTCCATCGCTTTACCCTTTGGGTAATTCTTGGTGATTTCAATATTCATATGGGCAGTGAATACCAGATTTCTCAATCCCCTGACCTCCTCTCCTCCAGCGATCTTGTCTTTCCACCCCTATGTTGGCCATTCACTCCAGTGATCATACCCTTGAGCAAAATTCCTCAGAGGAGTAGCTTATACTGGCCACCTCCAATTTACCTCCTTCCACTCTCTCTTGAACTGACTAATAAGGGTTTCATCATACCACACCATTGAAACTACTCTTGTCCAGATCCCTAGTGACCTCCAAATTGCTAAATCTTTTTTGGGTTTCACTATTTTATGAAATAGCATATGTTTTTAAAAAATGTTTTAATGTTTATTTTTGAGAGACAGAGAGAGACGGAACATGAGGAAGGGAGGGGCAGAGAGAGAGGATGACACAGAATGGGAAGCAGGCTCCAGACTCTGAGCTGTCAACTCAGAGCCCAATGTGGGGCTCAAACTTACCAACTGTGAGATGGTGACCTGAGCTGAAGTCGGACACTTAACCAACTAAAGCCACCAAGGAGCCCCTAAAATAGCATATTTAACCAGTTAACCAAAAATACATTAACATTCTCTCCTGGCCAACCCCCTCACCCCCAGAATATGCAGCACAACACAGGAGTGACTTCAAATATCCTTGATCATGAGAACCCACAGAAATATCTCAAAGTTAAGTTTGCAGTTAAATACTAGACCTTGGAAAATTCTGAATTAAGAGAAATGTAAAACTCTCAAACAGAATTATTTATCTGCCCAAAGAATAAATGCTGGCGTTCCACCCACCTGAAGATACTGCTAGGCTTTCTATTTCTCCTTTATGCATAGTATTAGTCTCATATAAATACCAACTTTTATAAATAAAATCAGCACTTTCCATCTCATTTTATGTTCCTTCTCAGTGTCACAAAGAAACCAGTAAATAAAACTGTCAAGGGGCGCCTGGGTGGCTCAGTCTGTTAAGCATCCGACTTCGGCTCAGGTCATGATCTCGTGGTTCATGGGTTCGAGCCCTGTGTCGGGCTCTGTTCTGACAGCTCAGAGCCTGGAACCTGTCTTCGGATTCTGTATCTCCCTTTCTCTCTGGCCCTCCCCTGCTCACGCTGTCTCTCTCTCTCTTTCTCAAAAATAAATAAATAAAAAACATTTTAAAAAAATTTTTTAAAAACTGTCAAAGTCAGTCAGTTTTCCATACTTGCCCTGCTTGACCTATCAGCAGCACCTGCCACAATTGATCACTCTCTTCCTTAACACTATTTCCTCACTTGGTTTCTAGGGTACCAACCTCTGCTGGCTTTTCTTCTACCCCTCTGGCCTTCTCACCTCTCTGACCTGTAGGCTCCGATCACAGACCTGTCTCCTTTCACCCCCAGAGTGTTACATCCAGTCCACTGCCTTAACATGCCTTTCATATACTGGATGACTCCAGTGAATACCTCCAGCCCAAGCTTTCCTCTAGGCTCTAGACCCACAGATCCAGTAGCCACTTAAGATCCCCATTTCGATGTTTCATGGACAATTCAAATGTAACAGTACAAGAGTAAGTTCTTGATCTTCCCCATTTCCTGTTCCTCCAGAGAATTTTCAGCTAAGTTTATAGGATGTTCATTCTTCCACTTACTTAGGACTCAAACCTTGGAGTCAACTTTGTCCTTTGTCTTTCTGCTACACCCCACGTTTACTGCAGAAGCAAACACTCTTAACCCCTCCACTGATGTCTCACCAGCATCACTGCCTTAGCCTCCAAACTGATTTTTCTGTTTTACCCTTTCCCCTTGCTAAAGTGTCCATCTAATTGTAGCCATCCTCAGCTGAAAACCCCCAGTGGCCTCCCAGCTGAGCTTAGCCATCTGCCCACCTCCCAGTTGAATACAACCACATGAATCAGACCAACAGAGAGCTGCCCAATCAAAGCACAGAATTCATTATTTTAGGTTTTAAAGTATTGGGGTTATTTGTAATTTAATATTCTTTTTTAATGTTTATTTATTTTGAGAGACAGAGAGACAGAGCATGAGCAGGGGGAGAAATAGAGAGAGAGGGAGACACAGAATCTGAAGCAGGCTCCAGGCTCTGAGCTGTCAGCACAGAGCCCGACGTGGGGCTTGAACCCACAAACTGTGAGATCATGACCTGGGCCAAAGTCAGAGGCTTAACCAACTGAGCCACCCAGGCATCCCTATTTTACTTATTAACAGTTTTCACCCACTAAAATGTAATCTCTGTGAAGATAGGGAGTTTTGTCTAGCTCATTTACTGCTGTATATCCAGTGCCCAGTACGGTGTCACCTGGTCACCTGACATCTCCACGTGGCTGTCTCATGGGCACCCCAAGGCCCCCATGTCCCAAACTGAACTCAAACCACTCCCCCTTCAAGGTTTTCCATATCTGGGTGAATGACATAGCCATCTGTCTAGTTCCCTCAAACTGGAGCCCTGGAGTCACCCATCCCTCTTCTTCACCCTGCATCTCACTGTCTCCTGTCCATTTTGCCTTCTGAATAGGTTGAGACTCTTTCAGCTTCGTTCCATCTCTACTGCCACCATCATTACTCACTGGGCTGCCTCTGGTGTCTCCTCCAGACTCCCTGTTCCCAGTCTCTTCACCACACAGCAGCCAGTGGGATCTTTATAAAACCACAAATATAACCATGTTGTATGGCTAAATACTCTGATGGCCTCCCATTGTTCTTAGGACAGAGACTAAATCCTTAAAAGGATGGTTTAACTCCTGGCTATTCCTGACGCCTCATCTGCTACCACATATCTTCTCCCCCATTCAGGACACTCACTGTTCTTTGGCATTGAATGGGCAGCTCCCACTTCTGGAAATGCCCTCCCCACATTCCTTTGGGTAATGATGATGTGTCAGTATACATTCATTAATTGTAACAAGTGTAGCATCAGGAGGGGCTATGTCAGGGCTCCAGTTTGAGGGAACTAGACAGATGGCTATGTCATGCATTCAGATATGGAGGGGAAGGAGGATGTTGATAGTAGGGGAGGCTACGCATGTGTGGGGGCAGGGAGTAAATGGAAAATCTGTCCCTTCCTCTCAATTCTGCCATGAGTCAAAAACTGCTCTAAGAAAATTAAATTGTTAAAAAAAAAAAAAAAGAACAAACAAAACAAGAGGGTGTTACATGAAAGTGAAAGGAAATTGGCAAAATGCTAATAATACCGTAATAAAGTTGGGCAATGAGTATGTGGAAGTTCATTTTACTATTCTCTGTACTTTTATGTATGTTTGAGATTGTTCATAACAAAAAGATCTCTAAAAATGGTGTGATAAAATGATGATTTTTATTTCCTCTATGACTTTTATCCTTAGTCCTCTAAAAATACCTTGTGTATCACTTCTTTCTAATTTCACTAAGAAAACCTCAGTTGTCTCTAGAACTCTGTTGAAGAATATCCAGCAGGACCACCCATTGATCTTACTATTCAGAATTTCAACAGAAAAGACAAAGTGGTTGAAAACTAATTTTTTGTGAGAAAGTTCTGTGACCACATTGAAACAGTAGTCTACAATTTATCTAGCTTCCTTCCCTCTCTTCTCTGTTTAGTATTCAACAAATTTTAACAAATAAGAGATACTTGACTTTCTCATTATTAAAATATAAAGTGTGGTCAGCTGTTGTTGGAAGGATAAAGACCCTTTTGCTTTTCCTTCCAGCAGAGGGCTTCTACTAAAAGAAAAAAGCAAAATCTTCACTATGGAAGGATTTAATTCAGAAGTTGAAGAATAACCTGGCTTCTTTGGGTATCCTAATACTAACCTATTAGTCTGCCTCAGAACTGATATTCAATGTACAAAATATCTTGTTTGTGAGACCACATCATATCAAGTTATATTATTTCATACTTCTTTTTTAAAAGTATGTTATTATTATTATTTTTTTAGAGAGAACAGGGGAGGAGCAAAGGGAGAGAGAGAGAGAGAGGGAGGGAGGGAGAGAGAGAGAGAGAGAGAGAGAGAATCTCAGGCAGGCTCCACCTTCAGTGCGGAGTCCAATGCAGGGCTCCATCCAACCATCCATCGATCCCATGATCCTGCAATCGTGATCTGAGCCAAAATCAAGAGTCAGATGCTCAACTGACTGAGCAACCCAGGAGCCCCTATTTCATAATTCTTGATCCTCAAATACATATGCTATTGGGCCATGCAGAGAACTGTGGATTGTAAAGGAGAGTCATATTCTTATTAGAAACTTTGCTATTTTCTTTATCCACGGATATATTTTCAATGTTAAAAATCCTTAAAAAGAGAAGCAAACCAAGCATAACATATTACTAATTTGACCTAATTTTTATGTTCTTTGAGTTTCAAATGTTGTATTATGTAATAGCATTTTAAATTTTAAAAACATCCATAGCAGAAATAATGCTTTAAACCACATGATGCCAAATGTAATGGAAGACCTGGGTAAAGAGCATGTTTTTTTTTTTTTCCTTTTCTCTAGGTTACAAACTTAATCATAAAAGATTGTAAAAGAGGGGCCCCTGGGTGGCTCAGTTGGTTAAACCTCTGACTTCAGCTCAGGTCATGATCTCACAGTTTGTGAGTTTGAGCCCTGTGTCAGGCTCTGTGCTGACAGCTCAGAGCCTGGAGCCTGCTTCAGATTCTGTGTCTCCCTCTCGCTCTGCCCCTCCCCTGCTCAGACTCTGTCTCTGTCTCTCAAAAATGGATAAATGTTAAAAAAAATAGTAAAATATTTTCATCGTTTTCCCCATCATAAAAGTTTATTTTTCTTTTAAAATGAAAGATCTCCTTTTTTCACATGACAGAGTTTAGTCTTCTGTTTTTACGGAAGTATATAGTAAATCATTCAGTTGCATTAGTTTATTATTAGAACTTGTGCGTGTCACTTAATGAACCTGGTCTCTTTGTCTTCTAGCTGCATCAGACCCCACAGCTTTGCAGGGTCACGTGAAACCCTGAGTTGGCCGCTATAGAAACCCACCTCCTTCCACATTGCTTAGGTCTCTCCTACTTCCAATCTGCATATCAGAAAAAGCATAATTGTATTATTTTTATTATTACTATTTTTTAAGATTTTATTTTTAAGTAATCTCACACCCACCTTGAGACTCAGACTCACAACCCTGAGATCAAGAGTCACCCGCCCCACCAAAAGCATAATTTTAGGTTAAGTTTTGATGATTCATGGTCATCATTTAAAAGCTAGTAATTTTTTATCACTTCCATCGTGCCAGGCACTATTTGGCATTTAATCTTTATTTTTAAGAATAAAGAGATTCTACTCAAGAATCAGCACTTTATTCCTGTTTTCAGATAGTGAGACTGAGGCTCAGAGAACTTAAGTGACTTGCTGAAGATCACACAGCTGAGACTTCCTAGAGTCGAGATTCAGCTCTCCCAAGCGGTGTTGGAGTTAGTGCTCTTAACTGCCGGACCACATCTCCAGTCCAAGTTTTCTGGTACTTTTCCCCCTTGGCACAGGGTATTCTGAATGTGCCCAGCACTTGGCTCTGCTTCTAAAGCTAAGGATACAGTACTGTTATTTAATTGGATCTACAATTACTGTTCCATCCAGTTGGGAAAAGCCCTGGACCCTAATTGTTAATAATCACATAAAGTGTTCTGTTTTAAACAGACCTCTTTTCTTTTCTTTTTTTTTTTTTTCAGGTGAGTAAAACTTAAAAATAATGACACTCTGGTTTAAATTGCCAGTAGGCAACATGTAGTCATTTTATAGCTTCTAAACTCTGTGTTCAAATATTATCTAATTCTGTTCTCATCAGTTAGATAATTTTTAGTTAATAAGAGAGTGCAGGGGTTTGTTTTTTGTTTTGTAGCGTTGTTTTTTTTTTTTAACCCAGATGGCCTATGGGACTACTGATTAGAAAACAAACGAACATATGAACAATTCCTCTTACTTCATGACAAAACTAGGTAAGGAAGGGTTAATTTTGTGCTGTCCAACAGGGGAGCCACTGGCCACGTGTATCTACTGAGCATTTGAAATGTAGATAGTTTGAATTGATATGTGTGGTAAGTGTCAAATACAAACATATTCTTAAAACTCAGGACATAAAAAAGTATGTAGGGGACCTGGGTGGCTCAGTCGGTTGAGCGTCCAATTTCCACTCAGGTCATGATCTCATGGTTCGCAAGTTCGAGCCCTGCATCTGGCTCTCTGCTATTAGTGCAGGACCCGCTTCGGATCCTGTCTCCCTCTCTCTCTCTGCCTTTCCTGCTCATGCTCTCAATCTCTCGCTCTCAGAAATAAATAAACATAGACAAAGCATGAGAGACTCTTGAATACTGAAAACAAACTGAGGGCAGAAGGGGGAGGGGGAAAGGGTAAGGGGGGCAATGGTCATGGAGGAGGGCACTTGTGGGGAAGAGCACTGGGTGTTATATGGAAACCAACTTGACAATAAACTATAAATTAAAAATAAAAAAAAATAAATAAATAAACCCTGAAAAAAAAAACTGGACTATAAATAAAAACTTAAAACACACACACACACACACAAAAGAAAGAAATAAATAAACATGTAAAAAATGGCAAAAGGAAACATTTGCAACAGCAATAAAAATATAATTTAAAAAAAGGATGTAAAATATCTCATTAGCAACTCATATCAATTGTATGTTGAAATGATAATATTTTGTATATACTGGGCTAAATAAAATATATTATTAAAGTTAATTTCACTTGTTTCTTTTTGCTTTTATAATTGTGGCTGTTAGAAAATCTTAAGTTCCATATGTGGCCTCACATATTTCTCTTAGACAGTGCTGGGTGGAGTGATTACTAGAGATAAAGGAAGGTATTAGTCCAAGTGGAATCAAGCCATTCATAGCATATATGTTCATCAGTGAAAAGCCTTTTTTCAGCGATAAGGTTGAATACCAATGTGATGACAATTCTACCATTTTCTCAAAGTTCTGCCCTGTTCCATTGCCATTGTATTCATATGAACCACAGGAAAAGGCATTTCCGCCTTAAGAGACATTCTCAGACTGGTTTTTCACTACTCAAAAATGTGGACCCAGGATGATATATCAAGAACAAAAAAAAAAGTACCAACATTTCTGAGCAGTGGTCACTGGCGCAGATCGCCTGTCTCTACCATAGGGGTGATGGCTTACAGCGCAGCACTGCAAAGCCGAAGTGCACCCATGAGTTCATTACATAATTCTCGGTAGCATGAGGCCAAGCGAGTATCTTCTCTGGGGAACGGAGGGCAGGCTCCGACAGGCGGACCAAGGTGGTCATGATGATATTTTGACAGAGTGTGTGCTAGAAGTTGTTTGTTTAGAAAAAGACTGACCAGCTTCCCACCCCACCCCCGCCTTCTCTCTCTCTCTCTCTCTCTCTCTCTCTCTCTCTCTCTCTCCCTTTTAAACACTCTGGCATAATACTGAATGACTTTGTTTTTAAGCTGCCTTAGCCTTGCTTTGTGAAGAAAAAGCCTGAGTACTCTTTCCCTGTAGGACACAAGTGTTATTTTTGGAGCAGAGGTTCTTAGCCTGATCTCTGTCTAAACCAATTTCTCTTCTTTGTGAGGTCATGGTCCGGGGCGGCTCTGAGCGATCTCCATGGAGGGAAGCTTCCTGGCTTCGTGAGGGAGTATTGGCAAAGATGTCAAGGGGCCACGCCTGAAAGTGCGCTGCTCTGGGTCTCAACACAGAAGGAGGTTCGTTCACATTCAGGTTCCACTCATTAGATTGTGCCCTTGGAACAGTTGCAACCACATGTGGTGAAGTGGTGTTCTTTTTCTGCTTATGTCACTTCATGGGATGTTTGGGGCCATGATGAACCCCCCCTTTTTTGTAACCTAGTACTTTAGGTCTGAGACTCCTGGGAACTAGGAAAGCCATAACTGGATGATCTCTGCAGACTGTTCAGGGTGCAACTGGCTGTGAGAAAGCCACGGTCCACTCTGAGGGCCACAACATGAGTCCCCGAGGGCCTCTGGGAACATGTCTCAGAACTCAAAGTTCAGAGCGTCCCCTTCTGTAACCTGCTCTGTGTTGGGCTGCTAGACATGGAAAAAAAACCTCTCCTACCTCTCACAGTTCCTCTACCTGACAGACCTGGCATTCCTAGGAGTTTACCTAGCTTGAGCCTGGTAGGAAATGTGTAAAATTAGAAGGAGTTTAATAAAATAATGCTGTCAGCAACAAATAGTATACCACCTTATTATGATTCCTTTCCTTTGGAAAGTGGGAACTGTGTATTCAGGGAGCGGGGGTGTATGGAAAAGGTCCCTATGATGAACAGGTGGCCTTCACAGGTGTTTCTGGCTGCTTTGCTCTTGGTGGATGGGAGCATGACCTGTGATGTGCCCTTCTCTGGCCGGCTATACATAGCCAGCAAAGCTTCTTACAAGAGAAACCTCTTTCTGTACCCTCCGCCAGTGCTACCCGCGGACTAGAAGACTCACTGTAAATCCTCTGGAAGCTACTGAACCTTGCAAGGGAAACCAGCCAGCTGGCCCCCAGACCTACTGAGTCCCCACCACAGCTGTCCATCCTTCATTTTCTTTTCCTGGGAGCACACCTTGTGCTCAGCCATGGTCGACATGGGGGGCCTGGACAACCTGATTGCCAACACGGCCTACCTGCAGGCCCGGAAGACCCTGGATGGAGACAGCAGGGAGCTGCAGAGGCGGCGGCGGAGCCTGGTGCTGCCCGGGCCACAGTGCTGCACCCAGCTCCGCCAGTCCCTGCCTCAGGACTTCAACAGCCTGTGCGAGCAGCAGCCCATCGGCCGCCGCCTCTTCCGGGACTTCCTAGCCACAGTGTCCCCATACCAAGAGGCCGTGGCCTTCCTTGAGGAGGTGCAGAGCTGGGAGCTGGCTGAGGAGGGTCCTGTCAAGGGCAGCATACTTCAGGGGCTTGTGGCCACTTGTGTGGCTGCTTCTGCTCCAGGGCACCCGCATCCCTTCCTCAGCCCAGCTCTGGCCACCAAGTGCCAAGCAGCCACCACTGAGGAAGATCAGATAGCCCTGGTAGCACAGGCCAAGGCTGAGGTCATGGCCTTCTTGCAGGACCAGCCCTTCCGGGATTTCCTGGCCAGCCCCTTCTATGACAAGTTTCTGCAGTGGAAAGTCTTTGAGATGCAACCGGTGTCGGACAAGTACTTCGATGAATTCCGAGTTCTGGGGAAAGGTGGTTTTGGGGAGGTAAGTGTCTCAGAATAGCCGGACTGGAAGGTGAAGTACACAGCATAAAAGGATTTGGTTTTGCCTTTAAAAATAAAAACAGCTCAAGAGGACTTACTTAGAACTGATTTCAGTGCCGCCTGTGGAGAACTCCTAGCTCACTCTCACATCTTTTTTCTGGCCACCATGTGAAATAAAATGAGAGTGGCATAGGAAAGACAAACAAAATGTGAAGTTGGCCAAGAATCTTTATGATGGGGTCTACACCAGAAGCACACTGAAGTGCCCCCTAGACACTTTGGAGAATGTAGCAACACACGCCCATGGGAGCTCTCCATTTCCCTTCATTGTGGTAATGGCCCTAATTTGAGAAAACTTAAGATATCTGAGAAAACTTTCATCTTGAAGTAAAATTGAGAATCAATTTTATACCACTGCCATGATCAGTTCTTTCTCTTTTTAAGTAGAAAAACATTTTTTGAGGCAGAATTCACATAACATAAAATTAACCACTAACCATTTCAGTGGCATTGAATACATTCATAATAGTGTTGTGTAACCATCACCTCTATGTAGTTCCAAGGCATTTTCATCACCCCTGTACCCATTAACAGTTACTCCCCAGTCCCCTTCCCACAGTCCTTGGCAACCACTGGTCCGCTCTCTGTCTCCATGGATTTTCCTACTCTGAAAATCTAAATGGAATGTTTCATCTAAATGGAATCACACAATATGTGACCTTTAGTATCTGGCTTCTTTCACTGAGCATAGTGTTTGGAGGTTCATTCATGTTGTAGATATATCAGTACTTCATTCCTTTTTATGGGTGAATATTCTATTGTGTGGGTATACTATATTTCACTTACCCATTCATCTGTTGTTGGGCACTTGGGTTGTTTCCACTTTTTGGCTACTGTGAACAGTGCTGCTATGAACGTTCATGTACATGTATTTGAATACCCGTTTTCATTTCTCTTGTGTATACGCCCAGGAATGGAATTGCTGGGTCATGTGGAAATTCTATGTTTAACTTTTTGGGGAAGCACCAAAATCTTCCACATTTTATGTTCCCACCAGCAATGCATGAAGTTTCCAGTTTTTCCACATCCTTGCTAACACTTGGTATTTTCCCTTTATTTTTCACTATGGCCCACCTAATGGGGGGAGGGTGCAGAGGTACCTCACTGTGGTCCTAGCTCTTTCTTAAAGAACCCCTATTGCTTGTAGCTTCTCTTTTCTCAGAAGCCTACCATCTTCTCACCTCACCTGATGTCTGCCCTTCCACCCTCTGTATCAACCTTGCTTTCTTCTCTCACTAGTGCTTCCTACGTCTATATCATCCTCTCCCTTTCTTTCTCTCTTTAAGGTATGTGCTGTCCAGGTGAGAAACACTGGTAAGATGTATGCCTGTAAGAAACTGGACAAGAAGCGGCTGAAGAAGAAAAATGGTGAGAAAATGGCTCTTTCAGAAAAGGAAATCTTGGAAAAGGTCAGCAGCCCTTTCATCGTCTCTCTGGCCTATGCCTTTGAGAGCAAGTCCCATCTGTGCCTGGTCATGAGCCTAATGAATGGGGGAGACCTCAAGTTCCACATCTACAGTGTGGGCACGCGGGGCCTGGACATGAGCAGGGTGGTCTTCTACTCAGCCCAGATGACCTGTGGAGTGCTGCACCTCCACTCCCTTGGCATTGTCTACCGGGACATGAAGCCAGAGAACGTGCTTCTCGATGACCTTGGCAACTGCAGGCTGTCCGACCTGGGGCTGGCCGTGCAGATCCAGGATGGCAAGCCTGTCACACAGAGGGTGAGTGGCTCTCCACTGGTCCCAAGGGTGGGGCACAGAGTCAGAGAGAAGAGGAGAGGGCTGATCTATTTCCAGGGCAAACGGAACCTTGGACATAATTCTTCTAATTTCCTTCTCTCTAAAGCCCTTATGTTGTCATCTTGCCTTAAGTGAAGTGATGTAAGAGGATTAGCTTAACTGGTTGTTTGGGGGTTACTTTGTTCTCCTTTCCTGGCAGGCACAGGGAGCCTTCTTTGTGAGCTGAAAATGGTCTGTGTTTTTGTGGTGAGATGGAAAGAACTGAATCCAGACTCGGCATCTAGTATGTTCCACCAATAACCACCTCCCTGGTGCCACATTCCTGAATTGGTAAAGCTTTGGTTTCCTCCTCTGGAAAATTTTAGGGGCTGGATCCTAAAATTCCAGAAACCTAGGAGGTACATTTTAATAGGATAAGAAAAAGAAGAAACCCCTAACTCTTAGTACATTAAAGTAAATATCTCCTTTCCCATTGAGTATGAATGGGGGAATGTTTTACTTTGGATAAAGGTGAAATTCTGAAAGAGAATGTATAGCAGAGAACAAAGGCAACTGATGTTTATTTTGATCAGTTTGTTTCAAAGTGGCCCAGAGAGAATTCTTTGATTGAAAGGGTATTAATTCTTTGATTAATTAGCAATTATGTTAAGTAAACAATACAAAATCTCTAGATACAAAATCTCTGGATTCTGACAGGTCTTTACCTTTGAGTTTCTGTACACTAAGGTGGGAGACAAAGGCCCAAGTCAGGTTCTTAAATATTCACTTGAAACTGTTTTTGCACAGTTTCCAGCTTACAAGGCAACGAAGACAATCAGGCAAGGAAGTGAGAAAAATCATGGCAAGTTTGGGAAAGTGCAGATGATTTTATGTGGCTGTAACATAAGGGATTTTGACAAGATGTGTAGGGTTCAGATCATGCAAAGTCGTTGGAATACTTTCTTGTGGAGGCCAAGGAGCCATTGAAGGGTTTTAAGAAGGGGAATGACATGAGGAGATTCACATTTTTAAAAGACCAACTTGGATTGTAGATGGGAGGCAGAGGACCTAGTTAGGAGGGACTGAAGACAGTAGGATTGAAGAAGTGGGAATATATTGGCACCGTTGGAAAGAGACCTGCTGGGTATGAAGGCGAGGAACAGGAAGGGTCTCTAATTCCAATGACTGGATGGAGGAGTAAAACTATGAGGAAGCTGGTAAGTTCAGTGGTGATTGTGTCGTATATGCAACAGGCAGGTGCAGATGTTCTCTGGGCATTTACCTATAGGTCTGGTACTGTGGAGAAAGGTCTGGGCTAGATAGTGGGATTTGGAGTCAACATGACTTGGGAAGCATCAGGCACCACTTAGTCATTGGGAAACCATGAGAGGAGAGGACAGGATGAAAGCTGAGGAACATGAACGTGTAGGGAATGTGGAAGAGGAGCCTTGAAGAGGTTAAAGGAATAGGTCGAGAGGTAGGAGTGGCATAGTCATGGGAGCTGTATCAGTTAAGGGTTGATTTCAGCAGCATATCATAGAAAACCCAAATAGCAGTGGATTAAACAAGACAGGGCTTTATTTTCCTTATGTAACAAGTAGTGTGGAGATTAGTGGTGCTGGCATTCGTTCCACAGCTGCAGGATGATCAGATCAACATCTCTGGGATTTTGGTCTTTTCCATGCACCATAACCATCTGAATCTGGAAGAGAATCCTGAGCTCCAGATAGGAAGACAGACCAGCAGACATCTTGACTTTGGTCTTGTAAGATCATATTCACAGAAACTTGCCATGCTGTGCCCAGACTTCTGACCTACAGAACTATGAACTAATAAAGGAAGGTAACTGGGGGAAAGGTTTTTGTATGATAGCATCAAAATGAATAAAGAATATAGCAAGGTGCTACACATTGTTAGAAGGACAATGTTTTCCTTTCCAACAGGGCTCAGAATGTGTACCATCTATCATAATAGAACTTGAGGCTGTAATAGAATTTGAAACTCTGGACTTGATTCTTCCAAGTGGGTAACTCTTCCATAGGTAGGAGCTAGGCATCCTTGGAAGGGCACAGAACCTTTCAGGCTATTGGGAGACACTAGGTAAAGCACTTTGGGCATGGCTGTCTAGGCGATAGGGAGCCATTGAAGGTGTTTCAACAAGAAAGTGGCATGACCAGAGTGACTCCTTAGGAAGATGCTTTGGACACTATGTAAGATGAATTAAAGGAAAAAGAGACTGGGTTTGGGTACCCACAAACAGCAACTGGAAGGATCTACATATGAGGTAATGAGGGTTGAGGAAAGGCTCTGGGCTCTGAATAGTCATATGCCCAGAGTTCAGCACCCCCTGGCCTCTTACATAGGCTCCATCAAGATCCACATCTGGACAGACTTCTCTTAAAATGTGGTTGTCCTCAGTGGAGGGGATGAGGCGAGCATAGAACCACTCCTAGAATGTGGTGACAGAGGGAGACACCCCAGGGAAGAAAGACACAGGTGGCTCTGCTCAGGTGTGAGAAAGGCCGAGGCAGACACACTGGGAGAGGCAAGGATGTTTAAGAGTGCTGGTTTGGGAGGCAGAAAAATTTGGGTCCCTGTCCCAGCTGTGTCACTGACTTATGGTCTGCCGTTTTAGGCAGGCCTCAGGGCCTCCTTAATCTCCCAAGTTTTATGAGTCTGTGAGATACTCTTTGAATTATTTGGAAGAAAAGACTTGTAAATTCAAAAAAATTAATGTATGGAATAGTTACTATGATTTACTGGACTATCAGTCAGGGTTCTTATGGTACAAAATGAAGTTACTTAAGAAATGAAATTAATAGCTTTTATAACTAAGAAGCTCAGAAGATTGGCCTGATCCAAGTGCCTGAGAAGTGTCCCTGAGTATCTCTCCCTCTGTTTCCCTACTCTGCTGTCCTCCACATTAGCCTCACTCTCACTTGGGTGATCCCCACATAGAGGCCACCAGCATCTCCATACATAGCCTACCAACTGAGCAACCCCATGGAAAGAAAACACTTCTTTAAGAAAAATTCCTTCACATTTCCCAGTAAAGACTCTCAACGGACGACTCAGGTCACATGCCCAACTGCAACCAATTCTACTGGCCAGGATGAGATCATTGCTGTTCCTAGGAGCCAGGGAGAAGGTCTGTCCTATCTAAACACAAGAATGTGTTCTCCAAAGGAAAATCAGGATGAGAAATGGTTGTCAGCTAGGCAAAAAGCAGTAGATGCCCCTAACAACTGCTGTTACCTCCATGGTTTGAGAAGTTTGAAAGATTTCTGACCCCTTAATTAAGGGATGATGGGATCCTTTACAAGAAGATTCTATGAGGTAGGAATATTATTAGCTTCATTTTACAGATGGAGAAATTGAGACTCAGAGAGGTTAAGTTACCCACTCAAAGTCACATTGCTTATATGTGACATGAATCCAGGTGCATCAGATTCAAGGGCACTTATAGTGTTTTGTTTTGGTTTTGGTTTTAAGACAGAGACAGCATGCACATGCATGTATGTACACACGTGAGTGGGGGGGGGAGGAGCAGAGGAAGAGGGAGAGAGAAAATCTTAAGCAGGCTCCACGCTCAACACAGAGCCTGACTTGGGACTCAGTTTCACAACAGTGAGATCAAAATCTGAGCCAAAATCAATAATTGGATGCTTAACCGACTGAGCCACTCAGGTGCCCCCAAGAGCACTTACAGTTTTGTTGCTACTCTGTTAAATTCATATAGAGGGCAGGATATAGAGCCTATGGTTTTTAATACTATAAAAGGCTTCTCTCAGTAAACCTCAGAATAAGTGCATCTGATGACATTAGCATATCTTCCTCAGCCTGGGCTGATGTGGATACCAACCACAAGTCTACTTGAACCTCTGACAGAGTTAAGACTTCAAAAAGGAGCACCCCCACTTACACAGGGAATGATGTGACTAATGTCTCAGCCAGCATCCCACACATAGGCACGATACAATTACACATGGTCCCAGCCACTGTCTGTGTTCATTTTTAATAAATGTGATAAGCACTCCTGCCTATTCTCAGCTGACATCTACATGCATACAATAAGACTAATTCATATCATTTTTTAGGGAGTTCATGAAAATATAATAGGAAATTTGGGCAGTGGGACTCATGCTGAGACTTTCAGATTCCAAATTCTTTTTTTGTGTGTCAGTTTTTTTATTTCGTTTTTTAAATTTACATCCAAGTTAGTTAGCATATAGTGCAACAATGATTTCAGGAGTAGAGTCCTTAATGTCCCTTGCCCATTTAGCCCATCCTCCCTCCCACAACCCCTTCAGTAACCCTCTGTTTGTTCTCCATATTTAAGAGTATCTTATGTTTTGTCCCCCTCCCTGTTTTTATACTATTTTTGCTTCCCTTCCCTTATGTTAATCTGTTTTGTATCCTAAAGTCCTCATATGAGTGAAGTCATATATTTTTCTTTCTCTGACTAATTTTGCTTAGCAAAATACTCTCTAGTTCCATCCACGTAGTTGCAAATGGCAAGATTTCGTTCTTTTTGGTTGTCAATACTCCATTGTGTGTGTGTGTATGTATATATATGTATATGTACACATTGTGTGTGTGTATATGTGTGTGTGTGTGTGTGTGTGTGTATATACCACATCTTCTTTATCCATTCATCCATCGATGGACATTTGGGCTCTTTCTATACTTTGGCTATTGTTGATAGTGCTGCTATAAACATTGGGGTGCATGTGCTCCTTTGAAACAGCACACCTGTATCCCTTGGATAAATGCCTAGTAGTGCAATTGCTGGGTCAGAGGGTAGTTCTATTTTTAATTTTTTGAGGAACCTCCATACTGTTTTCCAGAGTGGCTGCACCAGTTTGCATTCCTACCAGCAGTGCAAAAGAGATCCTCTTTCTCAGCATCTTTGCCAACATCT
>CM053573.1:114743370-114805976 GCA_028646485.1 Cryptoprocta ferox
CCTGATGATGAGTGATGTTGAGCATTTTTTCATGTGTCGGTTGTCCATCTGGATGTCTTCTTTGGAGAAGTGTCTATTCATGTCTTTTGCCCTTTTCTTCACTGGTTTATTTGTTTTTTGAGTGTTGAGTTTGATAAGTTCTTTATAGATTTTGTATACTAACCCTTTATCTGATATGTCATTTGCAAATATCTTCTCCCATTCCGTTGGTTGCCTTTTAGTTTTGCTGATGGTTTCCTTTGCTGTCCAGAAGCTTTATATTTTGATGAGGTCCCAATAGTTCATTTTTGCTTTTGTTTCCCTTGCCTCCAGAGATGTGTTGAGTCAGAAGTCGCTGCGGCCAAGGTCAAAGAGGTTTTTGTCTGCTTTCTCCTTGAGGATTTTGATGGCTTCCTGTCTTACATTTAGGTCTTTCATCCATTTTGAGTTTATTTTTGTGTATGGTGTAAGAAAGTGGTCTGGGTTCATTTTTCTGCATGTCACTGTCTAGTTTTCCCAGCACCACTTGCTGAAGAGTCTGTCTTTATTCCATTGGATATTCTTTCCTGCTTTGTCAGAGATTAGTTGGCCATACGTCTCTGGGTCCATTTCTGGATTCTCTATTCTGTTTCCATTGATATGAGTGTCTATTTTTGTGCCATCAGATTCTGAATTCTATGTTGAGAACAGGGGCCTTCAGATTTTATGGAACATGAGTCTTTAAGACTTGCTCTTTTGTCGAGAATGGGAATGAAATTAGAACAGTGACCCAAAAACTTGTGACACATTTGGTTACGTTGTCCAGCTCTGAAATTTCTGACCAGCTCCCCATATTCAGAGGGATCATGAGTGACAGAGGTTGGGCATTATATTTATTTTGAAGTCTCTTTTGTCCCAAATACAATGCTAGAGACACACTGAATAAGTGATTTAAAAGCAAAAATGTTTTATGCTTCTTTACTTTTGAGATAGAGAGAGAGTGAGCATGAGCAGGGGAGAGGCAGAAACACAGAATCCAAAGCAGTCACCAAACCCTGATGCGGGGCTCAAACCCATAAACTGCGAGATCATCATCTAGCAGAAGTCAGATGCTTAAACCGATTCAGCCACCCAGGTGCCCCTGAATAAGTGATTTTTAAAAAGATCTCAAAATGTGGTTCATAAAAATTAACACCTACAGGGGCTCCTGGGTGGCTCAGTCAGTGGAGCATCCGACTTCAGCTCAGGTCATGATCTCATGGTCTGAGAGTTCGAGCCCCACATCCAGCTCACTGCTGTCAGTACAGAGCCCAGTTTGGATCCTCTGTTCCCCTCTCTCTCTGCCCCTCACCTGTTTGTGCTCTCTCAAAAATAAATAAACATTAAAAAAATTAACACCTACATACTTCACGATCATTATGACCCTGCTCCAAAATTTTTTCTCTTTGAGAATTTACTTCTGAGACACGGTATAAGAGCCTTAAAGGGAGGAATTCTGGTGATTTCTTGGTCACACATTGGTCTCTACCAAAATTACAACCACCATCATTAACTAAATTTAGTTCTCAGTAATTTTTGATCACTACCAAAACTTCAAATCCATTTTCAAAGTATTTACCACTATTAAGGGCATTCAGAAATATTCATTATAGTCTTAGAATTGTTTTTAACATCCTTCATTCAAAAGGCAGTCATTCATTCCCTCACTCCTTCATTCAACAAATGTGTACTAAACATTTCCCACATACCAGGACTGTGCTAAACCTGAGGGATAGAACAATGAGCAAAGAATGGACATGATTTCCTGCCCTCAGGGAACTTAGTCTAGTGGGGAAGATAGAACTTAATGATCACTCACAGGAATGTAAATTTTCAATTTTGATAAATGCTGTGAACATGTGCTACATGGGGATCTCCAAGAAGGATTTGACTTAACACGTGAGGAGCAGAGAGAGTTAACTATAAGGGAAATATAATGTAACTTGATATAAGAGGATCAGATAGGTATTCACACAGCAAAGTCCTAGGAGAAGCATCTTAGGCTGGGTTTCCTGGAAACAGACTTGGAGACCCATTTCCATGTGGAAGACTTATTAGGGTGCATTCTCAGGAGATATATATGCATGAAGAAGGCAGGATTTTGCAGAGGGAGAAGCTGACCCACAATGAAGTAGAAGGAACTAAGACCTCAGTCAATCTTTCAACAAGCTCTTGAGTTGGGATGGCCCTTCAGAGGCCATACCTTTCAGGTATCCCTTAAAGGGCTAGTCAGCAACCTTGGCCTGCTGCTAGCAGGAGGCAGCTTGGGGTTAGGCAGTTGCCTGGGGTGGAGGGCAGTTCCCAGGGTGAGGTGCAGCTGTAAGCCATCAGCAGTCATTGCTCCCAGCGAGGGCTGGCATAAGTTTCCAAGCTTCTTGCGAATTGCTAAGGGGGGGCCCTCATTCAAATATCAGCAGAAAGCTTTCTCCTGTCCTCCATGATCAATATTTCAACAATTCATGGTGGTTTTTTATTCGATGTCACATTCCCTGGCTTGGAGAGATAAGAGTGAGGGAAGACCCTCCTAGGCCTCAGCGCCCCCCCCCCCCCCCCCCCGCCAACAGCTGGGCCTGAGGAAGCATGTGCCTGACCCCAACCGTGAGCCCAACCCTGCACCTGAGTCCAGGCCTCCACAGGAGCAGAGAGTCACAACAGTTGCTGAGCAGAGACATTGGAGGAGACAGCCAGGAGCCCATGGCTGGAGGCAGAAATGTGGCCGGAGACAGGATTATGTGCGAGCCAGGCTCCACGCCCCAGGAACACGCTCCATTGTCTCATTGGACTTAATTTACAAGAAACAAATTCAAAAATGTGTCAAGACAGCCTCTGTACAGTTTTGAACCCCAGCACAGGGCTGCTGCGGAGCACAGGGCACTGTTCAACTGCATTGGAGGCTGGCCTTGATCCCAGGAGGAGTGGAGGTCACACCTGAAGAGAGGATCTGGGCAGAGTACCACAGTCTGCATCCAGGGGGATCACCAGTGCAAGGTACCTGTTGCTTTTGAGGAAATAAAAGGAAGCTAGGAAAGGAAAACGACAAAGCAAGAGGAAACGTGGTTCAAGTGAAGGTGGAGAGGTGGCAAGGGCCACACCAAACCTGGCAATACAGGCCATATTAAGGACTCTAGGTTTTTGCATAAGAGTATCAGAAAGGGGGTGTCTGGGTGGCGCAGTCAATTGAGCAGTTGAGCATGTAACTCTTGATCTCAGCTCACGTCTTGATCTCAGGGTCCTAGCTCCATGTTGGGCTCCGTGCTGGGTGTGAAGCCCACTTAAAAAAAAAAAAAGTATCAGAAAGCCTTAGAAAGATTTAATCAAGGGAACAAATGCTTAGATTTCTGTTTTGAAAAAATTAGTCTGGGGGCGCCTGGGTGGTAAGCATCCCACTTTGGCTCAGGTCATGATTTCGTGGTTTGTTAGTTTGAGCCCCGGGTGAGGCTCTGTGCTGACAGCACAGACAAGTGGATTATGGTCATTTGGGCCTCAGGGATGATTTGGAAAAGGCGTAAGGGAAAGAGGGGTGTCAGAAGTGATTTATCAGTCAGGTTGTATCACAGGTACAGACCTAGGCCCTGAGTACAGGGAACCAGGCACACAAATGGTTGCCTTCATAAAGCCCCAGGACAGGGAAGAGACCGACAAGTAAACGGGCAATGAGAATACGTGTGAATAAAGTTGTCCAAGTCAGGTGCCTGACGTTGGATCATGGTGTCGGAAGGGCTTCCAGGAGATAATGACAACCAGGTTGAGACTTACGAGGCAAGCAAGCTAGGCAGGTGAGGAGGAAGGGTAATAGGCCAGGCAAAGGAGTCCTCAACCGAGGGGAATTCTGGCCCCCAGGGGACTTTTGGCAATCCTTACAGGCATTTTGGTTGTCATGATGGGGGAAATGCTACTGGCATCTAATGGGTAGAAGCCAAGGATGCTGCTAAACATCTTACAGTGTATAGCACAGCCCCCACCACGAAGAACAATCTGGCCCACAATGTCCGTGCTGTCACAGTTAAAAAATCCTGCCGAGCTAAAGGCCTGGAACAAGAGGCACAGAACAACTCTGCAGCTGCCTAGAGTGTGGAGTCACCAGGTGGGAAGGGTGCAGAGAGTACAGCTGGAAGCGTAACAGATGTCAGGCCCTCGGGGGCTGGAGGAGTCAGACAAGGGCATTTGAACTCAGAGCCTCGGGTGCAGGGGAGCCATTGAAAGCTTTCAGGCAGGAAAATGACAAAGCAGCCTTGGAAGGACACTCAGGAGTAGAGAGTTGGGATGGCAGTGAATAGGAGGGCCTGGGAACTGGAGGGCCCTGGAGACACATTGTCCAGTGAGTTGTGGAAATGAGGAAAGAGAGCCAGGAGGTCTGCAGGGGCGGCAGGAGGGGACTGTAGTGCAGGGAACCGAAAAGTTGCATCATCGGAGTTGATACGAACACATGTTGGAAGCCCAGAGCATCCATTCAGATCAAGCGTAGCTGATGAAATCTGATCCACAGTGTCAACCAGATGGAAGGAGTGTGTGTGTCAGTCCTGGTTCTGCCACTTACCGTGGCTGCGGTGCACAGACTGACCCCTCATGTGGGGCACTTGGCCATAGGGATGCTGAGGACTGAGGGCCAACCCAAGCTATGCAGAGTGCCTTCTAATTGGCACAGACATGCCACTCAGGCTGGCCAAAGCCCTGCACTTGACTCCAGGCATCTTCATGTCTCTTCGATGAGCCTGATTAATACTGTCTGCCTCTTAGGCTTGATGAGATTAAGAAACAAGGTAGATAAAAGCCTAGCAAAGGGTCAGCCTTTAGTAGGTACTCAAGAAATGATTGCTCAGATTATTCTACCAAAAGCCAAGTACCAGACCCCTCAGTCACAGTTCCTTCTCTTGCATTGTTTCTGCCTCACCTGTTGGCACTGGGGCTTCTCAGGTGACCTGTGCACCTGTGCTTTGTTCTCTGAGAGGCACAGGGAGCCAGCAGGACCCTGGAGCTGCAGTGGGTGCAGTGGGGCGGGGCGTGCAGCTCCCCTCTAGACTGCGCCCACCAGGCACACACAGTTGCCTTGCTTCCTCACGGCCACATGGTGCTTCACCTGGGGTTTCATTCTGAGCATCTTAGAGAGACACCATGGAAAATATGCCTCAGTCCTCTGCTGGAGAGATCCGCCAGGGAACGTGAAACCACCAAAAAACACAGTCCAGTGGAAGAATCACAACTATCAATCTCTGCCCATGTGCCAGGCCCTGCATTTCAATCTGATGTAGTCTCAGATGTTTTGGAGCCTTTCTTCCTGTATAGCTGTCCTGCCTGAGACAACCAGAACCCGGGCTTGGTAACCACGGTCTCTAACACCTGTTGCGGGCCTGCTCTGTGCCAGGCTTGTGGGAGGTACTCAGTAGGCCTTAGCACTTTAATCCTCATCACAGTCCTATGAAGTAAGAACTGTGAGGCAGGGGGTGACCGGCTAGTAAGTGAGAGAGCTGGAATCCAAACCACAGCAGAATGACACCAGGCTGTACAGCTGTCGAAAGCATTATTGCAGAAACCTCTGTTTTGGATCCCCTGCAGGGGCTCTCTGAAATAGGTGTCCTCATAGGAGTGTCACAAAGAGCAGGAAGCCACCTCTGGTGAGGCTTCTGCTGTCCACCTAGGAAGTGGCTGGCAGAAAGCAGACAAGGGGCAAGAGCAGGCACTCTGGAGGCTGCGGCCTGGGGCTGAGCACACAGGCGGAGCCTCAGAGCTTAATCCCCTGGGGTCTCAGGCTGCATTCCTCTGAGGTCTGCAAAGGCCACTGCTTAAAGGCGCAGAGGAGCAGCTGGGAATGAGAACAAAGCGGCCAGGCCCCCCTCGGAGGAAGGAAGGAGTGAGCCCCAGGAAACAGCTGATAGCGCTAAGCTCAGCTTGTTTTTTTCCTCTGCTCAACAGTTCTCCTGCCACGGCAAACAAAAGATGTACATTCTGATTCCCTCTTCTGTTTGGATTGTGCTGTCGAGTGGATCTGGTTTGTGATGAGCTGGGGTGGGGGGAGGAAGAGGCATCCTGGGCAGTTTCTTGCTCCGCTGGTCAGTTTGCTGGGCCACCACGGACAAACGCAGAGAGCTTCCTTTTCTGCATGTTTCCCCCGACCCAGTCATCAACTCCAGCCTGGCCTGGTCACACCAGGGGCACGACGCTGGCATTTCTTCTAATGATGGAATTTAAGCTTGCCAACTTTTCAGATTCAGCTGGAGGTTTACTGGCAACCTTGACCTTGAAGGACCAGCATGCACACAGGCATACATTCACATACCCACTTTTTCATGGATATATAAAACCAGTAAGTTGTGAACAGTCCCTCTCAGTCCCAGTGAAAGGCCCCTCCCTGTTCTCAGCACTGCCAGGGTCACAGTCCACTGCTGTCCAGAGCCACATTGGGACTGCCCAGCCTGGCCCTGCCACTCAGCTCCCATGGGCCCAAGGGTGAGAGTGACAAAAGCTACTGGGCCAGTGGAAGCCAGCATCCAACAGCAAGAATAATGTAAGGGGTGTCTGCACGGGTCCTGATAGGCTGGCTCTGATCCTGATCCTGCCCTAGCATGTGCACCTCCCTCCAATTTCAACTCCTATAGGTGTCAGGTGGTCCTGATGGGCCTAAGCAGTACACATGTGATGACTGTAGTAGATGGACTTCTTGCTGCTCCCTTGGGGGGAAGACTATAGAAGGAGGCATCATTACTGGCTTCCTAAACCCTGTGGGCTGTGATACTTGATGCCTTGTCATGCTGGGACTACCTTGTTTTGCCTGACCAGGTGTTGACTATGTGGGTCCGTCAAAAGGCACTGTAAAACCAAAAGAAAAAAAAGAAGAAGGAAACAAAACAAAAACGATACGCAAAACCTCCCCTAAGGGTTTTGTTGCTGCTGACACGTGGGTGATTGCTCTAGCCCTAGCAATGGCAGTTCTGGTCACATGAACTAAAAGCGACTGTTTTGATGACACAGAGACTGATGCATGGGGGCCCTTTGTCACTGCAGGAGTTAAACTAAGCTGTGAGAGGTCAGCATGGTTGGACCCTGCCCCATGCTGCTTGGCTAGTTCTCTCCTCCCACTCCACTCTGAGGAGGCAGTTCACATGCAGAAGACAAATGGCATAAAGGGCAGGCAATTAATTTTTTCAGCTGGAGGCTGCAATGGAATTTGGGTGCTCAGAGTCTGGCGTGTGCCTCTAATTCCATTCTTCTCTGTGAAATACCTCCACTCCTCAAGGAGGTGGTGCCCTTCAAAATTCCATCACTGACATTTTCTGTCTTTAGGGCCAAGAGGTAAATTTAGTCCTGAAAATTATTTAGAATGAATCTAAAGCTGTCCTGCATGCCATCCTGTGCTCCTTCCATTACACCAAGAGGCTTCAGTGCTGTAGGATGGTGGGCCGAGTCTTCATTTATTTCCCTGGGGAGGGAGCAAGAGGGTCCTGGAGCATGGCTCGGGGGCTGGTCCCCACTCCTAGCAACCTCCATGGCGTGGAGCAGCCCAGCCAGCCTGATGAGCAGAGATGCAGGCAAAGGATGAAGAACTTGTTGGGAAAAGGGGAAGGGAAGCAGCTTAAGCAAAAATGGACCGAGACGAGGTCTTGGTCCTTTGTAGACGAGGAGAGGGAATGAGAGGACTCTAAGGGGAGAAGAGAAATCTGAAGGGAAGTTGGAAGGGTTAGAAAAAGCCACCTCACCTACTTCCATAGAGACAGTGAATGTAGTGGTTCAAAGTGCAGACCTGTGTGTGAATCCTGGGTGGATGACTTTAGGTAGGATTTAAACCCTCTGTGGTTCTGTTTTCTAATCTGTAAAATGGGAGATAAAATAGTTTCTATCTCATAGGTTTATCATAAAGATGAAATGAAAAATTCACGTAAAGCACTTGAGAAAATATTTAGCATGTAATAAGCACATAATAAGTATCATACATTATTATTTCCAATTTTTTCCCCAGCCTACGTCTTACATCCTTTGTTTTAGGACAAGGCATGTTCTCTACTTTCACCCTATACCTTCCTTCTACTGAGCAACTGATGTTTATCTGGTGTCCTGATTAGCTATTTTAATCCTTAAAGTCACTCACCTCTGAAATCTGCTTATTGGAAGGGGGGCCATACACAGAGCAAGCTCACAACCAGTGTTGCTAAGTAGAACTTACCAATCACCACCATCTGAACTGCACTTGGATGTTGTTTGTGATCTTTCTTCATGCCTCTCCAACCCCAGCAGAAGAGACTGAGCCAGAGAGAAGCTGGACCCAGGAGCATATAGCCCAGCTGAGAGTTGTAGAGAGTGAAATATTTTGTACAGGGAGACCCTCCATCCCCTCCCCCACCTTAGCTCCCAGAATGAGCGCAAGCAGGCTGAACCCCTCCGGTGGGGTATTGGAGCATCTCTCTGGGGAAACTGAGCAGGCTAACACAAAAGGTCTATGGATTCTCACAGGTGGGGTCCCCATTGAAATGGCTTGGCAGGATCACCCTATGGTGAAGCCCATCATTTGACAAGCTACTTGTCAGCTTTAAACATAAATAGTCAAAGATCATTTATTATTTGAAAGAACCCTCCAAAATGAAAGATTTTGCAAAACCCAACAGAAGAAAGAAGCTTATAGAATGCAGGAGCAATGCAATGAATAGAAGAGAACTTTTTTTATTTATAATTAATATCTTAGGAGATTTAAGAGGAGATAAGATATTACATCCAGGAAACAAGAACAAATGCTAGAAACAAGGAACATTCAGAGAAGAAAAGGACATTTGGAAATAAAAAAAATTCATGAATAAGTTTGCGGAACAACATGAGTAAATCACAAAAACATTGTCAAAAAAAAAAAAGAAATCAGGCACAAAAGAGTATCTACCATACAATTCCATTTACATGAAATCCAAGAACAGACAAAACTAATCTATGGTGACAGAAATCAGAAAGTTGTTGCCTGCAAAGGAGGGAGGAGAATGGACTAGAAAAAGACACAAGAGAACTTTCTGGGTGGATAAACGTGTTCTATATCTTGCTTGGGTGGTATTTATATGGGTATATTCAATTATCAAAATTTATTTAACTGAACATCTATCTGTGCACATTATTCTATGTTAATTGTATGTTAATAAAAAACATTTGCAGAAATGAAATTTCAGAAGGATTAAGGCTCTAGATCTAGCTATTAATTTATAGGAAACACTAAGAATAGAGGAACATGTTAAATGATACCACAGGGATGCCATCAGCAAAATCTCACCTGGGACACTCTATAGTTTAGCCACTTTTTCTAACAAAAACTTTCAGAGGGCTGGGAGGCAGACAGATGAGGTACTTATATATTCACAAAAATTTAAGAGACATACCAAGCTGTATTAAGCTTAATTGTATAACAAACTATTTAGAGGACAGGTTTATAGGACAAGTGGAGAAGTATAAGCATGTCCAGATATTTGATAATGTTAAAGAATTATTGTTATTTTTAAAATGAGATAATGGTATTGTAGTGCTTTGGCTTTGTTGGTTTTTTTTAAGCGGCCTTATCTTTTAGAAATTCATAGTGAAATACAAATGATATCATGTCAAGGATACACTAGGGAAGTAGGAGTGGGTCAGGGACATAGATGAAACAAGATTGACCATTTGTTGATACTTGTCAAAGCTGAGTATAGCATATCCTGGATTTGTTATTCTCATATCTCTTTTGTGTATGTTTGAAATTTTCCATAATAACAATAAACTATAAAGTTAAAAAAAAAGAAATTTTTCATAATAAAATACTTTAAAAAAAAGAAGAAGAGTTGGAGAAAAAATAGAGGGAGTCTCCTGGAAAGAAAGAAAGGAAAGAAAATAAAAAAGAAAAGAACAGAAATGGAAAGAAGGAAGGAAGAGGAAGAAAAGACAAAGAGATGGAAAATACAAGCAAAAGATAAGAAACATAGGGGATTCATTGAGGATTTCCAAAAAGAACAAGAGAGGAAAGAATATGGAAGGGAGAAAATGATCAAAGAAATAATATGAGAAAGTTTCCCGATTCTGACAGCCATTAGTTTCTGGATTAAGCAGCCAACCAGTAACCAGCATCACAGATGGAAAAAGTCCCTTACCAAAGTACATCGTTGAGAAATGTCATCAAGTTTGTATACTGGGCCACAAACCTCACACACCTTCTCACAGTCCCTCTCTGCCTCTTCTCTGTGTCTAGGACAACACCCTCCTGGCTCTACTTGTAGGCCGAGTTGCTCCCTCACTTTTAGAATTGGAGGAAATATACCATGTGATGTGAATCCTGGTTTCTAGGCAGCTGCTAAAGGTCTGGATGACATATCTGGAAATATAGACCAGTCAGATTTTGGGTAATCCTTGATTCATGGAAGTAGGAGATGGGAGGGAGCTGGGCAGATGGATTCCCCCTCCTTCACTCTCTCATGCAGTTCCTCTTTATAATAACCCTTCCAGAAGATTCTCTTGTGCCTGGTGAACCAGCAGCCACCTGTAATGCCTGGCATTTCATCCCTTCCCTCACTGCTTTTTCCCCTCTACGTTCTATTATAAAAACTTTCAAACATGTAGGAAAGTTGAAAGAATTTCACATCAAGAACCTGTATACCCATTACCTAGCCTTTACTGTAGACATTTTGAACAGCTTTATTGAGATATAATTTAACTACCATAAAATTGACCCATTTAAAGTATATATGTCAGTGGGTTTTAGTATATTCATAGAGCCCTGCAAGCATTATCACAGTTATAGAATCTTTTCTTCATCCCAGAAAGAAACCCCCTACCCTTAGCATCACTCCCACTCCCCCTCTCCCAACACTACGCAACCACTAATGCATTTCCTGGCTCTCTGGAATTGGCTATTTTGGACATTACATATAAATGGAAACATACAATATATGGCCTTTTGTGTTTGACTTCTTTAACTTGGCATAATGTCTTTAGGGTTCATCCATGCTGTATCATGTATCAGTACTTCATTCCTTTTTATGACCTATGTTCCATTGTATATCATTAATATATTATTACATTCACTTTGTTACGTGTCTATCCATTTATCCATCCCTCTATTGATCCATCAATCTGTCTTATATCTTTTATGTATTTTTTAATGTTTATTTGTTTATTTTGAGAGAGAGAGACAGAGCATCTGAGCAGGGGAGGGGCAGCAAGACAGGGAGAGAGAGAATCCCAAGCAGGCTCCATGCCCAGTGCAGAGCCCAACAGGGGGCTCCATCCCACAACCCTGAGATCATGACCCGAGCCAAAATCAAGAGTTGGATGCTCAATTGACTGAGCCACCCAGGTGCTCCTCTTTTATGTATTTCTAAGTAAGCTCACTCCCCATTTTCCCCAACCCTTAGCACCTTGGCCTTGCACAAGGTCACCCTAAGTACAAAAGAAGCTGGGAGATGGAGTGTTTAGCCTTCTGGCCTCTCTAGTAGAGGGATAGAAGGGAAATGGGAGACTGGGAATGAGTTTTTGCTATTTTGGCATACAGTGTTTCTCAATCTCATCCACATCTCTCCCTCTAGTCTCCCCTCCCACCATTGCATCCCACAGATCTTGTATTCCAGAAATAACAAATTCCTTAAAGCTCCCCACATTATTCCTGGCTCCATCTCTTGCATATGCTCATTAGATGGGTAGCCTTCTCTGTGTGACAGATTCTTCCCTCATGAGTCAGTTCAGCTATCATCCTTCAGTGAAGTATCCCCAACACACACACACACACACACACACACACACACACACACCTTCTGGCCTCTCTGTGCTTGTTTTATACTTCCATTACGGCATTTACCCTACTTTATTGAATTAACCTTTCGACCTGTCTCTACCAGCCTCTATATCCTGAAGGGCAAGGGCCAGGTATTATATGTCTTGGTATCCCTAGAACTCACTGGAGGGCATGGCTCAATAAATATTGGTTGGATAGTGAAGGGAAAACATCTAGTTACCATCTTTACTGTTGTTTATTTAACAAACATTTTGTTGGGCATGCACCAGATGAGGCCCTGCAGTAAGTACCTCGTTTGGATACAAAGATGAGTAAGATTATATCCTGGGCCTCAGAAGAGCCTACAGGACCTTTTGTCTGGACACATGCAAAACTAGACAAGATGCCAGGGCAACAGATATAAACTGGGACTGTACCGGGCAAACCGGAACATATGGTCACCCAAATTATATATTAGCTTCTATGAAAACAGCAGTGCCACGCTGACTCATGCCCAGCCCGTCAGACCCCAGTCACTTCCAGAACAGGCCAATTACTTCTCATTAGTGCTTGGGTCATATATGTTTTTCATTGTTATTATCCATGTGGAAATTACCCATGGAATTTAATATTCCTAATGCATTATATATACTGTGCATATAAAAAGCATATACTTAAGCAATTAGAAAAAAATCACCTAATAAAAAAACTAAAACACTTTCTAACTTTTTCGATGTACTGGAATGCATATTTGTAATTGGTCTGTGAAACCCAGTATATATTTTAAACTTCTTGGTATTAACAATTGACTCAAGTCTGTTGTCTTTATTGATGGGCATTTGGATATTTCCAGCTTGTGACCGTTAGGAATAATGGAGCTGTGAACATCTCAGCATAGATTTCTTTTTCCTTCTTCTGAGTCATTTCTTTGAAATACATACTCCAAAGATCAAAGGTAAGTAAACTGGTTGAAGAACAGGAACAGTTGGTACATATTATTGTCTATGACTCTATATCTTACCTCCTAAAAGTCTGGGTCAATTTACAGAGCACATCTGTTTCTCACAACTCTGCCAATAATTTATATTATCATTTTTATGTACTAATAGAAGCATATTGTCATTTTAGGGTGTGCTTTGAATTTTTAATTGCTGCAGAAGTTATGGATTGCACTCTAACCAAAAACACTTAGTTTTTATGAAATCATAATGTGTGTGTATATATATGTACACACATGTATATATGTGTGTATACATGTGTATGTACACATATTATAAACCATGTATATATGTGTGCGTATATATGTGTGTATATACACATATACATGGTTTAGAATTATAAGGTATATTATATGTATTCGTTAAATATTTGTTGAATTAATGAATTATTAAAATCACACATTCACAAAAAGACAATAACTGCCTGATTCCACATACATGAGGGACCTAGAGTAGGCAGATTAACAGAGACAGAAAGTAGATGGTGGTTGCTAGGGCCTGGGGAGTGGGGACAATGGGGAGTTGTTTGATGGGTACAGAGTTTCAGTTTTGCAAAATGACAAGAATTCTGGAGATGGATAGTGATCATGGTTACACAACAAGGTGAATGTACTTAATACTCTTGAACTGTACATTTAAAAATTATTAAGATGACAAATTTTATGTTATATGTATTTTGCCATAATAAAAAATATATATTTAAAAAATACTTTTTTTAATCCAGTGGTCATTATTGCCATTAGAAGGGTGCCTACAAAATATAGTCATACATGTTAGATGAAATTTCATGTGTGGAATTTTCTAAATTAAAATGACTATGCTAATTTTTCAATGCAGAGACAGGCAGAAATGTGTGATATTAATATCATTATGTAGCAAATAGAATAAGAATCACATGCCAGATAATATACGAACATTCAATATTAGCAACAAAGTGCTCAACCTTTAAAAACCCATGCATCTAGGGGTGCGTGGATGGCTCAGTCCATTAAGTGGTGAACTGTTGATTTCGGCTCAGGTCACTATCTCATGGTTCATGAGTTCAAGCCCCACATTGGGCTCTGCTCTGACAGTGTGGAGCCTGCTTGGGATTCTCTCTCTCTCTCTCTCTCTCTCTCTCTCTCTCTCCCCCTCCCCCACTCACATGTGCATGCACATATTCTCTCTCTCTTTCTCAAAATAAATAAGTAAACTTTAAAAAAAAATACCATGCATCTAATTTTCTATTATCTGTGAATAAAATACAGAGGCCAAGCTTAGGGGAATCATAAAGACATCCACTTGAACTTTTCACCTTTATGGTGAAGTGGGGAAATCATGGGCAGCTTCATCTGTCCCTTTTATAACGCACTCCAGCTAAATTCTCTTTATGTCTCATTTGCCAGAATGGATCACATGACCTGCCCCAACTGCACTAGATGATGCTGGGAAAGCAGGGACTAGAACAGGTTAGACACATTGCCACCCCAAATAAGTTAAGATTCCCTGAACAAAGAAAGAAAAGGAGAATGGGTATTGGATAGGCAATTAGCAGCATTTGTTATACTCACATCAGTGTTTTTGTTTTGTTTCTTGTTTGGGGTATTACAGGCTGGAACCAATGGTTATATGGCTCCTGAAATCCTAATGGAAAAAGTGAGTTATTCCTATCCTGTGGACTGGTTCGCAATGGGATGCAGTATTTATGAAATGGTTGCTGGACGAACACCATTCAAAGATTACAAGGAAAAAGTCAGTAAAGAGGATTTAAAGCAAAGAACGCTGAAAGAAGAGGTCAGATTCCAACATGATAACTTCACAGAGGAAGCAAAAGATATTTGCAGACTCTTCCTGGCTAAGAAACCGGAACAACGTTTAGGAAGCAGGTAAACTACCGTATAACAGAGGGGATTAGTAGTGTCAGCATGGTCCATGGGGATTTGGAAAGTACTTTGGATTAGTGCTGAGGCCTTGAAGTTAAGTTTTATTATTATTTTCCTATTATTATTTGCATGTTATATGGTTAACTATTTCTGATACTTTCAAACACTGTGAGCACTTGATATGGAACAATCTCCAAGAGATATATGTGTGTGTATATATATGTATATATATATATTTTGTTTTCATAGATATATAATATATAAATATATAAATGTATAAAAATATATATTACTTATATTTAATATATATTTTTGATATTTATTTATTTTGTGAGACATCATGCAAGTGGGCGAGCAGAGGGGCAGAGAGAGAGGGCGAGAAAGAATCCCAAGGGGACTCCCCACTAGGCATGGAGCCCAAGGCAGAGCTTGATCTCATGACCTCAGGATCATGACCTGAGCCAAAATCAAGGGATCAAGAGTAGGACACTTAACACTTAATGCTTAACTGCCACCCAGGCACCATGAAAATTCTGCCACTTAATTTTTTTTAATTAAGAAAATTTTTTTAATGTTTATTTTTGAGAGAGAAAGAGAAAGAGTGTGCACGCATGCTGGTGGGGGAGGGCAGCGAGAGAAAGGGGGACCAAGGATCCAAAGTGGGCTCCAAGCTGACAGCAGAGAGCCTGATGCAGGGCCTGAACCCACAAGCCCTGAGATTGAGACCTGAGCTGAAGTCAGATGCTCAACGACTGGGCCACCCAGCCACCCAATTGTGCCACTTTAAAAAAAATTTTTTTTAATGTTTTTATTTATTTTTGAGAAAGAGAGAGACAGAGCATGAGTGGGGGAGGGGCAGAGAGGAGACACAGAATCCCAAGCAGGCTCCAGGCTCTTGACCTGTCAGCACAGAGCCAGATATGGGGCTTGAACTCGTGAACTAGGAGATCATGACCTGATCCAAAGTTGGACACTTACCCCACTGAGCCACCCAGGTGCCCCCAATAGTGCCACTTTTAAATGGCTCTACAAGATATCATCAGTCAACAGATTTTTAGTGAGTATATCATGTTGCCAGCTATGTTGAGTACAGTTGAAGTTCATTTTTTAAAATTTTAATATTTATTTATTTTTCAAAAAGAGAAAGACAGAGTATGAAGAGGGGAGGGGCAGAGAGAGGGGGATACCCAGAATCCAAAGCAGGCTCCAGGCTCTGAGCTGTCAGCACAGAGCCTGACACGGGGCTTAAACTCATGAACCATGAGATCATGACCTGAGCCTAAGTCGGACGCTTAACTGACTGAGACACCCCAAAATTCGTTTTGAGAAAGTCAAGCTTTACTGCTTACATGGAATAATTAGGTCAAGGTATTTAGAAGAAACACAATAAGTGAAAGCTGACCTGTAAAAAGGTCCTTGGCAGTGGGTGACTATGTTATATAGAGACAAAACCAAGGGCTTTATATTCACAGACATAGACTCACATCTCAACTCTGCTATGTCGTTTTACCTTAAGCAATTGAATTACTTTCTCAGAGTCTCAATATCCTCCTGTATTAAAATGGGGAGTTTATGGGGGTGATGATTAACTTTATGTCAACTTGACTAGAACACCATACTCCGATATTTGATCAGTTATTCTGGATGTTTCTGTGCAGTTATTTTTTAAATAAGATTAATATATAAATCTGTAGTCTTTGAGTAAAGGAGCTTATTCTTCATAATGTGGATGGGTTTCACCTAATCAGTTGAAGGCCTTAACAGAAAAAGACTGACTTTCCTGAAAGAAGAGGAATTCTGCCAGCAAACCAACTTTGGACTTGAACTGCAGCTCTTCCCTAGGTCTCCAGCTTGACAATCTACCTTGCAGAATTTGGACTTGCCCAACCTCCACACATTTGTGTGAACCAATTCCTTAAAATAAATCTTTCTCTCTCCCTCCCCCCTCAATCTCTCTCTCTCTCTCTCTCTCTCTCTCTCTCTCTCTCTCTCTCTCTCTTTCTCATGCACACATAGTATCAGAGAGAAAAAACATTTCCTCTACTCTCTTAGGTTTGGAAGCCTACAAACTAAACTGACAAAAGACAGATTAGTAAGAGAAAGAACAGTTTTTATTCATGCACATATACAAGAGTTCACAGATAAACATGACTGGAATCAGTTAGAATTAGATGCCATGTTAATTGGGGAAAGGGAGCAGAAGAAAGGTGCTTACAGGAAAACAAATGGTTTCTTAGGATTAGTTGGGGGACAGGCACTTAGGAGAACTAATGAATTTTAGGAGAGATAAATGGACCCTTAGAAGAATAGATAGGAGATATGATAGTCTTGTGACAATGTTGAGGCGTGGTGCTGACTTCTGTCACTGGTGATAAGAGTCAATCTTTCCTGGTTCTAAAACACTCAGGGAGAAGATTTATGGGTTGAGTTTTTGGGGGCGTCTTTGCTTCAAGGCAGATAAGGGGAGTTCAGAACCTGTATCTGTTGACTCTCAAATGCCTTCAGTTCAAAATAATTTTTATACTGCTGTGGTACATTTCAGACCCCTTCAACATCCTGTTGGTTCTGTTTCTCTAGAGAATCCTGACAAAGACCGTGGGATATTTTGAGGTTTAGATATAACATATCTAAAGTTAGATATAATGTATGTTAGGAATCATTCAATAAGCAATAGCAATTATTATTAATTTGTTCTAAGAGAGATAGCAGATAATATTTTGACTAAACTATGAGCTTGAATGTCTTAAGTTCTGGGACTAAATTTTCAAAATTTTAAATTATATACAGGGGCACCTGGGTGGCTCAGGCTGTTAAACGTCTGACTTTGGCTCAGGTCATGATCTCATAGTTCGTGAGTTCCAGCCCCATGTCAGGCTCTGTGCTGCCAGCTCAGAGCCTGGAGCCTGCTTCAGATTCTGTGTCTCCCTCTCTCTCTGCCCCTCCCTTGCTCGTACCCTGTCTCTCGCTCATTTTAAATAAATAAACGTTAAATAAATTTTTTTAAATATGTACAAATATAAGGGTGCCTGGGTGGCTCAGCCAGCTGAATGTCTGATTCTTGGTTTCAGCCTTGGGTCATGATCTCAGAGTTGTGGGATCAAGCCTCACATCAGGCTCCCTGCTGTGTTTGGAGCCTGCTTGGGACTCTCTCTCCTGCTGCCCCTTTCCCCTGCTCGCATGTGCTATCTCTCTCTCTCTAAAAACAAATAAAAAATACATTTATATACAAATATGAAAGTTACAACATGAAATAATATGACTGATTTTTAATATTACACCAGAACTTAGGCAGTAAAATTACCTTAAATCTTCTAAGCAACTACTTGTTGCTAGTGAAGCTTCTAGAACAAGACTGCCTTAATTAAAAATATTTGAGTATAGAGGTAAATTTTTACTTTTTGACCTGAATTTTTTAAGTTTATTTATTTTTGAGAGAGACAGAGACAAGGGTAGCAGGGGAGGGGCAGAGAGAGGGAGACAGAAAAACCCAAGCAGGCTCTGCACTGCCAGCACAGACCCCAACGTGGGGCTCAAACCCATGAAATTGCGAGATCAGGACCTGAGCCAAAATCAAGAGTTGGACGTTTAACTGGCTGAGCCAGCCAGGCGCTCCGAATTGACTTTTTAAAATAGCAAAACAAAATCTATTTGTAATAACTTTCGAAGCATGACAGATACTAAACTAACAAACAAGTATTTGGAAATTTGGTGGAAACCCTGCATTTGTGTGAAGTAAAACCTGGAGCTGATTTTCCTGTGTAGATTCCAACGTTGCATTAGTGTGGTTAGAATAGGCCACGTCATTATAACAAGCAAATCCCAAAGTTTGTGCAGATTAAAACTGAGGGGGGTTTTCTCATCCACACAAAGTCCTTTGTGGGTCCAGCAGCACTGCAGGGTGTCTCCCCACTGAGCAGTGACTCAGAGACCCAGGCTGCTTCCTTCGGACAGCGCCATTGGAACTGGCGGCTTCCAGTTGCTCTAGCAAGAGAAGAGAGCATGGAAAACCTAGGGAGCTCTGTACCCCCTCAGTCAGGAAGTGACCCACTTGCACATCACTTCACACGCACTTCTGTTTGACCAGAATGAGTCTTGGCTCCAAACACGTTCAAAGGGTCTGGCTAGCGTTGTCTTCCATGTGCCCAGGAAGGAGAGGAGACGCAGAAATGGTGACCACTGACCACGACTACAGCCCGGATTCTCAAGCACGGGGAGGCTGAGCGGGAGCACCAACAGTGGCGGAGACGGCAAGGAAAGCAGAGTCTTTTTAGATGACTTCCCTGAAGGGAACACCACTGCTTGCCAGGATTGATTGAAAATCTATAAACACGCTGTGGGTACATAAAATGAAATGTTGACAAACTTCTTCAGGAAAATGCCACCTTAAAGCACTGGCGCATTGCCTGAAGCTGCTCCATCAAGCAAAACCTTTTAATAAAGCATCTGTTGTTGTGACTGTTTTGAATAAAACTGTTTACAACATTAGAGAAAAGGCATATAAAAACCAGCTGTTCAGTGAAAGACAAAACCTTCCAACATTTTCATTTCAGCTCTCTGTATTTTTTAAAAAAATTCAAATGAGATAATGCTTGATTGATTTAGTGGTGTCCTTCAAGGCCAAGCAAATGCCTACACAGCATGTTACACAGCAGACAGGTCACATGGCCCCTCCCTGTCGCATTCACCAACATTTGAAATAAATTTAAAAACCTTTGCCTTCTTTAGACATCACCGAAAGGATCTCCCCTTTGTCTTCATAGGTCTGTGAATTAATTTTGCAGAGAAGTTGAAAGCTTTTCTCAGAAAAGCTCTCACAAGGGCACCTGATAGGAATTATGGCGTTTTCCAATAAAATAAAAGCTGAAGCCCACTTAAGCATTTTGCAGGTTTTATTCTGATCAGTCAGTGCAGCAGAACAAGATCAAATAACCATGCAAGCCTCTGACTTAAGTGCTTCTCCAACACATAAGTTCATACCAATACGTACAGTTATTGGCAGACCGAACCCCAGAGTGTATGGTCAGGTGATACCTTTGCTCCATTGACTGTTATAAGAAAATCCATTGTAATCTCTGTGTGGGGTTCAGGAACACAAGAGCCCCTGTAAATGCTGTGAAATAAAATCTACTCCAACAAGCAGGAGAATCTACTTTCCTACAGCGGCTGGTTTGGCTATTACAAAAGATGCTGCATCAGTAGCCTCACCTGTTTGTCCAAAGTGTGCCGCATAATGGTGGGCCAAAAGGTCTCTGCATGAAGCTGCCAGGGGAAGATTCAAGAGTAAAATAATATTCATGCTATTTCTAATTACCGACCTGATGTAAGAGACACTCGTCAAAAAATAAAGTGATCAGCTTTGCAGCGGCCCAGACACCGAGTCAAAGGAATAGGGGATAGAAAGCCTAGTCTTCTGTTGTCAGCATCAGCCACCATAGACATTTAGTGAAAAGGGGCATAAAGCATGGGCCCTGCCCCCCAGGGGCATCTAGTTGGGGTGTTGGAGAACATAAAGAAAACCTTTAGTGGGCTATTGTTCCTTTGTCCTTTGTGACTAGTTGCAAAAAGGGCTGCAGTCCGCCATCCCTGATGGACAAGCCAAGGCCATTAGGGCCTGTTGCTTCAGATGTTATTTGAGAACGGTTCATCCTCATATCAAGACTGGCTTGACAAGTTTCTCAAGGTTACCGAGCCCCTGGGCACTCTTTGTTTATCCAAGTTAAAAGTGCTCAGAGTGAGTTTAAGGACCTCTCTTGACCTGTGGGACAATGTGTTCATGCCTGCTGGTGGCCATCAAAGTGGTACAACTTCCTTCCTCCTGGCATCTGGTCCCATTCCAACTCTTTTGTTTTCTTTGAGACCCAGAGACGTGGGATTCATTCCTCATCTACTTGGATGGAATTCTATCTCTATCCTTGTTCTGCCACATTTAAAATCTACATGATACCCTCCCCACACCAAAATCTGATACCTTAAAATGGTGAGTGTTGCTGTGTAAATTACACCTCATAAACCTAACTTCAGAGAAGAATCCATCTTCAAAGCTTCAAATGATCTCAGTAACCCTCCCTCAAGACTCTGACTCTACAGGATGTAAGCCACACATGCTGGTCCATAAGTTCTAGGAGACGGCAAGCCTGCATTTTCCTTCCTTTCAATTGAGGAAGACTTGGTGGCTTTGGGAAGAAAAGAGACACCTTGCAGTATCTCTTGATGCAGTTCTCCGTACCTGTTTTTCAGCTGGTTAATAATGAGAAAAGTCCAAGGAGTCCTGCACCAGCCTTTCTGGACGGTGATAAGCCTGAACCACAAAAAAACAACCCAGAGAATGGCTAGACATCAGATGCCTCCAACTGAATTTCTCTTTTTCACAATGATATTTGATTATAATTTTCATTTGAAAAACTCACCTGTACCTTTTGGCTTTTTCAGATGCACAGCTATTTATTAATGCAGAAGCAACTGAAACGGTTACAAGAGGCTAAAAATACAGTTAAAAGACAGGCAGGCATTGTTGTGAGGGTTGACTGTGATAACATAAGTGTAGCACTTCACTTTGTGTCAGCTGAGAGTAGGCTCTGGATAGATGCTAGTTATTCTCACTGTTGTTATTAGTAATGTCATTTTCGTGTCTAGAATCTATGGGATAGAGTCTGCTGCAGTAATTGTCTGACATAGTTGGGAGTCTCCGAAGGGGATGTATGGGAGAAGTCCTCAGTCCTTTTCCTGAAAGCTTTTTGATTACTGGAATAAATTTGAAGGGAAAACTATGAGCGTGATTAATTTTTACTAAGATTGATTAATGACAGAAATTGAATTTTCCATAAGGGAAGACATTTCTTAGAGCAGCATATCTATTCTCATAAAAGAAAATGGAAGGGGCACCTGGGTGGCTCAGTTGGTTAAGCATCCGACTCTTGGTTTCAGCTCAGGTCGTGATCTCATGGCTTCATGAGTTCAAGCCCTGTGCTGGGCTCTGCACTGGCAACCCGGAGCCTGCTTGGGATTCTCCCTTTCTCCCTCTCTCTCTGTCCCTTCCCCATTTGTGCTGTCTCTGTCTCAAGATAAATAAATAAACTTAAAAAAAAAAAGGAAAAGGAAAAAAATCATTTGAATCTGATGCCACAATACAGCCCCCTTTTTATTTCTTTAAAACCTGGACTTAAGAGGAACCAAAAGAAATGTGTAGTAGGCTGTCCCTAGTATGGTCCCAAAGATCCTGCTTCTGTTATCCACGCTCCTGTGTAATCCCTTCCCTGAATGGCAGGCTGGACGTATTGATTTGCTTCTAAAAATATGGCAGAAGTAATGAGATGTCATTTCCAAGATTAGGTAGTTAAAGATTGTGCTTTTTTTTTTTTAATCTCGGGCTCACTCTCTCTCTCTCACTCTCCCTCTCCTCCCTTTCTCCCATAAAAATTGTGAGATAATAAATGTTTGTTGTTTTAAGCCACTAAATGTTGGGGTAGCTTGTTACATAGCAATAGGTAACTAATACAAGAGGTTACACAATTGGGAACATACATTTTTCACCCTTATTCTAAGGCAAATACTGGAAAAATTTCTAGCACAAGGCCTTGATAACAAATAACCATAGTCTTGGATACTATTCATTAATGTGACTTAAAATTACTAATGGATTTTTTTAAGTCTTTAAAAATATTGTGGCGGGGGGGGGGAGGTAGGTAGAGCTCCTAGAAATCAGGTCATATGAAGAGTGAGGAGATATGGTGCTGTCTTTGGGAATGTGGTGGGAAGAGACATGCTTCCCTTGTTCTGTCTGACTCTGAAGGGCAGAGCAAAATGCAGTGACTGGAAGTTGCAGGCACTCAGGTTCTAGCCCCACTGAATTTTGCTTGTATTTCCACAAAATACTAAGAATAAAAGTCATGTCAGCTGCTTGACTCTACATGTGAAGATTATCTGCAAACAATGAAAATGCTACTGTCTGTGTAAGGTGGAATTGTGGGTAAGTTTTCAAGTTATTATTTTTCTAAATTATTCTTTATGTAGTTATATTGTCTTTGCAATTAAAATGAAATGTATTACAGGAAAGGAATGCTGCACATTTTGTATTGTTAGAACATTTCCTGTTTTGGTTTGTTAGTGTGAGTCAATCTGACCATCTCCTTTCTTCACAGAGAGAAGTCTGATGATCCCAGGCAACACCCTTTCTTCAAAACCATCAATTTTGCTCGCCTGGAAGCTGGCCTAGTTGAGCCCCCATTTGTGCCAGACCCTTCCGTGGTTTATGCCAAAGACATCGCTGAAATTGAAGACTTCTCTGAGGTTCGGGGAATCGAATTTGATGATAAAGATAAGACGTTCTTCCAAAGATTTGCAACAGGTGCTGTCCCCATAGCATGGCAGGAAGAAATTATAGAAACGGGACTGTTTGAAGAATTGAATGACCCCAACAGGCCTGCAGGTTGTGGGGATGGTAATTCATCTAAGTCTGGTGTGTGTTTGTTATTATAAGTTGTTCTCTCTACCAGATGGGCAGCAGGAATCTCAGCTGACCTAATCCTCGAATGTTCCTAACACATGAAAATCTGTTGAATGAGGACTGATCGATCAGGAGGGGCATTTCAACCATAGAACAGTTCAAAGGACAGGTGAGCTCACCACTAGGACACATTTTTCTCTTGCCTTCCTCTCTTCCTTCCTTCCCTCCCTCCCTTCCCTCCTTTTCTCTCTCCCTCCACCACCACTTTCTTCTTTCTCTTTTTTCACAAAGATGAGTCAAGTAAAGTCTCAGTTTTCACCAAGGGCTGGGAAAAGGAACACTCAGGTTTATTTTGATAAACTAAAAGCATGAGCCTCCACCATCATGTCCCTGAAAATGGCACAAAGTCCTAGGAATAGAGAATGGAACTTTGTGGTGTACTCAGTAATGAGCATTTGCAATTCTTAGTAAATAATCATTTTAGTTTTTCTTTGTTTATATCCCTTGTTCCCTTCATCTTTCAGTATTTCTTCTGCTTCTGTACTTTAAAAAAAGGATTTGGAGCTGCAAATAAATATTCCTGATACTCTCCCCCTGAAAAAGAATGGACTGTAGTATTTTGGCAATATTTTAAATTACAGAATAATTTTTAATTTACTGAAAGTCTCTGATTCATATTTTTGAAATATTTTACCATTATAATGTTGAAGTATTTTAAATGTCAACATACATGAGACCTGTGAATTTAAAGTGTTCTGTAAGTCGAGTCCTTTAGGTAACATACTACAAATTGCTTACGTGTATTTTTCCACATCCCATTGGTTCCCAAACTTTGCTAAACTTTGGAATCACCTAGGGATCTTTAAAAATACTAATATCTGACTCTAACCCCCCAGATTTTAATTAACCTGGGGTGCAGCCTGGGCATCTAGATTTTCAAAAGCTCCCCAAGTGCTTCTGATGTGAGGCAAGTTTGAGAACCATGGCCTTGTAGGCTTAAATGCTGCTATGTATGGATTCTTGTTTTGGTTGCTCAAAGCTTCAATTATACATTTGACAGCAACTTTTCAAATACCCATAAAACATGTAATTTTGGCAGTTCCAATATATATGAGACTAGAAATAATCTGTATTCATCTCGTAGATTCTTTTGTCCTTGTACACTTTCGTTCTTCACACATATCTTCAGAAGTAGATCTCTTGGCTATTTCAAGACCTGAAGGAGAAATACCAACTCGGAAACTGATTTGAACAAGTGGTAGCCCTCAGTTCAAGTGGCTGCCCAGACAGCATCGTACTGTAGAATTAGCACTTCTCAAAAGCACAGCCAAAGTGAAAATTCTAAGGGTGCAAAAAAAAATTTTTGGACACAAACATAAATCTGAGGTGATTATACTTAAAGAAATAAAAAAAAAAAAGAGGGGTGCCTGGCTGGCCCAGTTGGTAGATGATGCAACTCCTGATCTCGGGGTTGTGAGTTCAAGCCCCATGTTGGGTGTAGAGCCTACTAAAAAGAGTAATAATGAAATGAAATTTTTAAAAAGGAACAAAAAAGATACACGTGTGGATAAGGAAAGTTGTCCCAGTGCTGAGAAACCTGGCTGAAATCAATTTAAAAATTTTGTCCCTTGAGTAAGGGAGCCACGAGTTGTAACAACACTGGCCAAAAATATTTGGTTAACTGGAATCCAGCTAACAGTAATCCTCAACTACAAGACAGCATTAGGCATATCCAGACAAGTAGTAAGAAATCCTCTTGGACTTGAGTCCTGGGTTAGTGCCTCTGCCACTCACCCTCCTGCTCATTCTCTATCCTCAGCAAGCTTTTGATGCTCCAGATCCTGCCCTGCAGGTACCGCAGAGTCCTGAGTCATCAAAGCAGATACAGATACAGGTGTGTCCAGAAGATTCTTTTTCCTAAGGCAAGAAAGTAGATTGCAATTTGATAAGATTCCTAATAAGTCTGTTTTAACAAAAAACAAATTCATAATTAACAGAAACCCAATTCACCAGAGCATTCCAAGAGTAGAGGTCTTAGAGTTTAGCTTTATAATTAGACATTTAAAAGTAATGTCATATTGCATTGGTTCCTCAAGGTGAATGTCTGCTTCTTTCGATTAACTTAGAACTAACTCAGGAAAGTAACTGAATAAGATAACTATATTCAAACAATCACCAAGTAAATATGTGTTGAGCTCTAATTCACATTGAGCCCTATTCTAGGCATTTGGGAGACACCACAGAGAAATAAGACCACTGTCTAAGAGAGGCTATATGGTGGTAGTGCAGAACACAGATTCCTGTCAGTGTTATTATTCACATTTTAAATGAGAAACTGAAGCTCATAGATGTTCTGTAGCTTATCCAAGGTCACACAGCTTTTCAGCATTGTTGCAAATACTAGAAATAATGTATATGAAGAACATAACACATGATTGCATAGAGTAGGGGCATAATAAATTGAAGACTATAGTCAGTCAGTAGCAACTGGTCAAATGACTCTAGGTCAGGGAACAAACTAGTAAGAGCTAAACTTAGCTACCTTAATTAAAAGTTCCAAAGGAGGTGGGAGAAGGAAGAGAGCTGGGTCCTGGGAAACAGTTTAAAATGAAAGTTTTTAGGCACAATGAAAGAAAAAACTACTTAGAATGAGTGGAGACATTGGAGTCCATCCCCGGCCCCATCCTTGCCCCATGCCTGGTGCAGGACCCACCCAGGCCACGTCAGAGATGCAAAGCGATCTGTGCAGGTCATGGGTGGGATTCAGGTAAAGATTTAAAGAAGATGAAACCTGATGTCTCGTCAAAGGAAGAAAGTGATTTTTGAAAGGGGATGATGCTTGCTTATTTTCCAAAGGTGAAAATGAGCTTACATTTTTAGAGAAAAGTTTTATAAACATAATGAAACATCCAGGGAAACAGATATGTGAGTGAAATAAATATTCAGACAAAGAAGGACCAGAGAGAAGTCATTTTTATTCTTCCAGTTTGTCAGGGATTATTTGGAATGTTTGTTTCCTACAGGAGGAGATTGGTTTAAAGGAGATGGATAAACTGCTTAAAGGAATGTAGAGGTGCCCTCAAAGCAGAAGGTATGGATGAGGTTTTCATAGAAAACAGTGACGAATTATTGCGTTTAAGACTGCCAGCCACAAACAGCTAAAAAATATTCTCAAATGTTTATTTTAGAATATCAAATTTAAGATGTTTCTCATTTAGGTGACAAAACATGGATTGAAAATTCAATAAATTGGGCTTCTTAGGAATTGCAAGTCTTGAAATCCTGAGAGTCTATCGGATCAATTTCTAAAGTTTATTATATTGTATGTACCATTAGGGCAGTTTAATAATGAGACATAAGTTTTCTGCACTGAACACATTTTTATTTTAAAAATCAGGAAAAAGTATATTACTTAAAGCAAGGCAGGGCCCATCACAGTTAGACCTGGGTATGTGGGGCATGTCCAGGCTGGCTCTGGCAACAATCAGTCCCTGAGAATCCCTTTCTGGCCAAAGGGTATTAGCCTGGGTCCTGGGAGGGAGTAAGGCTAGGATGTCTGGTCTAAACCAGCAGAATATCCCTGGACAGAGCCAGCAATTGGTGCCTAAGGCTGGGCTGGATTATTTGTTCCACAATCCAGAGCATGAGCTGTGATGGTCTGTGGTGAAAGTTTTACCAAACCCCAGAGAAAGGAAAGCAAGTACAAGGCAGCAAAGTTTCTTGTGCACTATTCACTTCAAAATATCTTTTTACGAAGCAGTTGATATTTGACAAAAGTAAAATTGGAGACCCTCAGACCCTCCCTCAAAATTTTTTTGAAATTTTACTGACCTGTGAGATCTCAAATTCTGGGAACCCCTGGACTGGATAACCTTGAAGGGCACTCCAATTATAGGGAAACATTTGTGCTTCAGTGGAAAATTAATGCATTGCCCAGAAGAGCATATCCATACTTGTTCTGTAAAAGACCAGAAAAAGTCTTTCTTATTTTCTAGATTTTGCAGAAGGCAACTACTTATCTCTGCCTTTGTAATGGGAAAACCGCCATAGCCAATGTGTGAAGGACTGAGTATGGCTGTGTGCCAATGAAGTTTTATTTACAAAAAACAGGTGGTAGTACTAGATTTGGCCCACAAGTAGTAATTTACTGTTCCTAGTCAAAAATTATCTTATTATTAAATTGACTAGGTTATCTGATTCTAAAGGAGCTATTTTACAATTCTATAAACTGTAGATAAATAATGGAAATGCAAAATAATTCTTGTGTATAGACATGCAAATGACCCTCCCCCACTGCATTCATTGGTCAGGGCTATGATAACAAAGTATTGCAGACTAGGTCATTTAAAAAACAGAAACTTATTATCTCAAAGTTCTGGAGGCTCCAAGTCCAAGATCAAGGTGTGAGCAGGGTTGATTTCTTTTGAGGCCTCTCTCCTTGACTTCTAGATGACTACCTTTTCTGCCCATCATCTTCTTTCTGTGTGTCTCTGCGTCCTAATTTCTTCCTGTAAGGACACCAGTCATATTGGATGAGGGCCCATCCTAGTAACCTCATTTAATTTAATCATCTCTTTAAAGACTCTACCTCCAAACCTCTAGCCATAGTCTGAAGTACCTGGGGCTTAGGACTTTTAACATATGAATTTTGATAGATACAACTCAACCCAGTACCCCCTAAGCCAGTTTTATGTTAATTTGCTCATTCATTTCAACATTCTTTTGCTGCATATAGGTGTATGGTTTTTATTACTTTTTTCAACTGGTTGTAGCACCAGTTTTCTCATGAATGAGTTAAATGAAAATCTTAACATGTGTTCATTTTTATGTCTTATATGACAGTCCCAATTTTACCTTTTTTTTTTGAAGATTATCCACTGACACAACTCAGAATGTCACAATCCCATCAAAGAACCTAAAGCATCCTAAAGCCTATTTTTGAAATTCTGCTTCCATTAGCAAAAGTTCTGAGCCAGAGCCTTTCTCTTCTTGTTCTCTTATGAAACACACAGCAGAAAGAAGCACCCCTAAACAGAGGGCTGGGGGGTGTGGTGGCAAGCTCAGAAAGCAGCTAGCATTTCCCCAGCAGTTTGGTTGAGGTGCACGGGGTCAGCTGACTATGATATATTTTTAAACACGTCTCCTCACCCTGCCTCTCCCATCCGCACTGCCAGTTGTCTCATACATTCCTGCCATGCCCATGCTTCCTGCATGCCTCAGGAGAAGCTGTTGGGGAGAGAGACGCAGAGAGAAAGCCAGGAGCCACAAGAACCAAGGAGGGCTTCAGAAGTTCACCTGCTAGTGCAAAGTGTGCTGAACCCCTGAGGCCATCAATGCAAACACACATTCCAGAGACACACCCAGAGGCAGACTCCATTTTAACGGCCCTGAACTAACAACTCCCCTTCAGGGTCTCCCCGTTCAAATGCAGGATGTCCAGTTAGATTTAAATTGCAGAGAACAACGAATCAGTTTTTTTCTAGTGTAATTATGTCCCAAATGCCATATTGGACATACTTACACTAAAAAGTTATCTGTTATTCATGAGTATAGATAATCACTTAAGAATAGTCTGTGGTCAGGATTAGAGAAAATGCAGGAAAACCAGCACAGCATCTGGCACACAGTCACAGCTCCACCTGGGTTGCCTGAATCTGTCAGTTCTGTCTTCCAGTACAGCTTCCGCAAATTTCTTTTGGCCAGTCCACATGTGCGCTCTCTCCTACTCAAGAAGGTAGCCAGGCAGTGTTGTCAGCCTCACCGCTACTGCTGCCAATATAATAATGCAACAAAGCTTCCATTTACTGAGCACCTACTATATGCTGGGCACTGTACTTGGCACGTTTTGCGTATTACTCCCAATGCTCACAGTCATCCTGTGAAGTAGGCATTATTTTCTGCATTTTATTGATGAAGAAAAGAAAGCTCCAGAGGTTAATGGGCTTCTCCAAGTACACAGTTAAGTGCTGAGTAAGCCTAGGTTCACCTGACAACTCTTGGCTGTGAGGTCACTAGTTTCCCGGGTTGGAACTGCCTCTGTCCCTATTCCCCGAAATGTCTCCTGTGGGGCTCAGAGCAGACTTAGTGGACTAAATTCAAGGAAGAAATGATTTCTAGGAAATATATTGTAGGCCCTACATGGAGTTGCAGGGCTAGGATTAGAGTGAGGTGAGCGAGGCAGCCAGGGCATGATATTTAAGACAGCGCTCAATCTCAGGTGCACACAAGCACAGCATGGAAATGTGCACAAAACTGAGAGTGAATGCCTGAGTTGTGCACCTTGAGCCTTATGTTCCACTCACCCTACTTCTGATCCTGTGGGTTAATGGCTTGGGTGTAGACACTTAGAAAGATCCTTTTTTTTTTTTTTAATGTTTATTTATTTTTGAGAGAGAGAGAGAGAGACAGACAGACAGACAGAGTGTGAGTGGAGGAGGGGCAGGGAGAGAAGGAGACACAATCCAAAGCAGGCTCCAGGCTCTGAGCTGTCAGCACAGAGCCCAAAGGGCTCAAACTCACAAATCGCAAGATCATGACCTGAGCTGAAGTCAGATGCTTAAGTGACTGAGCCACCCAGGCACCCCTAGAAAGATCCTTTTGAAACTACACTTCTTTATTTCTTTGTCTCCTTGAAAATAATCATATACATTCATTCATTCCACAATATTAATTCAGGGTTTACCATGTACTAGGGCTTGTGGTAGGAGACAGGAATCAAGCCCAAGACAGACCATGCCGATCCTGAATATGTCCCCCTTTGGCAAGACACCTCTATTAGCCAATATGGATCAATAATTCTTCCTGCTTCTCTTTAGTTGCTCCTCTTTAGCCAAGGACCAAGAAGCTCATGCCTAGAGGGATTTAAGAACCAGAATCTAGTTTACCCTCTTCCTTTTCTCTTTATAAGAATTTATCCCAGGTGTATGCTTTAAAATCCTTGCTCTTTAAAAGCTGTGAAATTAGGACTTGTAAACTCCTATTACAGCTCCCTTAAAGTGGAAAGTTACAGGCAGGCGAAAAGACACATCCAGACTGGATCTCAGCGAATGTTTTTTTAACAAATGCCAGTGGAATGAAGGGGCGAAGGCAGCTTGGGCACATGTCATAACTGGTAACAAGGCAGACAATGGTGAAATAACAGCTCCACCAAACAAACATTCGGATGCCCTTGTCCGCGCCCTGCTTCCTGGGGAGCGCTGTGCCCTCCGGTCCTCCCCTTTGCTTAGTTATGTTCCTGGCTAGGCCCATAAAACAGAATGGCAGACACTACAGGGCAGAACTTCGCCCAGACATGTGGAATTTTCACTGTTTTTATTACTTTATATGTCTCCACTGGCGACATTTCATAGTTCAGTGTTTGATCTATCCTGTCACTTAGGTCTGACATACAGTGTGTGGCCTGTCCGGTCATCTTGCCTCGCCCTTTCACAGTCCACTCTGGTCATTTTGTCACTTGCTGTGCCCTACTCCATCGTATCTAGGGTTGTAGAAAGGAAGTGAAACAAATCCATCCCACTTGATTTTGGAAGAGAAGTGTAAGAAAAAGGTAGAAATCATTAAATGAAATCTGGATTCTCTGGGAATTTAAATTATATACTCTATCGGCTCACCCTCTCCCACCACCCCTTTCTTTCTCCCCTGTTGCATAGAAAGCTCAGATAATTAGTCTCAGATGTTACATTAAGTTGAGAGTTTTCTTGTGTGTAACACTTGAGACACACCGAAGGAGCCAGTCACCTTTCACCTCACCTGCACAGTGACCATCTTGCCAGTAAAGGTGACTGTAAGCCAGCATTACTTCACCCAAGTAACAAGGAACAGTGGAGAAGACCAGGAGCAAAATGCAATTCTAACTCAAAGTTTGCTTTCAGTTATACTCCCATGTAGAAGACTAACTTGGGGAGAATGTGTGTGAGAAGTTTCCTTTGGAAGAAATTGCAGAGGGAACGTGTGAAATTGCAGAGGAAACGTGTGACCCGTTCTTCCCTGCTTGGGAGGAGGCAGACGACTGAAATATTGTGTCATAAGGACATACCTGCACTTGGCCCCGTAGTGTGCTGGAGTGGATCGTGTGCACCTCTTACCGACTCCACTTTCAGGGTGCCCTCGCCTTCATAACTTGTATTCGGCCGTGGTGGGTACACCTGCAACACAAAAATCAGCAAATGCTACAACCCAGGGTTTGTTTTTTTCTGGAGAATGGGTTTTTAAGCATTTACCAGCACTTCACTGACTTGCCCCCTGAAATGAACTGTGGTTGGTTAATTGTGACTCTGCCCAGGATCTGCCAGGTTTCCCCCAAGCTTTGGTTCCATTTTTAGGAGGTGGGCAATGTTGCAGGGGAGAAGCCAACCAGCCACAAGTCACTGCCCGTGGAAGACACTCATCAGACAGAAAGACAAAGAAATGCCTGGGAAAGCTGGATACAAAGCTGCCACTATTTTTTTTTTTTTATGGGCAAGTAGTAATTTATTTAACAGACTCCAGAAAGCAAATTCTTGAGACACCCCTGTGAAAGCAAAAAGGCAACCCAATTTACACCTCAGGACACCCAAGAAACGGAAAACTGGTAGCACCATGTAACAAAGAGAAGACTGAAAATAGTGTGCTTGGTTCAAACCGTGTTGAAAAAGCAGTTCTCTGGATTCCTTCCCAGGCTCTGCACAGAAGGACAAAACCTTGCCCCCACCCCCTCACCCCCACCCTCGACCCAAACTCTATCAGATGATTGGAGGTTTATCCTCTGGAGGAGGTAGGACAGCCTCTGGTGTGAGGGACACCAAGCTCAGCTAAAGGTGGGAAAACCAAACTGAAAATAGCAAAGTTAAGAATTTCAAGTGACAGTAAGAGAACAGGAAAGCCAGGACCAAGGATCAGAACCAGAACACAAAAAGAAATAAATACAGAGAGAGGGAAACAGACTGAGTGGTCTATAAACTCACTACAGAAATTTTATATAACGTCCCAATAGCTTGAATCATCATTCCACAGTGTGGGTTCATTAAAAATGTGATGAAGCTAATGTTGGCATGTGATTTATTTGATTAAAGTTACTTCACATTAATGGGATCTGCCACCTCTTCCATACGCACTGACTTAAAGCAAACACGATTCATTTACCTGCAAAAGTATAAAACAGAGTTACGAGTGTCTCCCATAGGGTCCTGAGGAAGACTTTCATCTGATGAGAATTCTGTCCCTTAGGCATAACCCTCCCTCCAAGCACCTGCCACAAACCTAAGCCATAAACCCCAAATCTGCAATTATGAGCTTCTGGGGTGCTGAACATCACTGAAAAGACACTGGAATTCCCTCGTGCCCTGAAGTTCCCCCTCCTAAAAGTTTTGAGATTGGAGGATTGGGAATTGGGATGTGTGGTAGGCTAAATAATGCCCCCCAAAGATATTCATGTCCTAATTCCTGGCAAAAGGGACCTTGCAGATGTGATTAATTTAAGGACTTTGAGATGAGGAGATTATCCTTCATTAATAATCACAACCCTCCTTCTAAGAGGGATACAGGAGGAGCTGGTTAAGGAAGGCTGTGCAATACAGGGAAACATGCCATTGGTAGAGTTATGCACATTGAAGAAAAGGGAAAGGACCACAAGCCAAGGAATAAAGGAAGTCACTAGAGACTAAATAAAGCAAGAAAATGGATCCTCCCCAGATCCTTGAGAAGGAACAAGCCCATAGCCAACACCTTAAATTTCAGCCCAGTGAAACTTTTGGATTTGGGATTTCTGGCCTCAAGAGCTATAAGAGAATAAGTTTGTGTTAAGTCATGAAGTTTGTGGTAGTTTTTTACAGTGGCCATAGGAAACTAATAAGGGGTATAACATTTTTCACAGCCTGGAATTAAAGAATTTTCTGAGGACTTAGGAGAGTTAGGAAAACACAGAGGTTGATTATTCTGTGAAAGAATAACTATGAATTTCACTAATGAGTAGACCATGTCTGCTGTTCCCCAACCCTGACCTTGACCCTGCCCCAGGCCTTCTACTTTTTTAGGCCTATTTAGAGGAAGGACGTGAGAAGAATGAGGAAGGGATTACATGGCAGCCTACCCAACAGCCATCTCTCCTTTTTCCTTGCACACAGATGCCAAATATTTCCAAGGGAACTACATGCCTAGAGGATGAATTATGATTGGTCTAAACTCAACATCCTTTTTGCTAGTGATTGGTCTAGGCACAGTCATGTGACATCACCTTAGCCAATGAGAAGTAAACAGATACTTGTTGGGATGTTGTTAGATGTTGTTAGATATTTTGGCCCAAATAAGAGAACCATGTGTAAGAAAGCCATTTTGACGGCTTCCTTTTTAAATGTTTGTTGTGTTATAAAAGGGCAATGATACCTTGTGCTGGGGCAGCCATCTTGAGACCATAGGGTATGAGCTTGAAAACAAGAGCTAAACACAAAGAGACAGAGTGGCAAGATGGGAGGACATGGGTTCTTGATGACATCACTGAGCTGACCCTCCTTCTTTCAGACTTCTTAAGGTGATAGCCTCCTTAGACTTTAGATTTGGACTGACAGCTGAGTTTCTGATTACTTGCTACCAAATGCATTTAAAGAATAAAAGAGGGAAAGAAAGCCAGAGGAATGCATGTCAGCCTTTGCAGAAATGAGCTGTCAAGTCTACAGCTGCTCCCAGAGCCCCAAAAGTAGGAGTCCCCAGAGTGGACTGGAGGACTTCCTGTGCGGGCGGGAGGCACCCACGCACCTTTGGCTAGTAAAGGTGCACTTTGTACACTGCCTGCTTACCACGAATCCTTCTCAAACCCTGGGGCCGGTTATACAAGTGACAGTGTTACTTAGGTACCAGCACCGAAACCATGAGAAAAGCATGTGATAGCAAATATCAGAGTAGTCATAGGAAAAATGTTTAAAATTTTCTTACCCTAATCCAGAATTTAATGTGATTTGGATTTGGATTACATATGGTAAGAGGCACAATATTTTTGGTGCTCAGACTAAGCATGAAACCACTGAGTGATTAAATGTAGTAACCCTAGGGCCAGGCTACTTAGGTTTCAATCCTGGTTCTGTTACTCACTAGTTGTACGAACTTGGGTGAGTTGCTCAGGTGTTTTTGGCCTTAATTTCCCCATCTCAAAAATAAAGGAATGATACTAGTGATAGTATCTACCTCTTAAGGTTGTTATGAGGTTTAAATTACATATTATATATATATATGTGTATAAATTACATATGTGAATGGTATGTGAATATATATTCACATACCATTTAGACAGTGCCTGACACAGAGCAGATGCTATATGTTTATAAGTTGCTGCTGTTATTATTATTGTCAGAACCTCTAAATATCTCAGTATGGTTCCCTTGGCCAAAGGGAAATGACTTGGCCCAAGGCCCATCAGGCAAAGACTTCCCCAGGTTGTATGACTGAGGGCCATGGGACCCCCACCCTCCCTTGCTGAGAGGCGGTAAGCTGATGTGCCTGGGACTCAAGTCAGAGGCATGAGAGTAGTAAGCCCAAGGCCCTAGGGATGCTCTGCATCCATCAGCCACCTTTGTGTCTGCCTGCACTCCAGTGGGGTCACAAGAGCCAGCTGCTTCCCACATTCACGTGTTATAGGTGGGTTTCTGTTGCTTGCACCAGAAGCTAGTCTTGACTAAAATGTTTGCCTGATGAAGATCTGGCCTAGGTCTGTGCAGAATTGCTCTTACTTGCTCCTGATCTGGGTAAAAAGGCAATGCTCTGGACCACTATGAATCTTGAACCAATTTTCTTATTATTTGGCCTGTACTTAGAGTGAAATAAATAATAATTCCCCTTATACAGTCTTGAAAAAAATCTAAGTAGTTTTTTTCCTATTAAAAAGTAATACACAGTAAAACAAAATTGGTCATGAGCTAATAATTGCTGAAGTTGATGGGTACATGGCTACAGTGGGGGTAGGGGTGAGTGCCTGACACAATTCTTTCCCTTTTTATGTTTTAATTTTTCCAAAATAAACAGTTCAGAAAAAACCATATGTTTATTCTATAAAACTGGTAAGGAAGGAAGGAATGAAGGAAGGAAGGAAGGAAGGAAGGAAGGAAGGAAGGAAGGAAGGAAAGATGGAAGGAAGGAAGGGAGGGAGGAAAAAGAAAAGGGGCTCCTGGGTGGCTTAATTGGTTAAGTGTCCAACTTTTGATTTTGGCTCAGGTCATGATCTCATGGTTCCTGGGATTGAGCCCCGAGTGGGGCTCTGTGATGACAGCAAAGAGCCTGCTTAGGATTCTCTCCTTCTCTCTGCCCCTCCCCTGCTGACATGTGCTTTCTCTCACATGGTCTTCCACGACCCCTAAATAAATAAACATTTTTTAAAAAGGAAAATATCAATCACTGTTTTGCACTGTTTATATTTTGGCAGATATATTTAGTAGACTGGTAATATATTTGGTTCATTTGGTGCATTTTTGGTGGGTTATTCTATCTGTATCTATATTGGTGATATAAAAAATTTTTTTCTAATGTTTTTATTTATTTTTGAGAGAGAGAGAGAGAGAGAGAGACAGCGTGAGCAGGGGAGGGTCAGAGAGAGAGGGAGATACAGAATCTGAAGACAGGCTCCAGGCTCTGAACTAGCTGTCAGCACAGAGCCTGACGTGGGCTCAAACCCACGAACTGCGAGATCATGACCTGGGCCAAAGCCGGACACTCAACCCACTGAGCCACCCAGGCGCCCCTATATTAGTGATTTTTAACCATCTGGGGTCATAGTATATATACTGTGTGATAATCTGTTTTTTAACAATATATTGTAAGCATCTTACCATGTCAAAAAAATTACTTGTTAATCTCTGCATTTCATTACATGGATACACCACAATTTATCTACCCAATCCTCTGTTTTCATTATGAATTTTTTCCAGTTTTTCCTTATTATAAATAACCCTGTAATGAACATCCTTGTGGCTATCTTCCAACATCCTAAACTAGTAGTTATCGTTGTCCTAGTATAAATTCTAGAAGTGGAATTTTGAAGTATACTTTTAAGGCTTTTGATAAATATTGCCAGACTGACCTCTGGAAAGGTTATACCAGGCTGCACTCCCATGAGACCTGGGTTGTGATCTTCTGATAAGATAATAGAAGACTAGTAGCACCGGAGATTGGTGGCCAGCTGCCTCCTGCCTCCTCAGCCTAACTGTCTTTGCTGGGTTAACTTGTGTCAAGGACAAGTACTACTTGTATGTCTCAGTATTTCCATTAAGAAAATGCAAAGAATGTAAATTCTAAGCTTTTAAGGTCAGTTTGGACCTTATCTGGACAACTCCATCATTTTACAAATACAAAAACTCAGCCCCAAGATTGCACAGCTAATTAAAAACTTTCTGGAATTTCTGTATTACAGAAGAGCTATTGTGATGTTCTAGCCCTGATGACAATAATAGCTAACATCTGTTGAGCACTTACTCTGTGCTTTTCATGAATTAATCATTTGATCCTTCCTCAGCCCCATGGTGTTGGGACCCTTACATCCCCATTTTACATTTAAGTTAGGGGGGCACTAAGAAGTCAAGTAACTAGACAAAGGACACATGACAAATACTTAGAGGACCCCAGGTTCACATCCAAATAAACAATGTCCAAAACCAAAATTTAACCACAGATTGTCACTACATCTCTTATGTTTGATCATGGGAGAGAAATTTATAGTTTCTTTCAGGCCAGGCTGGTCTCCACCCAATTGTCCAAGTACACATGTGTGACTGGAATCTTGTCCCTACTCTCATACACCTCCAACTCTCATGCCTGTCATGCTCACTTTTTTTTTTAATGTTTATTCGTTTTTGGCAGAGACAAAGCCCGAGTGGGGAGGGGCAGAGAGAGAGGGAGACACAGATTCAGCCCAGAGCCCAACACAGGGCTCAAACCCATGAACCATGAGATCATGACCTGAGCCAAAGTCGGATGCTCCACTGACTGAGCTACCCAGGTGCCCCATGGAAGGATTTTTTTTTAAACAAAAAAGTTCATTTTTGTAAATTTCTTTTCTGCTCAATGATAGAAACTGCTATAGACCGAGAGGGCACGGTTTGTGATTTCCTTCTCCTTAATCTGGTCAAAGTTGGATGTCCAAATTTTAGCTCCTCAGTAGCACTAGAAATGTCAAACACCTACCAATTGTATGTTGTGAACAGTTACTAATTGATAGCTCTTCCTCAGGTCTTCCTGCCAGAAGAAAAGAGTCCTGGCTGCACCTGGACTATTATTTGCTTAAAACAATGAAAGCACTCACAATAGCAATGAGGAAAAAGTTACTGGGCTGGAAAATAATGTAAACTGCAAATAATCCCCAGGTCTCTTTAGAGCAAACCGAGGCCAAATTTTAAGCTCTTCCCTTCTTGCATCTGAGGCAGCAAACTTAATGAATTGTAACTGCCTGGACAGCCGCAGCCGTGACTCAGTTGCAGAGCATATCTGTAGCCCTTACAGGAAAGGAAGGTAGATGAAATGGATCTGCTTATAATAAAAGTCTTTCAGGGATCCCTGCGGAGCCCAGTTTGTGGGTTCGAGCCCCACATTGGGCTCTGTGCTGACAGCTCAGAGCCTGGAGCCTGCTTCAGATTCTGTGTCTCCCTCCCTCTCTGCCCCTCCCCTGCTCACGTTCTCTCTCTCTCTCTCTCTCTCTCTCTCACCCTCTCTCTCTCTCTCAAAAAAAATACATAAACGTTAAAAAAATTTAATGAAAAAAGTCCTTCATTTCAACTTTTCCCCTCTTTCCAGCCCTAACCTACACTTAGAATTCTGAAAGAGAACATAGTCATTAAAGAACAAGACAGTAACCAGCAGATTACAATCTTATAATACTGTGTGTTTTCTTTTTCTTTCTTTCTTTCTTTTTTTTTTTTGCCAGAAAGGAGTACCCCACCTCATGAATCATCCAACCACTATTCTTTGTTTGGCTTTTTCTCAGCTCATTTCCTTAGTTCTATCAATTGCCTTTTTTTTTTTTTTTCTTCCCCCTGCTTGAGGAAAAACCTCACTTCGGGTTAATCCCCTGTCCCTGGTGCCAAAGCCTGGCGGCCTCACAACCCAGTTGAGGTAGGCTGCGTCTTAATTGTCTGTGGCAGGAAGGAGCTGACAGGTTCTGTGGCGTCTGGGGCTGTGAGCTGGGGGACAGAGGGCCTGGACACCTCTGACCTGCTCCGGGGTGTCCACAGAGCCAGCCCCACACTCACTTGCCACAGGTTTGCCGCATTTTCACTCACTTCTGGATGAAACTCGGAAGGCAATTGAACAAAGCATGAGAGAAAGTATCTTGGACAGGGGCGCCTAGATGGCTCAGTCAGGTTGAGCGTCCAACTTTGGCTCAGGTCATGATTCTGCAGTTCATGAGTTCATGCCTCACATGGTGCTCTCTGCTGTCAGCACAGAGCCCACTTCAAATCCTCTGTACCCCACTCTCTGCCCCTCCCGCGCTCATGCTCTCTCAAAAGTAAATAAAAAAATGTTAAAAAAAAAAAAAAAGAAAGAAAGAAAAGAAAAGAAACTATCTCGGACAAAGCAGCTAAATTGTCTTTACCTATTTGTGTGTTCTGCTGGGCTGTTCTGGCAGAACTTAATGGTTTTTCACAAAACATTGTTGTGTCTGTCAGTATGCACAGTGCCATCTGCAGCATCCCACATCACAGAGAATTGTGCCTGCCACAGGATTACAGCTCCTCCATCCTTCTGTCAGGTCAGGCCAAAGCTGTAAGGCTCTGAATCTTCCCAGGTTCTCCTTCTTCACTTTTTCTCTCAATCTTTACCTCATCGCAGGGCTTCATTGTTATCCTTGCCTGTTTGCTTTCTCTTTGGTGGTTTCATTAGGATTTCTCAAAGTTCCTAAACCAGGGTCAGCCTTTTTTGTACTTTTTAAAACTCTCAAAAGTTTGAACAACTAAATAAACATTCAGAAACACCTTTCAGAGAGACACAGGTGACCTTCACAAGCATTCCATAGGCTACACTGAATTCAAAGTAGATAATGAGAGTTTGACTTTGAGAAGTATGGATTTTAGGCTGAATTTCAAAGAGATAAAGTAAAAATCAAGAGTCTCTTCTTGTAAACGGTCACTATCATAAAAAATTTAACCAGGCTGAAAGACAGTAGAGGGAAATGGGTAAACACGTAAACTCCAGAATCAGACCAGCCTAAGTTCAAATCCCACCTCTTTGTGACTTTGGCCAGATTATCTAAGGTCTCCCCATCTGTAAAATGGAGGTGAGCAAAGTAGCATATCTCACAGGATTGTGACTGTTTTTATAATTAGTTATTAACTTAATAGTAAGAAATGATATAAAGTACTTATAAAAATATCTAACACATGGTAAGCACAGAGGAAGTGTTAGTTATTAGTATTTTCAGAGGACCACAAAGTGCCAGCAGGATGTGAGTGATTTTGCTAATTAAACTTAGGCTTTTGTTCATAGAATTTTCCCAGAAAATGGGCTCATTTTTGCCTCCTTAAATTTATATTTGCCACAAGCATATTCTGGACATCCTAGAGTTTGTGGCAACAATTCCATCCTTGTTAACAATAAACTGTTATCACCAAAATTTGGCCTAACATTTTATTTATATATATAATATATATTTTAAAGATCTATATCTAATCTCCTAGGTTTAATTGGATGTCCTAATATCTTCTAGGTTAGTATTCCCAGGAATTTCCCTTTATCCTCCTATGTCCCAGGCTTGGGAGTGGTCTCTGTAGGTCAAAAGGTAAGGTCATGATTTCCCCTTTCATCCATAGACATAAACCAAGTTTTATTCTAATTAAAAACATTTTTTTAATTTTTAAGTAATCTGTATATCCAATGTGGGGCTCAAACTCACAGCCCTGAGATCAAGAGTCACACGCTCCACCAAGTGAGCCAGCCAGGTGCCCAGCCAAGTTTTAAATTTTCCTGGGACACAACACACACACACACACACACACACACACACACACACAATCTTACATTTGCATGATGCTGAACAGTTTGTAAAGAACTTTCAAATATACTCGCCTTCAATCCCTGGAATAACACTTTGAATAAGTGGGGGAACTCTTCTTGCCTTAATTCCTGGAATCTGACACTTAGCTAAGTTCAGTGACTCAGTCATTTACCCACCATTCCCCTGTGATTCTATGAATTTTTATACTTCCTAGGCTGCTCTGTGCCTCTTCTAGAACAGTCAGCTCCAATGTCATGCTCTGTGACATGCCTTTGCTCCTACCCATGTAACCGCTCCCTCCCCCGAGCTCCTACAGAATACTTACATTATGATGGGGCTGGTGGGGGTACCATGGGCTGGAGAGGAAAATGCCCAGGTTTAAATCTGTGATCCTCCCCCTTGCTGGCTGGGGGAGTCCAACCCAAACCAGGCTCTGCATCTTCATGAGTTAAATGAGAATAATACTCCTACCATTTATTATGTACAAGTATCAGGCACTTTACAAATTAGTTCATTTATTTCTCCCCAAAGCTTGAGCAGATTTTGCCCAGGCTATCTGACTTCAACTAATTTCTTTGTAAGAGATTATCCTCTACCTTTTAAACTGAAATGATTCTTTTGTGATTCCGGCTGCCCCAATCTTTGAGGTTAAATAGATACACATGCAAACAGCTCTGTGACTCAGTAGTTGTCTTGGTCTCCGTGTTTCTCTGCCCAGTCACACAGTCTTGCTTGTCCTCCACCAGAGTGGCCTAACAAGGTGCACAGAGGGTCCTCAATCTACATCACAGATACACATCATACACTGCAGATACAGAATGTTTGCATCAACTAGTGATTGACTCTAGAAAACACTGACCTCAATCTTTGTAAACACACACAGACACAAAAATACATGGGTACAATTTTTCATCTGTGAAAAACAACACACTGTTAAAAAGAAAACCACAGGCCCAAGATGGAGTCACTTACGCTAGACCAAGTCACCAAACCAGGATTTAATACTTAACCAAATTGCACTTTCAACCTCCCCAGAAATGTAGACTTAACCAGTTAGGAATTTTCCGGTTAGCAACAATGAGGCAACCGGCACACAGGTCTTCCCTACCCCCCCAAATAGAAATGAGGTAATCTGCATAAGACCCTCTGTCCCCCCCACCCCAAGGGAAAGTGAACTTTCCAGAAACTGTTCTTTCTTATCTTTTGCTAATAACATCCTTGCTCCACCCTCCTTCCTATAAAAACCTTCTATTTTGTCCAACTCTTTGACGCTACCCTCTATTTGCTAGCTGGGGTGTGGCCTGATTCATGAATCACTTAATAAAGCCAATTAGATCTTCAAATATACTCAGTTGAATTTTGTTCTTTAACACATACCTAACAATCCACAGAACATAAGAATGAAGCTTAAAGAATTATTATATAAACTAAAAACACATGTAACTACCCCCAACTCAAGAAATAGCTTATCACCAGCACCCCGAGGCCCCCTCAGACCATTTTCTAAACACAACTCCCACTCTGTCTTGCCAGAGTTAACCACTACTTTTTTATAGAAATCACTTCTTACTTTTCTTAATAAAACACTGCCCAGTGGGATCCCTAAACACTTTAGTTACATCTTGCCTATTGTTAGACTTTATATAAATGGGGTCATACAATATGTAATCTTCTGTGTCAGGCTTCTTTCACCCAACATTATGTTTTTGAGAGCCACCTATGTTCTGTGTTTTGAAAGCGCTTTGTCCCATTTAATTGCCGTATAGTATTCCATTACATGAAAAAAAATATGTACCATCCAGCTGCTACGGTTTATTTGAGATTTCCATTGTTTCATATATATATACATGAATATATGCACATATATACATGTATATATACATACATATATACATATATAATATACATATTATGCAACTTATATATATAATATAATTTACTTATCACTTCTGCAGGTAGATACGGGGATTCCTCCACTTGGGGGCTATGATGAATAGTGGTATTTTGAAAACCCCTAGTGTATTGAGTCCAGTGGTCTTTCTCACTAATCCACAGGTGTATTCCTTCTCTCTTTTGTTTAGAAGTGATACATTCTCCCCAACACACACTACCTCACCCCTATCACTTCATCCACTATTTAGCTTGGAAATGTTAAAACATTACAGTACAAGCTGGAAACCATAAGCTATTAAAGAAATAGGAGGTCAGAGACGTTCCGGAGGCCTCCCTCCCTTTCTGCTTTAGATTTGAGTTCTGATAACAAGAGCAACAACAACAAAATACTTAAAAGCATGAAAAGAATTCTTATTCATTTCCTCCAGGTCTTGGAGGGAAGTAGGGGAGAAAATGCTGATCTTGTTGGTATTGCTGGTAAGGCTGGGCCCAGGTTCTTGAAAACCTCAAGCAGAGAAGGGGTTCCACTTCTGCACAAGGGGAAGGAAAAGGAGAAATGGCTGGGCTTCCTGCTATCTGGGCTTCTGCTCCCATGCAGGGCTTGACCCACAGCCAGTTTTCAGATAATTTGGCAGGGTTGGGGGTGGAGGGAAGGAAAGTAAGACAAGTAGCAAAGGGGCTCACGCTAGCTGCAGACTATACGAGAGTCTGGTTGGGCTATCTGGGCTATCAGCTTGCTCCATCAACCTAGTTCAGAGAAAGTGGGTCCAGGTGAAGTGGAGGGAGGGGGTCCTCTCGAGCTTGTGCCAAGAGGTGCCTGAGTGAACTTCCCCACGGTGGAGAAGGTGTATCTGACCTAATACAGCTTCTCACTGGGTAGGTAAAACATGGAGCACTTGAGGTAGTTTACAAAGGACAAGGCTTGAGTAAAGTAAGACTTTTCTACAGGCCAAGAACAAGCCCATGAATATCTCTTCCCAACTCACAGTTTCCTGGGTTATATGACAGAGACACCATCCAGCTGCCATGATTTATTTTGGATTTCCATTGTTTTAGTGTGTTGGACTTCAATTTTTTTGACAATACATTGCTGGCAGAAACATAACTGACACCATCTTTCTGAAGGGCTGTTTGGTAATAAGAATCAGAAGCCTGGAAGGGCACCTGGGTGGCTCAGTCGGTTGGGGGTGTCTGACTTCGGCTCAGGTCATGATCTCACGGCTTGTGAGTTCAAGCCCCGTGTCGGGCTCTGTGCTGATAGCTCAGAGACTGGAGCCTGCTTTGTATTCTGTGTCCCTCTCTCGCTCTGCCCCTCCCCTGCTCATTCTCTCTCTCTCTCTCTCAAGAATAAATACACATTTAAAAATTTTAAGAAAAAAAGAGTCAGAAGCCTGGAAAATATGCTTTCCCTTTGGCCTAGCAATTCTACCTCTAGGAAGCCATCCTAAGGGAATAATCAGAAATAGACACAAGAAGGGGTGCTGGGTGGTTCAATTGGTTAAACGTCTGGCTTTGACTTCAGCTCAGGTCATGATCTCACAGTTCATGGGTTAAAGCCCCACATCAGTCTCTGTGCTTACAATGCAGAACCTGCTTAGGATTCCGTCTATCTCCCTCTCTTTCTGCCCCTCACCCACTCTTGTGCTCTGTCTTTCTCTCTCTCAAAATAAATAAATAAACTTAAGAAAGAAAAGAAAGAGACACAAGAATATTCATCCTAGTATTGTATGTAATATGGAAAAACTCCAGACAACCCACACAGCCACAACAATGAAACAGTTAAACAAATCTCTTTTCATCCTTATAGAAATGTTATCAAAGAATGTTTAATAGCAGGGGATGATGTTAACTTGTATGATAACATGATAGTTAAGTGTCCTCCTGAAGGGGAAAAAGACTGAAATGTATCTATTGATTCATGTGTAATTGCACAATCAGTATATGCTATATGTAATACTTTAAAATATTTTTTTATTGTGAAAGTAATGCATGCTCGTGCTACTCTCACATCATTATTCAAGGCCACTCCCTGAAGGTAACCATTGTCAACAATTTACATTTACATTTACATTTTCAAGTGCTTTACAATTCACAAAATAAACATCTCTTAATTCTCACAATACTGTGGTGTAGTTTTATTTTCCTGATTTTTACAGCTGAAGAAGCAGGCCCAAAATGGTTAAATCTGGAATACCATCACTATTTTCTAAAATACAAAATGTACATCAACATAAAGACTCATATTGTTGGCTGGTCCTAGACCACCTTGTAGTGTCAGTTCTTTGGCCTTTGGGAGAGTTTTGAGGTGATGGCCTTCAACCCTCTCATGGTACAGGAGTTCTCTCCACTCTATTCAGAGAGGTGGCCCTTCAGCCACTTCTTGCACATGCCCAGTGACAGGGCCTCTGCTTTCTAAGGGAGCCTCTCTCACTTCATGGAACTGAAACCTACCTGCCTGCAATTCAAATTCTCTGCCCCTGAGTCCAGGTTCTTTTGGTGAGTCCTGGCAAACCTGGCAGGGTATTGACCCAGACGGCTAGAGGTAGTATTCTAAGAGGAGAAATGCAATCATGAAAAAGAAAAAGAGAACTAGACCAGAGGTTAGACCAAGGGTCGGGTTTTAGACCCAGCTTCTAGACCCCAAATAGAAAATGAGTCAGATGGACTGGAGGCTGAAGAAATAAACCAGTTTGGAGGTTGCCTGTATGTTAGGGCAAGCATGCCGGTATTAGACTGCATCCAATAGCTAGCCCTATGTCGAGTTGGGCTAGACACTGGAATGGTGCAGAAGTCCACTTATTCTTCCACATGACAGCATACCAAATATTTGCACCCCTGCCATCACAACTCACCTTAACCTTCTCTTATAAACATCCCTGCAAAGTTCTGATGTCCTTTCCCATCCAGTTAATATTTATGGGTGTATGGTACATTGAATCCTTTCCTTCTTTTGTTTTTGCCTTTGTTTTTGTTTTAAGAGGGGGAGGGAGAGCAGAGAGAGAGAGAGAGAGAGAGAGAGAATCTTAAGCAGGCTCCATGCTCAGTGCATAGCCTGATGCAGGCTTCATCCCATGACCCTGGGATCATGACCTGAGTGGAAATCAAGAGTCAGGCTCTCAACTGACTGAGCCACCCAGGTGGCCCTGAATCCTTTCCTTGTTAATTTGGTTTTATTTAGCTATGTTCTCTTTTCAGTGGAAGAAAGTCCTATATACTTTGTTCATTGGGAGTGGGGCACAAGGGACTTCACTAATAAGGGATGGTAGGTATCTGAGCATTTGCTGTGTTATTCTTTATATCTTTGTGTTATATTAAATATCTAACTAAGAATATCTCAAGTATTCTTAGAGGATGTGGGAGCACAACTGCTTCCACTCGTGCACAAATACTATGCTAGCTCAAGGGTAGCCTGGTAAGCTTCCATCTACTCTGGGGTCTACAGAGGAATCCACTTCACACTCTAAAGGTTGGATACCCTCACTCTACACTCTAAAGGTTGGATGACCTCACTTCACACTCTAAAGGCTGGATGACCTCCACTTCTTTTTTTTTTTTTTTTTTAAGTAGTCTTCAGGCCCAGTGCAGAGCCCAATGTGGGGCTTGAACTCACAGCCCTGAGATCAAGACCTGAGCTGAGATCAAGAGTCAGACACTTAACCAATTGAGTTACCCAGGCACCCCTGGATGACCTCCACTTCTAAGGAAAGCAAAGACTCTTCAATGAAACAGCTCGTTGATTTTTAGGTTTTGCTCTTTCCTTGGGCTTCCTCCGAATTTAGTGGAATTATAAGGAAGTTTGTTGATTATACCAAACCATAGAGTGAAATATTTGATACTGAGCCCTAAATGGTCCTTTCTGCACACACACACACACACACACACACACACACATCTGCCTAATGGACAGTCTCCAAATTAGATTGAATGTGTTAGCTTGATAATTTGGCAAGATTGGTAGAAACTTCCAAGTTACATTCATTTTATAAATAAGAAAATAGAGAATATGAGATCTAGTGATGCAATTATTCTAGTCCCTACATTTGTGATTTAAAGCAAACCCCCCTAGGGGCACCTGGCTGGCTCAGTTGGTGGAGCATGTGACTCTTGATCCTGGGGTTGTAAGTTTGAGCTCCACTTTGGGCATAGAGTTTATTTTAAAAAATAAAAGTAAGAGAGGATGGGATACCGGTACATAGGTTGGCTAGTATGGTAGAAGTGCATGGAACTACTCTTTTGATTGCTGCTATTTTCTCCTTGGAAACAGGTAGGGGTCAGAATCTAATAAAGAGGAGACATAGGAGAAGTGGAGGACTGAAGAGAAGAAAAATTGGAAAGAGCAGTCTAACAAGGAAATGTTCGAGGACTTTCGGCATTACTAAACACCCGATTGAAGTATTTGGTCATTAACTTAAAGTGAGGTGAGGTGGGTGAAATAGGTAAAGAGGATTAAGAATACACTTACTCTGGGTCACCTGGGTGGCTCAGTCGGTTGAGCATCGACTCTTGATTTTGGCTCAGGTCATGATCCCAGAATTGTGGGATCGAGCCTGGTGTTGGGCTCTGCTTAAGATTCTCATTCTCTCTCTCTCTCTCTCTCTCTCTCTCCCCCCCCTTTGCCCCTTTACCCCTGCTCATGTGCATGTTCTCTCTCTCTCTCTCTCTCTCAAATATAAAATTAAAAAAGAAGAATACACTTATCATAATGAGCACTGAGTAATGTATAGAATTGTTGAATCACTATATTTATACCAGAAACTAATATAACACTGTGTTAATTCTACTTCAGTTAAAACCATTTAAATTTTTTTAAATGTTTATTTTTGAGAAAGAGAGAGTGAGATAGAGTGCAAGTGGGGAAGGAGCAGAAAGAGAGGGAGACACAGAATCTGAAGCAGGCTCCAGGCTCTGAGCTGTCAGTACAGAGCCTGACACAGTGCTTGAACTTACGAACTGGAAGATTATGACCTGAGCCAAAGTCGAACGTTTCACTGACTGAGCCACCCAGGTGCCCCAAACTATTCTGAAAATAAGAATAAATAAAGTGAGGCAACTCAGCATGATTCTGTGTGTCCACATTCACTGAACGCAGGCCAGAACGTGGACTCAACCCCAGGAGGGTTTTTTCTAGGAAAGTACAATGGAAGGAAGCAAGGACAGGGGAGATGAGCACATATGCAATGAAGTAAAAATTGGAGGATGAGAGCCCATGGGTGAGGAGGAAAGTGAGGCTGACAAATTGTTAGAGTTTCAATATTAGAGGAAAGGAGCTGAACATATAGGAAGTGAGGAGAGGAGGAAAATGGAAATGGAGGTTACAGAGGAGCCAGAAATATTGGTAATAACAATGGCTAAACAGGATGGGTGGCTGAGGTTGGTGTATTGGTCAGGCTAGCTTCTGTGACAAACCATTCCTAAATCTTAGTGGCTCAGCACATAAGGTTTACTGCTTGCTGTCACCCACAATCTCATGCTTGTCTCATGAGTGAGAGTTGGTTCGCTGTAGTCTCTTTCCATGGCAGCTCTAATTCTAGGGCCAACTTTCCAATACTGAGCATTTGAAATGTGACTTGTGCACTAAGAAGATAAATTTAAATTTTTATTTATGCTTAATTAATTTAAAATGTTGAGAGAATGCTTGGAACAATTGCAGTACATCCATCCATTTTATGAAATTACAGTAGTCCCCCTTATCCATGCCTGAAACTGCAGTTAGTACCAAACCTTATATATATACTATGATTTTTCCTCTACATACCTATGATAAAGTTTAATTTATAAATTAGGCACAATAAGAGATTAAAACAAGAACTAACAATAAAATAGAAGAATGATAACAACATAACACACATAACAATATAAGTTATGTGAATATGGTTTTTCTTTCTCAAAATATCTTATTGCATTGTATTTGCCCTTTTTCTTGTGACAATGTGAGATGATAAAATGCCTATCTGTTGAGATGAAGCAAGGCAAATGATGTAGACATTATGGTGTAGCATCACTCCACTCTTGACCTAATGATTCCTCAGAAGCAGAAACATCTGCTTTCTGACCTGATTGACCTTGGGTACCTGAAACCATGGAAGGCAAAACCACAGTTGAGGAGGGACCAGTGTACATAGAGATCAAGTATTTTTGATGAAAACTTAGCATCTGAAGTGATATGTGCTAAAAGTATAAATTACACATCAGATTTCAGAATCTTAGTGTAAAAAAAGAATATAAAATACAGTTGACCCTTGAACAACACTGGTTTGAAATGTGTGGGCTCACTTATACATGAGTTTTTTACCATATAGTACTATAAATGTAGTTTCTCTTTATAATTTTCTTTTTAAAAATAAATGTTAGGGTGTCTGAGTGGTTCAGTCAATTAGTGTCCCACTTTGGCTCAGGTCTCCCTAATCTCATGGTTCATGAGTTCGAGTCACACACTGGGCTGTCTGATGTCAGCACAGAGCCCACTTCGGATCCTGTCTCCCTCTCTCTCTGCTTCTCTCTCTCTCTCTCTCAAAAATAAACTTTAAAATTTTTTAAAAAAGTTTACTTATTTATTTTTCAGAAAGAGAGAGAGAGAAAAAGAATGTGCATACACGTGATGTATGCAGGGGAGGAGCAGAGAGAGAAGGAAAGAGAGAATCCCAAGTAGGCTCTGAGCTGTCAGTGCAGAGCCCTACATGGGGCTTGAATTCATAAACCATGAGATCATGATCTGAGGTGAAATCAAGAGTCAGTCACTCAACCGATTGAGTTACCTAGACGCCCCTCCTTATAATTTTCTTAATAACATTCTTACATTAGCTTACTTTACTGAAAGAATGTATAATGCATATAACATACAAAATATGAGTTAACCGACTATGTTATCAGTAAGGCTTCCAGTCAATAGTAGGCTGTTAGTAGTTGTTTTGGGGAAGACAAAACTTATGCTTGGATTTTCAACTATACGGGGGTCAGCACCCTTAGCTTCATGTTGTTCATGGGTCAACTGCACCTTATTAATAGTTTTTACATTATCACATGTTGAAATAATATTTTTGATGTATTGGGTTAAGTAAAATGTATTATTAAAATTAATTTCACAGGTTTCTTACTGAGTGTTTTAAAGCAGCTACCAGGGACACCCAGGTGGCTGTCAGGTAAGCATCTGACTTCGGTTTAGGTCATGATCTCATGGTTCATGAGTTCGAGCCCATTGTTAGGCATTGCTGGTGTCAGGGCAGAGCCTGCCTCAGATCCTCTATCCCCCCCCTTCTCTGCCCATCTCCAGCTCATGCTCTCCCTCTCTCTTTCTCTCAAAAATAAATAAACATTTTTAAAAACCAGCTACCAGAAAGTTTAAAATCACATATGTGGCCCACATTACATTTCTGCTGGACAGTGCTATTCTAGGGCCTCAGAATTCTCCTTTGGATCCTCTCCAACTGGCTGGCAGATAATGAGAGGGAGAAAGCAGAGAACTACATGGGCGGTTTCCCTATTCCTTTGTGCAGAACTCAGTTATGATGCCACACCCAACTCTGAAGGAAGAGGGCAAATGCAGTCTTCTCAGGAAGGAGAGGAAGCAGATTTGGACAGCAGCAAGCTGGCCTCTGGTGCAGGTAGGGTGGAAGGACAAGATCACTGAAGACAGGCAGCTGAGGTGCTGACAGGTTATCAGCAAGATCAGTCACATGAGTTTTGAGATTACCATGAATTTGCAAAGAGTGACAGGGAAAAAAACTCTTCAAGACCCCCAGGGACTACAGTTGATTCAACAAAGGGGAATATTTAATCTACTCTGACAACACAGGTACCAGAGCTCAGAGCTTTTGAGGAAAGAGGAGCGATTACCTGGAAGAAGCAATCCGGGGAAATGAGGATACTTCTCCCACCCTTGGGCCCAGTGTCCCATAGTGTGCAGGGAAGAGGAAAAAAATCCCCTCCGTGTCTTTACCAGAGACTAATGTTCAGTGTGTGACCTTAAGTTATTTAACCATTCTTTTTGAAGTTTCCTTATCTTAAAATAGGGATGATAATACTTACAGGATTGTTTATGAAATACTAAGATACCTGTAAAGTATTTAGCATGTAGAAATGATGATGTAAAATAAGTTCCTAACATTGTACTTAAAGCACACTGGTTTCTCCTTTGTTTATATCTTCTTCCTTTGTGTATTTACTTTCCTTTGTGTGAGCATTCATCTGGCCTTGCCCTCAGATAAATGAAAGCAATCTGTTAGTTCTGTCCTTGTTCTAGGACATGATTCACTAACAAAAATCACCAGTTTCATGTAAATTTATGTTGCCATTCAGAAGAAAGTGTCAGCTTTGTTATGAGGTGAAACTGATTTCATCTTAGAGCATAGTTTGGGAAAGGAGCACACATTTCTTCTATAAATAGAACAAAAAATCTCATTTTCAAAAGGAAAAAGCTTTGTGTGTGAAGAGGGAAGTCCTGAGAGGAGGGTGTGGCTGCTTTCCAAATCACAGTAGATGAAATTGCACAGAGACTTTTTTCTTATTGCCTAATATGGATTGGTATATAAATGGCCAAAGAAGGAGAGATGCTGAGCTGTCCTTCCAGTGTTCACACCATTTCCAGAGCAGTGCACAGAGAATCAAAGCCTTCCATTAATGTTGTCCAAAATAAGATCTAAACAGGACATCCTTGGGCATATGAATTAAATTAGTGCTCTGCACTACACTTTGCTTTCCTAGAGGGGACATCCTACAAATCGCTCTTCAAATCTCACATCGGAAACTAAAGAGCTCATCAGACCTTCTTCAGAAGTGTAATTGTGCTGAGAGACAGGTGTGGTCAAAGGCGCAGGCTAGGAAAAGAGGGAAGTGATTCTTCTGTTCCCCTTGGCTAGATGAGAACAGTGAAGCCCAGCCTCTCAGTTAGAAAGTTTCATCCCATCCCAATTTTTAAAATCAGAACTGAATCCAAAAGTTTTCCTGAAAGGAAAATGTTCTTGTCCTTGTTTTACAAATGAGGGAGATGAATCTTGGAGTGGTTATGTCTTTTCCAAGATCACACAGTGATAAGAAGAGAGCAGAGGTTGGGTCAAACTGGCCCTCTGACGTCAAGTCCTGGGCTCTCACACAATGGCCACCCTCTCTCGTGATTAAGAACTAAACTAAGCCAAAATGAAATTAAGTACTGCTTCCTCATCTAGCTGATTTTACAACAGAATCACAGCGACCAGTGATTCAGAGTACAGGGCACCCACTTTCTCGAGGTGGTAGCCATGGCCACCAGTGGTTCCTCGGCCCTCCTGAGATATTCCCAGTGTGGGAAATCTTAGGCAATATATGTCTAATGCAAATGGAAGAAAACTGCCCATGTTGCTCTGCCTGCGCCTGATTTTCTTTACTTAGTAGTTTCTTAATGATTCCTCTATGTTAGCTATTAGTAACTTAGGAAGTGGGCGGGGTAGAGGGCATTTCTGAGCCTGATCATCCATGTAAATTAAAAAACCTGGCCGTCAATTCCTCCCCCAAGCGATGTAAACCTCACAGTAGATCCCCATTAGTTATAAACTCCCCCCCTAAAATTTTAGCCAGTAATTAAGGGCCTATATAACCTAACCCACCATTCAAAGTTTATTTCCCTGGAATCCTGTGTAAAACTGTTTGCTTCCTCCAGCTGGTGCTTCCTGCCCTCCCAACTGACAGCTTCATACAGTTATACTACTTCCCAGTCTTGAGGCCCTCACTCCAACCTCATCTCTCTAGAGGAGACTCCCCTGACCTCTACAGCTAGGAGGGATTTCTCCTTCTTCCGAATCTCAGTAGTCTTGATGTCTTGATGGTTTGATAGCTAACCATCATCTTACCTTATCAATAAATATTTGTCAACTGAATGAGTATTCCCAAGTGGATTGTAAATCACCAGAAGGATTTAACCAGTTCTTTATGTCACCAGTACAATGTGTCTGTTTCAAGGGGGTATGATTGATGGATGGATGGATTGACTGACTGATTTTCTTTCTGGTGTTTGCTGTTTGCATTTCAGAGATTAATCTATTACACATGGCTCAGGAGCAAGAGCTGGTGAAAACAGTTTGGCCATTTTGGTATATACGATAAACAATGGTGATTCTTTCTGAGAGCTAATGGTGCTAATGGGGTCCATGGCCTTCCTTTCTTTAAGTGGTTATGTGAAGGGACAAATCAGATATCTCTTGTTCACAGTGCACTGTGCACCTCTCTCAGGAGAATGGAAACCTGTGGCTGTTGTCCTGGCTATCTGTCTGTGTTATTCCCTTTCTATCTATGTATTCATTTACTGATGTTCCCAATGGCCATGTTAAAATCTCTGATGCACATCCTTTCAGTTTCTTGGCCTTTTAATTCCTTACCGTTCAGGTATTTGATGATTTTTGAAAGATGATTTTTATATATCATCCATCTTTTTTAGTTATGTTCAAAGGAAGACTCTTTCAGAAATATTTAGTCCACTGATTTCAAAAATAAAAGTCATGATATTTTTCCCTTTAAAATGTCAGTAAGTAGTGTGTTGCAGCTATAATGTCACTTTCTTAAATGTTGAATGTAGTGTTATTTTAAATCTTTAAAATTATTACAAATTTAAATGCAACATTAAAGAAATTATGACAACTAAAAATGTCTCCAGATATTGCCAAAATGTTCCCGAGGGAGCAAAATCATTCCTGGCTGAGTGCTACCTTTCTATTGACTTACTGAGTCCAATGACTTGAATTTCTTTGTTTCTGTTTCCCTACATGAAGGATTCTACTGGAATCAAATATTTCATAAGGAATTGCATTAGAAACAATTTGAACATAGAAAAGAGAAATATACTAGTTGATTGAAATACATGAAATCTTAGTAATTCCAGAAGTCCATAATGATAAGAGAAATCCAGGAAAAAACTCCTTTGTCAACATTGGCACCACTTCTTTACTTTGAAAGTGGAAAACTAAAGAGAAACGATTAAGCATTTAATTTGCCTGTCAGGTAGCAACTGTATTGCAGAAACCAGATGGCTCCAGTTGAGAGGGAAAAGCTCTACTTTACAGAAGAATCATTTTATAGTCCCTAATGAAATTATTGATTAAAGCAAAGACTACCAATTGATGCTAAAACCTCTATCAATGAGGTATTGGTTATTCATATGGTATAAAAGTGATAGCACGTGGGTTACTTTCTGGCCATAAGAGATAAAAATATAACTATATAGTGGAGGGATAGGCTGTTCCCATTTAGCCTAGTGGTCATATATCCCACTATCATCGCTAATAGTGAGATAAGCAGCTATGATGCATCTTCTGATGTGATGTGATATGAAGTATACAACAGCACCTCTATTGCATTCTAGCCAAAAATGTTTAACTTGAACCTGACCAAATGTTTATATCTAATTTATTTACATGAATTATAGGCATAGAGGGATAAGCCGAATAGTAATATGGGGAAGCAAAGCTAAAATGTGGCACATTCTTTAGGACAACTGGCCTGGGCTTTTCAATGAATCAATGTCATGAGAAAAGGGACTATTCTAAGTTAAAAGGTACTTTAAAAACATGACAATTGAATAGAACATGTAGTCCTAGATTGGTTTGTGGTTTGTACAAAACAGCTAGACAGGACATTTTTGGGCTAAATGAGAAAGTTTGAATGTGTGTTAAGTATCAGATAATATTAAAGGGAGTCCCTGGGTGGCTCAGTCAGTTAAGCATCTGACTTTTGATCTCAGCTCAGGTCTTGATCTCAGGGTAATAGGTTCGGACCCCGCGTTGGGCTCCACACTGGGCATGAAGCCTACTTAAAAAAAATCATCATTAATTTTGTTAGATAGGTAAACATTACTTTTGTCTATATAGGAAGATGTTCATATTCTTTAGAAATACATAGCAAAGTATTTAAGGCTGTATCAAGAGCAACAAAGATTGATTTCTCACTAATACTACATCATTGTCTCAGGTCAGCTGCCACTCTATGTCATCTTCAGTCTGCATGCAGGCTGAAAGAGCTGGCCTATCTTAGCGCATTGTTCCAGAAGGAAAGAAAGATGACAGAACCAGACCATGACTCAAAATGTCGGTTTCACTTCCACTCATATTTATTGGCTAACACAAGTCATATGGCTGTCTAGCAGCAATGGTGTAAGGTATAGTTCTCCCACCGGGTGGGGCAGCAGAATTATTAAGAAGTCAATGACAATGAAAACAAAGCATCTTAAACTCTAAGTCATAACAAAATTGTTTCTCAGGGAGCTAATTGTAATGTTAAATCCAGATGTTAGAAAGCAAGAGAGACTGAAAACAAATGAACTTAGCTTTCAACTATAGAAACTAGAAAAGAAATAACATATAAACCAAACAAGGAAGAAGGAAGGAATTAATAAAGATAAGATAGATAATAGGAAACAGAAAACCAAAAACAATAGACTTAAATTCTAGGCTTTGACAAGATCAAAACAAAGAAAGCCTTTGGCAAGTATTATCCAGTAAGTAAGAAAGAAAAAAGACACAATAAAATTAGAAATGAAAACAGGATGCAGAAATTAAAAAAAAAAAATTTTATTGAGATTAAAAAATTTTTACATGCTATATACAACTTTATTCCAATGACTTTAAAAATCTAGACCATGAATAGTGACTTTCTAGAAAAATGTAAATTACCAAAATTAACTCAAGAAATGAACTTACTTACCAAGGGGCACCTGGGTGGCTCAGTCAGTTAAATGTCTGACTCTTGGTTTTGACTCAGGTCATAATCTCACAGTTTGTGGGATCGAGTCCCTTGTCAGGCTCCAGGATGATAGCACAGAGCCTGTTTGGGATTCTCTGTCTCCCTCCCCTGCTCACATAGGCGCTCTTTCTCTCTCAAGCAAAAACAAACAAACAAAAACAAAACAAAATTTAAAACAAATAAAAAAGTAATGAACTTACCAATAATATAAAAATAGTCAAAGGTCTACCTTCAAAAAAAAAAAAAAAGTCCACATAGCCCATAAGAGTATGTACTACTAAGGCTTTAAGAAGCAGATAAACCCCATAGAATGTGAAATGTCTCATGGCTTAGTAAAGGTACAAACAAAGCTTACCAATGGCAGATGATCACTTTTTAGCTAAAGATACCATATGACTAAGTTCTGGTCAATGAGATGGAACAAGAGGGAGAGAAGGGTATGTGCTTTGGGGAAAGATTTCCTTCTCCAACAAAAAGAAAGGGATGTCTCTGAGGAGACCCTGCTCTTTCCTCCTGGCTTGGGGACATGTCCCTGTGGATCTGCTGCAGCTACCTTGTAACCCTGAGGGAATACATGGCTGACCTACTGAGAATGAGATGGGAAGTCTTGGATTCCCTATGATGTTGTTGACCATTGAACCAACTCTGGCCACCCCCACATGAGAAAAATATATTTTTGTTTTTACAAACCACTTTTAAAACAATGGTTTCTGTTACAGGCAGCTGAAAACACCCTAACTAAAATATGCGAGCTCTGTCAGACTTTTACACCATAAGTACCCCAAGTGATATCAATGGTTTCAGAGCCCAGAAAAAGTGCAAGAGCTTTACAGCTCATTTTGCATGTATTGGTCTTACATAACGCTCATACTGCAACTAAATATATTCATACACCGTTTCTTTTTTTTTTATGTTTATTTATTCCTGAGGCAGAGAAAGACATATCATGAGCGGGGGAGAGGCAGAGAGAGGGAGACACAGAATCGGAAACAGGCTTCAGGCTGTCAGCGCAGAGCCCGACTTGGAGCTCCAACCCATAAACCATGAGATCATGACCTGAGCTGAAGTCGGAGCTTAACTGACTGAGCCACTCAGGTGCCCCCATATACCATTTCTAAAGGGAATTTTTTCTTTTAAATCCTATGCTGTCATTGGTCTATTGAACCTTTTCAATGATAAAATAGAGACAGAAAGCCTTTAAGGAACGATGCTCCAAAGAAATTCTTATCTCTGAAGTTGAAACACATTTTTTTTCTGCCAAGGTAACTTAGAGATGAAACAGACTATATCATTTTCATATCTGTTTTTTGCCTTCTGTTTTAAACAGCAAGATGATTATGGCAATTGTTATGACTATGATACTTAATTCTTAAGATTTTGACCTCTTAGAAAAATGAAAATGGAATTCTTGACCAAATGGCTGTTATAATAGGTTCACATTTTATAGAAATGTTTGTCCACATCTTTATTGATCTTTAAGCTTCTTTCTGATTATATTATGAGGTGTTAGGTATTGCTGAGTTTATGTGGCCTATCTTGTTTTTGTTCTTGTCAGCTGATACAATTCAATGTAAACAAGTTAATGAGTTGTTTTCGGTGAGATTCAGGGCATTCAATAAGTTTAATAGCTCAGGTGTGAAGTTTTCTGTTTATTAAAAATAAAAGAAATTAAGGCTAAGTGATATATATGCCCCAAATGAAAATACTAACACTCTCATACCTGTGTTAGGTAAGTGATTGCATGCCAAGGAGGGTGAAATGTATGCAGAGGACTTGAGCATAGTTTAGGACTCAAGGTCAGACAAATCCAGTTACCAGACGAAATAGAGGGCAATAATCTCACTGAGGAACTGGGAGGGAAATGCAATTACTAAGGACTCAGGAACAGAGCAAGAGTCAGCCATGAACAAGGAGGTAGGCAAATACTTCGTTACTAGAAACCCGGAAACAAAGGTCAAAGCAGTGGCAGGAAAGAGCAAGACCAACTGCATCCTGAGCCAGTGAGTTTACCACCAGGGCTCCATAGACCTCCTGCTCACAAGCATTGTTCCTAGAGTTGGAGGCAATGCTGACTCTGGAGGTGGGAGGTGGAGATAGTTAGGAGCCAGGCAAAAGCTCCAAGCCAAGTTCATTACAAGCAGACAAGTGAACTACTTCTTCAGAATCTCAATTGCAGTCAGAAAAGGCTGACAAACTACTGCTATAAGAAGAAGACCCATTTATCTCCTGGGTCTAAAAGGAGCTGAATCTGCAAAAAATTATGAAGCCAATATGTCTTGTGTTTAGTGTGCATAAACCCGCTTCGAACCCCCAAGTTAACTCCAGTAATCCAAACATATTCATTTTAGAAGGCTGGTTCCCATCCCGGAAGTCCAAAGTGCTTGAAAGACATCACCTAAATTAAGCCCTTCTTATGAAGACTCACAAGTAAACACCTTGCCCTAACTTCCAAAGTAACTATTTGAGGGTCAGCTCTATTTGTAAATCTGGGGAACACAAAAGGGAGTTAGTCTCTGCTGGTATTAGCCTGTTTGAGAGAATCCATCCCTAAAGGCTACAGGTAGCAAGTACAAATGTCAGCTCAGAAGCCGTGCTCTTGGGAATGTCCTACAGAAGAAGAGCATGGAGACAGGATGGGGACTAAAGCTTGGATTTGAGTTTCCTCCTGGCCAATGTGCCTTTATCTTAGAGATAAGATCCCACCTTCCTATTGCACTGCCATTTTTTCCCTCAACAACACCTAAAGGACTTCCACTAAAATATTTACTGAAGACATGGAGTCAAATCTTGGTATTAATCAAGGTTCATCTTTTTTCTACTATTTTGCCAAGTTGGGTCAAAGGTCTGCTGTTATCTTTCTCTACTTGTCCATTTGTCTTCTCTTTTCCATGTCCTCTCTCACCTTCTAAGTATACGTTAGGTGTCCCTGCTCCCAAGCAAGGGCACTGAACAAGTTTACACTAGGAGAATCAGAGCATCCCTGTTGAACATCAAAACATTTACTCCCCGCAGAAAAGGAAATAGAAAGAATCCTCAAGGCCCACAGATCTCGTGAGGTTAATAAAAAAAGGAGCAGCAACTGTGCTTAATATATGGTACCATCACCAGGGCCTCCCCCTTTTCATGATGTCCAAGATGTGTAAGAACTTCATTTGGTTATTTCAGAATGTTATGTAAACAGGGCAGGCACAATCAAGGAATAGTTAAAAACATTTCAGTTGTATTTGTCTCTTATTTTCTGCATGTGTTTTCCCAAAGGCTTCTTTCTCAAAGTGACCCTGGAGAGGGGACTTAATCATCTGTTATCTCTCTTGCTGCTTCCTGCTTAGTTGGTGGGAACATTGAAATATATGAACATTCCCTGTCCCTTCCTATGTTGTATAACCCACGTGCCCATGAGAGTAAGTTTTCAGATCTAACTCCACCCAGGACTTGGGTGGCATTTGGAAACCCAAGTCCAGCCACTATATGCTGTAACTACCTCTCCCCTCATCTAGATAAAAGGTGATCTCTCCCAAGAAGTAGAATGTTCTTGTCTTTCTTTGGCCACTCAGAAAAGCAAGACTCTATTTAAAATGTCACTGTCAAAACAAAATATCATTGTAAATCTTACATCCAAAAGTGGATCACCTATATATTTTCATGATTAGGCCAAGAATTCTTAACCCTGGGCCTGTGAATGGACTTTGAGGGGTCAACCTCCAAACTGTAAATGGTACAGCTGGAAGATGTCCCTGGGTAGGGTGTACAGATAGTATGATGCCTTTTTCTCTTTCTTTCCCAGAAATCTGAAAATGTAAGGAATGGGTCCTAAAAATATGGAGGTTTTGGGAAACCAGTTTTCCTAATCTTTCTCATAATTCTGCCCCCACTCTCTAAGGTTCACTTTTTAGACTTTGCTCTTGGTCTTAAAGGGGAGCCTGGAAATGGAGTGAAAAAAATGAAGTCAAGACTTCACATATAGGGGCATATGGGTGGCTCAGTCAGTTAAGCATCCAACTTCAGCTCAGGTCATGATTTTGCCGTTCATGAGTTCAAGCCCCATGTTGGGCTCTCTGCTGTCAGCACAGAGCCCACTTCATATCTTCTGTTTCCCACTCTCTCTGCCTTTTCCCTCCTTCCTCTCTCAAAAATAAATAAACGTAAAAACAAACAAAAAAAAACCCTCACATATAGTGAGCCCTGAAAAAATGTTAATTGAATGAATCAATGAATGCAAAAATGACTCTAAGTTGAGATGCTAGTGTCTGAAGGCATTTAAATGGAGGATTGTAGGATTGGGGTGCCTGAGTGGTTCAGTCAGGTTGGACTCTTGATCTCAGCTCAGGTCTTGATCTTGGGAGCATGAGTTCAAGCCCCACACTGAGCTCCACAGTGGGCATGGAGCCTACTTAAAAAAAAAAAAAAGAAGAAGAAGGTTTTAGGATTTATTCCCCTTTCTTTCTCCCTATTTGGAAAATTCTTTTTTTAATTAAAAAAATATTTTTTAATTTTGATAGAGAGTGTGCAGCATGAATTGGGGAGGGGCAGAGAACAAGTGGGAGAGAGAAAGAATCCCAAATAGGCTCCCTCTGTCAGCACACAGAGACCAACATAGAGCTCATTCCCAGGAACTGTGAGATCATGACCTGAGCCACAACCAAGTCAGATGCTCAACAGACTGAGCCACCAGGGTCCCCACTATTTGAAAATTTCTGAATCATGTGTTTGAGAGGGATGGACCCCACCCCAGGTCAAAAATGGACATGAGTCAGCATGTCCCATCTCTCTGGCCTTCACAATTCATTTAGGACAAACACAGTCATAAGTCAGGGAAGTGGGGAGCCAATGAGACTACATTTGGGAGTTTTATTTAAGGTATTGAGGATTCCTAAGTCTCTTTTCTGCTGGATACGAACTTGGAAGTATGTAGGTCCAGAGCTTCTGGAAACTGGCCCTCAGTAATGAAAGCAAGAATCCAGGATTTATTTACTCCATTTGGTCCCTGAGTCAAACCTTTTCTGAAGCCAGTAAACCTCTGGATTTTAACCTATGTTCACCTGTAAATTCTCCTTATTGTTTAAATCCATCTGAGTTTGCTTTCTGTTTCTTGATATGGAAAGATCATTACCTAACATAAACTTATGTGCTTTGCAGGATGTTGAAACACAATATGCATTTATGGGGATTTCCTAACTCCCAAACCATCACTTAACCAAAAGACCACTTTCCTCATAATATTGCCAGTAAGGCAGAGTTATATACTTGTACACAATGCATTAGAGATAATGAATTTGTGTAAAAGTAATTAAGTTATGGTCATAGAGTGAGTAGGTTGCAACACAATAATTAGAATCAAGGAACTTGGATTCCCACGCCCCTGGAGACATTATCAAGTCTCTTAGGAAATAATGTTGAGATATTGCCTAAACTGACATTTAAATTTTCCTTCATGTTCCTCTTAGTCGGATTGTGACAGATAGTTCCTGCTTAAAAGAACATAGTCACTTCTCTGACACAATTATTTTCCACTAAAAACAAAACATCAAACTGAAAGGAAAAGAGATTGTTGAAATAATAAGTCAGTTAGTTATTAATGCTATCAGATAACACAATCCTGCCTGAAACTAGAAAATTGGATTCAAGTTTTGAATTGCTCCCATTTTGCCCTAGGAGTTGTCTGGCAAACACACCAGAAGCCCACAGCTTACTTGAATAGAGGGAAATGAGTCTTGATCGCGATTTGTGAGATATCTTTGTTCAAATAAAGATGGAATATGGATAGATAGAACCTTCTATTCAGACCACATTTCCTTATTCATAGAAGGATTGCCCTAGACTTCAGGATATGGAAAGAATTTTGTTTACCATCATTATTCCTGACCTCTAAGGGGCAACATTTTTTTATTTATAGAATTTCTGGAGAATCATGATTTTCCAGATTTTCAAAAGCTCCTTTTAAATTGTTTCTTGGCTTTTAAACATTGATATTTTTGATAGTGAGTGTTTGAGTTAAGAAAATAACAGTATAAATAGAAAGAAGTTCTCACCAGGAGCTTGAATGCTCTTTGGTCACTTTACATATCTCATTAACTTTCTTTTTTTCTTTTTTAAGTTTTATTTATTTATTTTGAGAGAGACAGTGCAAGCAGGGGAGGGTCAGAGAGAGAGGGAGAGAAAGAGAATCCCAAGCAGGCTCTGCACTGGCAGTACAGAGCCAGATGCAGGGCTTGAATCCATGAACCGTGAGATCATGACCTAAGCAGAAACCAACAGTCAGATGCTCAAACGACTGAGCCACCCAGGCACCCCTATCTCATTAACTTTCTGTGTAGACTAAACTTCTCAGTCTCTGAGCCTCAGTTTCTTCATCTATGAATAGTAGTGCTTAGACCAGCTAATCTCAAGGGTCTCTCCCCGAGAGATATAGGAGCAATATACTTATTCTACTATAATATGAAAAACTAGAATTTGAAGCTACGCATCCTCTGTAGCTTTTAGTCTTTCACGGCAACAATCAGAAATAAACTGTCACATACAGAATGACGATATTCATTTAGGATACTTAAGGAATTAAATAACTCAAATTTGGCAGGAGCATTTATTTGAGTTTTATAAACAACACAACAAAAGTCCTAGGGCTAACTTGTGAGAGTTAGATGCTATCAAGTTATGCTATAAAACAATTATTAAATATGAGACATTATACTTGAAGTTTATTTATTTTGAGAGAAGCTTGCACGCACAAGTGGGGCAGAGTGGCGGAGGAGGCCAGAGAGAAGGAGAGAATCCCAAGCAGGCTCCATTCTTTTAGCACAGAGCCCAACGCCAGGCTCAATCTCAGAAACTCTGAGATCATCACCTGAGCTGAAATCAAGTGCCGGCGCTTAATCACCTGAGCCACCCAGGTGCCTGGAGACATTATTCTTAAATCTGTTTTGTCCTTATACAAGGAAATTGTTTCTGGCCCCTCTTTAGTTAGTATTCTTCGTGAAAGAAGTAAATTGAAAAGTTGCAGTGCACATATTCATTCAGCATATCACATGTGCAAGGAGCCTGACTATTCATTAGATGCCTTCATATGATACCCTTTTAGTTTCAAATTTGTGTTAATTAGCTGGCTGCTTTGCAACAGACATATGAGACAACAGTAAACCAAAACTCACTGGAGACTGATGGCTTAGCTCTTTTCTTTCTTTTCTTTTCTTTTCTTTTCTAGCACTTTCTACCTATGATTGAAAGTTTTGTGTTTTTGACAGAGTCCTGTGGGTTTAAAAAAATTTTTTAGTTAAGTAGGAAAATCAATATAGAAACTAAATGACTGGTATATAACAGCCCATAATTATGGTTTTGGCTTCACTTCCACACTTTTTAAAATGTTAGTTCTTACCCTGTAACTGAAGAACTTGTGTCTTCCTTTAAAGAGGAAAAAAAAGCTTGCAGGTAAGGATCATGAGTCTCAGAGCGTATAATGGGAGGAGCCAGATATACTAAAGTGCTTTTTCCCAATCATTTAATTTTAGCTATCAAAGTAGTACAACACATACATTGGTTTTTTTTAAAAACTATTTAAAAACTATTTAAAAAATTAAATAGTACAAAAGGATTGAAAATGAAAAGTACACATATCCTGTCCTCCATCCCATTAGAAAAACATGATATTCATTGAACTCCCTAGGCAATCACTTTAAATCCTGCCTAGCTTTATTTTTTTTTAAGATTTTCCAGTTTTATTTAAATGAGTTCAAATAAAAACTCAAGAATCTAGAATCACAAACATTAAAGTAAGGTACAGGTACAGCAAAATTAAAGTGAATGCAGGTAGCTCAATGCTATGATGTAAAACTTAAATCCAAAGATGGCACTCTTTAGGCTGTTACTGCAATGTCGTATTCTGATCTCAGAGAGTAGGAAACTATTCAGACATGTAAAATCTCAAATCTCTCAATCCTGAAATCTATCAGTAGATGCCAAAAATCTTCAAGGCGCATCAAAGTTTTCTAGAAAAGAAGCCTATTTTAAAACTAAGATTACTGAAACTCCAAAAGCACCTATCAGACACTCTATGGCCCTCTTCTGCTGAAGTGTC